>JAYRCH010000228.1:0-1200000 GCA_037179445.1 Phengaris alcon alcon
TTTTCGGCGTTCGATGGGCATCTAAAAAAAGCTCTATCCATTATTACTAATTACGTCATGCAGCGGTAAACAATGGACGGCGATAAGCTTAGGGCCATTAGTGGTTAAGAAAACAACAATGGTTTTGTAAGTGAGTCATTTTATTGGTAAAATAACACTCAAATAAACTACATAATTTCAAATCGTTGTGTAAAGTATTTGCACCAAAGTGTACCAAGAAATCATTCAGTGACTTATTGTTATAAATATAATACAGATACATTATACAGTATTCTCCACAAACCATGGTATAATCATTTTGTACTCTAGCTATATTGTATGACCATATTCTACAATTTCTCTCTAGAAACTTTCGGTGATATCCCTGTGGAGACCGACCATATGAATCAAAGTATTGTCCAATACGTTGTTTATCAATATGTATGGCGATCCAATGGGAACCTGGTTTATTATCAGCGTCCAAATTGCTCACGATATAGCATGGAACTGGAACATGAATCGGTAATCGGTTTGCCGCGTAAACATTATTTTCAATGTTTGCATCAATTTTTTTCAAACATTTCTGTATGTCTAAAGTATCCATGAATACTGTTTAGGTATGGTGATCTTATCTGCTCTAGCGATTGAGTATTAATGTGCACCATCTTAACCAAACTTGATATAAATCATGATATTTAAAGTTGATATCAATATCATAATATTATATGAGGGAGAAAAAATAAACGTTTTTTGTAGTAAATTTTTTATTCAATACACATATAAGATATACAAACAAAATCCTATGAATAATATACTTAACTACTATAGTCTACTGAAATATTGCGATTTTTATCTATTTCTATAACATTATCGAATTCTGCATAAACAACGCAATTGATCGTTTGAGTCAGAGCAGATTCAAAGCGAACTTCTAATCTAACACTACCATGACTAATTAGATTCCAATGACTAGATGAATTGGCTGACAAATCAGGTGTGAGATCAAATGCTAGCAAACAATAACCTTTCGAATACTTATCGTGAGATATCCCATTACCTTCGTTAAGAAAATGTATTCCTGTTCCTGAGAATAATGAGTGATAAGTTGTGAATTCTTCTAGAAGACACTTGCACTTGGCTTTATTTAATTTTAAATTAACTTGCCTAGCCCTTTCCAAAAACATCTCTAACCTTTTATTGTGAATTTCAATTGTTTCACCGTATATTAAAATGTCATCACACCAAATTATTATACCGTCAATGTCTCCGAATAGATCTATCATGGTTTTATAGAAAATTTCTGTAGCCGTGTTTATTCCAAAAGGTAATCTTAAAAATTTGTATCTGCCAAAAGGAGTTTGAAATGTACACATATCACTACTTTCTTTACTTAATTTATATTATAAAACCCAGAAAATGCATCTAAATGTGAAAAATAAGAGGCTTTGGACAATTTAGACCTGACTTCATCTATGTTTTTAATTGGATAATCTCAATAAATTTTTATTTAAATTTCTAGGATCTAAGCAAATTCTCAATCCACCATTATTTTTCATGGCTATAACTAAACTACTCACCCAGAGAGTAGGTTTGTTCACCTTCCGTATGACCCATGTTTTCCACGAGTTGAAGCTCTTTCTTTAACGGTTCAACCAACGCGAAAAGTACCTTTCTAGATGGATCTACGCACGGAATAGCATCCTTCTTTAGCACGATGCTGTGTTCGTATGGGAGACAGCCCAGACCCTTAAACACATCATTATATCTGGTCACAATTTTGTCACAAGTTTTTTGATACATATTATATACATTTTGCTCAACATTATTGACATTTTCATTTCTTATAGAAAAGTTTTTTGTTATTAAATGTAGCTTTATACAAGTGGGTAAACCAATCACAGTTGGACAATTTAATTTTGTTACAACAAAAGTAATGTTTTCCGGTTTTGTTTTGTTTTCAACTAAACAGCAAATGTTTGACACTAACATTATCGGAATTCTGTGCCCACTGTAGGCGAAGATATTATATTTTTTACACATTTCTTTACTCTGTCAAATTTAAGATTCAATTCTTTAAAGACTTGGTAAGACATTACATTTATGTCTGCTCCAGTGTCAATTAGGCAATCTACATTTTTGTTGTTTATTTTAAAAGAATAATGCCAGGAATTGTCTGTGTTATTCAAATTTGTACTAGTATTTTGTGACTTTATGTTTTTAATGTTGAAAAATGCCCCTATTATAAATCTCTGAGCCTCAGCACTTTTTGGGCTTGATTCATCATCGAGATTTATAGTACCTACCCCAGAAACAACAGTCCTGACACTATTTTTCTTAAAACATAAATGAGTAAAATGTCCATATTTAAAACATGACCTGCATCTGTGTTTCCATGCTGGACAGTTGCGGCGACCATGCGATGTGTTGCACTTTACACACGACGTTATTCTGGATCCAGGTGTAGCTGACCTTGGGTAACCTTGGCGTGATGGGGATCTTGCGTTTTTTCTTTTCTGGTATGTGGGAGAACTGGCCCGACAACTTTTGTGTAGCTTGTATATTGTGGCTTCTTCTCTTCCATCTGCTGCATTGATTGATTCTTCACTTTTCTGCGCCATCGTGAGTGTTCTACACAGAAGTTTTACTCTCTCTAGGGATAGATCTTGCTCTTGTAGGAGCTTTTGACGAAATTGCGAGAAGTTTGTGGCCATATTAGCAATGAGAATGTCCTTTACAAGGGAATCGCGTAGCGAACCAAACCCACAGGCATGACTTGCGTTTTCTAATTCCATTAGAAAATTTTCCAAGGATTCGTTCACACGTTGCTTCAACGTAAAGAATTTGTGCCCCGCCACCGTCAAATTCTTTTTGGGTTCAAAATACTCGACGAATTTTGCCTTGACCTCTTGGAATGTAGCAGTGCTTAGGTCCAAATTGAAGGAATTGTAGATATTTAGACCCTTTTCTCCCATGGAATGCAGCATGATTGCAATTTTTCTTTTGTCTTCCGTTTTCTCCATCCCCGACGCCAATAGGAATATCTCGAATGACTGCGTCCATTTCTTGAAATTTTCAGCATTATTGTTGATAATTTCTGTTGAAATTTTAAGCTTCTGCACTCAGTTTCCAGCCATTGTTAAGTTCCCGCACCCAGATTGTCTCGAATCTTCCGTAGTTTTTGATGTACCCTCTTTTGCGTTCATAATTTTCGTTTTCTTGACAACTTTTTCTTCTGACACCATGTAGCGGGCTACAACCTCTTAGTTTTACATGCCCGTAGCATGACTTTTGAATTGCTTGGGAAACAAAATATCTTCAGCATACTTCACTTTATCTCTTCGGTCAGAAAACTTGCATATATTGAAAACATGAGATCCAGTAACCCTAAGGCTTCGTTCACTATGCCACATTTATTTTTATGACTGTTGCCTTGTTTGCTGCTCTATCAAACTTGATTTTTCTGGAGGAACCGGAATTGAAACATGTAATATTAATAAAGAGAAATATTATTAAATTCTTGTCATCTCACACATAATAATGTGTTCTTGTTAGAGATACTGTGGGTACATAACCAGAGACATATACAGTACCAGAGATCTAGAGCAAACATCTATGTTCATCAATATCATATAGTAAAAGTGTGTCCTTGATGAGCATGAAACCCATAACCTTTCATGCAGAAGTCATATTAGGTAAATATATACAATAAATAAAAAATGGGATGTAGGTTACTTACAGTAATTCTGTTAATGAAATATTGGTCAAGGATGGGTAGTTTAAGGTAATCATGGTCATTAGATTTAGAATTCATGGTCATTAGATAAGAAGACTTAACACTGTCTACCAACATAACATAACAAATCTTTCAAATCTAATTTGCTACCGTGAACAAGCTTGCCAACATGGCAAAACTAATAAAAGAAAGTTTTCTATATTTGCCCTTTGACGCTTTACAATGACATAGAGATTTTAAACTTTTATGAATTCAGTTTTCTTATCTTTGGCTAATGCCATTTCTGTTTGTTTTCTGTGGGCGTTTTTTTTTTTATATTCAGAATGTTAATTAAATCTTAAAGTTGAAAAGCAAACAATCTATGTGCTTGCAGACTGCCTTGCACACTTGCACATGGACTGAACAACCTTTCCACCTGTCTCAATGGCAATATTCACAAAGTATGACAACTACGACTACAACAACTACGATTTTGTGTTTTGAGAGTGTACCCGTCCTCTATAAAAAGCACATCATTTTGATAACATGTCACTAGAACCATTAGGTATTCATTAATCATCATGCTATAGCCGTTCTATGTACTGCAACATACTCAGACATTCCCATATTGTCTGCGTACACTTCTAAAAAGTAGGTGGTAATATTCACGATATCCAAGTATGGTGATTCACTTTTAGTCATTATACACACGTACACTGCTGAACAAACTGTCTGAAGGTCACTCAACAGTATACACCGAATCGTTTTGTAATACTTTGTTTTCCTCTACGTTTCCAACAAAGTTATTGTTTCGGTCATAGTCTTGAAGTCTGTAAAAAGAAAAAACATAGCTGTTACCTCGGCAAACAAGCATATTTTTGGCAAAAAATAAGTTTGTAATTAGTTTGTAATGTCAGCTTGAAATTAAACTTAAATATGATATTAAAGAGCCTGATGTAATATGCTTAACTGAAACATTTATTTAAAAAGGAACAGAAACAAATATAAACTTAAATAACTATACTTAAGCAGCATTTTATACTAGGTCAAAATACAAATAAAGGGGTGGTGGTTGTATACTTGTTTAAAAAAAATACAATCTTATATTACAGTAACATTGACTTAACTTTCTCAAGTGATAACTATTTTGAATGTTGTGGTATAGAAATTTTAGATCTAAACATGAGTATCAGTACATTTTTTCAAAAGTTTGACACATTATGAGATTTTAATGTAAATTAGTAAATTTACTAAACTTAAAGAACTAAACACTCAGATACCTTACGAGACATTTGAAGTAATTATAATTTATACTCGGCGCGGCGAACCTTGATCCCTATGACACTGACAGTTAATCTCACGACATAACATTGTAGTGGCGTCACCATTAAATTAGGATCATATTGGAGGCGTCTAAAAATGCCATTTATAAACACATTATTCACACTTAGGCCTTTCTGACCATAACACGGCACAACTAATTTCAGTAATAATAGAAGGATATAAAAACAGTATAAACAAATGTTAGTATATTTATAAAAGAGCTTATAACAATGACAATATAAAAACAATTAAAAACTATCTAGCAAGTATTTCCTTTAACGAATGTTATAACTTAAATGATTTTATTGAAGCTTTCAACAATTTTATGACATATTCGTACTGCTATATAAACACTGCTTCCCTGTAGTCCGCTTCAAGATTACAAAAAAACATATATTGCCACACTGGATCACCAAAGACTTAAAAATAAGCTGCAAAACAAAACGCAAATTGTAATTTAGTGCCTATCGGGAAAAAAATATAAGAGCAATAAATAAATACAAAAAATATAAAATAGCCGAACATTAAGAAAGTGCTTTAGATATTCCCATATAAATTCACATCCTAAATATGTTGCAACAGCAAAAAGTAAGTGTGCTCTGAACTTACTTTTCATGGAACGTTGTTAAAAATTGCCCAACAACTGTGACGAAAAAAATATATTTCAGAAATAATGAATTTAAATAATAATAGAATTGACACACCTTTAGGTATAGTAAACACATTTAACGAATATTTTATTAAAACTACCAACAGTCATATAAATTCCAAACTATCAAACTCTATCGACGACAATGCTATAAGTATATTTTTGAGCCCATCACATATGATGAAATAATACAAATTATATCTTCCTTAAAAAATACTAGTACAGTTGGCTATGATGAAGTTTCCACAAAAATAATTAAGAAATGTAAACATAATAGCCCCAATATTAACAGTACTTACAAATATATCTTTTGTGGGCGGTGCTTTTCCCGATAAATTAAAAATATCAATTATTAAACCCTTGCATAAAAAAGGCGATCGAAGACAGTTACACAATTACAGACCTATTACTTTAGTTCCCATTATATCCAAAATGTTTGAAAAGGCAATACACAAAAGATTAACTTCCTTTATAAATTAATTTAACTTGTTAAAAAATTAACAGTACGGATTTCAGAAGAATAAATCTACACAACAAGCTCGCTTTAATATTACTAATCAAATTGTTTACAGTATTGATGATGATTGTATAGTTATATTTATATATATGACTAAGGCATTTGATTTTGTATCTCATAAACTGTTACTAGACAAATTAGGCAGAATGGGAATACCTGCGCTTAACTGGATTAAATCATTTCTTGAAAATAGGACACAATACACAGTTATAGAGCATATCAACATAAGTAAAGAACTAGTTAACAGTAAATCCAAAAGCCTATTAAATGAATTTGGGATCCCGCAAGGCTCGGTTTTAGGATCTTTGTTATTCTTACTTTATATTAATGACATTCCAATAAAGACTAATTATAAATTGACATTATTTGCAGATGACATATCAATCCTATTTAAATATAATAATAAAACAGACGTGAATAAAATCGAAACTAACATCAATTTAATACATGAACATATGATTCAATGGCTTACATCTAATAATCTGAAAATCGATCTTAAGAAAACTAGATATATACAATTTAGTAACTACAGAAAAAAACCTTTACAACTTAAATAAGGAATGAAAGATGAAATTATAGATGAGAACTTATTTTTAAGTATACAAATTGATAAATATTGTAGCTGGCATACACACATAGAAAAAATATGTTCTAAACTAACAGATTCGTATTTGTCTTATGTAGATTAAAGTGGACAGTAAGTGTTTAGACTGCAATTATGGCCTATCACGGCTATGTTTCGTCAGTCCTGCGCCATGGACTCGTAATTTGGGGAAACTCCACACACTTATTGTACAAAAAAAATGACTTCGTGCCATAGCTATAGTTCCACCATATGAATCGTGTAAGCCTATATTTAAACAATATAATATATTGACTTTAGCAAGTATGTACATTTTGGAAATGTTTAAATTTGTAATTGATAACAATCACAATTTCACTCAATTAGTATCAACTAACATACCTACAAAATATTTCAGAAATTCAAATAAATTAATCATAGACAAAACACCAAAAAGAACTTTATTCTTAAATAATGCATATGCAATGTGTGTAAAAATTTATAACAAGGTGCCTGCGATATAAAATTACTATCAAAAAAACACTCCATAAGAGAATTTGAAAAAAATGTTAATATAGAAATCTTATGAGTTCTGCAGCATACGCTGTTAAAAAAATTAGAGAAATTACCGACATAGAGACCGCGCGATAGCTAAAGTAAACTATACTTTAGCTATTTTCATAGCATAATGTCGTACGGCATTCTCTTGTGGGGAAACGCTGCGGACATTAATACATTATTTGTGCTGCAGAAACGTGCTAGACGTTCTATTTATAAGATGTCGACTTTTGAATCTCTAAGGGAAAAGTTTAAAGAAATAAAAGTTCTGACCGTCGCATCTCAATACATTTTGGAAAATGTGTTATATGTAAGAAAGAATCTAAACAACTTCAAAAAGAAATGTGATAATCATTGAGTAAACACTATAAATAAGAACAAGTTAGATATGCCAGTGTTCAGACTAAGCAAAGTTAGTAAATCCTTTAAAGGCCAATGTATACGCTTATACAATATAATCCCAGAAAAGGTTCAAAACCTTCCCATTAATAAGTTTAAAAAAGTAGTTAAAGAACGTTTGTGTGCCAAAGCGTATTATAAAATTAATGACTTCATTCAAGACGGCACACCTTGGGAATAAGGTGGCTCCTTATCTTATCTTATTATTTGTTACATAGACATAAGTAAACATTGTAATAATTTTGATTTTAAAAGAATAATTTTCCATCTTTTTGGTAAAAGATGGCCCCAGACGAGTTTCTTGCCGGCTCTTCTCGCTGGGTTAGTTCCCGAACCGGTGGTAGGCATCACGTAGTATCGACGTTCAAAAAGAGTATTTAAAAATACCAATTTTGAATAAAAAAATTTTTGATTTTGATTTTGATTTTATTATAATGTTAAAGATTTTTAAATGACTAATATGCTGTGACCATAAAGTATTTTGTATGACATAATATGATTTTGCTGAATTCGCATATGAAATTTGTTTGAATTATTATAATTCCTGATATTATTGAAATCATTGAATAATAATTGTATTTTAACATTTTATCACAAAGATTTATATCTTTGGACTTATTTATGCACTTTTTAACATTTTTATTATTTTTAAGCCATTTATTAATATTCTTTATAGTGGTATTTATTATCTTTGACATTTTATTAGATCATTTATTTTCTTGACATACATGTACAACAAATATTTATTGACAACAAATATATTTTGACATTTTTCTAACATAAAGATTAACTTTTGACTAATTAATGATGATAATAATAAATTGTTTGTGGTTAAAATGTATAAGTAATATTAAACTAATCGTGAACATGTTAATATAAGTATATGGACGTCGTTACATTTGTAACACCTATTGAAACCATATTTTTACCATGAACTGAGATCACTTTTCAACAGGTAAATTAATTTATGTCACGAAGCCCGCCAAAACCAGTGAAAAGTGAATGTTATTGGACATCACGCGACACAAGCGTCTCTAGTGGCAAATTCACACGCGATAGCCCCTATTAGGATTTTTCATCCGTCTTCGTCTTGTCTCACTGATATTCCGCCTTCCGGTAGATACAAATCTCGTGTAGGCAGCGAACATAGCCATTGAACCATGATGAAATGGGTCTGAACTCTGGGCTATGCCTGTATGTTCCAAGACGACGAATTTTCCCTAAAGGTCTGCTCGTACTTGTACAGTGTACCTCTCGTAAAATATCACGCCATGCTTTACAGTAGCGGACTCTATGAAGCGAAACTATCCGATATCCAAAAATATAATTGCATAAAGGTTTCGGATAATTTCGAATAAAAGTGGAGTATAAATTATGTGCTTTACTTTTGAAATTATTTAAAAATCTATTATCCTTATCCGAAATTTTATATTCATTACATCTCTACTGTGCACTATGCAGCCAAAGTAAAGGCCAATGTGACGGACTCACGGTTGTAAACAGCGAACTTATATATTATAATATTGTTAAAATCAGTATCTTTTTAATTATTTCAATTATTTATATGCTTAGATATGAATCGTATTATGTGGTTATTTTTAAATACACCTAAAGCTTGATATTAAAATTTGAATAATTATTATTTTGTTTTTTGGCACAATTAATTATACTCATAAGGTGCAGTTTTTCTTATCCAGTTTTATTTAAGTTTACACGAATATTCCATAATTATTACCTGCAATTGTTTATTATGTTTGTATACCGGAAATTGGCAAGCACTGCAGAGATCCGCCTCTAGCGCCGCATTATTTCCCGATTTTGAATTCTTATTGATATCCAATTAACGGTGAATATTTTATCCCCATAAACTTTATCGTGTTGTAGGCTAAAATCACAGTCCGTGGTCCAGTGGCTTAGAGCTTGGCTCTAACATAAAAACAAAAAATATTATGTTATTTTCTTGTCTGTTTAGGACAATGCAGGCTGATCACGAGAATGTCTGACCCGGTGAACCCGGTTTGCTCCAGATTTTCGGCGTTCGATGGGCATCTAAAAAAAGCTCTATCCATTATTACTAATTACGCCATGCAGCGGTAAACAATGGACGGCGATAAGCTTAGGGCCATTAGTGGTTAAGAAAACAACAATGGTTTTGTAAGTGAGTCATTTTATTGGTAAAATAACACTCAAATAAACTACATAATTTCAAATCGTTGTGTAAAGTATTTGCACCAAAGTGTACCAAGAAATCATTCAGTGACTTATTGTTATAAATATAATACAGATACATTATACAGTATTCTCCACAAACCATGGTATAATCATTTTGTACTCTAGCTATATTGTATGACCATATTCTACAATTTCTCTCTAGAAACTTTCGGTGATATCCCTGTGGAGACCGACCATATGAATCAAAGTATTGTCCAATACGTTGTTTATCAATATGTATGGCGATCCAATGGGAACCTGGTTTATTATCAGCGTCCAAATTGCTCACGATATAGCATGGAACTGGAACATGAATCGGTAATCGGTTTGCCGCGTAAACATTATTTTCAATGTTTGCATCAATTTTTTTCAAACATTTCTGTATGTCTAAAGTATCCATGAATACTGTTTAGGTATGGTGATCTTATCTGCTCTAGCGATTGAGTATTAATGTGCACCATCTTAACCAAACTTGATATAAATCATGATATTTAAAGTTGATATCAATATCATAATATTATATGAGGGAGAAAAAATAAACGTTTTTTGTAGTAAATTTTTTATTCAATACACATATAAGATATACAAACAAAATCCTATGAATAATATACTTAACTACTATAGTCTACTGAAATATTGCGATTTTTATCTATTTCTATAACATTATCGAATTCTGCATAAACAACGCAATTGATCGTTTGAGTCAGAGCAGATTCAAAGCGAACTTCTAATCTAACACTACCATGACTAATTAGATTCCAATGACTAGATGAATTGGCTGACAAATCAGGTGTGAGATCAAATGCTAGCAAACAATAACCTTTCGAATACTTATCGTGAGATATCCCATTACCTTCGTTAAGAAAATGTATTCCTGTTCCTGAGAATAATGAGTGATAAGTTGTGGTAAAAATATTATTATCAAAAGATGGTTGTAAAGCTTTTGAAGGAATTTGTTGACCGTCAATATATAAACAAAAGGAATTCATTTTATAGTTCTCAAAATTATATGGATTTTTAGACAAACAACCATTAAATGCTGCATTATTTACAAATCCAACTATACATCTCTTGGGTACTTGTCCCAAAAATATATTGTCTAATGTCTTGCCTTGAACCCCTGACGGTATCGTTAGAACTTTTACTTCGGCTCGAGTTATAGAATATTTTGCAGTAGTGGTGGATAAGACTTTTTGATGGGCAAGTAAGACGGATGGGTTAATTTTTGTCCTTCGAACAAGGAGAGTCGCATCTGTTATTTTAATTTTGTATTTAACATCATCTGTTGGGGCCATCAAGTTAAATGTTTCACGTGAACTAACCAATTTAATACACATCTCAACACCATTAATTAAAAACTTTTCTTGATTGAATATGTCACCATGAAGGTGTCGTATCATTTCGAATTCCTTACAAAAGGAATTCATTTTATAGTTCTCAAAATTATATGGATTTTTAGACAAACAACCATTAAATGCTGCATTATTTACAAATCCAACTATACATCTCAACACCATTAATTAAAAACTTTTCTTGATTGAATATGTCACCATGAAGGTGTTAAATCGAACAAATTAAAAACTTTTCCTGGTTGAATATATCACCATGAAGATGTCCAATCATTTCAATATATATTAAAAATTTCGATGTGCAAGTTCTAACTTGTTCAACAGGTACTAATGTGTTATCAATGGAATGTAATTATTGACGAAATAATTTTTAGTGATAGTGGGACGGAATGTGTGCCTCCATTAACCCAACGATAACAGTCGTGTTGAAATGCAATTAGCATTCCACAAGTTTTGTATATAATGGCCGAAAGTTTTAAGTATTGTCACAGTCGGTCATCGTGTGGTGAAGTTGTTATTTTTGTACAAGTTTGTGTGAAAAGTGCTCTACAACTACTATGGAGGTGAGTGTTATAATATATTTTCATTATTTAGTAAAGTATTATATCTATTAATATACTTGCCCGCTGCTCCATTTGCATAAATACAGTACCCCACGGGGACACTGTAAATTTTTTCGGGGTAAAAAGTATTGTGTGTTTTAATCCAGTGCTTTAACAACTACTATACCGAATTTCATCCAAATCTGTTAAGTAGGTTTTGTGTGAAAGAGTAACTAACATCCATCCATCTTCACAAACTTTCACATTTATAATATTAGGATGTATATTAAGCATTTGTTATTGTTGTTGCAGGCTTCATTTAACACCGAAGAAAATACTTTTAAACATTATTATTATTCGTTTTCTAACGACGAAGAAAGCCAAGATAACATAACTCACAAACTACCAAAAACATTGAAAAGAGTTAAATCGGAAGACAACCTAGACACACTTTTTGAAATCAAAAAGTGTAAGCAGACAAAAAAGATGTCATCAACGGTGTCGCGAGCTCACAAAGATGGCAATATTTTTATTTCAACCAATGCTGACGATAACTTACACGCAACGCATATTATAAAAATTGAGATATTTAATTTGAGTAAAATAGAAAGTTCCAACTGAACAACAATGGAAATATGCCGATTACAAATTAAAATACTACACCAATGATGCTAATGACAGTTACAAAGAAACGAAGAAACTTGTTTATAACATAACAAAGGACATCGCAAGCGCAGAGAATTGTAAGAAATACAATTTTAAAAACAATTAACGAGTCACATTTAAATTTTTGAGCTCTTTAAGTCATTAGTGTAATAATGTAAGCCTATTTTAATAATGTAGCTAAGTACCTGCTCTACATTTATTTAAACCTTCGTAAAAGTGTGAAGAATATCATTCGACTTTGTACATTGTAACTGGTTGTTACCCTTTTCTAAATCAACAATGGAGAACAGTGAAGTTTGTGTCAGTACTTTCTTTTGCACGTCTATTGACACAGAAAATATGAGTGACTTTGAAGACGAACTATGCAAAATTTGTGAAAAAGTGGAGACATCTGGTGTGTTTGACGATGCTTTCAACGAAGATCTCTACAACTTATGTGAAAAGGTTAAAACAAATATCAAGTAAGTGTTATTGTAATATGTTACTTTAAAATAATATTTACTACATTAATAGGGTTCACTCCAAACTTATAATTTTTTTTTTGTCTTTCCAGTGAATCTACTCTTCAGACCGGAGGAGAATTAAATAGAAAAATGCATCAGGAAAACGCTACTAGCGCAAAAAGAGCAAGATATGAAGATAGGGCATCTACATCGTCAACCGGATCTAACAGTGTGAGTGATGAAATGATGAACTGTTCTTTTTGTCAAATATTAGTTCGTAAAAGGTATTTCGCAAACCATTTAAAAAGTAATCTTCATAAAAGTAATGTTACAAAATCGCATAGTACTTTAGAAAATGTAATAGTCGTTGAATCAACTTTTGGTAATAGAATAATGTCATATAAAATCAATAGTAAATGTGAAGAATTAAAAATATTCGAGACACCCGAAATATTTATGGAGTCTATCAAAAATCAAATAATAACATTATTTGAAGAATTGATTCGATCACTGACAATTTTTAAAGTAAATTTTGTGTTGCATGCAGATTTTGTTCAAGAAACAAAAAATATTTCTAACACATTTGAGTTCCAAACTTCAAATTATATAATAATGCAAGGTGATGACTTTAATATTTTCTTAACATCTCTTTGTGACACATTTGTAACCAAAATTAGTTCTTTTGAGAAAAAAGATAGCGGTTGGAGTCTTAAAAAAATTAATAGTTTAGATATGAATGTAAATAAATTTGATCCGTTACGCGGGAAATCATATATTGAATTACCTAGAGACAAAACTTAAAAAAGCGGTAATTAATGTAAAGAATAATGATAGTTTGTGTTTTAAATGGGCTTTGCTTTCAGCATTATACCCAGTTACCAAAAATTCGGATAGAGTTTCATCTTACATGGTGCACTCAAATAAACTAAACTTTACAGGAGTATCTTTTCCGGTTAAAATGTGTGATATATCAAAAATTGAAAGATTGAACGATATTAGTATAAACGTTTTTGGATTAGAATATGACATCAAAACAAAAAAGCATAGTGTAGTGGGGCCGTTATTTTTAACTAAATCTAGAAAAACTAGTCACGTTAATTTACTATTTTTTTCATGTGGTAATATTAATCATTATTGCTATATCAAAAATTTGTCACGTTTGGTAAGTAGTCAAATTTCCAATCATGAACATGCAGTTTACATTTGTGATGGATGTTTATTACACTTTCCAACACAAGAAAGGTTATGCAATCATCAGCTAAACGATTGTTCCCATGTAAAAACCGAAATACCAAACGGTGTCACAACTGGTAAAGACTGGTTCGGTAAACCTGTTCCAAATAATATATTAAAATTTGATAAATTTAATAGGGCGTTAAAAATACCTTTCGTAATATATGCTGATTTTGAGGCTTTCCTAAATCCAATTGAATCCTGCTCAAACAATCCATCAAAACCTTATACAAGTGACATTCATAAACACGAAGTCTACAGTTTTGGTTACTACATAAAATGTTCATATTATGATTCAAAATATGTAACATACAGTGGTCCAAATTGTACACGAGTATTTATGGATCGGTTGTATGAAGACATAAAAAATATTTATACAAAAAACACTTTTGTTAAAAATCAGAAACCCCTAACCGATCAAGAAAACGAAACGATTTTAAACGAAAAAGAATGCTTCATATGTCACTCTAGTTTAAATGGTGAAGATAAACTATGTTTTAATACGCATACAGGAAATTTCATAGGTGTTGCACACGATATTTGTAAAACTAAGTTTCGAATCCCTGGTCATATTCCAATTATTTTGCATAACCTTAGTAATTACGATTCTCATTTTATTGTTCATGCATTAAATACTCTAGAAGGAGAAATAGATATAATCCCTCAAACAAAGGAAAAATATATCTCGTTCTCAAAAAAAAATATGTAAATAATCAAAAATTTGAATTGAGGTTTATAGATTCACTAAAATTTTTACCATGTAGTCTAGATCAATTAGCTAGAAATTTAAATGAAAAACAACTTGAAACATTAAATTATAATTTTCCGAACTATGACGATTTCAAACGTTTAAGAAGGAAAGGAGTTTATCCATACGAATTTATGACATCTTATGATTTCCTTAAGCTTTCATCACTCCCTAGTAAAGATAATTTTTACAGTTCTTTAACTGATTTAAATATTTCTGACGACGAATACAGTCATGCTAGAGATGTTTGGCAATATTTTCATTGTAAAGATATGTTGGATTATTCTAACTTATATCTTAAAACCGATGTTTTATTAATAACTGATGTATTTGAAAATTTTAGAACCCTATGTTTGCAAACTTATGGACTAGACCCTACTCATTACTATACAGCCCCTGGGTTAAGTTGGGACGCCATGTTAAAATGCACGAAAATTAAATTAGAATTACTTACAGATTTCGATCAAATAGCATTTGTGAAATCGGGAATTCGTGGGGGTATATCTCAATGTAGTAATCGTTATGCTAAAGCTAATAATAAATACATGCAAGAATATCATAAAGATAAACCAACATCTTTTTTAACATATTTTGATGCTAATAATCTTTACGGGTGGGCTATGTCGCAATATCTTCCGTTTGGGGGTTTTGAATGGGTAAACTTGAATACAGATTATAATGTTCCTGATGACTCAGAATGTGGGTTTATATTAGAGGTAGATTTACAATACCCCATTGAACTACACGATTTGCATTCAGATTTGCCTTTGTGCCCCGAAAACATATGTATTGGTAACTCTAAGGATATTAAATTAGTGCCAAACCTTTACAATAAAACTAAATACATAATACATTACAGAAATTTAAAACAGTGCATTAAAATGTGTATAAAATTAATAAAAATTCACAGAATTTTAAAGTTTAAACAAAGTGCGTGGTTACAACAATATATAGACATAAATACAAAGTTGCAGCAATCAGCTAAATCTGATTTTGAAAAAGATTTCTATAAACTAATGAATAATTCAGTTTTTGGAAAGACAATGGAGAATGTTGAAAAACGTGTAAATGTAAAATTATTAGGTCACTGGGAAAATCGAGGCAAAATCCTCGGTGCGAGGGATTTAATTGCGAAACCAGAGTTTCATAGCTCAACTGTTTTTTTTCAAATAATTTAGTTGCAATACAATTACGTAAAACTAAGGTTATTCAAAATAAACCTATTTATTTAGGTTTCTGTATTTTAGATATTTCTAAAACACTCATGTACGATTTTCATTATAATTATATGTTAACAAAGTTTCCAGGTAAAATAAAATTATTATATACCGATACCGATAGCTTAATATATCAAATTTTTTGTGAAAATTTTTATGATGATATTAAACCTGATTTACATTCACGCTTTGACACATCTGATTACGAAGATAATAATATATTTGGTTATCCAAAAATTAATAAAAAAAAGTTAGGTTATTTTAAAGATGAGAATAATGGTAAAATTTTTAAAGAATTTGTAGGCCTAAGATCAAAAATGTATGCATTAGAAGTAGACGATAAATTTATAGCTAAGGCTAAAGGGGTAAACAAATGTGTCACAAAAAAAATGAAAATAGAAAATTATAAGTCATGTCTTTTTAACAAAACAATTGAATATTCAACGATGTTTAGATTTAGATCTATAAAACATAACCTTGTTACTCAACGTGTAAATAAAATATCTTTGTCATATAACGATACGAAACGACATATTTTACCTAATAATGTTGATACATTAGCTTGGGGTCATTATAAATTAGGATAAATAATAATTTATTCAATAAGTTCAATTATTAATTATTAATACTAGTCATTGTTAACAAAATTTTGTATATATAGTTGTGTAAGTTTGTACAATGTTTGAGATAGTTTTAGATGTATTTACTTTTGTTTTTTACCTATATTGTATCATTGTAATGTTTAGTTTAAGAACCAATAAAATAGTTTTAAAAGAAAAAAAAACTTATTGTTTTCTTGAACCTCGTCTTATCCACACGTAAGGAAAAATGAAACATTTTATTCATCCATTTACTACAATAGTTGCAGGACCTAGTGGTTGTGGAAAATCAAATTTTGTTACGAAATTTATTAATAATGTGAAAGAAATATGTAATACATCTTTTTCCCAAATAACATGGTGTTTTGATGAGATGCAACCTTTATACAATTTGAAAAATGTCAACTACTTTCAAGGATTACCTGACTTAAGCATGTTCAATGGTAAGGAAGCCAATTTGATTATAATAGATGATCTTATGAGAGAATCTGATGGTCGCATTGTAGATATGTTTACAAAAGGTAGTCACCACAGAAATTTAAGCGTATTTTATATAAATCAAAATCTGTTTCATCAAGGAAAAGGTCAAAGAGATATTTCGTTAAATTCGAGCTATATAATTTATTTTAAGAACCCCCGTGATAAAACACATTTTTTATTATGATATTTAGCTCGTCAAGTCTCACCTGATAATGTTAAATTTGTTCAAGAAGCTTACAAAGATGCAACGACAGAGGCACATGGTTATTTGATGATAGATCTCAAACAAGATACAAATGACATGTGTCGTTTTAAGACAAATATATTCCCAACTGACAAAAACTGTTCAATTTATGTACCGAAAAGAGGGTTTAAATACGATAAGAACCAACAAAGTTCTATCATTTACAAATAATGCTGGGAAGCTTAAAGACGCATAAAGAGCTGCTCGTCGCACTGCACACTTTAAAACCAAAGTATCAAAAAGCTTTATTAAAATCATGTGATGAAGATGAAATAAATTGTATATGTGAGTGTATTCATAATGTGCTACAAGGCAAAGTCCAATTAAAAGAAAAGGATAAAAAACAATATATAACATTACTCCGAAAGCTTGTTCGTAAAACTACAACCAAAGTTAGAAAAAATATAATTGTTCAAAAAGGTGGTGCATTTCTACCTATTATTTTAGGTTCCATATTAAGTGGATTATTTAGTGGTCTTGTTTAAAATGGAACACGCTAAGAAAATGTTACTGGTGGAACCAAGTTTGATTGATAAAATAAACGAAAGAAACGAGACTCACGAAAATCCTAAATCACGATTAGATGCTAAAATGCAAAATATTATTAAAAGTAACGATGACGACAGAAAAAAATGGATTTTATACTTACAAACATTACAAAGGTATTTGCACTTCATTGGAGAAGATCGTCAGCCTTATCAACTCCCAATAATAACCTCAAATATGGATTTATCTGAAACACTTTTGAAAAAAGAACAATATGATAAAAGTAGTGGCCCAAACTACAAAGATCCAATTGTTGATCAGACATCGAGTAAAGAAGAAGATAGACACAAAGAAAGCGACACAGTTGAAAACAAATCTATATACTCAAAACAACACATATTAAGTTTAATACCTAAATCTTACATTAATAAAGGTGAGTCATTATTAAACTTCTTATTAACAAATCAAAACAAAGTACACTGGAACGATGATGGTACAGTACTAGTGGATAGTAACAAAATAAATGGGTGCAATATTGTAGATTTAGTCAATGATTCATTAAGACCATTGAAAAGAAGTGATCCAATAGGATGGGAAAAATTTGCTAAAGCTTTGAAGGATCTAAAAGTCCCACTCACTTATATTGGTAATCTGAAGAGAAGTGAGTATATTAACCAACTTCAGTTGAAAGATTTTGGTGAAATATCTGGTGGCGAGGAATATTCTACACCTGCATCTGAAAACAAGTATACTAGAAAAATAAAAAATAAAATTGATTGGGAAAAATGGACCCCCTACTAGAAATTCACAATATTTATTATGATACATCACATCCTGCTGGTTACAGCAGTATTGACAAACTTGCAAAAGCTATGGAAGGAAAAATGAATAAAAATGATGTCTAGAAATGGTTGCAATCACAAGAAACGTACACACTTCATAAACAGGTTTACAAAAAGTTTCCTCGAAACAAATATATCGTATCTGATCTTAATAAACTGTGGCAAGCAGATTTAAGTGACATGCGAACATATTGTAAATATAATGATGGTTATAACTATATATTGTGTGTTATTGATGTATTTAGTAAGTATGCTTATGCGAGACCTATGAAAAATAAAAATTCTTTAACAATCAAAACATGTTTTGAGAGTATTTTTGAGGAAGCTCATACAGTTCCAACTCACATACAGTCTGATAAGGGTACTGAGTTTGTTTCCAAAGATGTTCGTCAATATTTTAAGAGCAAAAATATTGATTATTATACGACAAATAATCCTGATATAAAGGCTAGTATTGTAGAAAGATTTCAAAGAACACTCAAGTCAAAAATGTGGCGTTACTTTACACATAAAAATACATACAGATATATAAATATTTTACAAGATTTATTATATGCATATAACCATAGTTTTCATTCAAGTATTAAAATGCCTCCATGTGATGTAAGTTCTAGTAACATTATGACTGTTTGGAACAATTTGTATGCTCGAGAAAATAAAAGGTCATTAGGAGATATCTTATTACCAAAGTTTCACGTGGGTGATCATGTTAGAATCACAAAATACAAACATCTTCCAAAAGGGGTACGAATCTAACTGGAGTGATGAAATTTTTACTGTTTCAACTGTAATCCCTAGATCGCCTTGGGTTGTGTACACCTTAAAAGATTTACAAAATGAAGATATAGAAGGTACTTTTTATGAAAGAGAATTACAAAAAGTTACTCCACCTAGCCCCACTTCAGACCACAAAATAGATAAAATAATAACTTCTCGATATTCTGGTAGCAGAAAGCAGGTGCTTGCCAAGTGGAAAGGTTATCCTGATAAATTTAATAGTTGGGTTTTGGTATCTGATTTAAAACAGATATAATGAAAGGAAGTTTTTATTTAACATTACTAAGCAACAGTTCAATGGAATATTTTCCAGATAATATGACGACAAGGTTTTCAACAAAATTACCAAAATCAATTAAATTAGAAGGGGAATGGACTGTAGGTGTTGTTGAATTTCAGTACCCATGTACAATGTTTACTGTTCAAGAACATGAAAATATTGTTTATATTACTAAGAAAATGTTAATGCCAAATGAAAAATATCCTTCAATTGTTCACTATAAAAAACACATCCCCGCTACCAACTATGATAATATTGATCACATTTTAACAGCTTTAAATAATATAAGAGAAAAATTTACCTTTCGTTACGATGAAATATCCAAGTTTGTATCTGTGACAATTGCAGATGATTCAATTATATCCTTGTCACTATCACCTCATTTAGGTATTCAATTAGGGTTTGAACCTAATAGAAAGTTTGTGGGAAAGAGGTTTGGCAAACGTCCTGCAAACTTACATCTGGGATTACCATCACAACTGTTTGTTTATTGTGATATAGTGGAAACACAGATTGTTGGGGATGTTATGAGCGCTTTACTAAGAATTATACCACTAGATCCTTCAATATATATATACGGAGCAAATAAAATGCACGTGTTTTCCCCTCCTCACTACTTACCAGTCATGCGCAGTGAATTCGATACAATTGAAATAGATATAAGATCAAACACCAGTCAAAAAATACCATTTCAGTTTGGAACAGTGTGTATTAAACTACACTTTAGAAAATTATAATGTATACACACAATAACATAAATTGTCCGTACGAACATTATTATACCCATCAAGCTGGTTCTGGAATAGGAGTCGTCTACAAAGGAGCTCCTTATCAACGCGGACATGGCATTGGGGGTTTTTTGGGAGGGTTATTTCGATCTGTCTTACCTTTGCTTTCTAGTGGTGCTAAAGCGATCGGAGAGGAAGCTATGAGTGCGGGTGTTGGACTTCTATCTGATATGGCACGTGCACGGCCCATGGATGAATCAATAAATCCACGACTTAAGGAAATTAGTTCAAATTTGAAAAGAAGGGCAGATCAAAAAATTGATAAATTAAACACGACTGGTTCAGGATATATAACTAAAAGAAAACATCTTGAAACAGCCATTCGTTCATCGAACGGTAAAGGAAGAGGTGCTAAGAGACAAAAATCAACTCGTCAATATCAAGGAGATATATTTTCATAAATTTAAAAACTATGTCTTTCTTACATAGTCACGCTTGTGAATGTATAAAATCTGAATTAGATTTGTTTGCTTTACCATCAACATAAACAAGCATATAAAGTGGAATGTGGGTGCACTACAAACCAATATCATCTTTAGCTGACGATGGCCCCATAGAATTTCAAGTCCCTGGAACTGGCTATGATTATATAGACTTGTCACACACTCTGATTCATTTAAAAGCAAAAATATTAAATGAGGATTCTTCAAAATTGGCAGCTCCAACTGTTGTAGCACCTGTAAACAATTGGCTTCATTCAGTTTTTACTCAACTCGATGTTTATTTGAACCAAAAATTGGTTTCCCCGCCAAATAATACATATGCTTATCGAGCTTACATTGAAACTCTTTTGAATTACTCACCCAATGCTAAAGAATCTCATTTAACGTGTAGCCTTTGGTACGAAGATACAGCTGGTAAAATGGACTCTACCGATGACAAAAATTCAGGTTTTACTAAAAGACAACAATTAGTTTCAGAAAGTAAGGAATTGGAAATGATAGGACACCTTCATGGTGACATATTCAATCAAGAAAAGTTTTTAATTAATGGTGTTGAGATGTGTATTAAATTGGTTAGATCACGTGAAACATTTCACTTGATGGCCCCAACAGATGATGTTAAATACAAAATTAAAATAACAGATGCGACTCTCCTTTTCGAAGGACAAAAATTAACCCATCCGTCTTACTTTCCCATCAAAAAGTCTTATCCACCACTACTGCAAAATATCCTATAACTCGAGCCGAAGTAAAAGTTCTAACGATACCGTCAGGGGTTCAAGGCAAGACATTAGACAATATATTTTTGGGACAAGTACCCAAGAGATGTATAGTTGGATTTGTAAATAATGCAGCATTTAATGGTTGTTTGTCTAAAAATCCATATAATTTTGAGAACTATAAAATGAATTCCTTTTGTTTATATATTGACGGTCAACAAATTCCTTCAAAAGCTTTACAACCATCGTTTGATAATAATATTTTTACCACAACTTATCACACATTATTCTCAGGAACAGGAATACATTTTCTTAACGAAGGTAATGGGATATCTCACGATAAGTATTCGAAAGGTTATTGTTTGCTAGCATTTGATCTCACACCTGATTTGTCAGCCAATTCATCTAGTCATTGGAATCTAATTAGACATGGTAGTGTTAGATTAGAAGTTCGCTTTGAATCTGCTCTGACTCAAACGATCAATTGCGTTGTTTATGTAGAATTCGATAATGTTATAGAAATAGATAAAAATCGCAATATTTCAGTAGACTATAGTAGTTAAGTATATTATTCATAGGTTTTTGTTTGTATATCTTATATGTGTATTGAATAAAAAATTTACTACAAAAAACGTTTATTTTTTCTCCCTCATATAATATGATGATATTGATATCAACTTTAAATATCATGATTTATATCAAGTTTGGTTAAGATGGTGCACATTAATACTCAATCGCTAGAGCAGATAAGATCACCATACCTAAACAGTATTCATGGATACTTTAGACATACAGAAATGTTTGAAAAAAATTGATACAAACATTGAAAATAATGTTTACGCGGCAAACCGATTACCGATACATGTTCCAGTTCCATGCTATATCGTGAGCAATTTGGACGCTGATAATAAACCAGGTTCCCATTGGATCGCCATACATATTGATAAACAACGTATTGGACAATACTTTGATTCATATGGTCGGTCTCCACAGGGATATCACCGAAAGTTTCTAGAGAGAAATTGTAGAATATGGTCATACAATATATCTAGAGTACAAAATGATTATACCATGGTTTGTGGAGAATACTGTATAATGTATCTGTATTATATTTATAACAATAAGTCACTGAATGATTTCTTGGTACACCTTGGTGCAAATACTTTACACAACGATTTGAAATTATGTAGTTTATTTGAGTGTTATTTTACCAATAAAATGACTCACTTACAATACCATTGTTGTTTCACTTAACCACTAATGGCCCTAAGCTTATCGCCGTCCATTGTTTACCGCTGCATGACGTAATTAGTAATAATGAATAGAGCTTAATGAACCTAGTGATTGCAAAAGTCTATCTTTGTAACCGTTAGAGATATTGAAAAGCGGATAAGCGCAATCGATCGGGCATGGGCAAAAACCCCCAATTTGACACCAAACTTTCGAACGCCGAAAATCTGGAGCAAACCGGGTCTGCCTCGATGGCAGACCCGGTGAAAACCTACTACTGACACGATAGATGATTCACGCGTCGGTCGGTCGGTCCTGTGCCTGATCTCTCTCCAGTTATGTCAGACATCCGTGCCACTGGGTTACGAGAGCAAAGAAAGAGAGTGTGCTCTTGTGTATTGCGCACACACTTGTGGACTATAAAATAATTCCTTCTTAGCCGGACTGGTTTCAGCGTAACCAGCCACCGCCACCAAAATCGTTATTGGAGCTATTATTACACTTTTGATTGCATTTATTTCATTAATAGCAAAGTCTCAAGTCTGTGAGTTGCTTTTAAATATCAAGGCGCAGCACAATTAAATAAAGACTTTAAAGACTATCTATGAGTAGTTAGACCTTACCAGTGCCGTCTTGCCGATATTAGACAACGGCAGTAGACAACGGCTCGTTTCCTGGTTCATTTCATAAAAAAAACCTCATCGTGGTAATGAAAATTCCAAGTATGCTTCTTCAGTAATTCAATTGACTATTTCGAGAACTAGGACTTGTTTTAGTTGAGGGGACGAGGAGAGTCGAGGGGTGGAGGACGAATGAACTAATAAAATTAAAGTAACATTTATTAAAACAGCCTTGAATTCAAACAGAAGTATGGAATGTATAGATTCCAGTATATTATTTTCTGATTATTGTATACTGCAGATTAGTGTAACTTATACAGTAGGGCTTGGACTATAATATTTTGATCCGGAATCCGTAAGGCCGGGGAAATTTCGGAGCACGGAAAATAGAACTCTACGCGAATACAATAGAGCTAAAAATTAAACACACAACTGTCGAGTCAAATGTCAAGTTATATATGTTATTTGTTAATAAAATTTTTGAAAATCGAAATTGCGCTAATGCGCCGAGTTCCAATTTGAGTGCTCTGAATTTTCCCAGTCCTTCCGGATTCTGGATCATATAATAGATTATAGTCCCAGCCTAAACACAAGACATAACGTTACGTTAACCTGATATTGGTAAATGTGAAAAAAAGTTCCTAATTCATACATGTAAAGTCAATTAAAAGAATTATTAATAATTATTATTAACTATCTACTCTTAAATTTTAATTTAATAGTAAGTAATAATATATAATTAAGAAAATTAAAAAAACTACGTGTAGGTACAAAGCTGTACATGTAATCATTATAATTGATGTTTACAGGATCTTACTGCTAAGTTATTTATTTTAGGGTTTCATACCTCAAACGGAAATAAACGGAACCCTTATAACCCCGTCCGCCTGACAAAACTGTCCGTCAAAACCCTTTAATTCATGAACGCGTGGAGGGATCCGAGTTGAAATCAAAATCTACGATCCCTTCAAACCGTGAAAAAATCAGACTAGGTCAACGTGAAAAGAAAGACGGCTGTTTACGCCACAAAAACATATATTTCGATAATCTTAAGGGATTAAAAATTCATAGGTTACTTCCCATTGAACTATAAAATTTGGTAATCATTATGCACTGCATGTACAAGAAAAATCTGAATAGTAATTACATACTAAAAATTAGGGAGGAGTGTAAGGTCTAATAGGAGGTCAAAATTTCAAATTGAACCGACTAGGCCAAATGGGGTATCATTACAAAACATTTTGACGTGATAACGTCTTATAATTCGATGGAGCCGGCTGCACGCACGAAAAAACATGACTCATGCGGCGTTACCTCGCTCTGAGGCGTTCCATTTTCTTATGACGTTGTCACGTTCAACTATCGTCAGTAAAGTTGGTCACAGACAATCGATTTTTTTTACGAAGCATATTCTTATTATTTAAAATTAAAAATGCCAAAAGTAGTAGCTTCTCCAGACAAACTTTGATACCCATGAGTCTCGATTCCTGAACTATTTATTCTTAATTTGTACGGAACCCTGGGGGGGCCGGTCCGACTTCCTCTTGGGAGATACTCAAGACACTCGTTGAAAACCATTTAATGAAAGAGTCCATCAGTGCACTTTTGTTTCGGTCGTCCATTGGCGACAGTTATCGTTCAGGCTCCATACATTATGAAGGAATACCTATAAAGTAATAAATACAAGGTTCTTTTTCCTATCTTATATTAAGTACTTATTGATCAGAATACACGACCATTCTGTCACACGTCGCGGTGCCATTGGCGTCTCTAATGTATACGACCGTAACAACTATTACAATTACATAGATGACTAGCATATATCATTATTTAAACAAAATATATCGTTAACTCCGAACTGAAGCCACTCTGTATAAGACGTACTGAGCTCTGCGATGTGCCTGCCCGATCAAGTGGCCCGCGGCTGGAGGCTGTCGAAAAACGTCACCATCTCGAGCCTCGCGCGCGAGACCTCGCGGCTTCGGAAGGACTGGGGCTGGTCCATGGCCAGGTACTGCAGCCGCTCCGCAGCCACCGACGGCCACGCCGACTGCGCGCCCTGGTTGCACGTCGGATCGCTGAAAACAAAACCAGTTTCTATATTAGTTACGAGATAATTCAATCGTGAGCAGCGATCGCAACGTAACCAATTTACCTAATAATCAACATAACGTTTAATAATGTTAACTCACTTGCAGTACATAAAGTTATTGAAGATTGTCGTGAAGCATTCACTCATCTGGTGGTCGCGGCCGGTCGGCGTGGTACACGGGGTGCTCGGCGTGAACGAGTTTGCCTTGAATACGAACGTCAAGTCTTCTACGTGGCCGGCACCCGTGAAGTTTAGGTGAAAGGCGCTTTTGATGACGCTGCAGGCGGCGTCGTACGAGAAGTCGTACAGGAAGGCCGGCGCGCCGCCCGTACTACGCCGGATCTCGGCCACCTTGAGCGCCGGGTACACGTAAAACGTGTCCGAGCAAGACTCGAGGTACTTGTCTATGCTAGGCACTCCGTCGAAATATTTCTTTTCGACTTCCTTCGCCAAATCCAAGGAAATATTAGGTGTCGTTTTATATATCAAATTGGGTGACAGAATGAGCGTCGGGTTCGCTTTCAAGCGTGACATTAGGTCTATCGCTTCGAAAATAGGTCTGAAAGTCTCGCACTCCCGGGAAGTGTGACCAATTATAAGAGGAATATTGCTTCCTCGACCTTGCAAAAGAAGGGTCTCCGGGTCCTCGTCCAGAATCGTTTTGACTCCCTCGTATTTCGATTCGACCACTGGCATAAAGGCAGTGATGCCGATCAGGTCTTGGACTTTCTTGTTCGCGGTCATGATGGTGTCGAGCGGCAGCGCCACGAGCTGCTGGTGTATCTCGTCGGGGTCGGTCTCGTTAATACCCAGAGTAGCAGTGAATAATCCGGCGATCACTTTGGCGTAGACCGGCGAGGTCGTGTAGAAACTCGGGATAGCCGTCCCGCTCATTATGATAGCCCTATAACAAATAAAAATGTTTACATTTTATGTAAACAATCGGTACACTTATGTGATGTTATTTCGTTGCTCGAAGAGCACGCTTCTCAACTTACTTATGGAACAGCCCCTTGGCTGCGGGCGACAAGGTCAGCAGGTGCGTGATGACGGCCCCGGCGCTCTGTCCGGCCAGGGTGACATCGTTGGGGTCTCCGCCGAAGTATCGCGCGTTGTCCCGGACCCATTCCAGCAGTGTGACCACGTCTCGTAGGCCGTTGTTGCCGGGCACCCTCGCAGAGTGCAGGGACAAAAAACCGAACACGTTTAGTCTGAAATATTAAAAATATTTCCTTTTTTATATCGTTTATTTTAGTACCTAACTTTAAATTAACATGCGTTGTGCTGCGTTGATTTTTTTGGCATTAATGCGTTGCGTAGTCGAATGTGACGTTTCAACGGAACGACGGACAAGAAACGAAGAGGGTGGATGATGCGCTGCGCTATCACCCTCTTGTTGCGTAGACGCAGGTGTTGCATGCGGCGTCAGCCTTACCGGATGTTTGTGTTACAGTGCTACGATTCCACTACAATACTCGAGGTGGCACGAGGAACGAGGAACGTAGCGTTTGCTATTAAACTTTACTAAAGTACTTCCTTCTATGTACAGCAATTACTGTTGGGATTATTCTTTCAGAGATTTTCTTATGTCGAGATGTCCATAATCTTTGTTGTCAAGTTTATGGGTCATCGATCGTTCAAGCCTTACCTGAATCCTGACATATTTTATATATGTATACAATAAGCGTAGCTGGCTATGTCGTTCAAAATGATCATAATTTTTAGTTATATTTCTTCGACGGTGGCCTTGTAAGTTTCTTATTAAGTGCCGGTTTTGCAAATTAATGCTATGTAAAAAAATACAGATATTTTAGTTACTAGAACTGTGTTTTTTATCTGTCGTGCAGGCCTACAAACTAACTTTCCTTTGAGTTGAATTCGTTCAAATATATAAGGTATACGGTATACCGTAATTTATTTTTAAAACCATTAATTAATTTTTAAATTTATATTTAAAAGATAAAATTTTCATTGCTTGGTATTCCGGATCTTTGCGCGCGCCGTTTGCATGACAAAGACAAACAGCGATGTGCGAGCGACGGATGCATTTAATTAAAAAAAAAAAAAAAAGTATTGCACTCCGGGAGGTTGGGAGGTTAACCATTATTACCGGAGTCTCCCGGACGATCCGAGAAGTTGGGAGATTAACCATTATTACCGGAGTCTCCCGGCCGATCCGGGAGGTCGGGAGGTTAACCATTATTTCCGGAGTCTCCCGGGCGATCCGGGAGGTTATATAGGATGATAGTACTATCACAATATGAATGTAGCTATTTATGCACGTCATGCCCTCACCTGTAGTTGAAAGTGATGACGATAACATTCTTGGTGATGAGATACTCGGGGCCGTGGAAGTCGGTGCTCCCGGAGCCGTAGGCGAAGCCGCCGCCGTGCACGAACACGAGCACGGGCAGGCCGGCCCCGTCGTCCGGCTGGCCGGTGCGGTAGGGCGAAGGGAAGGCGGGGGGCGCGGGCGTGGGCAGGTACTCCCAGGGCACGTGCACGTTGGCGCTGATGCAGGCCTCGCTAATGTTGCGGCCGCCCACCAGCGCGCCGTACAGCACGTCGTGCTGCGGGCACGCCGGGCCGTCCGCTGTGGCGTCCAGCGCGCCTCCCCACGCCGCAGCTGGCTGCAGCTCCTGAAATTGTTGTCACCACCATTGGTTGATGTGTTGCTTCATCTCTGAACCGTTCTTCAATTAGTTACACTTTGCAAGACTTGATAAGAGTCGAAAAAATGGGGAAAATAAATATTACATTGATATGTAAATAAAACCGGCTGAGTGCGATTTGGACTCGCGCATGGAGGGTTCCGTAATAACGGCAAAAAATCACGTACGGGAGGAGGGTACCACATAAATATTTATTTTATTAAATTTTTAGTAATTGTTGTTATACGGCAGTCGGCAACAGAAATATGACAAATATATGACAGACAGACAGACGGACAGCGGAGTCTTAGTAATAGGGTCCTGATTTTACCCTTTGGGTACGGAACCCCAAAAATTTTGCAGCTAATATTTAATTGAATAATGAGGTCCATGCTTACCTTAAATCTCAAGTGTCCGACGGGCTGGCGGGCGTAGGGCACGCCCAGGAAGGACGCGTACTTGGTGGATCCGGCGAAGGCGGTGCGGCCGCACAGCCGGCCGCTCGCGATGCGCGCGCTCGCCTCGCACCGCCTCCCCGGGTACGCCTGCGCTACAACACCGACACTCACCGTCAGCTGGCGTTCAGTACACGCCTTCGTAAGCATGGGTGTCTTGCTTACGAAGGCAATTACAGTCAAATAAATACGAAGTGGGGGATCATCAAATATGCCCCAACACCAAACTCGTCCCAGGTGGAAAGTTGCACAAAGAATGTGCAGCTGCTTCAACGCCGAGTCGGTGTCGTCTGCATAATTTTTGGCTCAAGGTCGGCCGCCGCCCAGACAAACAATGGCCAGGAAAAGGTACTTTGAATATGGATACAATTTATTTTTAAAAACAAAATACTTCTTAATCTGACCTATCTAATAATAGCATTAACACACGCTTGGATTTGGTCCGTAGCACACCGCGGAAATTGTTGCTAATTTAGGGGTTTCTCACTAAAACTAGGTAAAAAAATCCTCTTTTTAGAGGTTTGTATTTTCTTGTTTTTATTTAAATATTATATCTTCTAATCTCTTTCCTCAAGTTTGCCATATTATGTTATTACTTTCCAGATTTTTTTCTTATCGCTTTTTTACAATAATAAACATTTATTTTTCATTTACACTATTCTTAAACCAAATTTATTAAATTTTATTTTTTATTTTTTAGATTTTCTATAAAAGCGTGTTTTTTTAGTTTTTTTAAACTATAATTTATTTTTTGCTTTTTAGCACGATTTGCCAAAGAGTAAGCCTGGAACTGCACGCATGCGTAGTTCGCGCACTAGTTCTATCTCTCTTACTCTCATGCAAAGGATGCGGAAAGAAATTGATGAATCCTGGCGAATTTACTCAGCATAATCGGATATTTTAATCGAATTATTGCATTGTCATCGGTCTTTGACAGGTGTGCAAAGTTTGAACTAAATCTGATCGTTCAAAGTAGGACGAAATCGAGCCCAAAGGAGTCGGTTACAAACAAACAAACAAGCAAACATACAGGTGAAACTAATAAAAGCGTTATCAAAAGACTTTTGAGGGTTGGGTAACCGAGCTTTGCTAAGCAAAAATATTTTACCTCGGTAATATATTTTTGTTATTAAAATTTAAAATTAAAATTAAAACATATTTTACCTCGGTAAAATATTTTTGTTATATTTTAAATATTTTGCCACATTCCGAATTTCCGAATAACGAAAGATAAATAATTGTATGAAAATTGTGAGCGAATACGTACTCGTCAATTATTCGTGCTTACCCTCAGCTATCTTGTATTGTCACTTCCACTAAACACTAACACTTAAGCCTGCTGTGTTTGATAATCATATTTTTGAAATTGAATTTCAACACCCGATTGTCTCGGCTCTGGCATGCGTGCGGTGGTCTCGGGCCTAGTGAGCTGGTGTTAGGGACGGGGTCTGGACTCACCTGCGGCCAGGCCCAGCACCAGCACCGTGAGCACGTGGACCGCCATGTCGCGCCGACAGCACACTGGCGGCCGCTGCGCCGCGCCTTACGTATATATATCGCACGCTGCACCCGAAGACCGAAACTGATAGTGCAAACGCACGCACCGCGTTCAGAGTCATCGATCAAAATTTTTTGATCAGTCGATTTTTGAGATTGTTGAGTTGATCTATGTATATAACACTAACATGTTGTTCGCAAATTACTTCCAATTTTTGCTCTCATTTCAGATCAACATTCAGTACGATACTGTGTTAAATGATTCTTGTTCTGCTTTTCATTTGTTCAATTTGCAATATTCAAACCGTAAGAATTAAGTGTACCTTATCTGTTATTAAAAGTTGACGATGCGAAATTCCTTTACGGCGATAATTAAATTATAGCCGTAAGGGAAAAGTTAGGCCGGGATTATATTGTGCGGAATCCGTGAGGCTGGTACCTCATATACTCAATTTAACACACCAAAATATGAAACGTTTCAGATACGTGCGAGAAAAAGTAGAATCGTATCAACTTTTTGTTTTGACAGCGTTTGCGCTTGGCCGGCGGTGGTGAGTGACGTGGAGTAGGTGACGGTTCCAGCCGACCCGTCACGTACACCCGTCTGCCCTCATCGCACAAGCTGAAAATAATCCAATTATTTTGTCTTCACCTTTCGATTGGTATATGATTTGCGTCTGTACATATGTTATGTCGGTTTATCTATCCCCTATCTCCGGTCAGGCTGTGATCTTTTCCGTCCTTCACACGGTTTCAATGGAGTTACTCGCGCCACGCGCCAAACGCATTCGAGCCAGGCAGTTTCTGCGCCTGATATTACGCAACGACCAGCTAGCTCCAGATACTAAATCTTTTGATCGTCCTGTCCCTCGGCGGTCGTCGCAAGTCTATCGCAGAGACCGAAATAAATAGTATAGTTGTGCTTGTTGTGTTCCGCGTTTCGCTGCAAATCGGCGAGGTCACCGGCGATATATGATTGTCAGTGCGATTTGGGTGAGGAACACAAATAAGATCGGATTCGCTATCTCGTGCACGGGCAGTGCAGCTGCGGCCTGCGGGCGACCCCCGACCCTCGTATCGCGTCTGTTGCCACACGGAATTATAGCACCAAGCGCTAAATAATATGAGGAGACATATCGCCTCTATAAGCGCCGAAGCTAACGCACAACACAAGAGTTACATTGCGAAAAGTGGCAGCCTTTTAAGAAATTTCAGAAGTAAAAGAAGTTTAAAGCTCAGTTTTCCTAAGATAGCGTTGCCGTCATTCTAGGAAAATAGAGCTTTAGAAGTAGAAGAAATTTAATAAACGTAACTTTTAATAGCCGTTTAGTTGAATAGGCTGAAACTATGAGTCGGCATTACCTAATCAATAATTAGGTAATTCAAACAAAAAAACTAGATCCAAATCGATTCATCCGCTTGGGAGCTACGATACCGTGTAGACAACCATACACATAAGCAGACACGTCTCTGTTATACTTATAATGTTTTCATCGGGGGTTAAAAAGACTTTTTATTCTCGACGGTTTGACAGCCGCTGCGGTCACAAAATACCGCAGGCGACAGTTCACTTTTAGGTGTAGGTGTAGACGGAGGGGGAGAGGGGAGGAGAGCCCCTGAATTTCCCTAAGATAAGTATAGTAGAAGTCTAGAAAAAACTGTAGAACAAATCTGGGTTATTTGTACAAAGATAGTTGAAGAACTACAGCCCTCAAAGTGTGGTCCCTTAGTTCCCACACCGCTATTTTCCAGATCTCGAAAAGTATGTGGAAAATTATGATTTTTTCACTACATAATTTTAGTAGAACTTTTATAAAATTTTTTACAAATTTGTAGACTACATATAGCATCAGAGATAAAAAAGCTATATATAACCACCAAAGTGTGGTCCCTCAGTTCATACAAAAGTGACATTCATTTCGCGATATATTACTGACTTTTTTAATTATTTTTCTACGGAAAATCTATCGGCGCAATTTGAAGATATTAACCATTATGTTGGGTCCCTCAGTTCACACACTGGTGTATCAGAAAAACTCAAATATCTATTAAACGAGAAAATATCAGAAAGTCTACTATACTTAAATTTTTGTAGATTTTTTTTCTCTTGGATTAGCACATAAAGTATTTAATTTCTTACTTCCTAGCTGAGATAATGTTAATTTTTCGATTCTATGAAAATATGGAGTAGGGTTACCACACAAAATTCAAGAAAAATGAGGACAGTACCTAATATATTGTGTATGTTATACCTTTATGTTTAGCTCGGGGTTGTTTTAGCTGTTTTGAAGCAGGGCGCTAAGCCAAAATTTATTACACCACTGAGACAGGAGGTTCTCGACATTACAGTATGTACGGGTCCATACGGCACCGGACCAATAACTGACATGTATCGGACGACAACTCCATGTCCGATCATTGTAACATCAGATTTGATGTACACAGAATAGCGTCATGTACTATCACGGGCTCGACGCTCAGGAGCAGGCTGTACCCCAATATATAGATATAATAGAATAAAAGGTTCTACGCTCAAGGATACGCTGACGACCTAGCGATACTAGTGGCGAGCTAATGGGCATCAGTGGTCGCTGGGCTAATGCAATCAGCACTAAGAGTCGTCAAAAATACATGAGGTACATGAGGGTCAGGCTAACTGTCAACGCTGATAAGACAGTCTTGATACCCTTCACCAAAAAGAGGAAGTTGGAGGGACTAAAACACCCAACACTCTTCGGGAAAACTATTACGTTTGCAAGCGAGGTCAAATACGTAGGAGTTATCCAAGATAAGGGACTCACTTGGAATAAGCACATCGAGCACATTACGAAAAACCCTAGATGTGCTCTATGATCCTGTTGCAGACTTGTCAGCTCCAAATGGGGCCTTCGGCCGAAGGCAATGCTATGGCTATAGACCGCAGTAGTGAGGCCGATGGTCACATATGGATGCATAGTGTGGCATAAAAAGGCTCTACAGGTGAACTGCATTACAACGTTAAATAGTGTACAGAGTCTGGCCTGTCTGATAATCACGGGTGCGCTTTCGTCGGCGCCCACCGCTTCAATTGAGGCCCTGATTGACCTGATTGATTGACTCCTTTTCCTCTGCTTGTACAGATGGAGGCTAAGAAGGTAGTTCTCAGGGCCAGGACAGCGGGCAGGACGAAATGGACTTTCACCCTACTAGGACAGCTGCAACAGTCCCTTCTTGAGACACCGGTCATGGCCATGTCATCGAACGCCATGACCAAGGTGCACAGCTTCTCGAAGCTATACCAGGTTTTCATACCTACTAAGGAGGACCGGGAAGGAAAGGTCTCAATAACTGTTCACCCCAATAACATAGTTTGTTTCACGGACGGATCCAGAAAGGACAACGGGGCGGGTGCTGGATTCTACGGGGACATGCAAATATGCTTGTTTGGGAGAATTTGCAACCGTTTTCGGGCTGAGATCTTCGCCATTATTTGTTGTTCACTTGAGAGCCTAGAGATGGCCTTAGTCCATAGAAACATCCTAATTATAAATGTTAATAAATGTTTATTTATTTATTTATTTATTTTAATTTTCTCCGACAGTCAGGCTGCGCTAAAAGCACTGACTGCAGCTGAAATCTCAACCAAATTAGTTCTGGACTGTGTTGAGACGCTAAACATGCTAGGACGTGAAAACAATATCCGTCGGGTATGGGTCCCGGGCCACAGCAACATTCCCGGCAATGAAACCGCAGATGAGCTGGCTAGGCTAGGTGCCGAAAGTCTCATTTACGGACCAGAACCAATCTGCGGAGTATATCAAGAGAGCACTCAAGGAATGGGGCTGCAGCCTAAGCATAAAGCAATGGGCTGCAATCCCGGGCCTTGTGCATTCCAAAGCGTTAATCCCGGCCTTCAACAAAAGGCATGCGGAATTGGCGCTTTCAATGAGTACAAATCAACTAAGAGTCCACCAGAACCCTAACTGTGCACTGCAAGCTTCACAAACACCTCAACAAAATAAGAGTTGGTGACACAACGGCTTGCAGATTCTGCGGGGAGAAGGACGAGACACCCCTTCACCTTCTCCTCGACTGTCCAGCACTTCAACAGAACAGAAACAGGTACCTCGGACAGCACGATTACTTCACCACAGTGGAAATTCGTAGCACCAACCCGAACCACATCGTTAACAAGCATAGGCCTGGGGCAGGTACTATAACGCGAAGGAGTCACAATAGATCCACTTAGGTCGCAGTGACGTCAGGGCTCGATTTTGACCTGCCTTCGACGGTATAAAAATTTTAAAAAAATTAGGAAACTCAATTGTATATTTCAAAAACTTCGGTATATTGCAAACAATAAACTATTAAACTTGATACATCTTTCTTCAGGACAGTCAATAATTGGATATTGCATTGCAGTATGGTGCGGGGCCAGTAAAGATAAATTTATAAACATTGAAAGAAAAGCAAGCAACGTTGGCTACGTTGCATGCTTGAAATAATGTACCAAAAGCCATATTGTTTCCTACTGAAGATCTATATTCCCCGTGTAAACTCTTATCGGTAAGGAAACTTTACATTATTATCCATAGTTTTAAGATGCCACAAATACTTACTTTACGAACCTGACGTTATAGCTAAAACAAACACAATCTTTGCTCAGATACAGTACAATTAAATCTCGGTCCATATATACAATAAAATTAACAAAATTCTGGAGATAATATATCCGGTCACTCATCGAAACTGTAAAAAAAACGGTTCCAATTTGGCTAATTACTAAAACTTATAATGAAATTGAAGCTATCCTTAAATACCTGGTAGTGTAGTCTCTTTCACTCACACACACACACACACACACTCAAATAATAGTAATACATAGTATAGTCTAAACATACATTTTGTTAAATTATGTAATCTGTGTTCAAATGTTTAAATGTGTATTGTTCTTTTTTATTTTCTTTGTGTTTGTATTAGGAATCAATTACCTAGGTACTTTAGGAAGGGCGAATGGCAGCTGACACCTGATACAAGTGTCTCGTGACACTTCCTAGGTGGATCTCATTTTCTGATGAATATTTGTAGCACACATTAAAAATGAGAAATAAATTTAAAAAAAAAATCAAAAGTGAACCGATGTACCACACTTTGAGGGCTGTAGTTCTTAATCTATATTTGTACAAATTCCCAGATTTGTTCTACAATTTATTTTTGACTTCTACTAAAATTTGCTACACTTATTTTGGGGAAATTCAGGTAGGTTTCAGTCCACACGTACACCACTTTTAGATCTGCGATTCTGAAAAGATCCATATTACTTCCAAAACTAGATATCGCAATTCACACCTTATGACTTATGTAAACGGGTAGATCTCTTAAACATTATCACTAAACAGTCATTATACTTCCCTGCTTTCTAAAAATAAATCTAATGTTGATATTGTATCTAATGCGCTTTTTAATCACGCCCACTTCAGACCGTTGAGCCACATCGCGTGTTTCTTGAATCCTCATCTAATGAGCCATGCTAAATTTCATGCTTCTTTTATATTCGCAAGAGCGTGGATCGCGTCTACAGTTTTCACTTTTTGAATGTAACGTGTTTTAAGCCCAAAGATCCTGTAATATTAACTCATGCGATGTGCAGATTTATTCACCAAAGTAGATATATTTAGGATTAATGACTCATGGGCTAGCTCAAACAAACCGCAAACTCTGCTAAAAAGCTGATCGATTTTTCTTTGTGCTAAAGCAGTTAAGACTTTAAAAGAGAGCCTTTAATTGTTTTTTTTTGTGTGAGTTGTGACAAAACTTTTCAAAGAATTCACATGGACTTAATAGCTATAAACTATCAGAAAGATTGTAATTCTAAAGCTCAAGAGTAATTAGATCGGTCAACTCGTTAGTCAATGCAAAAACGGTTGCATCACGCAAAATTTGACAACGGAGGGGTATTTGGTATAAAAAATCAGTCTTATCAGATTTACGTGACTGCGGATCAATTCATAACAATTTGTTGCCGAATGACGCCAATCACAAAATCGAGATAATTGCCAATATCTCTCTCAGCAGCACCGGGCAACACGTTTAATTAGGCTTATGTACGTCATCACTCGTCATCGATTCTAACTTAATGGACAGCAACACTTTTTACAGCTTTTAACAATTTTAGTTAAATAAAAAATAGGAACACATAAATACAATTAGAGGATCTTCGGTAGTTTGATTAACTTCAACACATAGAACACCTCAGTTCTTCCGAGACGCTGTAAAGTAGGCAAAATGTCGAGATTCATTTGAATGATAATACACCGCAATGAAATCAATAGCAGTAGTTTTATGTACTACAATTTGACGAGTTTCTGAGGTAAGGACTGCTGTCAAAGAATCGCATGCTGTGTGCAAGTTGCTGCTGGTGCTGTGAAAGTCTAATGATATTGCCCTATGATCCTGATGTGCAGGGCGCAGGTGCCGCCAACCTTGACGCGGAGTATCGGACACGTGTAAAAATATAAGTATTGCCCGACAACGCTGCTCCGATATCATGTTTATCTTCAGACGTTAGCCGATTGTAAACCGATCGCGGCTATAATAACTATTCGAGGATTAATCTGCTCGGCGCATGCAACTTTTTTGTATCAGTAATTGAATTATTAGATCGAGCAGCAGCGCGTTCTGATTGTGCTGTTGCTATAGCAGACAGGTTACCAGCAACACGAACAGCCATCCTGACTGGAGGATCACACCATCGCGGGTCACCTTGGCCCTATATCCACTAATGTCCATAATGTCCAGCGAGTGGCCGATAACAGTGACGTGGGTGACGTAGCAGCATGTGTTCGGCCGTAAATAACGCGCCCTACATTGTAGCCGCTGGCCCGCGCCCCCCGGCTGACGGTGACGTCACCACTGCCTCATCTCGCTATCTATCATCATGTAAACAAATAGTGCAGATTAGACAGGCAACAATGTCTCGAAGTGTCTGCCTCTCTGATTTCTGCGACACGGCAGTCGGCGTTGCTAAAGTTAATTGTTATTAACCTCATCAGGTACAATTTAAATGTTTCTCACAATATGTACGTAAATTATAAGATGAGACCAAAAAACATTAGTTTATTTAACCCACCTGAACCTCGACCATTGTGTGTAACCGGTTTACATGGATGATGAAGGCAAGTGTTTTATGCTAATTATTGGCAACGAAATGCGCAATTTAAGAATCGGCTTCCGCGGTAAGACGTTCGTCGTGGGCGTGTTGTTCTGACACCTTGGCCATGTACACACTACACGTGGTGGGCCGGAGCAGTATACCTAACAGTCTGTGTTGGTCAAAGTCCGATCGAATCCGTGTACAAATACTTGCTGGAGGTTTTGTCGTACAGCGATAATAGTATCTCATATGTTATGTATGTCTCCGTATTCCGCAGGTACTAACTGCTAAGTAGAGTAAGACTCTGCATGTCCACGACAACAGGTCACCTACAGCCAAACCCCGGATGCTATCCGATGAGGGCTCATTAGTCGGAGACTATATAAAACTGGCTTATATTATTTCCCCCTTACTAATAAAAATATTTGTACAGTGTATAAGCTATATAATATTCTGTTCTTGTCTGATACGTCGGAAAAATAGCTTGACACAGGAGGACAAATCATTGTATAGCTTATACACTGTATAAATATATGAGCAAGGGCCTAAGAGGGTTAATCTATGACTTAAATTAACCGCTACCTTAATTGTTATAAATAAAGCGCCTTGCTTTACTCCATTCAGTTCAGATCCAATATAAACGTAAACATTAAACCAGTAGCGCCCGATAATGCTACGAATTTAAATATCAATTTAATATTTTTGTTCTCTTTTAGAATAAAATGAACATTATAATTAAATAATTCTAAGCGAGGAAAATACTAAAAATATATTTAAGTAAAGTACAGGACATGAAAATTTAGTCAGATTCAAGAGGATTAGTAGAGAGAGATTCAATAGAATCAAGAGATTTAGTAACTTTGTTTTGGACATCTTCTTCTTCTTAGTCGTTCACTTTTGGCTGAGTGGTCGTGGTCACATCTCCGTCGTACGCGTCGCCGTTTTTGTAATGTCCCGCCATAGAACGCTATATTTGGCGGAGTGAGAGCTGTCGTTTATGGAGGAGTGCGTTACAGATTTAATTAGGTCTGTCCATCGTGTTGGAGAGCGCCCACGTGATCTTTTTCCCTCTACTTTCCCTTGCACCACTAATCGTTCCATTGAGTCCTCGTTACGCGTAATATGACCAAAGAACTTGAGGATTCGCGATTGCATGGAGGATGATAATCTTTCTTGGATGTTATGTTCAGGATGGAGACGTTGGTTCGGTGCGCGGTCCATGGGATTCGGAGCATGCGTCTCCAACATCACATTTCCAGAGCGTCAATCTTGCGACGGTCTTCCATCCTCAGGGTCCACGTCTCAGCTCCATATAAAAAGATAGGAAAGACTAGACACCGCATCAGTCGAACCTTTGTGTTTTTGGTTATTCTACGGTCTTTCCAAATCTTTGTGAGTTTTTCCACTGAGGATCTAGTCACAGCGCAACGTCTTTGTATTTCATCCTCGCAGCCTCCAGTGTTGGTGATATTGGAGCCCAGATATACGTAGCTCTCAACTACTTCGCATCCTCCTATGGTCTGGACGTCTGGTTGGTTGTTGCCAGCACGATCGACAATCATCATTTTGGTCTTGTCGCGATTGATTGTAAGTCGAAAATCCAACGCTGTGGTTTGTAGCGGTTGAAGGAGAGTCACGATGTCGTCTCTGGTTGACGCTAGGAGGGTAGTATCGTCTGCGTATCATAGGTTTGATATTTTTCGACGTCCCACAGACATTCCCTTGTTCCAATCTTCGAGAACTATCCGCATGATGTGCTCTGTGTATACATTAAACAGCAGGGGAGACAATATACAGCCCTGTCTAACGCCGGCTTGTATTTTGAAGCGTTCGGTGTCAATACCGTCAATACGAACAGCTGTTGTGCCATCTACGTAAAGCCGTCTAATGAGGTGTACTAGGTGTTGTGGTACACCCATTTCGGTCAGGACCAGCCAGTTTCCACCACGTGACGGTATCAAATGCTTTGGACATACATACGGCATTATATTCGTCGAAATATTTGTGTATCATTAACGCTAATATATTTAATAAAGTGTAGGTTTTGAAGCCACGCCTCAGCTTGTTGTTAGACCATAACGACTGTTCACACACACGACATACAACTGTTGAAAAAAACTAACAAAAATTTTAAAAATTCGTTAAAAATAAAATCGTACGTTACGAACGCTAAGAATGGTCAAATACGGTTCTAAATGGTCTATACTAACAAGGCATTTAAGCTTTGCACCCATCTTCCAAACATCCTGTATATATTAGGAAAATTTAAAGTCTATGAAAAACAAACACAACGTGAATTTAATGTTATCATTAGTTATGTAACTGTTGTAGCTCTATCAATATCGAAGTATTTATTGCCCTACCACTTGTTTAACTACATAATTTAGTTTTCTTTAAATCAAAAGCAATAACAGGAAGTTTTATTTTTGGTTTTACTTTATTGACAGCTATATGTGATCGCAGTCGGGGCAATTTAGAAATAATGTAATGTAACGTAGGTATAATTTATATGATAATTCTAATGAAATGAAAAGCCGAAGCGATCACGGGACTCCCCATGGCAGATGTATATTTACACTATAATTTGATTCACATAGGCATCGCTACTTCGCTACTTCGTCCGTCAACACATCAAAGACGGTCGTCGGTCCCCCTTTGCATTAAATATAACAAATATTTAAAAAAAAAGAATTCGATGATATACATATTATCATTAAAGAAACGCATGGAGTCGTGCAAAACAATCGATATTACATAAGACCTTCTAATGAGACTAGACTGCTGAAGTTATCTAAATAGTCGCCACGCGTGCACATTGTTTACGTACAAAACGGGCAGCAGAGACCTTAACCCCCAACCTCGCCTCGAGCCCGCGCCTGTAAACACGTGCACCTACAAGCCCCAAAACCGATTTCATATAAAGTCTGAACTAACCTCTAATGGCGCAGCAATAGGAGGACAAGTCCGATCCAATACTGTCCAAACTCGAATGTCGCACACACTAAAAGAGCAGATTGGCAAACGGGCTGCTGGCATTCACGGTGGTGTCGAGGTTTGATGCACCGGAGAATATCAGGTTTTGTTTTCTTGCGAGGCTGTTTGCTTAATGAGTAAAAGCGTAAGATATTAGGACTTCTGAAATCCTAGTCCTTCCGTTGTCATGTCTCAAACATTGATCACATGACGACATTTCCTTGTAAGCTGCATTACTCAGCGTAATTAAAGCTTAGAAGAAATCGTAGAAATGGTCGCGACGGCCAAATCTCCGTATCATGTTACAGAGATCGTACGACACGAGGCCCGAGGGCGTTAGTCATGCTAATGGCAGGCTGGACTGTGTAGTTAGATTGATTTTATCTTACGTGGGAACATTTTGAAAATTCTGATAAATTAAGATCTGCTTATGTTGTAACAGCTAATACAATTCTTGAATAAATATACCTATTACCTAAGGACATGCTAGCTACAAACTTTTTTTTTATAAGTGTAGGGACCACACAAAAGTGCATGCTTGCACTCTTGGTTCCAAGTCATTTCAATATTATATTTCCAATGTCAAGTAGCCAGTCTCGTCCTAACCTCCGATCTAAATGGTATATTAATCTAAACGTTGTATGTACGTTATAAGTGAAAAGACAATATAATATTATCCAACCTAATATAAACCCCACATTATCTACCTGAACGTGTTCGAAAAGTTCGCGCAATGGAAACTCTTGAACATCTGAAAAAGTATGCCTACTTATTTTTAACGTATTAACGTTATTAAAAGCGTAGCTAAGGGCTATAAATCAGTATAAACTACTAATTCTTTACCCTCTATTATATCCCTCGAAAGTGTTTTATAGCTAAATAAATCGCTAATAATTCACGACCGTATGTATAATACTTTTGCTGTGTACTAGTCATCTTTTTGAAAAAATAACCCAAAGGCTTCCAACTATTCTGTACACGTTGTTGCAAGACCGCACCTACTGAAAAATTTTATGCGTCGGTCATAAGTGCATATGGTGCATCGTCACACGGGTACGATAACGTGACTGCATTCTTGCGTGCTAGTCAGAGTTTCAACTTTCGATACACTTTTCGAGCGTATCAAAGAAAAGTGTCACATCTTTCGCTGCGCTGTTGAATGATGAAAGGCATGACGTCCATATTAGATTGTCGGCAATTACTTCGATCGTGACTTTTCCGCGCCAGCCAGGTCCGCTACGACTTATCCAGTTTACAGCTGTCTAGTGGTTGGTCCATCATCCTTGCACCAAAAAATTATGATTTGTTTGCGATTATAATTGCGTTCTCTATATAAATGAACACGATAAATATGTGTTTACGGCGACAGCTCAGTATTTATAGAATTCATAGGTTTGATGGGCAATAGATAGGCGCTCATTAGTCTCAGCACGGCGGTAAACAACTCTCGCTATTATTTATATTATTCCCCCGATAAAGAGAAAGTTCACCGATGATTTCGATTTGTGGCTCGATATTGGTCGAAACTGTTTATCGCTCCGTCCTGTTAACCTGATGCATCACCTCGGTCGAATATGGCGATATGAGATTGCACGAGGAAAATTCTGTTTGATTGCAGTTTATTTTTGTCACCTCGCAGCCGATAGCGCGGTGCAGGCGCATGCGGCATGCCTCGACAGCCGGCTTTCTCACAGAGAAATTCACAACTTATAATTCCTATTTACTATCTGTATGTGGTGTTGCAGGGCGGGGCATGGAGGACGAGGTGACGTTCCTGTTCCAGATGGGACTTCTGCGGGACGCGGTGTCGGCGCCCGCCCAGCGCCTCACGCTCGCCTACCTCAAGGAGCTCGCCGTCAACTTCGTGCACGATAAGGTATAGCGAATTTGTTCATAGCAGTTGGAGCTGGGAGGGATCATCAATTATTTATCATTAGGCAGTAATAATGTTCCAACTTTCTTCGTAGCTTTAGATCAAGATCGAACCGTCCGAGACCGTTCCATTCCTATGCACCTGCACAGATCATCATAGCTAATATATCAGGATGGAATATATCTGATACGGAAGGCACCCGGACCCCTGGTCTTCCCCCAGGGCCTCTCGCGCCCTGACCGAGTAACCGCTTGTAAACAAAGAAAACAAACAACTTCTAGTACTACGAGTGCGGTATGCCGCAATTCCGATATTGTTTAATGGTGCTTTTGAAACATTTCTGATACCCTGGTCCCCATCCTCAGATTCCCGACCACGGGCTGGCGCGGCTGGGAGACCGCATCCTACTGTTTCGCCACGACTACTGCTCGCCCAACGTGCTGCAGCTGCTCAATTCCGCCGCCGACGTCACCGACGAGACCATCCTCGAGATCGTGCTCACCGCCAACCGTATGTTACACCATTCTACGTCGAGTAGTCATATGCCTTGATTTACTTAAGGGGCTATTATATTAACGTATAAAAATGTGGGAATGGTCGACGCCCCAAAGGGAGATTTTTGACTGAGCGGGTGGTATGGTCGGTCGGACTGAAGCCCAATGTAGTAATATTAGGTTATGTATAACGCCTTACTGAACTAACTCCAATAGCGCGATTCAGAACTGTGGCGCTGATTGGTTCGACACATTACCGCCCCCCTCCCGTGGTAATAATATTTCCAAGAGCTATGTAGTGGCAGAACTTGTGACCCGTGCAAAGACACCTTTGTAACCAATTTGATTCTATTCTATTGATAGTGGGCTGGATACAGCACGAGTGTAAGGTAATTTAAATTGGAGACCGAACGATCCTATACGACGACCGGGTCAATCGTTGTATGCAGAATACGGTCATGTGTCACCCCGTCGCGTAGCACTGGAAATAAGTGTCCTGCATTTGTCTACTTCCTAATGCTCAAATAAGTGTTCAAATATTTGCTATGTAATTTAAGCTGTCTTTTTTTATATTTTTTTATTCATAATAAAAAATACATTTTACTGTGGTGTTACACATTAAATAACCTCGCCAAACTGTGACGTTTGAGGGCGTGATACGCTCATTCCCTACACAGATGCCACAGTACGTTACAGATACCACGTTACATGTTGTCTCATAAATTATAATCTTTACAGATTTTGCAAAACATAACTACTACACTTAAATAAAATATTATATATTCATTTATTACACACAGTAAATTCAATTTCTTTTTATTGTCATGTTGCAGCGCTGATCTGCGATGGCGGCGCAGAGACGTGCCCGGCGGCACGGCCGCACGCGCTGGCGGTGCACTCGTACAAGGCGCCCACCTTCTGTGACTTCTGCGGGGAGATGCTGTTCGGCCTCGTCAGACAGGGACTCAAGTGCGAGGGTGAGGAGCTTATACAATAAATTGCTGTACTGCCTCCTGCGTGTTGTTTACCTACATAATGCGCAGGATCTTGCACCACTGATAACATTAGGTCCTATCCAGTCTAAACATTGCCTCTTTGACGTTATGACAGTCATTAAGCACTAATCATTTGCCCCATTTCCAGGTTGCGGTCTGAACTACCACAAGCGGTGCGCAGTGAAGGTGCCGTCGAACTGCGAGGCCCCTGCGGCGGCGGGGGCGGCGGCGGCGGCAGGCGGCTCGCGGCGGCAGTTGGGCGCGCCGCGCAGCCCCAGCCGCGCCTCTGACGACTCGCTGGTAAGGCGCCTCGCCGACCTCGTCACCGGCCGCGACTGACGCACGGTCGCCTTGTGTCTGCACTCTGCAGGGCCCGCGCCCGCTGACTATAGGGCTGGTACTGCTCGATTATATAAACCATTCTAAAGCTGCACGCTCCTCCATATATATTTACTTATATCGAATCGCTATTAAGTCGGTCATCCGAGGCGCCACCGTTGTGTCCTAGTGGGCGAGGACCAGGAGCAATGAAAATAAGTATATCATGTTGCTTTAACCCAGTATACAAATAAATGTTTTTTTGACAAAAAATGGCAGGTAGCTGCTTATTATGGAGAAAGAATCTCGCTCGTGCACACATTCAGGAGAGGTTGAAGCGAATAGTTTAGACTTTAGGAGATACATTTGCAGGCTCTTTGAAGCCAGTAACAGTGACAAAACTTAGATTTAATATTCAATATTTTTATGTGATTATATCCGTCCAATTGACTACAAGTATTTACACTAATGTATTAAGTAGATTTACGTCAATATTTTTATAGTATTTTTATTAGTTATTAATAACTATTGTATAATTATAATAATTCACAGTGATTTTATGACAAACTTTATATTTTGTAGGAAAAAATAACCAGCCTTAAAAATTATTGGCCATAATTCACTAGTTGCTAATCGACAAAACGTGATTGATATTATATCAACAACATTATTTTAACTAATTTTTATTACACTAAATCGAGTTTCTTGTTTGTTTGTGGTTTCCTTTTTAATGAAATAGCTGGACTAACAGAAAACATACGCGCAAATGTTTCAGGTAATGTGGACAAATATGTAAATTATTCGTAGCTGTGATGTGTGTGTGTGACACATCTTGGTACTTTTTGTGAGCGTCTGATGTCTATTATATTAACATTCCAGTTTGTAATAATGCCACACAAATTGTAATTCATTAATAAGTAGTTGGTATAGGTGGTGGTGGTGGTGGGTAGCATTGGACAAAAATGTATATTATTTTAATAAATGCTTTTTTTTTTTTTTTAGTTTTATTTTTATCCCATGTTACTCATCACCGATTTCTGACTAAAATGTGATCCAACTTAAATCACTGCAACACCAAAATAATGTAGCTAAAAGAGGCCGAAGTGCCAATCGCTATAAAAGGTCGTGTAATGTAATCTCAAGTTCATTTTGATTTCTGATGCAATCAGCATTAATAGCACATGCTAATTTTGCACTTAAACTTCATTCACAGTAAAGTTTGGATTACGTAGGTTATATTAGTCTTTATTTCACGTAAATCTATGCAGTAATACGGAAGTTATGACCGTAAGAAGTTTTGAGCACTTTCTTAAATTTCCGCGATAGCGCGGCTAGACGCGTGACGTCAGCGGTCCTTCCGCCCGTGCCCGGCGACGTCGCCCGCGCTATGAATGAGACTGCCGGTTGGCGCCCAGCGTCGGCTAAACTTGTGACGTCACAGCACGACCAAACGCTGCGTGCGTTTGTAAAGAATTTTGCACGAAAATGGACATTTTGATTGCTATTATCTCGGCTATCGCGAATATAAAAAAGTAAAAATGCTTTCTTCTGTTTTCCCACAGATCACTTTAGCATGTCTATAAAAAATATTGGTATAATGACGTTGTGTTACGGGTTATATTAAATAAAAGAGGAATTTACCGTGACAATATATTTCAAAAATAAGGGTCGTAGGCAGAAGGCCGTACGTATCTGGCTTAGCCTCTAGTGTCTTTAGGAATTGGTGGGGCTTTTAAACCACACGGCACTTAGCTGGATCGGTAGACTGTAAGATGTGACAACACGTGGCGCGGGAACCCAACTTCCGGTGGCGCTTTCGGGTTTTGTGTTCGGGCCAGGAACTCGTCGCGACGTGGATCGTCTAGGAGCGGGCAGTCCGTATGCAGAGACCAGACAATCCTCCGCCTATAGCGTAGGACTCAGAGGACGAAGTGAAAGAGAAGCAGTGCTGTACCCAGGATGTAGCTAGCGGTGCGTTGTACCCGTGCCGTAGTTCCCTGGAAATATTCCATACCAGCGTGTGAGAAGTGTGGACCACAGCTCCATGGTTCTAGCCTCCAACGATCCAAACCATGGGCTGTGTGACCATCACAAAATAAAGGTTAAGCAAAATAATAGATGATATAAAAACAATTAAAGTATGGATACAAACATCCTAATATTCTAACAATGCTAGATCGGAAAGATAAAACTACAAATTGAGTACGTGGCCAATCAAATTTTACTTTTAACAACTAATTTTACCAAGATGATATTTTAAATGAAAAATAATGTGTTTTAATACAAGCGTGATTTACCAAATATTCACAACACAGATATAAAAAACTCACCGTGAAAACGGGATTAAGATATAATTATTACATCTTGAGTCTATAGAAAATTTTAATCAAAAAGGAAACGTCATTCGAAGAAGTGCCATATATACCCTTCTCCGTCGTCTTTTTTAAACCTTTGACAACTAAGAAACTAAAGCGTAAAGAGAAAAAATCCAGAAACCAAAATAAAAAGATATTATATTAATAATCAATATATTATGTAATATAATGATGCAATTCTACTGTATTTTCATTATTTATTAAAATTAACTTATTATTTTTTAAGATTTAAGACAGAAGTTTAAATCGATCTAGGAATCAAATATTAAAGCAAGGCTAACGCCGTTTTAGTAAGGACGTGCGCCGATAGATGGCGCTTTAAGCCTCTGAAAATGACTAAATAATTAAGTATACAAATCATAGATGACGGCGATTTTACGGAGAGGAAATGTAACTATGTTACAGAAGATTATACCGGCAAAGGAATAGATGGATCGCTTGATGCCTAAGCCGCCACTCCCGCCCATGGACAACCGCAAACCGTAACACGAGAGAAGATTAACTAGTGCGTTGCCGGGACTTACATTACTTTTAGGAAAGTGTTATCTCCCACAGCACCTTTGACAAGACAGACTAAAATATGTAAAGAGTAGTATTATTGCCAGTAATCTTTTACATTTAGGCTTTTTATTCAGGCTTTACATTTTAAACGACTCTAAATTGTAACACACGTCTGTACCATATTTTTGGAGGTCATCCTGCAGGCAAGGAGAATATGTCCCTAGGGCCCGCCAAGGACAAATCTCTGTTATCTAACTACTAGGGATTGAAAAACCCTCGCGACGCGAAAAAATCACGTCTAGACAGAAAGCAGAATATGTTTATTTGCCAAACACTCATCTAATTGCCAGTGAGCTGTGTACTATGTAAGACCGCCGGCCCCACAGAGTATCGGCGGCGCGTCGTCCACCAGCGGGCGGCGTGCGGCGGCGGGCATCCCGCACACGTTCCAGCTGCACACCTACACGCGGCCCACCGTGTGCCGGCACTGCAAGCGGCTGCTGCGCGGCTTGTTCCGCCAGGGGCTGCAGTGCGGCGACTGCGGCTACAACGCGCACCGCCGCTGCCTGCCGCACGTGCCCAAGGACTGCGGCGCGGACTTGCGTGACACACCCGGTGAGTTACGGCATATCGCAACAACCGCCCTCGTCCACTAGGACACCACAGTGACGTCACTTACCTGGTATCGGCTGTGACAATTAATAGAATTGAGCAATGTGGAATGCATATGCTGACGCAGCATACGGCGATCGACACGTTTAACCTAATTATGGACGAGGACCCTTACTCCTTAGAGCCTTGGCCTCATAACGTGCTCTCAAATTAACCTTAAAGTTAATCGTAACAGACTTAGAAAATGTATGCGTCTCCCTCAGCGGAGTTCCCGGACAGCTGCAGCACGGGCAGCGAGCTGTCGGAGCCGCGCAACGACGACGACTCCGACGACGCCGCCGACCAGGACAACCACAGCAGCGAGGTACGTATTCACGCACTTAGGACGGTCGTGCCTGTGACACAGTCATATTTTTAACGTAGTCAACATGTACTAAGTGTAATACTTGATGTCAGGTGGAGCTGCGGAAGCGGGAGGAGGAGGACGAGGAACCCCAGAGAGACGTGCCCGAGCACTCCGCCAGCCGCCCCAGCAGGTAGCACACACACACACGCACACATGGCGGGGGCGGTGGTTGTGTTTGTAGGCGTCAATGTTACGTCACTGAGTTGTCTTTTTGGAGTTTACTCCTTAAGAAACGATTTTCATATATAAGCCTGGTGTATGAAAATCTATGGAAGTAAAATCGAATTCACGATATCACACGGTACGGTGTCACTCGATGTTAGCCGAAGATGCGTTTGCGATGCGTTCGCTTTGCATTGCACACCAAATATTACTTTTTAGAGTAAACTCCAGTCGTGCCGCGGAGCTGACACACAAACTTTTTATTTCGTTAGCATAATTCGGTTTGTAGTTTTTCCGGGGCGCAGGGGGTGCCAGAGGAGAAGATAAATAATTTGAACCCCCCATGTGCATGGCCGATTTCATTGGTCACGATTGGATGTTTCTAACATAGAAGAAGAAAATGATTTTTGTTCTTTTATTTTTCCTTGCTTGAAAATCTGCGACTTTATAAAAAATGTTTCCAAAAATATGAATACTTGCTTAAAACTGCTACATTTAATGCTATTTCAAATAATGTGCAACACCTAGGTCTTATCTCTATGATGTCTAAAAAAAATCCTCAAATTGAGACTTTTTTTAAAATAGACTTAAGACATACAATATACTTAATATTAACTGATATGCCATACTCTGCCACGACGCCCCGCCACCACGCCCCACCGGAACGCGTACAACGGCGCGGAAAAGACTGAGCGCTCCTTGTTACAGCTCGTCGTCGTCGCCCAGTGCAAACATCCCGCTCATGCGCATTGTGCAGTCCGTCAAGCACACCAAGCGTCGCGAAGGACAGTGGCTCAAGGAGGGCTGGCTCGTGCACTGCACCAACAAGGACAAGACCGTGAGTGCTCGTCTGCGTCTGTGTGTTAGTTCAATTGTTGTGTAGACACTAACGGGGTTGTCGCGTTCGCAGCTCAAGCGGCACTACTGGCGGCTGGACAGCAAGTCGGTGACGCTGTTCACGTCGGAGCAAGGCAGCAAGTACTACAAGGAGATCCCACTGGAGGAGATCCTGGCGGTGGAGGCGGCGCGTGGGGACGCGGCGCACTGTTTCGAACTGCGCACCGCCAACGTCGACTACCTGGTGGGCGCCGAGGGCGGCGCCGCCCTGCCCCCGCCCGACTCCGGTGTAGGTGCCTACCTCGCGCGCCCCTGGGAGACCGCTCTGCGCCACGCGCTCATGCCGCACACGCGCTCCGGCCAGTGCGCCTACACCGTGCCGGCTGGTGACGCCGAGACGAACGCGGGCGCAGCGTGCGGCGGGGGAGACGGCGCGGGGGGAGCGGGGGAGACGCGCGGAGCAGAAATGGCGCAGCTGTACCGCATCCACCCCGACGAGGTGCTGGGCTCGGGCCAGTTCGGCGTGGTGTACGGCGGCCTGCACCGCGCCTCCGGCCGCCCCGTCGCCGTCAAAGTCATCGACAAGCTGCGCTTCCCCACTAAGCAGGAGGCGCAGCTCAAAAACGAGGTGGGCATCCTGCAGGCGCTGTCGCACCCGGGCGTGGTCACGCTGGAGCGCATGTTCGAGACGCCCGAGCGCATCTTCGTGGTGATGGAGAAGCTGCGCGGCGACATGCTGGAGATGATCCTGGCGGCGCCGCGCGCGCGCCTGCCCGAGCGCACGGCCAAGTTCCTGGTGGCGCAGGTGCTGGTGGCGCTCAAGTACCTGCACGAGAAGAACGTTGTGCACTGCGACCTCAAGCCCGAGAACGTGCTGCTGTCGTCCGCCGCCGACTTCCCGCAGGTGAAGCTCGCCGACTTCGGCTTCGCGCGCATCATCGGCGAGAAGTCCTTCCGGCGCTCCGTGGTGGGAACGCCCGCCTACCTGGCGCCCGAGGTGCTGCGCAACAAGGGCTACAACCGCTCGCTGGACATGTGGTCGGTGGGTGTGATCGTGTACGTGTCGCTGTCCGGCACCTTCCCCTTCAACGAGGACGAGGACATCAACGAGCAGATCCAGAACGCCGCGTTCATGTACCCGCCCGTGCCGTGGGCCGAGATCTCGGCGGAGGCGGTGGACCTCATCAACAACCTCCTGCAGGTAAAGCAGCGCAAGCGGCTGTCGGTGGATAAGTGCGCGGCGCACGCCTGGCTGCAGACGGCCCAGGCGTGGGCCGACCTGCGCGCGTTGGAGGCCCGCGTGGGCCGCCGCTACCTCACGCACCCCAGCGACGACGCGCGCTGGGAGCGCCGTTGACTGCCGGGTTCCGCCCCCCCGGGTGGCGAGCCCCGGCGCCCGGCGGGCTGGTGGCGCCTACTACGCGTGCGCTGAGTGCCCTGGTCGCACAATGATATGCCTCTGTTTTATATTTCTTATCATATCTGTAGCTGGTAAGACTAATTGATAAAGTATTCGATGGTGTGTGTATGTGTGTGTGTGTGCGTGTTCGAGTGCGAGATCTCACCACGGAAATATATCGGCAGCTTAAAGTGTCTTCGAAAATGTTATTTTAATAATTTTTTGTAATAATAATTTGCATTTATTGCGTGTTATAAACTGTAGTTGAATTTACACTAGTTTTGAAACATTCCTTCATTGTGCGGACATGCGCTTGTCGCTCAGCCTTAGCTCGCAGCAGCGGGCATCCTTGCTAGTTGCTACAGTTGCAGTCACTAAACCAATACTAATAAAATATCAATGTCGATAATAAGACTTATAAACATATTTTGCTTTTCTATGTACTGTACATACAATTGTCATGCATTTATAGCTAAATCACGTATTGTGGAATGTATGTAGCATTATCGGGCTAAACTGACATTAATATAATATTCTTCTGGTGTAGGCTCTACTAGAAGCAAATATATTTTGATACATTTATAATTTGTGATTTGAGATAATATTTACCTATTTTTATAATTAATTTTATAAAATATACTTTTATTGTCATCCAATAGTTGTAAGGGCATAATATTTTCAAACACTGGTGATTAGACACTAGTGAATAATATTTATGTGATGTATTCGACTGTGTTGTTTCCGCTAACATTCCACATAAAGTGTTGTGTGTTGTGTTGTGTATTATTATGTAGCCGCAAATGTTTTGTATGTTGCGTGAGTATTTGTATTTTGTATATTTTGGGGAGTTGTTGTTGTACTTTTGAAAGTTTAAATATTTAAACCGTCGCTTAAGTTCCGCGAGCACTGATGTATACACGGCTAATACAGATGTTGCCTTGTGTCGAATATCATACTTTTACAAATAAAATTTAAAAAATATTTAATAGTGGGTAGATGAACCTATAACAAATAATTATTAAATTTGATGCGATATAAAATTTAGTTGCAAATAAAAAATATTCCCATCTCTTTCTCGCAAAATGATTTACATACATACATTTTTATGGCGATAACAGTTTGTGACGTCACACGCCGATATATCGCTCTCTTTCTTATTGCATACAAAAATATGGATTATATCTTCGTTATTATTTAAGATTTACAAAAATGGGATTTAGATTGTTTACTATCACGTTGTCTAATACTAAATAGACGAAAAAATTTGTTTACTCAACATGCTTATAATTGTCAAGCTAAACGGCAAGTTGCGCCACAGACATGTATACATTGTTTACTAATGCATTACGAGTGTATACAGTATTTAGTGCCGCGGCGAGCTCGCGACTGTAATCTGTACAAGTATGTGACGGGGAGGACGCGACAAACGGTAGGAATTGAACTAACTCATTGTTACTATACAGCACATATTAATATATTATGTTAGATGTGTTACGGTAAATGTTAAGTGTTGAATTGTACTTTGCATGCGACGGTACCGGTAAGTACCTACAGATTATATTTTTGTACACGGGTTCCTCAGAGATTTTAATACACGACTGTATTTTAGTGACAAAAGCTGTTTAAAACAAATACAGTTTGTGAACTTAGGTGTCAAATTAGACAATACAAATACAAATATGAAATTAACATAAAAAAGTTAATATAAGGTTGTTCAAAGTCAGAGTGATCTACTGCAAGTGTCAAGACGTTTAGGCAGAAATAAATTAAAAATTTCGTAAAAAAAAAAATTTTACTTAATAAAGTTACATTCCGCTCTCTAAAGGCGCTGAGGTAGGTCATTTACCTTACAGAAACAGGTCATTTAAAGAGGGAGCAAAGACTTTCTTTCGCCATTTTTAATTATTTTTCTGCCTTAGCTTCTTGACATAAGCAGTAGATCGTACGCCAGAAATATCCGGAACTTATTTTGAACAACCTTATTTACAGCTTGATAATTTTGATATTATGAAGTAAAGACGCGGCCTAGCTGTCCTGTGCCAACGAGATCACCCGGTGTCAAATAAAAACTTTACACTAACGAAACTACTTCCTACGTCTATTTAAAGTTATCTATAACTATGTACCTATACTTCAATTCTCTTAGTTGGCACGAAAGTGATAATGGGCCCCACTATAAAGTTTTATAGCGTGATCAAGAAAATGAAAAGCATCGCCATGTTGCGGAAGTTCACGGAACTAAATTTTAACCAATCGTATCCCAGCTTCCGTAGTATTGCTGCAATAAAAAATGAAGTAGCCTCAGTGCAGGTTTTTTATTTTCCTGGTCAGCCTTTATAAGGACCAGTTCTGTTGTTAGTGTGGGGCCCCGCTACACAACTCGAGCTAGGTGTAAGTAGGTGTAAGGACCGACGGCCTAATACTTTAATGATCTAATATAATGTAGGCCTAACGACGGCATTGTACAGTCATTGTGTTGTTGTAAGGTAATATTACAATGAAGATGTGTAGGTATTTGTTGTTAACGCTTTCGAACATCAGGAATTGAGGACAGGGCATTGGTCAAAATCAAGACGAAGTTGTTTTGACCTTAAAATCCCCAACCCACCCTGGGTCTTCGGTAACCTCACTCACTCGGCGTAACACGAACCAAACGTTATTTCACGCCGGTTTTCTGTGAGGCCGTGGTGTTTATCCGGTCGCGCCTGCCCATTCGTGCCGAAGCATGGCTCTCCCACGTTTGCCTCTGGTTGTGAATGTGTAATGGGTATTTACGCCTGTATTGTATTTAACGTTATGAAATACCTAATTCTTAAAAGCATGTGGGCTGTGGCAGAAACTTCAATCTTCTCAAATCTGTCTTCGTCTTCGAAAGCGTTCGTCGAGCAGTAGTGTTCGACTATATTATCATTTTACTACGTTATCGGTGAGAATATATGTTACATATGTAGTCACAAAATATATGTACATGTACTATCGAACGAGTTGCCGCTCGACCAGGCATAAGATGAAAATGCGCACGCACACATATCTGTCAATACGTAGTTCAACCACGTCAGCAGTTTTTGCGGTCACTTCCTTTGTGTTTAAATATTTTGAGGCGTTCTAATGCGCTGGAAAATGTTTAGAAACTAGTCGAGCAGGAACTTTGTCGATATAGTACAACAGTAAGAGGACGTTCAGTATATGTACATGACCTTTATGCCAACGGCATAAGGATCACTGTCATAGAATCTCCGAGGTAAAATAACTATGAACGGACTATACTATGTAGTGTCTCGTGTCTCGATGGAAAATGTTCCGGGTTAAGAGAGATTTATGTACCTGCATTATTTATTGATTGTTTCAATATGTTGTATCATGTATGTACGTATGTATTCTAGAATTTTAATTTAATTATTTGTGCAGCTTAAATAAGTATTAATAGCAACAACAATATATCTTTGTGTGTTACAAAAAGTCTGATGTTGTAGTGACATAAAATGGGTTTTACGTTATTAAATTCGAGTAGGTTGATAACCAAACGTTGGCCCCCTGTTTCAATTATTGACTATAAAAACTCCATAATATTTTTTCATGTATTTTATTGTTTATTTGTGTATAAATGAGTGGACAACACAGAGTATGCACTTAAAATCTATGGGGGCCAATAACTACATACATAGACATTAATACAATAAACAATCGCTAACTATGCCTCTCTTATCACGACAGGCTTTTTGTAACATTCTGTATAGTTGCCAAGAAGTAGGCCGCGTGAACACGTACGCCGCTATGTAATATATACGATGTGCTATGTAACTGTTACTTTAACTATAGTAAAATATCATTTCCAATGCAATCTTCCAGTTCTGTGATAAGGTATTTTGTATTTTTTACCACTTTTTTTTACTTTTGTTATATTATTTCTTTCTTTTTTTTTGATGTTTTTGGTATATTATACAATATACAATACAATTATGAGATTCTTAAAGTACATCACAATATTGTAATTGACGTTATGTAATATTAAATATAATAATAATAATATATTATACAGAATCTAACTTCATATACTTTTTTGTTGTTTATTCTTTGCCACCCCTTGTGTCTGCCTTCAAGGTTCAGACGTACAAATGATATCTCTTGTCCTCGCCAAATCTAAGGCTGGGAGTTGGGACTATATAAGATATTTTGGTATAATCAATTACGGATATTTTGGACATATGACAGTAGCGTATTAACCACATAGGCGGAGGCAGCAAGAGCTCCGGGCCCCGCGCTCCAACGTCTGTCCGGCCGCATCGACCGCGGGAGCGTAAAACAAAATTTTCATACATAGTAGTAACAGCGCTGAAAATAGAACTCCGCGCTAATGCCTAAAAGTATTATTGTAGGCTAAAAATCGAACACACGACAGCAATTAAAAAACTTAACGCTTGTAAGTTCGATTTTCAGCTCTATGGTATTAACCCAATAGAACTGAAAATACATAGTTATGAATACAAAAAAGTATCTAACTGGCTTTTTAACGTTCCATATTAGCAGAGGCGGTGCAAGGCATGGGCGATGTGTGCGACGACCCACGGCCTGGCAGTCCAAGCCACAGGTAAGGCTATAAAAATGCCTTGCGCCTAACAACCGATTTCATAATTTTTTTTAAAAGTATGGAAAAAAGGTAAGTAAAAAAGTAAGGAAAATAAACTAAATAGTAAAAATAGAATTTATATTACGTTCTTTACAGCGTTCTTTAAACCAGTAAAATAAGGAAAAAAAATTGCGTGCTCGCTCCGCTCGCGCGCCTTTTACATAATCAATATGTTATATTATTTTGTACTGACAGTCTGTTTTAAGCTATTGATTTGATTGTATTTTCCCAAGTGCAGTCTTTCAGGGTTTAAAGTTTATATAGATTTTAATTGGTAAAATATAAAAATCTCGATCGTTCCGCTCGCTCGCTTTTTTACAAATCCAACATATAATATATATATACCAACATATAATATATAATATTTTAAACTGACGTTCTGTTTTATTTAGTTTATTGATTTGATTGTGTTTTCCCAAGTGTAGTCTTTTAAAATTTAAGTAGATTTTAATTGGTCAAGTTGAAAAAAATTTTGCTGAGCGTTAATTTTTTTTTTCAACTTTAAACATAAACAACATATATTATTTAGTCCGATATTCCGTTATAATCTGTTGATATTATTCTATTTTTCCAAAGTTTACAGTCTTTCTGGTTTTAAAGTTGAACAGATTTTAATTTGGAAAGTAGGAAAAAATTATGCTCGCTCGTTTTTAACATAAAGAACATATTATATTATTTAGTATCGATGGTCGGTTTTAGACTATTGATATAATTTTAAATGAAAATAATTGTGTTTTCAGGTAGTAAAATAGCTCTTAATATGCTCGGGGGCCCCGCGGCAGAATTTGCTACGGGCCCCGCTCTGGCTTAATCCGGCACTGGCATATGATCTTCTGCTTATGTAAAGACATATAAGCAGATAAATAATTTAAAAATTTCGAATAAAATCCTACTGCTATTATAAGAGTGAAAGTTTGTGAGGATTGATGTATGGATAGGTGGATGGCCAAAATATCCGTAATTGATCTTACCAAACTTATATTATAATCTGGAATCCGGTAGACCCGGGAAAATTCAGAGCAACAATAGAGCTGAAACTCGAACACACAAGTGTCGAGTCAAATATAAATTTCATATACCTACAAATAGTTCGACACTTCTGCGCTGAATTTTCCCAGGCCCACCAGATTTCGAATCATATTATAGTGCTAGCCTAATCTGCCTAAATCTGATCGACTCAGACGATACTAACTGTGATTGTTGAGGAGACGACGAAGGGGACGCGACGGGGAGGGACCTTGTACCGTTAGCAGCGGAAGTGTTATATTGTGACAGTTGCCCCCGTCATGGTGCGGGTTTACACGGTTCGCCGACTCGAGTCTCGACACACGAGAAGACGCTCGCAACATTTTCACCGGAGTGTAACTTAGGTTCAAAGATTTGATTGTATATAAAGTGTAAACAACGAGTCCCTAGGTCATGGTCTTGGATCTTGATGGATTTTCGATATTATAGTAGGTATATAAAATGACAGTATTGTGGATTTCAGCTGGTTTCAAGTTTCAATACAAAATATTATGTGCGGCACCACGGGCGACATACACCTGCGCGCGCGCACCGCGACTCGCGCGCGGCGCTCGTGCCGTCACACGTCTCCTCACACGCGACACACAACATGCTCATCGTGCTGCTGACCATCGTCCTGCCAGTCCGTGCCGAGTGGGTCGAGATAGCCCAGAACAGTTACAGGAGAACTTCCTTCAATAAAGTTCCTGTTACAACGGAATTTACACCAGAGTCCTACAATATCTACCCAAACGCGAGTCTCGGTGGTCCGGACTGGCGTAGAGGGTATGTGAACAGACTAGGGGACGTGAAGAGAATCCCGGGTGCTTCGCAGCGCCGACCTGCGCCTGCGCAGGACGCCGGCGCGGGTGCGGTCAACAAACAGGAGTACTACGACATCGATGGTCCAGACGAAGTGAATATCCATGAAGAAGTAGCATCACATGACCAGGAGCATACTGAAGTTCCAGTAAGATTAAATAATCTCGATTACGAATACGGTGTACCTGTAAATTCAGAAGGAAATAAATGGGAGGATATGAGAAGACCGCCATTGGAAAAAGAGCAGACAGGGAGCGTAAAACAGATTAGAAATAAAAAACCACAAGACGCGAGAATTGTTGACAAGCAGTCAAAATACCAAAAAGGGCAACGAGTAAACCTGAATCAGGAAGTCATTGGTGAAGAGCGCCTGAATTTACACCAAATAATGCATCATGTTGTTGAAACTTTGAAGAAACCAGACGAGGAACATTTTAACAAGAATATAACAAAACACGTAGAATTAGATATCAAAAACACTTCAACGCAAACGGTTAGTTGCGAAAAATTAAATCAAGAAACAGATTCAGAAGAACAGACAGATATTCCTGAAATAGCACTCGATAAGAATAAACATTTCTCAGGCATATTGATGATGTTCAAAACTGTGGCAAATATAATATCAAAGAACACACAAAAAAGCGTAAATAGCAAAATCAAATACTTAGAAGATTTGAAAAACAAACTTCTGTATAACATCCGTAAGTTCTATTTTATATTATTTTTGTAAAGTTGAAATAATGAAAATCTCGTCCCACTGGCCGGTTGGCGTCATCAGCGCGTAGCCGGGGTCAAGTTGGTGGCTCCAGGTGGCCTGCACTGACCATATTATCTCCATAATATACCTATAGTCCGTTCAGAGTTATTTTACTTCGGAGTTTCTATGAGAGTTGTAACACTCCGTGTTACAATAGGTACGTTAATTGGCTCGTTACCACACCAGTAAGCAGGCAGACACCCGTCCTCGCCCGTAGCTGTCATGCAACTGTCCGCCCCACTACCCATGTGCTCGAGAAAACGTCATGTTTATTTACTAGATTATAGATCACAAACACTACATCCCTTCCTTAATGTAAATTTATTAATCAAAAAGCTATTGTTTACATAATCACACTACAAAGTTATACAATCAGTTCCTTATTTATTTTTATTAACCTCCTGTTCAGCAGTACTTTGCTCTTCTCCTTGAACTTTCCATTCACCTTCTACTTTTTTCAAGTGAATAACATTACGTCTTAGTTTTTGGCACGTTTCCTCATTCCTTACTATAACATCTCCACCGTCCGAGTGTTCTACAACGTGCGGTGTCGATTTAAAAGTAGTAGATAGCTTATTTCCTTTTTCCATATCTTTTATATATACTTTATCTCCTTCCACAAGTATTGAATCCTCGGCGTGTCGTTTTCTGTCGCCATACTCTTTTCCTTTCTGTTTCTCTATTTTATCTTTGTCTCTCACTTCTGAATCATCCATCTTAGTATCATTGTCAAGTAAAGAAGGGATTTTGTCCCTGTTTTGTCTACTGAAGAAGAGTTCTGTAGGCGTCTTTCCTGTTACAGAATGTGGGGTTGAGTTGTACATCATTAAGTACTCCCACACACTCTCCTTTAAATCTTCTTTTTGCATATGGCTGATTTTTAATCTTTTTAAAATGTCCCTATTTTGCCTTTCGACCTCACCATTTTGTTGCGGCCAGTAAGGAATAGAATTGAACAGTTTTATATTGCACTGTTGACAATATGCTTTAAATTCATCGCTAACAAATTGCCGACCATTGTCTGCTGTGATTGATGAAGGATATCCGAGACGACTGAATATTTCTTTTAGCAGCTTAATTATTTGAAAACTTGTGATTGTTTTAGTGAATTTTATTTCTTTGTACCTGTTGTAATAGTCAATGAGTACAAGCAAGTAGTCGTTATTTGGCAGCGGACCTAATAGATCTACTGCAACATCCACCCAAGGAGCAGTGGGAAGATCGCGTCGCTTCATGGGTACCGGGTGGCTGGGTAACCCGACAAGAGTACATCCTTTACACGCTTTTACTCTTAATTCAGCATCCCTGTCAATTCTTGGCCACCAAACCTTAGATCTTAACCGGCTCTTCATTGCCACTATCCCTGGGTGACCTTCGTGTGCAGCATCCAATACACTTTTCCGCAATTCTTTTGGTATTACAATTTTGTTGCCCCTTACTAATATTTTATCATAAAAACAAAGTTCACTTTCAAAAATTTTATATCCCTTTACCGAATCATCCCAGTCTTTATTGTACATTCCTGTTTTTACATTTTTAATTTCTTCATCTTGTCCTGAGCATTCTGAGAGGACTTCCATGGGAATGGCATAAGGTCTAGACTGTTCTACTATCTGCAGTACGTAATCTTCAACATATTCTGATATTCACAAAGTCTTGACAGAGGATCCGCAATATTAACTTTACCGGGTCTGTATTTAATATTGTATCGAAATGCCTGTAGCCGTAAAACCCAACGTTCAACGCGCGTACATGGCTTCGACTTCTGACCAAATAAGAACTCTAACGGCTTATGATCTGTAATTAGATCAAATTCTTTGCCAAACAAAAAAATCTTAAAATGCTCTACGGTCCATACCAGCGCCAGTGCTTCCTTTTCTGTTTGGCTACATTTCCGTTCCAGTTCAGTCAAAGTGCGGTTACCATAAGCAATAATTCTTGATCCTCTACTATCATTTTGTATCAGCACAGTCCCTAACCCCACAGGACTCGCGTCAGCAATGACCTGTGTTTCATCATTAACGTCATAGTATCCTAATGTTGGTACCTTACTGAGAGCTTGCTTCAGTTTCCGAAATGCTTGGTCCTGTTCATCTTTCCACAAATCTTCTATGCTTGTCTTCTTCCCAGACTTTTTCCTCGATAATTTTTTCAAGGGCTCAGCTGTAGTCGAAAGATTGGGCAACCATTTATTTATGTAGTTGACCAAACCCAGAAAACTTTGGAGTTCTTCCACTGTCTTAGGCTTTCTAAATTCAACAATGCTTGTTACATACTTCTTAAGCGGTTTAACTCCATCTGGTGTCAATTCGTGTCCCAGGAAGCTGATCTTTTGCACCTTGTATACACACTTGCTTTCGTTTAATAAAACATTATTTTCTTTTAAAACTTTCAAAACTTTAGATAACCGTTCATCATGCTGATTTTCGTCTCCTCCATACACTAAAATATCATCAATAAAATTGATGACGCCTGCCAGTCCCGTCAACATTTTTTCAAGTATTTTTTGGAATAATTCTGGCGCGCACGTAATACCAAACATAAGTCGTTTATATCTATACAAGCCCTTTGAAGTTATGAATGTCGTCAGATGTCTTGAATCAGGGTGAATCTCTACCTGATGAAAAGCATCTTTTATGTCCAGCTTAGAAAAGTATTTAGCTTTTTTTATTTTAGGCAAGAAATTATCCATACAAGGCAATGGATGATTTTCCCTCATGATTGCGGAATTTGCTCGCCTCATATCTACACATAGTCGTATGTCATCATTGTCTTTTAATATGGGTACTACAGGTGAAATCCATCGAGAAGGTCCGTGTACCTCCTCAATGATATCGCTGTCAAGGAGCTCTTTTATTTTCTGTTCGACTTTCTTTTCAATAGGAATTGGGATTCTTCGATACGGTTGTGATACAGGATTACATTTTTCATCGACTGGAATCTCAACCAGGACGTTCTTGAATTTTGGAAAGGGTTTGGGGCATTCCACAATTTCGTTTATTCCAATACCTAATTTAAGGACTCCTAAACGAAGAGCGGTTTCTTTTCCCAATAAATCTCTTGATCCTTTTTGAATTACGTAAACTGTAGTACGTTCTGATTTCTGATTCACTTTGATGTCAGTTTCAAAAGACCCTTTGATATTCAAAGGTGAGTTACTTCCGTATGAATATAAGGTTTTGTTTGATCCCTTCACTTGATTAATACAGAAAACTTTTTTCTTTTTTAAATCTTCCCATGTTTTTTCAGTAATTAAATTTAATTTACATCCAGAATCTATAAGCAAATTCAATTTGACTCCACCCATTTCACATTTAATGGTAGCTTCGTCGTCGTCATTCATGTTAAAAATATAATGATCTCCCTCAGAAGAATCTTCATCACCATCAACGTTTATTAAGTTCACTTCATTCCGTTTCTTTTTTATTTTAGAATCATCATTTTGTTTGTTCTCAAGTTTTCGCTTTTGAGGTCTTGTCCTACACATTGTACCAAAATGTCCGAGTTTTCCACAGGCATTACAATTTTTCTTCTTTGCAGGACACTCTTTGTTTGACGCTGTATGCGTATTGTATCCGCATCTACTACATTTACTTGATCCTGACTTATTTGTCGATTCTTCCATTTTGTTATTCTCATTTTTGTATTTCTTGTCATCTTTCCTTGAATTATAAATTTTTTTTGTGGCTTCTAATTGTGTTAACGTCATTTGACTTGCTTTTTTGTCCATACTCTTCTAGCTGATGGCTCACTATTTCTAGAGTATTCGCTTCAGTTATGATTTTATCTAATGTAACAGTGTCTCCTAAAGTTAATATTTTTTTCCGTAGTTCTGACGAAGAACATTTTTCCACAATCTGATCAATTATATGCTCATCAGGACTGGTGAATTTACATCTTCCAGCTTGGTTTCTCAATTTTACAATAAATTTTTCAAATCTTTCTCCTTCCTCCTGTTTTATTTGTCGAAATAAATGCCTTTCATAGATTTTATTCTGCTTTGGAAGAAAATAGTCATCAAGCTTTTCAATAACTGTTTTGAAAACTTTTGATTCAGTTGAAACGCTTTCTTCATAAGCACCGGGTAGATTGTAAACAATCTCTTGAAGTCCTGGCCCTCCTAAAAGGAGCAATGTTGCTCTCTTTTTTTCTTCTCATGTAATTCCTGTTGCTTCCAAGTAGATATTGAAGGACCTTTTCCATCGCTCCCATCCTAAAGCAACTGTAGCATTGTCTCCATCGAGATCAAGCTTTTCTGGAGCTGGCAATAAGTTTGTCATTTTTGGAGTGGGTAGATTTGGGGTGACCTGGAATCAAAGTTGACTTGGTAATCTATGTTTGTCCCAACGTCTACTTACGGTCGACTATTATCATTTTGCACGATTTACAATTATTTAATGTAGATTCGTACTACCAAACACACACAATCACGCACGATTTACAATTTAATGTAGGTTCGTACTACCTAACACACAATCACGCACGATTTACAATTAATGTAGGTTCGTACTACCTAACACACAATCATGTACGATTTACAATTTAATGTAGGTTCGTACTACCCAACACACAATCACGCACGATTTACAATTTAATGTAGGTTCGTACTACCTAACACACAATCACGCACGATTTACAATTAATGTAGGTTCGTACTACCTAACACACAATCACGTACGATTTACAATTTAATGTAGGTTCGTACTACCCAACACACAATCACGCACGATTTACAATTTAATGTAGGTTCGTACTACCTAACACACACAGTCACGCACGGTTTACAATTTCATGCAGGCCCGTACTGCCTAATACACAGCTACGTACGATTTACAATTTCATGTAGGTTCGTACTACCTAACGCACATACCTAGTCAAGCACGATTTACATTTTCATTCAGGCCCGTACTGCCTAATAAATAGTATATCTCATATCTATATATTGTAATAAGTACATATGCACTAAACTGTATAAAATTATCAAGTTTAATAAATCACCGGAAGTCATTCCACTAATACAAGTGACATTACTATTCAAATCACAAAATAAATAATTTAAATCCACTTAGGATTCATAATATTAATTGCAACAATCAAAGCAGCGAATAGCGAAAAAGTAATTAAAACTCGATCTTAATGAAAAGTGTAAACATTCTAATTTGTTAACGACAATGCAACACGATTATAACTTGTTTACCGTTTTGCAACGCGGTGATTCATTGGGAACTAATGTGCCTTTCTTAATAAATAGGCCTACGAAGTGCAGTGATAAACAAAGTTGTAAAGATATTGGTTGATAAAATATGTAACAATATGATAATTATGTTCCATAAGGCATGAATATAGTTACAAATTCAGTTAATGTATTCTTATTATTGCCTTCCGGTAATTTAGCAAACAACAATCACAAATCCAATGCATAAAGAACTATAGTCCAAAAATTGCTTATTTTACGTATCAACGTACTTATTGAACCTTCCTTTCTCCCTCTTTTTTTTTTTTAACGTTTCCATACTATTTCCTGATATAACCTATATGAATAATATTTTCAATATAACACCAACCTTTTATCTCGTCGCCACATGTAACACTCCGTGTTACAATAGGTACGTTAATTGGCTCGTTACCACACCAGTAAGCAGGCAGACACCCGTCCTCGCCCGTAGCTGTCATGCAACTGTCCGCCCCACTACCCGTGTGCTCGAGACAACGTCATGTTTATTTACTAGATTATAGATCACAAACACTACAAGAGTGATCCTTTTGCCGTTGGCATTTACGCCCTGTCAGGGTGTTAAACCCTTTAGGTCCTGTCAGAGGTAAAAAAAACTCTGAACGGATTATTGCCGCAGATTTTGTACATTCAACTTTTAATCTCATATTTGCTGTATTCAGCTTTTACATATTACAGAGGAGCGTATCGACTCGGTGTGGCCTGGTGCAGGGCGAGCGGCGCGGGGGGCGGAGGCGCGCGGGCACGTGGAGCTGCCCTCCTCCGAGGGGGCGCTCATGACCATCTCCTTCCTCACCTTTGCCGTGTTCCTCATTAAACTAGTGCTGGTAAGGCTGATCACTTTTGATATTTATTCCCAATCCCCTACTTAAATGATTTTATTTTTGTCCTATAGCATTGTATATAGCTACCTGATTAGGTACCTACATACAATGAATGTTGAGTACCTACCTAGTAGTTACTAGTTAATAAGGTCCAACCGATATCTCGGTCTCGGTTCTCGGCCCCAATGGGCCGTGATTCTCGGCCGTAGCCGGAGTAAGTAATGACTAACGAATTACGATCAGTGAAGTTAAATTTACCGCGTGCGGGAGCGACGCCCGATTCTAAGCCACCTTTCCTAGAGTGTGACAAACTTATAACCTACTACTACACAAAACAGAAGATCTGTAAATCTCTGTAAAGGCCAACAGAATGTTTGCTACAATTAAGACTTCAAGTGCGGAAGAGGAAATTAAACAAATTGTTAAGTTAGAAGTAAAATATTTACTTCTATTTCTTTTATTTGATTATTCAAAGTTAAATCGTCTTAATGTAAGATCACTTACACTTAAAAAAATAAAAGAAAATATCGTGAAATTTAAACTTGACAGCTAAGTTGTAACTTAGCTAGAATTTCCAAGCTGATATTCTGAAATGACCTCGATAAAGGAAAAATTATGATAAAACCTATTTGAACAGGTGAAAAATATCACTAGGTAATTATAATATGGTTTCTAAATTAGGAAAGCCTTATGTAGCTGTAGGAGTCATCTCAAACAGCTTTGATAATTATTAGTCTTCTTCCATTATTTTCTTAAGTCTTCAAGAAATAACTCTTGAATTTTTTTACTACTTTTGAACTGAGCTAAAAGATCGTATCCGACTAGTGGGCTTTCATTAACACCATGAAATGTCGGAATTAATACCAATTACATCTCATACTTCATAGCAAAAGATTTTATGTGTAGCCATACACCATACTGCCTATCGTGTATCGTCCAATCGGCGGTAGCAATTGGATCAGTTAGAGCATAGATTACCATGACAGTTGACACTGTTTTATTTCAATATGGAACTGAACCAATCAATAGCGTAAAGTTGATCGGATGATAGGTAGTATGGTGTATACTAGGCTACTGTAAGAATATTAATGAAACTATTCTGCTGTGATCCTCTATATAACTACTTTTAAAATTGCTTGCATAATGACTGACATAAGGTTCCAACTTCCTCATTCATAAAATACTTTAACTGTTAGCTGACCTACGGCCCGTTTCAATAACCTACAGTGGAGTCATTTTAATAGGTAACGTTTGACGTCTGACAGTTTTATCTTCATAGTGAGGTGACCTGCTTAAAAACATCGATTAAAGTGAATGAATCGATACGGACTTGAAACATATATTAATTTTAAAAATCATCAGGCGAATCTCTGTCCCATTATTATTTTTTCTTTCGTAAATTTAAGGGACAAAATAGGACAAGTGCATAATTTAACTTTTTTATTTTTTGTATTTTTATAATTAGTTAAAAGAATAATAAATATAATTATGTTTTATTATAATCACAACGTGGTTATTAATTTATGGTGATATTTCTTCACAAGTAATCATTGCATTCGATTCTACTTATCAGCTTTCGATGTTTAAAAGAGTTAACTGACGCAACATTGTAACGACGTTCAGTTCTTTAGATCAGAAATTGTTTATTATGTTTAGAATGGTTTATTAGTGAAAGCTAATCATAAAATTACTCGTATCGGTCATTATTACAATTAATATGTAATCGTAATTGAAAAAAGTTAAGCAATTGTGCAGTTCTAACAAAACGAAAAAATATATTATTTTATGCCCGCCGTTACAAGGTTACGTTGTTGAATTTTGATGAGTTGTCAAATGTTATCTATTAAAATGACTCCACTTTATCTATCTATAACTATTTGTTAAAAACGTCGCCATTCAATCATTTGACGGTTTTTTGCGATAAAAGTTTGACGTTTCTAACAAATAATTATTGGTAGATAGGATATTGAAACGAGTTGTAGTTTTGCCGGGGAGTTCAATGGGTGGCGTTGTGGAATTTGTAATATTTCATAAATTTGTGTTATCTCGGTTCTTAATGTGTAATATTGGTAGAATATTAACCATTAAATATTCGTTAACGTGCACAAGTGTGGGCAAGTGGTACAACTTCTAAAAACGTGCTATTTTTTGTACCCGCCAAAACTCCCTAGGAACTTTCAGTAAAGCTTCTACCAGTTTACTGAATCGACTGACATGACTCATGGACTGTACTGACTATATATTTGGACTTTGACTAGACTTTAGACTTGACGATATAGGAATACGGTGTTGAAAATTAAAACGAAAGTTCTATTTCCCGCCATTTTAACTTGACACTGGCAAAATATTGAAACGGGCCACTAGTCATTTTGTGTCAAGTGATCTTTTAAAAGTATCTGACAAAGATTAACTAATTCGTCGTTTGAATATATTATTTAAAAAATCGGGGCTCGGGCTTTTATATAACATGTGATTTGTATTATTGCGTGAATATAATATAATGGCGTGAATGCCTACTATTATTTAAATAAAACTGCATACTTAGTTTTTTTTTTAATTAATGTCCCAATTAGGAATCGAATCCTGGTATATAAAAACACATTTGTATTATTGCGCTTTGATAGTATTGATGTCGTGTTACAAATTCCGCAAAGTAATAAAGGACGGCACACATGAAGCAAATTATTTTTAACTAAATAAGTACTCCTTTTTAACCAAGCTTTGTGTAAATTTGTTCCTCATTAGGAAAACTTACTATCAATCTCTTTTTATGTAAAGGGTAATAAGTAGGACTTGCAAATATTCTAAAATTTTGATATTCAATATTCGATTTTTTATGGGCACTATTCGAATAATATAAAAAAGTATGTTTACGCGAAAATCAATAAATTAGTCCTGTTTCACTTTGTATATCACACTAATATTATAAAGGCGAAAGTTTGTGTCTGTTTTGGTAACCTTAAAGAAAAATTTAAGATTGAAAAATTTAAATCAAATAAAAATAGCAGTGTTACAAATTCCGCAAAGTAATAAAGGACGGCACACATGAAGCAAATTATTTTTAACTAAATAAGTACTCCTTTTTAACCAAGCTTTGTGTAAATTTGTTCCTCATTAGGAAAACTTACTATCAATCTCTTTTTATGTAAAGGGTAATAAGTAGGACTTGCAAATATTCTAAAATTTTGATATTCAATATTCGATTTTTTATGGGCACTATTCGAATAATATAAAAAAGTATGTTTACGCGAAAATCAATAAATTAGTCCTGTTTCACTTTGTATATCACACTAATATTATAAAGGCGAAAGTTTGTGTGTGTTTTGGTAACCTTAAAGAAAAATTTAAGATTGAAAAATTTAAATCAAATAAAAATAGCAGTTACTCTACTGTTACTGATAGGTCCTCAGTTCGTTCTAAGTTATTTAACATCTCAAAACTCACTTTTTTGTAGTTTAACAATTTTAAGAAGTTTATATTTATTTAACTGATTGAACGATATTATTAAATTATTTTCGTCAATCTTATCAAAATATCTTTAAAGCTAGATATAAAATTGTACAGGACTGTATAATTCCACAGGGTTTCAACCGCCGGCTCAGATAAGACTCGAAGATAGCAAGGTTACACCGATTTGGGCAGAGCCGGGGTGATAATAAAACACTTGTATTGAGGAGAACGATTTTCACTTTTTTCGTCTCGCTTACCTGGCTCATGGCAATGCCGTATAGAGAGCCGCGCCCGTACGCCTCTTTCGGGCAGATTTGCTATCTAGCTTTTTCCTCTCTATACGGCTATTTGCCATGAGCCAGGTGAAGTAAAACGCGTTGTGTGAAATTCTTTATTGTTATTCCCAATTACATAAATCCTTATATACTAATAATCTTATTCCATATAAAAGATATTCATAACCTAAGGTACACCATGTATGAAATGTTATGTATTTTTACATTTTTTTGCCGAATAACTACGTATCCATTTATTATATAATTCAAAATGTTATTTTTCCCATTAGATATTATGTTTATCTATATAAACCAAAAGAAACTACGTTAAAATTCACTACAGTTTAAAATAAATAAACGAAATAACCTTAAGTTCATAAAACACCATTTAACACGACTTTTGCACACTGATGCTATAAAAATCTATATATATATAGTCACTAAGTGTTCACCATTATAGTTTATGTACTGTTTTAAATCACTTGTTTATCGTTCACATTTCAAATTCACTGGTATAATTACTTTACGAGGCCGCTGTCCTTAACATCCTCCCCCCGGCGCAGTAGCCAGGGTCTACGCAGCCTTCTCCGGTAACTGCGGGCTCGCCGGTCCCGCCGTGGACTGCTCCGGTGACTGCGAGCTGCTCGAGCTCGCTGCAGGCTGGTCCGGTGACGACTGCGAGCCGTTCGTGCTCGCTGCAGACTGCTCCGGCGACTGCAAGCTGTCCGTGCTCGCTGCGGGCCGCTCCGGCGGCGACTGCGGGCTGTTCGTGCCCGCCGCAGACCGCTCCTGTGACTGCGAGCTGTCCGTGCTCGCTGTAGGCCGCTCCGGCGCTCGTTCTGCGCCCGGTGCCGCCCCCGGCGTCGTCCGCTCCGCTCCCGGCTCCGTCTGCTCCGCCAGCGGTCTCAACTGCGACTGCGACGCCTCTTCCAGCACCGGCCAGCTTCGACGTTGGCCTCCGGAACACGCCACTGCGCGTGCGAACGTCTACACAACGCACTTGTCCGTTCGGGCCGGGGTAGATCCGGTGCACGACCCCCCGCGGCCACGTATTACGCGGCAGCGTCGGGTCGACGACGACGACCAGGTCCCCCGGTACAAGGGCTCGGTTACTCTGCGGGGCCCCGTAGCGTGGTGTGAGCGTGGGAAGGTATTCCTTCACCCAGCGCCTCTAGAACGACGACGTATGGCGTGTATTTTCGGCTGCCGTTCTATATCCAACACAGAACTACTTGTGCGTCGATCCAGTAGAAAACCGTGTTCGTTTTCCACCTGTGCTCTGCTACGACGGCGTTTCCCAGCCTCGCTCTGACCAGGGCAGCCTGTAGCTCCATCCTTGGTATTGTTTATGCCTTCAGCGGCGCCACCTTGGCCTTGGCGGCGGCTAACACGACTCGTATTTCCCGTATTTTCTTGCAATCTGCAGTCCGCACGACTCCCCCCGCCGTTCCCTGGGGTTTTGACACCTCCCGCGTGCCACTGGAGTCCCGGCGTGACCGACGCGGTGATCACGGCGTCCTCAGTCTGCGGAGCGCCGCCGGACCTGTCTTCGTGCAGCAGCGCATGATGAGGCAAGTTGCAGCCCTTGACGCTGCACGGCTTCGCTCTGCAGTTGTACCTTCTGAGCCTGCTTCGTATGCACCGGAAACACAGCCTGTTGTTGTCCTTTTTGACTGTGTCCCATCTCTTCTGCACGCTCAGTTTCTTAAAAGCAGCGCAGCGAAACAGAGCGTGATCATCGGCACATATCGGGCACTTCGTGGACTCTTCACGTATTCTCTTTGGCTGACTGTGATTCGGCGAACCCCTGCCCTCTTCTGTTATCGCGAAGACTGGCCTTCTCGTTCTGGCTTCGTTCTTGTTAGGAGGTGGACGCGGTGTTTCCTTCTTCGGTGCCGTGCTGAACCCGTAGCGCAGCGCCCTGTCCGCTTCTCTCATTAAGAATTCAGAGAGAAGGACAACATCGGGCTCGTTCCTGAAGTCTCTTCTGCGTAGTCGTACCACTTGCTCTTCTCGTATGGGCTGAGCTTCTCCAGGATGTCTCTCGTGAGCAACGGGTTAAAGAGGTACCCGTGCCTCAGCTTCCTCAGGATGGCTATATTTCATATTCTGAATCTTCACTGCAAATTGGTTGAGTTCTGCCGCCAAACCTCCAAGCCTCGTTATCTTCTTCAGAATTTCCATCAAGGTCTTCATTATTTGTTCGAGCGGCGCCGCGACGCTCAGCAGTGGTGCCACGGCTTCCCTTGCTTCCCTCCGTAGGCAGCTTCTCAGACGAGCTAAGTTATCGATCGGCTTGAGCTTGTAGAACGCAGTGGTGTCTTCCATGGCTGCTTTGAATGGCAACCATTCGGTGGGAGCACCCGAGAATATGGGCAACTCCGTAGTGTGGCGCGACTGGCGTTGGTTCAGCAGTTTGTCCAATGTTTCGGCAAGATGTTCCACTCCATTAGCCCTAGACGTGGGCGGTGTGGGTGAGCGTGGGCGGCGTTGTTCCAGCCACTCGAACTACGTCTTCTGGGTTTCGCGTCTTCCTCCCTGTGGTGGCATGTCTTCTGGCTTCGGCGTCTCTCTTTCTTCCATTGATATCGGCTCTTGTCTAGCCTCTTCGGGTTCGGGACCCTGTTCGCTTGGCCAGGCTCGTACACGTTGCTCCACCTGTTCTGATGGCTCGTCGTCGTCCGGGCTGCTACCATCCTCTGCAGCGGCGACGTCAGCGGCGAGCTTCTTCTTTATAAGTTCTGCTTCGATCTGCAGTTCCTTCATACGGAGAGCGGCGAGTTTCTCCTCCGCCTCGTATTGCATACGCGCGACGACCCTTGCTGTCGATCGACGCGATCTAATTGAAATAGCCTTTTTCCTGGCTAGGGCTTGTACTTCCGAGGCTGCAGGCGCCTTGCTGGTACCTGGTCACGGTTTCAAAATAGTTTGAAGCAGATCCACTCTTCCCTCGGTCGGCGGCGGTTGGCTCGTAGCGGCAGCGGACGGCGTTCGTGGCGGATCCGGAAATCTACAACTAGAACCAGCAGCAACCAGCTGCTGGTTCTCCTCGGCCCCACTCTGACTTCTTGTAATAACCATCTTCAATGTTAAGTTAATCTTCAAACGTTAATCTTCAATGTTAATCTTTAATGATAATCTTCAAACTCCAAAATTCCCTTTCAAGAATCTTCGGTAGGTTTTTCCGACGAAAAATCTGCGAATCCTTGCTTCCGTTCGCGCGGTGTATCCTTGTAGTCTGTTCTTCTGAGTCCGTTCTTCTGAGTCCGTTCTTCTGAGTCCAATCCAATCCTCGGCGTTGATTCCCGTTGATAAATCTTGATAAAATTTCCAATGTTCTGACTTGATAATATTTTTCTATGTTCGGTGTTGAATAAATCTTCTAAGTCCAGTATTCAGCAAAAATTTCTATCTTGAATCTTCAAAAAATTTTTCTAAGTTCAGAACAGCTGATGAAAATCTTCTAAGTCCGGTCTTCATCTTCTAAGTTGGGTTTCAACCGCCGGCTCAGATTAGACTCGAAGATAGCAAGGTTACGCCGATTTGGGCAGAGCCGGGGCGATAAAAAAACACTTATTTGAGGAGAACGATTTTCACTTTTTTCGTCTCGCTTACCTGGCTCATGGCAATGCCGTATAGAGAGCCGCGCCCGTACGACTCTTTCGGGCAGATTTGCTATCTAGCTTTTGCCTCTCTATACGGCTATTTTCCATGAGCCAGGTGAAGTAAAATGCGTTGTGTGAAATTCTTTATTGTTATTCCCAATCACATAAATCCTTATATACTAATAATCTTATTCCATATAAAAGATATTCATAACCTAAGGTACACCATGTATGAAATGTTATGTATTTTTACCATTTTTTGCCTAATAACTACGTATCCATTTATTATATAATTCAATCTGTTCTTTTTCCCATTAGATATTATTTTTATCTATATAAACCAAAATAAACTACGTTAAAATTCACTACAGTTTAAAATATATAAACGAAATAACCTTAAGTTCATAAAACACCATTTAACACGACTTTTGCACACGGATGCTATAAAAATCTATACATATAGTCACTGAGTGTTCACCATTATAGTTTATGTACTGTTTTAAATCACTTGTTTATCGTTCACATTTCAATTCACTGGTATAATTACGTTACGAGGCCGCTGTCCTTAACAAAAATAATATTAAGTGAACGGTCTGTAATTCTGTACAACTAAGGACATTCGCTTCTGAACTATTACCTACTCTATGGCAGAAACGCATGCATCCTTCATGGAGAATAGAAGTAAGGAGTACCATCTCTCTAAGGCAGAAAAGCTAAAAAGTGTCCGACAAAAGTAATTAAATAATAGTTCCAAAACTGGCCATAATGGCACTAGAGTGGCAAGGGTGTGTGTGCTATGAAGTTAGAATTTTTGATGACTATGACTAGTTTTTAGTAGTTAATTCAGTAAATCATGAATATGCTATTACTCGTATAGTCGAAAATATTTTTATATATAAAACCGAAGAATATCCCAAGATTTAATTATACGTTTAAATTTTGCCGCTTCATACCCTTGCGTCTGTAGCGCAGGGGGCGCTTTTAACGCTATTTTACGGATACTTTTCATGTATGGAGATGATACTCCTTACTTCTATTCTTACTTCCATACTGCAAATGTCAGCCTATCCCTTGTGTCGAGTTGCCAAAACAGAAGAGAAATAAAATGTTAGCCATCTTGTTTTCACCATACTTCAAATGTCAAAATGGCCCCAAAAATCTCAAAAGTGGAGTCATTTAACTGGATACACTTTTTGCCTCGACATGCCTCGTCTCCAATATATACGTCTGTCTATGTGTGGAAGGAAATTCCATGACTTTTATTCACTTTTTTGTCATGGTTTTTGACATTTTGGGCAAGGTGCACCGTGCACGGGATGCATATTACGTGCTATTCGTTAACTGGCATCGTATCATAGACGTATATATTACATCGCATACTAACCAAAAACTGTCCGACTTAGCTCAGTTTCGAGTCTTCACTTTTTCTGGCTCATACCATAATATCTACCTCTCTTTTTAATATAATACATCTATGCCCTAAACCTTATCTTCTGATTAATTATTAAAACATTTTTTTTTGTGCAGTATTATTTTATGTTTTTCTTTCCTACTTTTACTATTTTATAAATTATATTATCGGTTTCGGTCTCGGCCGTGAATTGCATTTAGTCTCGTTCTCGGTCTCGGCCGAGACAAAAAGCATTCTTAGTAGTTAACATTCTAGGGATAAGTATTGTTGTTTATTTAGCCAACATCTTCTTCGAAGTTTTTGTTTTAGCAAATTATCCACACGTACAAGAACAAGACGATGATGATGACGCCAGCCGTGATCACCGCGGTGGGCCGCGCCGCTGCCGCAGCGGGCCGCGTCGCCGCCGCAGCACTCGCCAAAAACTGAACTGTATTGACTAAATAAATACAAAAATATATGCGAATTGAAACGTATGTTTTATTTTAATAAAATCAATATGTATGAAAGGTTGTAGACTCTACATAATAACGTAACGATACGTTATGAAATAAAATGATTTTTTTTATTTCCAAATGAGACTTAACAAGCTTTTTGGGAAAGTCAACAGAAGAAGCTACCACTGGTTCAACCCTAACCCGCCCAAGAAGAACCGGCGTAAGAAACTAGCACGGGGCCATCTTTTAGCAAAAAGATGGAAAATTGTTCTTTTGAAAGAAATATACTTTACATTGTGAATTTAAATCTGTTAAATATAAAATAAAAAAGTCACAAGTACATAAAGACAGCCTTGTAGGGGAGCATCTTATTCCTACAGTGGAGTCTTCTTCTTCTTTTGAGTACGGCGGCCTCAGTGAGTTGCCAATGTCAGAGTGGTTTTATGAAGACTTTGCTCTAACCAGGGGCGTGCGCTCCATATAGGCAGAAATGCAGTGCTTTACTTGTCATTCACAGATATTTTAATAAAACGTTCGTACGTTTTAGATGACTTTAATTAATAGTAAATTAATTAATTAAAAAAATATAATAACTTCAAAACGCCTAATATTTTATAAATAGCAACTAATGTCGTTAAGTTCTGCAGGAAAAATCATCGCATGTGTGTGTAATTTTCATACTTAGCAAACGCACACACCCATGAATATCGACATGATTAAATAGTGATAAGTCATGCGGCGGCAGATGGCTGAACCGAGAGCCGAGCCGAGAGCTTCGGTTCGGCTATCTGATCGCTTCCAAAAACCGCCGAACTGGCTTGTCGGAAATTATTCGTTGCCTATAATCCGAGTAAAAACAATACGACGCGAATCTAATGAATCATGTACGCACAATATGCATTTTTGTTTAGTAAGGTATTATTTGTTTAAATAGAAGAAACGTTTTGTGTTTCGCGGGGACCATATTGCATATTTCATGTGATAAGCATTGTTTACAATTTAATCGCTCCAGTTTATTTATAGTTTTCTTAAAAGATTTTTCATTTTAACATTTGAAAGTGTGTACATTTAACAGTTTATTACCGAGTTTCTATAATAATTGTAGTGATTTGCTTTTACTAGTGAGTTAGTTGATTTTTTTAAATGTTATTTGATTGTGAGGTTTGCGTTGATAATGTGTGTTTATTAAAAATTAAAAATAACAAGTTCTCACAATTGTCATTCAGTGAAAAGATTCAAATTTTGTCTAAAGGTAGGTGTGTACCCGAGTTACAACAATTAAACGAGCAAAAAAATAATGTAACTCGAAAATTTCATGTTAAAAGTTATGAATCGTATAAGTGGCTGTGTGGTTGTGTACACACGATTAAATTATATTGTTTTCCTTGCATATTATTTAGTAATTCTAGTACAGTGTGGACTGATTCAGGATATTCAGATTTAAATAATTTCTATTCCGCGGCCAAGAAGCATGACCATACAGAAAAACATCTGGAGGCCTGCTTAAAATTAAACACTTTTGGTAAATCTCGTATTGAAATGAGTATCAACAGTCAGTTACGATTAGATATTGAGAGGCATAATGCTAAAGTTGATCGCAATAGAAACATTTTTAAAAGGCTGATCGATGTAGTTTGCTTTCTGGGAAAACAAGAATTAGCTTTTCGCGGTCACGATGAGTCAGTATCGTCGTTGAATAGAGTTAATTATTTAGAAATAGTAGATTTATTAGCCAAGTATGATGGAGTTTTAGAAACCTATGTACAGAGTGCAAGTACCTCATTTACGGGCATGTCGAACCGTACGCAGAATGATTTGATCTCGAGCGTTGCATCTGTGATGATCGATCGCGTTAAAGCCGAAATTAAACAGTCCGATTTTGTCGCCGTCATGGTAGATGAGACTCCTGATGTTAGCGGCCGTGAACAATTAGTATTAGTCTTGAGATATATTCGTGATTCTGAAGTAGTAGATCGATTTATCAAATATGTTGATGTTAGCGCGTCTTGCGTTTATTTACATCGGGATATAGTAATCTCAAGTAACCGGAACATATTCAATATGTGAAAATTGAAGCTGACTTACTGGTGAGTAGTTATAGTATTTTAAAATATGCTTATTACTTTACTTATTAGAATTTCTTCCGCCGCGACGATCGATCGCTGTTTTGTCTGCGTTGCCGTAGAAGATGTACATGAATAGTAGTACATCTAAGACTTGCTCTGTTGGCATGGTTTCGACTTAGAGATCCGTCGCTTGGCTGTAGCTATGCTAAAAATCTATAAACGAAAAAGTTTTTGTGACCGAGTACTTCGCCGCATACCCAGTGTCATAATCCTGTGCACGCCACTGGCTCTAACTATTACAGGTCCGGTGAAACAACAAGGGTATAATTACCTAATATTTTACAAAGCTGTTGAATCATATAAAACAAACACAAACATACCAGTGTTAGTAATAAAAACGTCACAATTTTATATTTTTAGAATGAATATATGTACATAAAATTTCAATAAAAGGAGTATTTACAAAACATAATAATGATTTAAAATTAATAGGGCAAGGAATCGAGGTAGGAAGAGAGTCGTTAAGGGAGGGCTGGTTTCTTGGGCAATAGAAAAAAATGTGATCTAAGGTACCCTCGTCTAGGCCACACTCACAAAGAAAATTATCCTTGACCCTGATCTTTGCAAGGAAAGTGGGTGAGCAACAGTGACCAAGTCTAACTCGGCAGGCTGTTGAGCATACTGGTTTGCTACACTGTAAATATTTAAAAAAACCATGGTCTAACTGGTACACTACCTTGAATGTAAAAGTAATGTTTGCCTTTAATATTACTTGAGCTGGCCCACTTGGTGTTCCACCTTATAGTTAAGTGTTTTTCTGGCTATGGGAATTAAATCCTGACAATACAGTTTGTACTGACTGAGTCCACCTGATGTTATGGCGTCTTTAGCGTAGGTATCTACACTCTCATTGCCAGTAATTCCGCTGTGACTAGGTATCCATGCTAACACAACATGGATATTCTGGACATGGCACCTAAGGAGAAGCCGTCTAATTTCCAAAATTAATGGGAATCTAGACTTAGAGCGGAACTGGTTAGCTGAAATACCCTCTAAAACGCTTCTGGAGTCCGAAAGAATAAGTGAATTGTTAAGGCCATGATACTCAATAAATGAGATGGCCTCAAAGATGGCGAGTGCCTCGCCCGTAAATACAGAGGAAGTAGGAGGTAATTTGAAATTCAAAATCACATTAACCCTCGGAATCCAGACCGCCGCTCCAACACAACCATCCACCGAAAGTTTAGATGTATCCGTAAAAATAAGCAGCCAATCCCTATAGTGCTGATTAATAATTTGCTGAAAATGAGTATTCGCCAGAGAGGAACCTTTATCAATAGGGAAGTTAAGGATAATGTTTGGGGAGAATGTCAGTGCCTCACATATGAGGCACTGACAAGCCTCTTTTTTCTACCTCATAAGGTAGAAAAAAGAGGGTTGAGTCTGCACTGAACAATTGGATAAGGAAGTTGGGTTAACTTACGGTAGCTGATCAAGAGACAGGGAAGACTTTTATGTCGCCAATAATTGGATGTTGAAATTAATTGGGATAAAGTGTGTAATTTGCCTATAAGGGGTTGGGAGGAATTCTGAAATACCTTAAATTGAAACCTATCCGAAAGGTACTGCCGTCTGATATTAAGTGGTGGGTCGACACACTCAACCTGCAGGGCACTGATTGGAGAAGATTTCATTGCTCCTACTATGATCCTTAAAGACTTCGATTGAATTTTGTCCAGATCTTTTAATGGAACCTTGTTACATGGTTCCAATAAAAAGGATCCATAATCAATATGACTGCGGATAAGAGCATTATATAATATTTTTTTGGGTATATAGGTGAGGACCCCACCATACACCACTGACTGACCGTAGCACATTAATATTTTTCTCGCATTTTTGCGAAATATGACTAATTTGGTGGGCGCCAGTCATCCTAAAATCTAGATAGACTCCTAAAAATGTCCTTAACCGGGAAAACTTGTTCATTATAATGGATGTTGACATCAGGTATAATTTTGGACCGTGTAAATACTACAACGGAACTTTTCGAAACCGAAATATTTAAGCCAGATAGCCAATTGCAGAGTTAAGTCGAGCAGAACATTCGGCAATATCCATCCATGAGGCACTGTACATTGCCAGATCATCGGCATACTGTAAGACCTCACAAAAACTACTAACGGATAAATCTAAATCATGGGTTTAAATGTCATACAGGAGGGGGCTAAGGAGACTAAGACTCCACCTTGGCCTTTTGAAAATTAATCAGGGGGGAAGGGAAAAATTTTGAGTGGAAACTATAACAGATCTACAGGAGAGGGAATTGATAATGTAATTGAATATCTTCACTGGGACACTCAGATTATACAATTTCTGCCTGAGCACCGGAAGAAGAACATTGTCGTATGCCGATGATATGTCAAGGAACACACCCACCACATGCTCCCCTTTCGAAAAGGCGATGCGTATGTCAGTCACGAAGATCCCGAGACCATAGTGCTAAAGCCTTTCCGAAAACCGAACTGTGTTTTGGATAAAATGCCTTTGCTCTCCATCAGCCATTCCAATCTATTTTTGATTAAAATTTTGCCAAAGTAATAGAAGAGCGATGGGCCTATAACTAGATGGATTAGGTTTCAGTATCGGTAGAATGATCTGTGTCCGCCATTCCTCCGGGGGAATCTCAGATTGGAAAATGCCATTTAAGATATTCAGGCGTACTTCTTGAGTAACAGGGCCGCTGTTTACTATGAAGGAATATGGTAATCCATCACTGCCTGGAGCGGTATCCTTTAATGAACTTAGAACCAATCGAAATTCCTCCAGAGAAAAAGGACCTATCTAAATGACTTGTAGGAAGACCAGAAGAAACATAATTTTGGCACTCGTCAAAAGTTGGGACCCACGGAGGCGCCAACCTTTGAGAGAAAGCATGTATCCACTCTGATGGGTTATTGGACGGATGGTAATCGCTAACTAGGGAACTAGGGAAATGGGACAAAGGCGAAAGACTCAGGCAAAACTGGCGCCAATCATTTTTCTTTTTTGCGGATAGTAAAAGCCTAACCTCAGCTGCCACTTTTTTTATAATTTAAATAGTTTTCTAGGGTCATAGCCCTAGAAAACAATTTTTCCGCGTCTTTGCATCGCTTACAGGCTCCAGTGCACTCAGAGTCCCACCAGGGAGGAGAAAGAGTTTTCCGATCACCTGAAGTTTTTAGTGGAATGGTCCTATCCGCAGCCAAAAGAAGGACATTTTTTAAATTTTGATATAAGGAGAGTGTGTTATTAGTAATGATAGGTAGGAAGAGGCTAATTTCAGAATCCGAAGAATAATGTCAGCGAATTGGGACCAATTCGCATTAGAAGTTTTAAATTTGAGCCGAGGGGAAGGGGACGTTAATGTCTGTGTAGTATGTCTGTATGTTATTGTAGTTAGAATTGGAAAATGATCACTACCATAAGAATTAGGAACAACTGCCCAGGAACATGAAAGGGAGCATAACGATAGATCCACCACACTCCTCGGGCTCTGCAAAGGAGAGGCCGACGCGTAGGGGATCCATCATTAAGGACTACTAGGTTGAGATCATCAAGTATATCAATCAGGAAAGAGGAATAAGGATCGTTAGAATGGGAGCCCCAAGATGTATGGTGAGTGTTGAAATCACCCAACACAACCAAAGCGGAAGGAACAGAAGAGAAAATGGAGGACAGTTCAGAGAAGATGGATGGATTAGGGTGAGGGACATACACAGACATAAAAATTGTATCTAAGACACGGACGGCTACAATATTAAAATAACTACTATGTACAGGAAGTGTATATACAGAATATGTATATTGGTTGAAACCCAAAATGGCTACTCCAGCTCTGCCATCAGACCTGTCATCCTCGAAACAGGCATAACCCGGAACCCGAAAACGAGAGCCAGGTACCAGCCATGTTTCCTGGATGGCAAGAATTGTTGGCTTATATGAATTAATTAAATAAAAGATATCCTGTTTCTTATTCCTGATGCTCCGGCTGTTCCACTGTATTAAAGTGTGAGCTATTATTGGGCAAAAGTTTCATGAGTTGGGTCAGGTTGGCAAGAGTTTTGTTCGGTAGGTAGTCGCTAGACCTAGAAATGAGATCAATAAAGAAGATAGTCAAGTTGTCAAGTAAGTTATCGTTCGGGGCTACTGGGGAAATTTCGTTACTAGAGGGATATACGCCTCCATTAGAGGACTGAGAAGTTGGTTGATCAATTATTTCTATGTGCCTGGTGGTCATACCCAGGGGACATAGGAGGAATGGGGCGACAAGGAATAAACACAGTCTTTCTGTAGGATATGGTAACGGGAGATTTTGTCAGTCTGTCTGTTTGTCTTGAAATGTTGACAGTTGCAGAAGGAGAAGTCCTGGCTGAATCAACAAAGGATCGTCTCACATGGGGGAATCGAGCTGATGCCGCCATGTATAAGATACTTTCCTGACTCATAACCAATTTTATCTCTTTTTGCCTGGAATATTCCGGGCAAGAGACATCATTGAGTGCGGACCACTACAGTACATACAAGTAAAAGATGTTGCTGTACACGTTGCTCCCTCATGCTTCTGTGAACATTTATAACAGCGTGGTTGTGACCTACACTGTGCCTTAACGTGGCCAAAGCGGCAACATTTATTACACTGTATAGTGGGTAATTTATATGTCTTCAACGGGGAGGGAATTATAATAGCAATAGGCATGGGAAAGTAATTTTTGTCCAGTGACCGTCAGAACCACTGATTGGGTAGGTATCCAAATAGGGGAGTTTTGATCATTCATAGTCTTGCGACTCAACCTACGTGCCTTAACTACTTTGCCATAGCCTAACGGAACTTGCATATTTTCAGCCAGCTCTTCCATCGACCAGTCCACAGGAACATTGCGGACAATGCCCATGCGGGATACACTGTAAGAGGGAATGGATACAATGTATCCAGCACTTAATATTGCAGGCAGGTCGATGAAAGAATTGGCGTGCTCTGGAGACTTATATTCGATCGAGGAACGATTACGGCCTATCTCCTTAATCCCGTCCATTTTAATATTCTGTACATTATTTTGAAATACAAACTGTCCAAATTGAATGGGATTAAGGACAGGACCGCTATCGGTTTCAGGCTTTGATACATGTACTATATAAGGTGCAGCATCGTCAAAACCATAAACTTTTTATTTGCAAAATCTGGGTTAATATAATGCATTTGGATTCAAGGTACTGAGTGTGCACTATTGATAATCTTTTTTGCCAAAGGCTCATTTTTTTCTTGATTAGTACGTTTTCTATTCGTACTACCTCCTCCGGGGTCCGGGGAATCGGTATCAATGTCCATTTCAGACCACGAAAAGAAACTAGTTACCGGCTTAACCTACAAACAAAAACTTACAAATACTAAATACTTACGACAAGACAAATACTATTAAAACTACACACCACCAAATATAGATAAGATAACTCAACAGATACTTAAAAACCTTCACAATTCCTTAATTAACACCTCCAAAACTAAAAAACAAAAAAGACGCTTATTGTTTATTAGTGGCGCTTATTGTTCCGCCACATCACTCCCCCCCGAAGACCTGAGGTCGAATCTTGAGTCTTGCTTGAGTCGCCAGTGCCAGAGAGTCCCAGTTAGTCGGAACTGTGCTGCTGCTGCACGGGCTCCAGTGAGTCGGAGTGCTGCCGTGCGGGCCGATGCTACGTGCTGACCAGGAGAGATATGCTCTGCTTGCTGACCGGTCGTTGTGTAGTGAGTGTGCCCGTTGAAGCCGGTGAGGGTTCTTTTTTTTTTTTTAGATACTGGCCTACTTGTTCCCCCAACTACGAGGTCAGGACAATTGTTTACCCATTACATTGCAACATTTATTGTTTTTATTTATTTTGTACACTTATCATCCTATCTTTTACTTTTATTTCTAACAAATATTTTACTGCTTCTTTCTATATTGGTGGCTACTAATTCTTTAATTACCTCCGTTACAATTAAATTTTTTACATTTCCATTTTACATCTTAGTGTCTATTACATCATTTTAATCTTCAAATTACATTTCTTTTTCATCACTGTTACAATTTCATTTTTACATTTCCATCTTACATATTAGTGTCTAATACATCATTTTAATCTTCATATTACATTTCTTTTACATCACTGTTACAATCTCATTTTTACATTTCCATTTTACATCTTAGTGTCTATTACATCATTTTATTATATTTCTTTTACATCATTACATTAGATCATTATTTTACTTGTAACTTTACATTTTATGATACTTCTGATTCCCACTTCTCCTCAAAACCTGACAAAACCAAATTACTAAAATTGATAATCATGAATGCTGAATGCTGATTCAGCATTCATGATTATCAATTTTTATTTTCTCCTTTTACATTCTTATTCATTTTCTATTTCATTTACATTATTCCTTATTATTAATATTATTAATTTTGATTTAATCTTTAACAGTAATTTCTTTTTATTTCTATTTCTAATAGCTTTTTTATAATTTATACTACAATTCAATTTACAAATTACAATTCAATTTTTTATGTACTCCATTCTTATAACTGTACTACTTTTTCGTCATTTCCAGTCGGAATGTCCACCCCGAAATAGTTTTGCATCAAATTATAAGTCATAATAATGTTTTTGCAATTGTGGTACTACCAGTGCGCGAGCATGAGGTAATGGTACCAGCTTACAATTGGGTCTGGGACTAGTTGGTATTAGTCACAGTGTATTGTTGTTATATTTATTATTATATTATGTAATTATTATTTATGCTACTGCTATATATGCTGTTTCATTTTTACAATGACCATATACAAATTTATTACAAATTACCAAAATATTTGCTAAGACAAAACTTTTTTTTTTTTAAACAATACACATATATTAAGTCTAGCCAGTCTTATTTACAACATTGGTTTTATTATATTCAATTTAATTAGTTGTCCAACTTGTTTTTAATTGACTGCTTTGGCTACTGGCACCATTGGTAGTGTTACTGATCTTCAGTACCATATGCAACTGTTGCCCGCACAATGGCGTCCCACTTCTTTCGGAGCGGACACTCCGCACTAAATGCGTTATGATCAATTTTATCTAGTTCTTCCTTCTTACAATTAACACAACATTTTAATGCCTCCCGATGCATGCCCGATTTTAATGCCTCACACTCAGACTGGTGGTGTGTCCCGGAGCAGTGGCTGCACTTTTCCTCGGCAGTATTGCAGAAACGCTTCCCATGTCCATACCCTAAACAGCGCGAGCACTGTATTAGGGGGGACCGGTCCGCGACTCGAACTCGCTGCATGTTAATATATAGATGACCAGCCTTGGAAAAGCACAGCCACATCTCCGGCAACACAGTCAGCACTACGTGCTCAGTGGCGTCATCTTTCCACGTTTCCTATATTTTACCCTGATCCTATCCTCTTTTCCATACAAGATTGGCTGTACGAGGTGCTTATTTTGAGTTCTAATTGCATCAAGGATTTCTTCGTCTGTATTTGATCTAAGCACCCCGTACAACACAACCTACGGATCCTTATTTTCTACATTCTGAACTTCAAGTTTACCTCCGCTTTTTTTCTATTTTCTCTTTAACTTTATCCCTGTTTTTCTTATTACTTAATTCTATAATGACTTTCCTATCTTTTCCTTTTCTAATCCAATCTATTATTATTTCTTCTTTCTTTGCCTCTATCACTTTTCCTATCTCCGCCACTATCTCCGGCCCTGTCATAAAGTTTTCCCTATCAGTGACAATCAAGGAGTGAAGGGTCACGCACCTCGACTCCGGTGGCGTGATTTGGGTTTCCCCACCGCCACCGACCACGCTCGCATATGTCGCGGGTTGTGGTTCTGTCGGGGCCCTGGCCCCCCACTCCTCGACGGCCCTACTTAAGTTTTCCTTATTTTCTTTTGCTAATTCCTGGTTTATCTTTCTAATTTCCTCTACTCTACTATTTATTTCCCCTTTTATACCCTTACATTCCTTGATGACATCCTGATTTAGCTTGTTTATCTCTTTCAGTTTATTACTTGTCTCCTTTCTTATGTCCTGACCTAACTCTTTTACCCCACTTATCAGTTCGACTGCCCTATTTAAGTTTTCTTACTTTCCTTTGCCAATTCCTGATTTATCTTATTTTATCTACCTTGTTATTAATTTCCCCTTTTATACCCTTACATTCCTTTATAATCTCTTGATTCAACTTATTTATCTCTTTAGACTTAGTATTTTTATCCTCCATTATTTCCTTACTTAACTCTTTTACGATGCTTGTCAATTCGATTGCCCTATTTAAGTTGACCTTACTATCCTTTGCCAATTCCTGGTTTACCTGTCTCATATTTTCTACCTTGTTGTTTATCTCCCCTTTTATATCCTTACATTCCTTTACAACATCTCGATTTAACTTATTTATCTCTTTAAACTTATTACTTGTCTCCTCGCTTACTTCCTGAATTAACTCTTTTACCCCATTTATCAATTCGAATATTTTGTTACTATTTTCCTCATATTTTTCTTTAATTTCCTCCCTTATTAATTTAAACTCTCCTTTTAAGTTACCACTTTTAATCGTTACGTTGTCATTTATCTTATACATCTTTTCATCCAAATTTTTTTCCTTTCTTTTATACAGTTCTGCAATCTCTCTCTTACAATCGCAACTTTTTGGGGTTCCCCGTTGACTTCCTCTTTCACTCTGTTCCTCCGTATCACTTATTTTCCTATTTTCCTTTCTACTTAGTAACGCAACTTTCCCTATATGGTTAGAAATCTTTGTAAGATTATTTGCCAAACCAGCCTATAACTCGCCTCTCATGTTCCTAGTCTGGTTCAGCAAATATATACTATTCTTAACCGTATATGAAGTTTCGGCCAGAAGGGCGTCGAGGGAGCTGTCGGGTTTTTGGGGGTGTCAATTTCTATTTGGCTACTGTGCCGGCTACTATCTCCGCTAATACTACTGCCTGCGGACCCCGGCCCCTCCATGGATAGTCTATGGTTTGGGTTCATAGGATTTTTATTATGTGGGGAACCATAGCCATTTTATTAATTTATTTTATATTTATTATTTTAGTCTTAAATAGTTTTTCTTGGGGGAACGCGTCAATATGTAAATTTAATAAGGAAAATTGTATAAATAAAATAGTATACACGTATATTGTAGATTTTTAAAATAATTACTTTTATAGATATAATTTACTTTCCGTTATTTATTAATTAGTATTCTATATATCTTGACTAGAATAGATTCGAGCTCCTATTTTTATATGTAAATTCGGTATAAAAATATAGTATGTAATGTGTCCTAGGTTAATTTTCTTTCCGCCTGATGATTTTAAATAGCAATACGCGTTATAGTCAGTTTCATTTGCTCCGTATTTTCTATACGAATTCAATCTTGTCAAGAGTTTTCCGCCTATTAACTGGCGGCGACTCCAGTTATAGTCTCTAGTGCAATATATGTAATTATATCTATAAAGATTTCCTTAACCTATCAATCACACCAAAAATGATGTAGTTGGTCCTATTATCTAAGTAGATTGTATATATGTGTAATTATAATTATGTAGATTGTGTATCAATATATAAATAGTATACTAGTATAGCAGATTGCTCCAATAGGGAGGCAATCTAGTCCTTATTTTAGTGTATATACTATATATTGTGTGTGTTATATATTGATATAATGTCCTAACACTTTCTGTGTGTTTTAATCTTATATTTTTTATTTTGTTCTTGTCAATATTTTAAAACAGATCCAAAACTCCGTTGCTATTTATGTTTTCCTGGCACTTTTATTTACTATGTCCTGGGGAGAAACTGGTTTTGTTGGGGTTGTAGCTGCCTGTCCTTAATCTATATATGTATATATGTCCCTTAACTATATTCTAAACTAGCAGCTGAGCCAAAAATGACGCAGCTGGCCTCAAAAAATTTAATGTCTTAGCTAGTATATATGAGTTAAAAGTATCACAGTCAAAAGTCTCAGCGACTTGTTATTCCTAGCTAATATACTAACTGTCCTGCCGGTGAGGGTTCGACCAGGCCGCGGTGCGTTGAGGCTGGTGGTCGAGGTACCCGATGAGGCTGAAGCTAGCTGGCGTGGCGCGAAGGGGTGCGGTTATGATGATGATGTCCAGAAGGAGGCCGTGTTCTGTCGAGGGTCAGCAATGTGGGAGTAGTGATTGCCCCAAGGGGAGATCTCCGACTAAGCGAGGTGCTATGCTCGGTCAGACCGAAGCCCACTTGTATGAATTTCAGATATCGTATATATCGTATATGCCGATCTTTGAAAACTTCGATAGCGCGATTCAGGCTTGTGGTGCTTATTGTTCCGCCACACATTCTTTGACTACTTTTTTAAAATTATTAATATGATTTTGAACGTTTTCTGGGATCGTATTGTATAATAATAATAATAATATCTATGGACGCTTCACACCACGTCAGTCTGGCTCCGTGGTAAGTATCCGAAGAACTTGTGTTACAGATACCAGAAAACGGGAAGTATATTTAATACTTTTTACTATACATATACTTAAGATTTTTATTATATTATACACATATTTAATATACATCCATGACCCAGGAACACAGAAAAACTTTTTGTTCCTTCGGCGGGATTCGAACCCGCGACCTCCGGCTTGAGCACCAACGCGCTGAACCACTGAGCCACAGAGGTCGTAATAAGGTCTAATGTATAGGCGTATACATTAGACCTTAAAAGATTTACTTACTTTGCTAAGTCTTATCACTGGTACATCTATCTTATGCTTATTTCAAGTGTTGATACAATGATTATCACTTTTCTTCTTGAAATTGGTTAAGGTTTTTCTAACGTATAATAAATTACCCAAAATATACTGAGAAGCTACGGTCAGGACACTTATTTCTTTAATATTTTCTCAGAGATTCAAAAGGAGACATTTTATAAATAGCACGAATAGCTCGCTTCTGCAACACAATAATTGAATTTATGTCGGTAGCATTTCCCCATAAAAGTATGCCATAAGACATTCCTACTATGAAAGTAGCTGAAATAAACCAGGCGTGCCGTTTCTTCATCTGAAATTTCTCTAATTTTTCTGACTGCATATGCTGCAGAACTGAGTCTATTTGCTAGATTAGCAATATGACAACCCCACTGTAATTTACAATCTAGCGTAATACCTAGGAATACAGTGGAGTCTACCAAGTTCATTTTCTTATCATTGAGTAGTAAATTGGTTTGTACTTGCCTAACATTTGGCAAGCCAAACTTTAAACATTTTGTTTTATTTGCATTTAAAAGTAAATTATTAACACTAAACCAGTTTACTATATTTGAGAGAGCACTGTTTACCTCGTCGTAATTTGATTGTTGGCGCTTCACTTTAAATATTAGTGAAGTGTCGTCGGCAAATAGTACTATCTCATGCCTATCTTGAACTAGATAAGGCAAGTCATTTATGTAGATGAGAAAAAGGAATGGACCCAAAATAGATCCCTGTGGGACACCTAATTCTATTTTAGTCCCAGTGGACTTTTTCCTATTAACCTCTACCCTTTGAGTCCTATTTTGAAGATAAGAACTCAAAAGATTGAGACCTGAGTCCCTTATGCCATAGTGGTGTAATTTTCTGACTAGTGTAGTCTACACAATCAAATGCTTTGGAAAGGTCGAAAAAAACCACTAATGCATCCTGCGCCTCCTCCCAAGCCTCGAATATACTACAAAGAAGCTCGATACCTGCATCTGTAGTAGACCGACCTTTAATAAAACCGAATTGTGTAGTCTGCAATAAATTATTTGTATTGAAGTATAGGTACTGTTAGTTGCTTTAAGATAATTTTTTCAAATATTTTACTAAAAGTCGGTAGTATCGATATCGGTCTATAATTTGCTGGGTCAGACTTAATTCCAGCTTTGAAAAGAGGCATTACTATACTTCATGAACTCAGTTACACGCTTAGAGCGTTAAAGCAATTTTTTTTTAAATGACAAAATGGCTAATTTCGGTGCCAAATTGTAAGTAGTTCAATTTTTTTTTAACCAAACCTATCGACATTGGTATCAAAATAAAGGAAATTAAATGGAGATTTCAAAAATATACATATGTCATGTATTTAAATTTCATCAGGAATAATTACAATCATTTTAATGGAATCTATCGAATAAATTTGTAATCAATGGATTCAAATAGTCGTATTTAGCTTTAAATACATAAAAAGGTTGGACCCTATTGCGCATTTTTGTTATACCCGGTATAGTTAATCATATTTTGTATTTACGACGGTCACCAAATCAGTTTTAAATTTTGTATTCCGCTACTCACTGCTAGATGACGCAGAGACCAGCTGGAAGTAGGAGAACTGTCTCAAGCTGTATTTCTCGAGTTAACTGGCAATTTACCAGGCATTGGTGTTCGTATAGAGCCGTGCACTACTGAATTTGATGCTTTGCGTGGTAAAGGAAAGATCGAGCGACGTATGCTTCCATTAATTTTGAGCTGGGCGGTAACAGTTCATAAATTGCAGGGCACAACTTTAGACCGAGCTGTTGGTGATTTAAGCAGTAATATTTTCGCGAGAGGTCATGCGTACGTGGCTTTGAGCAGAGTCAGATCACTTTCAGGTCTAGCGGTTAGTTCGCTAGATCCTAGAAAATTGCTACATCAACCACACGACCAAAACTCTCTTGAGGAATTGAACCGCTTACGTCAATTATAATTTTCATTTTTATTTTGTTTCACACGCTATAATAATAATAAATTTTGTCCAATTTACAAAAGTCATAATAGAACACACTCTAGTTCATAGAAATGTGCAGGGCAGAACACTAAAAAGTCTAAAGTGAAATAAATAAGTAATTAGAAAAATAAAAAAATCTTACTGTAAAAAAACCTAATACTCGTATACCTAAGATACCTAATGCACTAAAAAGACTGAAACAAGACTGTAAAATCACAGTACTAAAACCTAATTCAACCTCTATTTTAGTTTAACAGATTACACTATGGGTTGAAGATTATGTGAAGTGAAATAATTGTCATGGTGTTTGTTAGTAGGCGGGACCCATTTACAAATTATATTATATCGTACGAAAATATAAGAATTAATATCAGAATTATGTGTTCTATATAGACAAATAATAATAATACCACATGAAGAAAGTTCAAGCCCACAGCACTCGAAAATTTTATCTGTGTGTTATTAAGATTTTATAGGCTATTTCGTTTTGTATGGGAGTGATGTCTCTGATAAGTATTAACTATTTGGATTGAACTATACTACCGGAATCTTTCCGACCTGAGAAGAGAGAGCATTGAAAATAGAACTCTGGACTCATACAATAGAGTTGAAAATCGTCCACAAGTGTGTTGAGTCAAATGTCAATGTCAAATGTGTCAGTTCTCAATTTGTGTGTCCGATTTTCAGCTCTATTGTATTAGCGCAGAGTTCTATTTTCGATGTACAGAAGTCTCCAGTCGTAAGAGATTCCGGTAATATAGGAAATCTAATAGAAACTATATTCCTGCGTACCATAATCCTACTACTATTATAAATGTGAAAGTTTGTGAGGATGGATGGATGGATGGAAGTTTGTTACTCTTTCACGCAAAAACTACCTACTGAACGCATTTTGATGAAATTTGGTATGGTAGTAGTTTAGGCTCTGGATTAAAAAAACATCGGCTACATTTTATCTCGAAAAAGTACAGTGTTCCCGTGGGATACTGTATTTACGCGGGCGGAGCCGCGGGCAAAAGCTAGTATTATAATAAGCATTTATTATTTAAGGACTAGGCAGAGCCTGCTAGTTTGCCTAGTTGCCCAGGCCTAGTGTTATTTACAGGAATTAGAGTTTTTACACCATCCGAACCGATATCAAACCGATAATGTGAAAGACAGGTCTGTGTTTCATACATTTTACTTGCCCTTGTATGGCTATTGCATAAACTACTACTATAAGAAAGCGCCGTAGGCAAGCATCTCATCGGCGCCCCTATATTCAAAATATTAGGTCCTTACATATTAAATACATACTCCCCGGACCTTGCTCCAACAGATTACCATTTTTTTCTACATTTGGATAACTTCTTGGATAGGGATTCGCTGGTTCTGCCTCATCGCCTCAGCCTCTGGTAAAATGGGTATTTCGATGACCATTCGCAAAAAAAAAACCCAACAGAGCAAGTCTTAGATGTACTACTATTCATGTACATCTTCTACGGCAACGCAGACAAAACAGCGATCGATCGTCGCGACGGAAGAAATTCTAATAAGTAAAATAATAAGCATATTTTAATATATTATAACTACTCACCAGTCAGTCAGCTTCAATTTTCACATATTCAAGGTTCCGGTTACTTGAGATTACTATATCCCGATGTAAATTACTAAATAATATGCAAGGAAAACAATATAATTTAATCTTGTGTACACAACCACACAGCCAGCTATACGTTTCATAACATTTAACATGAAATTTTCGAGTTACATTATTTTTTTGCTGGTTTAATTGTTGTAACTCGGGTACACACCTACCTTTAGACAGAATTTGAATCTTTTCACTGAATGACAATTGTGAGAACTTATTATTTTTAATTTTTAATAAGCACACATTTTCAACACAAACCTCACAATCAAATAACATTTTAAAAAAACCAACAAACGCACTAGTAAAAGCAAATCACTACAATTATTATAGAAACTCAGTAATAAACTGTTAAATGTACACACTTTCAAATGTTAAAATGAAAAATCTTATAAGAAAACTATAAATAAACTGGAGCGATTAAATTGTAAGCAATGCTTATCACATGAAATATGCAATATGGCCCCCGCGAAACACAAAACGTTTCTTCTATTTAAACAAATAAAACCTTACTAAACAAAAATGCATAATGTGCATACGTGATTTATTAGATTTCCGTCTATTATTTTTACTCGGATTATAGGCAACGAATAATTTCCGACAAGCCAGTTCGGCGGTTTTCGGAAGCGATCGGAGATAGCCGAGAGATCGAGGATAGCCGAGAGCCATCGCCTGCCGCGGGATATAATCATGTCGATATTCATGGGTGTGTGCGTTTGCGAAGTATGAAAATTACACATACATGCGATGATATGTCCTGCAGAACGCAACGGCATGAGATGAGTTGCTATTTATAAAATATTAGGCGTTTTTAAGTTATTATATTTTTTAAATTAATTTATTTACTATTAATTAAAGTCATCTAAAACGTACGAACGTTTTATTAAAATATCTGTGAATGACAGACAAGCACTGCATTTCTACCTACAAGGAGCGCACGCCCATGGGTTTGAACATATATAGGTAGACGATTCGCGGCGTATACATTATCTTCTAAACCTTCACAAATTCTTCTCAAATAATTACGGATCTCTATTGTGTTCATGCTGTATTATCACAGAACCGATCTGGTCTATGGACCTTGTATTTATGTTACATATCCGTATTATGTATGGTTTATGTATTTACTAAGAGGGGTATTACATATGAAAATAATGAATGAATAAATAAAAGAAACATAAATTTGGTACAATAATTTTATTTCATAATACAACACACACACACACACACACACTAATAGGTACACACACGTTACACATTATAACTTAAATAGATCATACATGTGACTTTTCTTAGCTACTATAGTCTACAGTTACATTACGGTTTTTATCTATTTCTATAACATTATCAAACTCTGCATATACAATACAGTTAATTGTTTGAGGGAGACTAGAATCAAATCGAACCTCTAACCTCACACTACCATGTATTATCAAATTCCAATGACTCTTCGTGTTTGATGATAAATCAGGGGTTAAATCAAATGCTAATAGACAATAACCATTTGCATATTTTTCTCTTGGTATCTTATTTCCTTCATTAAGGAAATGTATACCAGGGCCGGAAAAAAATCTATGATAGACTGAAGTGAACATATTTCCATTGAAGGATGGTTGTAGGGTTTTTGAAGGCACTTGTTGTCCATCTATGTATAAACAAAATGAATTCATACCATAATTTTCAAAATTGAAAGGATTCTTACTAATGCTACCATTAAATGCTGCGTTATTTACAAATCCTATGATTCATCTTTTGGGTACTTGCCCCAGGAATATATTATCAAGCGTTTTACCCTGTACACCCGATGGTATTGTTAACACTTTAACCTCAGCTCTAGTGATCGGATATTTGGCTGTAGTAGAAGCCAACACTTTTTGATGTGCGAGTAACACTAAAGGATTAATTTTCGCTCTACGAACAATTAAGGTAGCGTCTGTAATGCATACATTAAATTTTAAATCCGTTGAACCTATGAAATTAAAAGATTCTCTAGAACGGACTAATTTAACGGACATCTCAACACCATTGATAAGAAATTTTTCTTGATTAAATATTATATCACCATGTAAGTGACCAATCATTTCTATTTCTTTACTCTCACTCGCTATTTCTTTACGCTTAATGAACCCTTCATTTTTCTCATCAGTGGAATTCATTTCCTTAGCAGTATCTTCATACCAAAGCCCACAAGTAAGATGAGACTTTTTAGCTGCTGTGGCGTAGTTCAACAGGTTTTCCACATATGCACGATAGGCATATGTATTATTTGGTGGTGACACAAATTTTTAATTTAAATAAACATCAAGCTGGTTGAATAGTGAATGCAACCAATTATTAATCGGCGCCACTACTGTAGATGCACTCAATTTTGTTGAATCTTCATTTAGTATTTTAGCTTTTACATGTATGTGATAGGTCTATGTAGTCATCACCTGTTCCTGACACTTGAAACTCAATGGGTCCATCGTCAGCAAGAGATGAGATTGGTTTATAATGAACCCACATTCCATTTTCTACGCTTATTGTGTTGATGGTAAAGCAAATAAATCTAACTCCGACTTAATATACTCACAGGAATGATTATGTAGAAAAGACATTGTATATTTATGAAAAAATGTATTTTATTTTATTCGGAGTTATTTTAGATTTTTTCAGTGCTCTCACTTTAGAAGCAACAGCTGGACTGAGTGTTGATTGAAGTTTGCGTTTTTTTATATACCCTCAACCAGACATATTAAATTTATCGATTTTAGAATCAGCTTTTTTTTTCAAGTTCGCACTTGCTTCTCTGAGGCGGGCTTTAATGGAGTCTTCCATGGGGCGTGAACTAACCATGTCCGATAAAAGGCCGACACCTGCACTCAACGCTTCTTTACCAATCGGTCGAGCACCACTAGAGAGTAGCGGTAAGATAACCCACCCAAAAAGCTACTGATACCATGTCCACGTTGATATGGTACTCCTTTATATATAACACTGATTCCTGATGGGAATAATAATGTTCATAAGGACAAATCATTTTATGACTACTACGAGAGCTGATTATAATTTTTGGAAGTGAAGTTTAATGCACACGGTACCAAACTGGAATGGTATTTTTTGTCCGGTGCTTGATCTTATATCTATCTCGATAGTATCAAACTCCCTGCGCATTACAGGTAAGTAGTGAGGCGGTGAGAATGTGTGCATTTTATTAGCACCATAAATGTATTTAGACGGATCAAGTGAAATTATTCTTAATAATGATGTCATAACATCACCAACTATCTGTAGTTCAACAATATCACAATAAACAAATAACTGAGATGGTAACCCCATGTGTAAGTTTGCAGGACATTTACCAATACCCTTTTCCACTAAATTTCGATTTGGTTCGAATCCCAGTTGAAGACATAACCTGGTTGATAGTATTACTGATACAAGTGCTTTGTCCAACACTGTAACGTTACGAACTTTGATATTTCATCATAACGAAACTTTATTTTGTCTTTAATACTATTCAGTGCTGTTAAGATTTGATTAATGTCATCATAGCTTGTTTCTGGTATATGTGTTTTATAATAAACCAAAGAAGGTTTCTCTTCGTTCGGCATTACTATATGTTTTGCAATGTAAACAACATTTTCATGTTCTTGTACTGTGAACATTGTACAGGGATACTGAACTCAACAACCCCCACACACCATTCTCCTTCCAGTTTGATGGGTTTTGGTAACTTTGTTGAAAATAATGTTGTTAAATTATCAGGAAAATATTCCATGGAACTATTACTTAGTGTTAAATAAAAACTTTCTTTAGTCATATTTTTTACAAATCATAAAATAAAACCCAACTATTAAATTTGTCTGGATAACCTTTCTACTTCACTTACCTGTTACCTGAATATCGAGTACCAATTATTTTATCTATCTTATAACTAGAAGAGGGGTCATAAAACACTTTTTGCAACTCCTTTTCATAGAAAGTACCAGTTATATCTTCATTTTGCAAGTCTTTTAACATATACACAACCCAAGGTGATCAATCTATAATTGAAGATATAACAAATATTTCATCACTCTAGTTCGATTCATAGCCTTTTTGAAATGTGTGTTTGTATCTATTTATTCTAACGTAATCACCCACAAAAAATTTTGGTGTTTGACAATTTGATGATGATGTGACTATATCACTACCATATAGGTTATTCCAAACAGTCATAATATTGTTGGAATTCACATCACATGGAGCCATCTTGATACTTGAGTGTTTACTATGGTTATAAGAGTAAATCAAGTCTTGTAAAATATCTATATATCTGTAGCAATTGTTATGAGTAAAATAACGCCACATTTTCATTTTAAGTGTTCTCTGAAACCTTTCAACTATACTTGCTTTAATATCAGGGTTATTCGTTGTATAATAGTTAATATTTTTACTTTTGAAAAACCGTTGCACATCTTTCAAAATGAACTCGGTATACTTTTCTCCACCAGTTGTTGTTGGAAACACTGCTTCAGTTGATGCACACTCTCCGATATCTTTTATATGAAGGTTATTTATGTTTTCACTTCTCTTTCTTTTTAGGTTTCCAATGTAAGTAAGAGGTATTTTAATTTCTTTTAGTTCCTTAGCAAATGTTTCCCATCCTATAGGATTACTTCTTTTTAAAGGTCTTAGAGAATCGTTTATCAAGTCAATAATATTACTTCCAGGAATTTTTTTATTATCTATAACTAGTTACTGTACCGGAATCGTTCCAATTAATTTTATTTTGACTCATAGAAATTAAGTTTAATAATAACTCAGGGTGAGTTCTTGAATATGATTTGGGTATTAAACTTAATATTTGCTTTGATGTGTGTATAGGACTATTATTAACAGTTATATCCTGTTCACTTACGTCTTTAGTTGACGCCCAAGGAGTAACTGATTCTTTACGGCTCGTATCATGATTTTTATTAGTAGTTGTAGATTCACTCTGAATATTAGAATGTATAGGTAATTCATATGGTTGACGTTCTTCTTCTGTAAAATGCAAATATCTCTGCAACGTTTGTAAGTATAAAATGCATTTTTTACGATCTTCTACGTTACTTTTCAAAATGTTTTACATTTCAGTATCTAGCCGAGATAAGGGATTTTCCACACTACTAGGTTGGTAACTTTTCAATAAGACTTGGTTCAATTTATAACATTTTTTTAGCATTTTCCATCTTAAACAAGGTAATTTATCAATCCACTCAAAATAGAGCCAAGAATTATGGGTAAAAATGCACCCCCTTTTTGAATTATAATTTTTTTTCTTAATATTTTACTTTTCGCTTTTCGTACTAATTTTCGAAGAATATCTTTATTCTTGTTTAAATTTTTTTTTCCTTTTCTTCGAGTGGTACTTTACCTTGTAGAACGTTATGAATACACTCACAAATGCAATTTATTTCATCGTCATCACAAGATTTCAAAAGAGTTTTAATATATTTTGGTTTTAATGTATGTAGTGCACGTAGCAAATCCTTGTGCGTCTTTAAGCTTTGATGCATTATTTATAAATGATTGGAATTTGTTTATTCCTAGCATATTTATATTCTTTAGTTGGTACATAAACAATGCAATGACCATCTAGATTCTAGAGGAAATATTTTAGTTTTCAATCGACACATGTCATTGGTTTCTTGTTTTAAATCCACCATTCCACGGGGTTCATTTCTTGCACCTCTGTAAGCATCTTCAATGAATTTTGGATTTTCAGGAGATACTTGTCGGGCTAAATACCGTATTTGTGTTTTATCCCGAGGATTTTTAAAATAGATTATATAACCCGTATTCAATGATATATCTCTTTGTCCTTTACCTTGATGAAATAAATTTTGAGAAATATAAAACACATTCAAGTTTCCGTGGTGACTTCCTTTGGTGAATATATCATCAACACGACCATCAGACTCTCGCATTAAATCATCAAGTATAAGGAGTTGTGGTTCCTTGCCATCAAACATACTAAGATCTGGTATACCTTGATAATAATTCACATTTTGCAAATTATATAATGGCTGCATTTCATCAAAACACCATGTTATTTGTGTAAAGTTTACACTACAAAACACATAATGTTTTATAAAGTTTGTTACAAAAACGGATTTCCCACAACCACTTGGACCAGCAACTATGGCAGTAAAAGGATGAATAAAATGAAACATCTTCACGTGTATATCCGAAAAGGTTTTTGAAATTAATGAAACAAGCTTTAATAAATTTGAAATATATATTAAAATTTTGTTCGAAAACTCTTATAAGTAACATATTTAAAACAATGTTTTTTAAGAAAATCTTGATTATATACATACCTCTTATATTATATTTTACAATGTAATGTACAATGAAACATTAAAAATTAAACATTCAGCACAATACTATACATAAAAGTATAGCTACTCGAAACAAAGTATTACAAACTAGTTTACAAAAGGAAAAAAAAAAGTTTATTAGCATAAAATTATCTCATAACAAAGTATATCTTACGTAAAACAAATTAATCTTATTGACTAAGCTTAAAATACAGTTTCACGTTACAATGACAAATCACATACAAACACAATATTTTATTAGAAGGTTTTTATTTCACATAACGTTTCTCAAATTATAATGACCCCAAGCTAAAGTATCTATATTATTAGACAAAATAAATCTTTTAGTATCATTGTATGATAAACATGTATTATTTATTTTTTGAGTGCAAATTCTATGTTTGATTGATTTGAATCTTAACATTGAGCATAATTGAATATTTTTATCAAACAAACACGATTTATAATTTTCTAAATTCATTGTTTTTGTGACACATTTATTGACTCCTTTTGCCTTGGCAGTTAAACGATTGTCTACATCAAACGCATACATTTTTGATCTCAACCCTACAAATTCTTTCATTATTTTACCGTTGTTTTCATCTTTGAAAAGACTCATTTTTTCTTATTTATTTGAGGATAACCATACCTATTATCAGAAGGATAATCAGATAGATGTATCAAAATATTTTGGAAGATCCTGTTTAATATCATCATAGAAATTTTGTGTGCATATTTGATATATTGAGCTATCAGTATCTGTATATAACAATTTAATATTGTTTTTAAATTTATTTATCATATAATTGTAGTGGAAATCATACATTAAAGTTTTTGAAATATCTAAAATACAAAATCCTAAATAAATTGGTTTGTTGTGGAATATTTTGGTTTTACGTAACTGGACAGCCACTAAATTTTCTGAAGAAATCGATAAACTATGAAATTCTGGTTTTGCTATTAAATCTTGTGCACCTAGAACTTTACCATGATTATCCCAATGTGTTAATAATTTAACATTAATTCTTTTTTCAATATTTTCCATTGTTTTTCCAAATACCGAATTATTCATAAGTTTATAAAAATCTTTTTCGATATCTGATTTGGCAATAGTTCTTAATTTGGTATTAAAATCTATATAATTTTGCAACCATGGTAGCTGTCTAAAGTTTAATATTCTATAAACTTTAGTTAATTTCAACCCCATTTTTATGCATTGTTTAAGATTCCAGTAGTAGGTTTTCACCGGGTCTGGCTCAAAGGCAGACCCGGTGAACCCGGTTTGCTCCAGATTTTCGGCGTTCGATGGGCATCACCAGCTAAAAAAAAAAAAAACGTCATGTAGCGGTAAACAATGGATGGTGATAAGCTTAGGGCCATTAGTGGTTAAGTGAAACAACAATGGTATTGTAAGTGAGTCATTTTATTGGTAAAATAACACTCAAATAAACTACATAATTTCAAATCGTTGAATAAAATATTTGCACCAAAGTGTACCAAGAAATCATTCAGTGACTTATTGTTATAAATATAATACAGATACATTATACAGTATTCTCCACAAACCATGGTATAATCATTTTGTACTCTAGCTATATTGTATGACCATATTCTACAATTTCTCTCCAGAAACTTTCGGTGATATCCCTGTGGAGACCGACCATATGAATCAAAGTATTGTCCAATACGTTGTTTATCAATATGTATGGTGATCCAATGGGAACCTGGTTTATTATCAGCGTCCAAATTGCTCACGATATAGCATGGAACTGGAACATGTATCGGTACTCGGTTTGCCGCGTAAACATTATTTTCAATACTTGCATCAATTTTTTTCAAACATTTCTGTATGTCTAAAGTATCCATGAATACTGTTTAGGTATGGTGATCTTATCTGCTCTAGCGATTGAGTATTAATGGTGCACATCTTAACCAAACTTGATATAAATCATGATATTTAAAGTTGATATCAATATCATCATATTATATGAGGGAGAAAAAATAAACGTTTTTTGTAGTAAATTTTTTATTCAATACACATATAAGATATACAAATAAAAACCTATGAATAATATACTTAACTACTATAGTCTACTGAAATATTGCGATTTTTATCTATTTCTATAACATTATCGAATTCTGCATAAACAACGCAATTGATCGTTTGAGTCAGAGCAGATTCAAAGCGAACTTCTAATCTAACACTACCATGTCTAATTAGATTCCAATGACTAGATGAATTGGCTGACAAATCAGGTGTGAGATCAAATGCTAGCAAACAATAACCTTTCGAATACTTATCGTGAGATATCCCATTACCTTCGTTAAGAAAATGTATTCCTGTTCCTGAGAATAATGTGTGATAAGTTGTGGTAAAAATATTATTATCAAAAGATGGTTGTAAAGCTTTTGAAGGAATTTGTAGACCGTCAATATATAAACAAAAGGAATTCATTTTATAGTTCTCAAAATTATATGGATTTTTAGACAAACAACCATTAAATGCTGCATTATTTACAAATCCAACTATACATCTCTTGGGTACTTGTCCCAAAAATATATTGTCTAATGTCTTGCCTTGAACCCCTGACGGTATCGTTAGAACTTTTACTTCGGCTCGAGTTATAGGATATTTTGCAGTAGTGGTGGATAAGACTTTTTGATGGGCAAGTAAGACGGATGGGTTAATTTTTGTCCTTCGAACAAGGAGAGTCGCATCTGTTATTTTAATTTTGTATTTAACATCATCTGTTGGGGCCATCAAGTTAAATGTTTCACGTGATCTAACCAATTTAATACACATCTCAACACCATTAATTAAAAACTTTTCTTGATTGAATATGTCACCATGAAGGTGTCCTATCATTTCGAATTCCTTACTTTCTGAAACTAATTGTTGCCTTTTAGTAAAACCTGAATTTTTGTCATCGGTTGAGTCCATTTTACCAGCTGTATCTTCGTACCAAAGGCTACACGTTAAATGAGATTCTTTAGCATTGGGTGAGTAATTCAAAAGAGTTTCAATGTAAGCTCGATAAGCATATGTATTATTTGGCGGTGAAACCAATTTTTGGTTCAAATAAACATCGAGTTGAGTAAAAACTGAATGAAGCCAATTGTTTACAGGTGCTACAACAGTTGAAGCTGCCAGTTTTAAAGAATCCTCATTTAATATTTTTGCTTTTAAATGAATCAGAGTGTGTGACAAGTCTATATAATCATCGCCAGTTCCAGGGACTTGAAATTCTATGGGGCCATCGTCAGCTAAAGATGATATTGGTTTGTAGTGCACCCACATTCCACTTTCTATGTTTGTTTGTGTTGATGGTAAAGCAAACAAATCTAATTCAGATTTTATACATTCACAAGAGTGACTATGTAAGAAAGACATAGTTTTTAAATTTATGAAAATATATCTCCTTGATATTGACGAGTTGATTTTTGTCTCTTAGCACCTCTTCCTTTACCGTTCGATGAACGAATGGCTGTTTCAAGACGTTTTCTTGTAGTTATATATCCTGAACCAGTCATGTTTAATTTATCAATTTTTTGATCTGCCCTTCTTTTCAAATTTGAACTAATTTCCTTAAGTCGTGATTTTATTGATTCATCCATGGGCCGTGCACGTGCCATATCAGAAAGAAGTCCAACACCCGCACTCATAGCTTCCTTTCCGATCGCTTTAGCACCACTAGAAAGCAAAGGTAAGACAGATCGAAATAACCCTCCCAAAAAACCCCCAATGCCATGTCCGCGTTGATAAGGAGCTCCTTTGTAGACGACTTCTATTCCAGAACCAGCTTGATGGGTATAATAATGTTCGTACGGACAATTTATGTTATTGTGTGTATACATTATAATTTTCTAAAGTGTAGTTTAATACACACTGTTCCAAACTGGAATGGTATTTTTTGACTGGTGTTTGATCTTATATCTATTTCAATTGTATCGAATTCTCTGCGCATGACTGGTAAGTAGTGAGGAGGGGAAAACACGTGCATTTTATTTGCTCCGTATATATATTTTGAAGGATCTAGTGGTATAATTCTTAGTAAAGCGCTCATAACATCCCCAACAATCTGTGGTTCCACTATATCACAATAAACAAACAGTTGTGATGGTAATCCCAGATGTAAGTTTGCAGGACGTTTGCCAAACGTCTTTCCCACAAAATTTCTATTAGGTTCAAACCCTAATTGAATACCTAACTGAGGTGATAGTGACAAGGATATAATTGAATCATCTGCAATTGTCACAGATACAAACTTGGATATCTCATCGTAACGAAAGGTAAATTTTTCTCTTATATTATTTAAAGCTGTTAAAATGTGATCAATATTATCATAGTTGGTAGCGGGGATGTGTTTTTTATAGTGAACAATTGAAGGATATTTTTCATTTGGCATTAACATTTTCTTAGTAATATAAACAATATTTTCATGTTCTTGAACAGTAAACATTGTACATGGGTACTGAAATTCAACAACACCTACAGTCCATTCCCCTTCTAATTTAATTGATTTTGGTAATTTTGTTGAAAACCTTGTCGTCATATTATCTGGAAAATATTCCATTGAACTGTTGCTTAGTAATGTTAAATAAAAACTTCCTTTCATTATATCTGTTTTAAATCAGATACCAAAACCCAACTATTAAATTTATCAGGATAACCTTTCCACTTGACAAGCACCTGCTTTCTGCTACCAGAATATCGAGAAGTTATTATTTTATCTATTTTGTGATCTGAAGTGGGGCTAGGTGGAGTAACTTTTTGTAATTCTCTTTCATAAAAAGTACCTTCTATATCTTCATTTTGTAAATCTTTTAAGGTGTACACAACCCAAGGCGATCTAGGGATTACAGTTGAAACAATAAAAATTTCATCACTCCAGTTAGATTCGTACCCCTTTTGGAAGATATGTTTGTATTTTGTGATTCTAACATGATCACCCACGTGAAACTTTGGTAATGAGATATCTCCTAATGACCTTTTACTTTCTCGAGCATACAAATTGTTCCAAACAGTCATAATGTTACTAGAACTTACATCACATGGAGGCATTTTAATACTTGAATGAAAACTATGGTTATATGCATATAATAAATCTTGTAAAATATTTATATATCTGTATGTATTTTTATGTGTAAAGTAACGCCACATTTTTGACTTCAGTGTTCTTTGAAATCTTTCTACAATACTAGCCTTTATATCAGGATTATTTGTCGTATAATAATTAATATTTTTGCTCTTAAAATATTGACGAACATCTTTGGAAACAAACTCAGTACCCTTATCAGACTGTATGTGAGTTGGAACTGTATGAGCTTCCTCAAAAATACTCTCAAAACATGTTTTGATTGTTAAAGAATTTTTATTTTTCATAGGTCTCGCATAAGCATACTTACTAAATACATCAATAACACACAATATATAGTTATAACCATCATAATATTTACAATATGTTCGCATGTCACTTAAATCTGCTTGCCACAGTTTATTAAGATCAGATACGATATATTTGTTTCGAGGAAACTTTTTGTAAACCGGTTTATGAAGTGTGTACGTTTCTTGTGATTGCAACCATTTCTTGACATCATTTTTATTCATTTTTCCTTCCATAGCTTTTGCAAGTTTGTCAATACTGCTGTAACCAGCAGGGTGTGATGCATCATAATAAATATTGTGAATTTCTAGTAGGGGGTCCATTTTTCCCAATCAATTTTCTTTTTTATTTTTCTAGTATACTTGTTTTCAGATGCAGGTGTAGAATATTCCTCGCCACCAGATATTTCACCAAAATCTTTCAACTGAAGTTGGTTAATATACTCACTTCTCTTCGGATTACCAATAAAAGTGAGTGGGACTTTTAGATCCTTCAAAGCTTTAGCAAATTTTTCCCATCCTATTGGATCACTTCTTTTCAATGGTCTTAATGAATCATTGACTAAATCTACAATATTGCTCCCATTTATTTTGTTACTATCCACTAGTACTGTACCATCATCGTTCCAGTGTACTTTGTTTTGATTTGTTAATAAGAAGTTTAATAATGACTCACCTTTATTAATGTAAGATTTAGGTATTAATCTTAATATGTGTTGTTTTGAGTATATAGATTTATTTTCAACTGTGTCGCTTTCTTTGTGTCTATCTTCTTCTTTACTCGATGTCTGATCAACAATTGGATCTTTGTAGTTTGGGCCACTACTTTTATCATATTGTTCTTTTTTCAAAAGTGTTTCAGATAAATCCATATTTGAGGTTATTATTGGGAGTTTATAAGGCTGACGATCTTCTCCAATGAAGTGCAAATACCTTTGTAATGTTTGTAAGTATAAAATCCATTTTTTTTCTGTCGTCATCGTTACTTTTAATAATATTTTGCATTTCAGCATCTAATCGTGTAGTTCAATGGGGTATTGTAAATCTACCTCTAATATAAACCCACATTCTGAGTCATCAGGAACATTATAATCTGTATTCAAGCTTACCCATTCAAAACCCCCAAACGGAAGATATTGCGACATAGCCCACCCGTAAAGATTATTAGCATCAAAATATGTTAAAAAAGATGTTGGTTTATCTTTATGATATTCTTGCATGTATTTATTATTAGCTTTAGCATAACGATTACTACATTGAGATATACCCCCACGAATTCCCGATTTCACAAATGCTATTTGATCGAAATCTGTAAGTAATTCTAATTTAATTTTCGTGCATTTTAACATGGCATCCCAACTTAACCCAGGGGCTGTATAGTAATGAGTAGGGTCTAATCCATAAGTTTGCAAACATAGGGTTCTAAAATTTTCAAATATATCAGTTAATAATAAAACATCGGTTTTAAGATATAAGTTAGAGTAATCCAACATATCTTTACAATGAAAATATTGCCAAACAACTCTAGCATGATTGTATTCGTCGTCAGAAATATGTGAATCAGTTAAAGAACTGTAAATTAAGAACTGACGATCTTCTCCAATGAAGTGCAAATACCTTTGTAATGTTTGTAAGTATAAAATCCATTTTTTTTCTGTCGTCATCGTTACTTTTAATAATATTTTGCATTTCAGCATCTAATCGTGATTTAGGATTTTCGTGAGTCTCGTTTCTTTCGTTTATTTTATCAATCAAACTTGGTTCCACCAGTAACATTTTCTTAGCGTGTTCCATTTTAAACAAGACCACTAACTAATCCACTTAATATGGAACCTAAAATAATAGGTAGAAATGCACCACCTTTTTGAACAATTATATTTTTTCTAACTTTGGTTGTAGTTTTACGAACAAGCTTTCGGAGTAATGTTATATATTGTTTTAAAGATTTTTTATCCTTTTCTTTTAATGGGACTTTGCCTTGTAGCACATTATGAATACACTCACATATACAATTTATTTCATCTTCGTCACATGATTTTAATAAAGCTTTTTGATTTGGTTTTAAAACTTTGGTTTTAAAGTGTGCAGTGCGACGAGCAGCTCTTTATGCGTCTTTAAGCTTTCCAGCATTATTTGTGAATGATAGAACTTTGTTGGTTCTTATCGTATTTAAACCCTCTTTTCGGTACATAAACTGAACAGTTTTTGTCAGTTGGGAATATATTTGTCTTAAAACGACACATGTCATTTGTATCTTGTTTGAGATCTATCATCAAATAACCATGTGCCTCTGTCGTTGCAGCTTTGTAAGCTTCTTGAACAAATTTAACATTATCAGGTGAGACTTGACGAGCTAAATATCGAATTTGTGTTTTATCACGGGGGTTCTTAAAATAAATTATATAGCTCGAATTTAACGAAATATCTCTTTGACCTTTTCCTTGATGAAACAGATTTTGAGTTATATAAAATACGCTTAAATTTCTGTGGTGACTACCTTTTGTAAACATATCTACAATGCGACCATCAGATTCTCTCATAAGATCATCTATTATAATCAAATTGGCTTCCTTACCATTGAACATGCTTAAGTCAGGTAATCCTTGAAAGTAGTTGACATTTTTCAAATTGTATAAAGGTTGCATCTCATCAAAACACCATGTTATTTGGGAAAAAGATGTGTTACATATTTCTTTCACATTATTAATAAATTTCGTAACAAAATTTGATTTTCCACAACCACTAGGTCCTGCAACTATTGCAGTAAATGGATGAATAAAATGTTTCATTTTTCCTTACGTGTGGATAAGACGAGGTTCAAGAAAACAATAAGTTTTTTTTTCTTTTCAAACTATTTTATTGGTTCTTAAACTAAACATTACAATGATACAATATAGGTAAAAACAAAAGTAAATACATCTAAAACCATCTCAAACATTGTACAAACTTACACAACTATATATACAAAATTTTGTTAACAATGACTAGTATTAATAATTAATAATTGAACTTATTGAATAAATTATTATTATTTATCCTAATTTATAATGACCCCAAGCTAATGTATCAACATTATTAGGTAAAATATGTCGTTTCGTATCGTTATATGACAAAGATATTTTATTTACACGTTGAGTAACAAGGTTATGTTTTATAGATCTAAATCTAAACATCGTTGAATATTCAATTGTTTTGTTAAAAAGACATGACTTATAATTTTCTATTTTCATTTTTTTAGTGACACATTTGTTTACCCCTTTAGCCTTAGCTATAAATTTATCGTCTACTTCTAATGCATACATTTTTGATCTTAGGCCTACAAATTCTTTAAAAACTTTACCATTATTCTCATCTTTAAAATAACCTAACTTTTTTTTATTAATTTTTGGGTAACCAAATATATTATTATCTTCGTAATCAGATGTGTCAAAGCGTGAATGTAAGTCAGGTTTAATATCATCATAAAAATTTTCACAAAAAATTTGATATATTAAGCTATCGGTATCGGTATATAATAATTTTATTTTACCTGGAAACTTTGTTAACATATAATTATAATGAAAATCGTACATGAGTGTTTTAGAAATATCTAAAATACAGAATATACCTAAATATTTAGGTTTATTTTGAATAACCTTAGTTTTACGTAATTGTATTGCAACTAAATTATTTGAAAAAAACAGTTGAGCTATGAAACTCTGGTTTCGCAATTAAATCCCTCGCACCGAGTATTTTGCCTCGATTTTCCCAATGACCTAATAATTTTACATTTACACGTTTTTCAACATTCTCCATTGTCTTTCCAAAAACTGAATTATTCATTAGTTTATAGAAATCTTTTTCAAAGTCAGATTTAGCTGATTGCCGCAACTTTGTATTTATGTCTATATATTGTTGTAACCACGCACTTTGTTTAAACTTTAAAATTCTGTGAATTTTTATTAATTTTATACCCATTTCAATGCACTGTTTTAAATTTCTGTAATGTATTTAGTTTTATTGTAAAGGTTTGGCACTAATTTAATATCCTTAGAGTTACCAATACATATGTTTTCGGGGCACAAAGGCAAATCTGAATGCAAATCGTGTAGTTCAATGGGGTATTGTAAATCTACCTCTAATATAAACCCACATTCTGAGTCATCAGGAACATTATAATCTGTATTCAAGCTTACCCATTCAAAACCCCCAAACGGAAGATATTGCGACATAGCCCACCCGTAAAGATTATTAGCATCAAAATATGTTAAAAAAGATGTTGGTTTATCTTTATGATATTCTTGCATGTATTTATTATTAGCTTTAGCATAACGATTACTACATTGAGATATACCCCCACGAATTCCCGATTTCACAAATGCTATTTGATCGAAATCTGTAAGTAATTCTAATTTAATTTTCGTGCATTTTAACATGGCATCCCAACTTAACCCAGGGGCTGTATAGTAATGAGTAGGGTCCAAACCATAAGTTTGCAAACATAGGGTTCTAAAATTTTCAAATATATCAGTTAATAATAAAACATCGGTTTTAAGATATAAGTTAGAGTAATCCAACATATCTTTACAATGAAAATATTGCCAAACATCTCTAGCATGATTTCTTTAACTGATTCACATATTTCTGACGACGAATACGTCGTCAGAAATATGTGAATCAGTTAAAGAACTGTAAAAATTATCTTTACTAGGGAGTGATGAAAGCTTAAGGGAATCATAAGATGTCATAAATTCGTATGGATAAACTCCTTTTCTTCTTATTTCAAACGATGAAATCGTCATAGTTCGGAAAATTATAATTTAATGTTTCAAGTTGTTTTTCATTTAAATTTCTAGCTAATTGATCTAGACTACATGGTAAAAATTTTAGTGAATCTATAAACCTCAATTCAACTTTTTGATTATTTACATTTATTTTTTTTGAGAACGAGATATATTTTTCCTTTGTTTGAGGGATTATATCTATTTCTCCTTCTAGAGTATTTAATGCATGAACAATAAAATGAGAATCGTAATTACTAAGGTTATGCAAAATAATTGGAATATGACCAGGGATTCGAAACTTAGTTTTACAAATATCGTGTGCAACACCTATGAAATTTCCTGTATGCGTATTAAAACATAGTTTATCTTCACCATTTAAACTAAAGTAACATATGAAGCATTCTTTTTCGTTTAAAATCGTTTCGTTTTCTTGATCGATTAGGGGTTTCTGATTTTTAACAAAAGTGTTTTTTGTACAAATATTTTTTATGTCTTCATACAACCGATCCATAAATACTCGTGTACAATTTGGACCACTGTATGTTACATATTTTGATAGCTTATCATCATATGAACATTTTATGTAGTAACCAAAACTGTAAACTTCGTGTTTATGAATGTCACTTGTATAAGGTTTTGATGGATTGTTTGAGCAGGATTCAATTGGATTTAGGAAAGCCTCAAAATCAGCATATATTACGAAAGGTATTTTTAACGCCCTATTAAATTTATCAAATTTTAATATATTATTTGGAACAGGTTTACCGAACCAGTCTTTACCAGTTGTGACACCGTTTGGTATTTCGGTTTTTACATGGGAACAATCGTTTAGCTGATGATTGCATAACCTTTCTTGTGTTGGAAAGTGTAATAAACATCCATCACAAATGTAAACTGCATGTTCTTGATTGGAAATTTGACTACTTACCAAACGTGACAAATTTTTGATATAGCAAAAATGATTAATATTACCACATGAAAAAAATAGTAAATTAACGTGACTAGTTTTTCTAGATTTAGTTAAAAATAACGGCCCCACTACACTATGCTTTTTTGTTTTGATGTCATATTCTAATCCAAAAACGTTTATACTAATATCGTTCAATCTTTCAATTTTTGATATATCACACATTTTAACCGGAAAAGATACTCCTGTAAAGTTTAGTTTATTTGAGTGCACCATGTAAGATGAAACTCTTTCCGAATTTTTGGTAACTGGGTATAATGCTGAAAGCAAAGCCCATTTAAAACACAAACTATCATTATTCTTTACATTAATTACCGCTTTTTTAAGTTTTGTCTCTAGGTAATTCAATATATGATTTCCCGCGTAACGGATCAAATTTATTTACATTCATATCTAAACTATTAATTTTTTTAAGACTCCAACCGCTATCTTTTTTCTCAAAAGAACTAATTTTGGTTACAAATGTGTCACAAAGAGATGTTAAGAAAATATTAAAGTCATCACCTTGCATTATTATATAATTTGAAGTTTGGAACTCAAATGTGTTAGAAATATTTTTTGTTTCTTGAACAAAATCTGCATGCAGCACAAAATTTACTTTAAAAATTGTCAGTGATCGAATCAATTCTTCAAATAATGTTATTATTTGATTTTTGATAGACTCCATAAATATTTCGGGTGTCTCGAATGTTTTTAATTCTTCATATTTACTATTGATTTTATATGACATTATTCTATTACCAAAAGTTGATTCAACGACTATTACGTTTTCTAAAGTACTATGCGATTTTGTAACATTACTTTTATGAAGATTACTTTTTAAATGGTTTGCGAAATACCTTTTACGAACTAATATTTGACAAAAAGAACAGTTCATCATTTCATCACTCACACTGTTAGATCCGGTTGACGATGTAGATGCCCTATCTTCATATCTTGCTCTTTTTGCGCTAGTAGCGTTTTCCTGATGCATTTTTCTATTTAATTCTCCTCCGGTCTGAAGAGTAGATTCACTGGAACGACAAAAAAAAATTATAAGTTTGGAGTGAACCCTATTAATGTAGTAAATATTATTTTAAAGTAACATATTACAATAACACTTACTTGATATTTGTTTCAACCTTTTCACATAAGTTGTAGAGATCTTCGTTGAAAGCATCGTCAAACACACCAGATGTCTCCACTTTTTCACAAATTTTGCATAGTTCGTCTTAAAGTCACTCATATTTTCTGTGTCAATAGACGTGCAAAAGAAAGTACTGACACAAACTTCACTGTTCTCCATTGTTGATTTAGAAAAGGGTAACAACCAGTTACAATGTACAAAGTCGAATGATATTCTTCACACTTTTACGAAGGTTTAAATAAATGTAGAGCAGGTACTTAGCTACATTATTAAAATAGGCTTACATTATTACACTAATGACTTAAAGAGCTCAACAATTTTAATGTGACTCGTTAATTGTTTTTAAAATTGTATTTCTTACAATTCTCTGCGCTTGCGATGTCCTTTGTTATGTTATAAACAAGTTTCTTCGTTTCTTTGTAACTGTCATTAGCATCATTGGTGTAGTATTTTAATTTGTAATCGGCATATTTCCATTGTTGTTCAGTTGGAACTTGTTCTATTTTACTCAAATTAAATATCTCAATTTTTATAATATGCGTTGCGTGTAAGTTATCGTCAGCATTGGTTGAAATAAAAATATTGCCATCTTTGTGAGCTCGCGACACCGTTGATGACATCTTTTTTGTCTGCTTACACTTTTTGATTTCAAAAAGTGTGTCTAGGTTGTCTTCCGATTAACTGTTTGTGGTAGTTGTTTTTAGAACAATGTTTTTGGTAGTTTGTGAGTTATGTTATCTTGGCTTTCTTCGTCGTTAGAAAACGAATAATAATAATGTTTAAAAGTATTTTCTTCGGTGTTAAATGAAGCCTGCAACAACAATAACAAATGCTTAATATACATCCTAATATTATAAATGTGAAAGTTTGTGAAGATGGATGGATGTTAGTTACTCTTTCACACAAAACCTACTTAACAGATTTGGATGAAATTCGGTATAGTAGTTGTTAAAGCACTGGATTAAAACACACAATACTTTTTACCCCGAAAAAATTCCCCATGTCCCCACGGGGACACTGTAAATTTTTACAAAATACAGTACTATTTATGCAAATGGAGCAGCGGGCAAGTATATTAATAAGTATAATACTTTACTAAACAATGAAAATATATTATAACACACCTCCATAGTAGTTGTAGAGCACTTGTCACACAAACTTGTACAAAAAATAACAACTTCACCACACGATGACCGACTGTGACAATACTTAAAACTTTCGGCCATTATATACAAAACTTGTGGAATGCTAATTGTATTTCAACACAACTGTTATCGTTGGGTTAATGGAGGCACACATTTCGTCCCTAACTATCGCTAAAAATTATTTCGTCAATAATTACATTCCATTGATAACACATTAGTACCTGTTGAACAAGTTAGAACTTGCACATCGAAATTTTTAATATACATTGAAATGATTGGACATCTTCATGGTGATATATTCAACCAGGAAAAGTTTTCAATTTGTTCGATTTAACACCTTCATGGTGACATATTCAATCAAGAAAAGTTTTTAATTAATGGTGTTGAGATGTATAGTTGGATTTGTAAATAATGCAGCATTTAATGGTTGTTTGTCTAAAAATCCATATAATTTTGAGAACTATAAAATGAATTCCTTTTGTTTATATATTGACGGTCAACAAATTCCTTCAAAAGCTTTACAACCATCTTTTGATAATAATATTTTTACCACAACTTATCACACATTATTCTCAGGAACAGGAATACATTTTCTTAACGAAGGTAATGGGATATCTCACGATAAGTATTCGAAAGGTTATTGTTTGCTAGCATTTGATCTCACACCTGATTTGTCAGCCAATTCATCTAGTCATTGGAATCTAATTAGACATGGTAGTGTTAGATTAGAAGTTCGCTTTGAATCTGCTCTGACTCAAACGATCAATTGCGTTGTTTATGCAGAATTAGATAATGTTATAGAAATAGATAAAAATCGCAATATTTCAGTAGACTATAGTAGTTAAGTATATTATTCACAGGTTTTTATTTGTATATCTTATATGTGTATTGAATAAAAAATTTACTACAAAAAACGTTTATTTTTTCTCCCTCATATAATATGATGATATTGATATCAACTTTAAATATCATGATTTATATCAAGTTTGGTTAAGATGGTGCACATTAATACTCAATCGCTAGAGCAGATAAGATCACCATACCTAAACAGTATTCATGGATACTTTAGACATACAGAAATGTTTGAAAAAAATTGATGCAAGTATTGAAAATAATGTTTACGCGGCAAACCGATTACCGATACATGTTCCAGTTCCATGCTATATCGTGAGCAATTTGGACGCTGATAATAAACCAGGTTCCCATTGGATCGCCATACATATTGATAAACAACGTATTGGACAATACTTTGATTCATATGGTCGGTCTCCACAGGGATATCACCGAAAGTTTCTGGAGAGAAATTGTATAATATGGTCATACAATATAGCTAGAGTACAAAATGATTATACCATGGTTTGTGGAGAATACTGTATAATGTATCTGTATTATATTTATAACAATAAGTCACTGAATGATTTCTTGGTACACTTTGGTGCAAATACTTTATTCAACGATTTGAAATTATGTAGTTTATTTGAGTGTTATTTTACCAATAAAATGACTCACTTACAATACCATTGTTGTTTCAGTTAACCACTAATGGCCCTAAGCTTATCACCATCCATTGTTTACCGCTACATGACGTAATTAGTAAATGAATAGAGCTTAATGAACCTAGTGATTGCAAAAGTCTATCTTTGTAACCGTTAGAGATATTGAAAAGCGGATAAGCGCAATCGATCGGTCATGGGCAAAAACCCCCAATTTGACACCAAACTTTTTTTTTTTTTTTTTTTTTTTTTTTTTTTTTTTTTTTTTTTAGTTGGTGATGCCCATCGAACGCCGAAAATCTGGAGCAAACCGGGTTCACCGGGTCTGCCTTTGAGCCAGACCCGGTGAAAACCTACTACTGGAATCTTAAACAATGCATAAAAATGGGGTTGAAATTAACTAAAGTTTATAGAATATTAAACTTTAGACAGCTACCATGGTTGCAAAATTATATAGATTTTAATACCAAATTAAGAACTATTGCCAAATCAGATATCGAAAAAGATTTTTATAAACTTATGAATAATTCGGTATTTGGAAAAACAATGGAAAATATTGCAAAAAGAATTAATGTTAAATTATTAACACATTGGGATAATCATGGTAAAGTTCTAGGTGCACAAGATTTAATAGCAAAACCAGAATTTAGTTTATCGATTTTTTCAGAAAATTTAGTGGCTGTCCAGTTACGTAAAACCAAAATATTCCACAACAAACCAATTTATTTAGGATTTTGTATTTTAGATATTTCAAAATAATATAACAATAATTATTATTTGTTCCGTTTGAGATCAATAATAAATTTACATGAATAGGTTTACGGCATTTTGTCATAAACAATGGACCTATAACATCATGCAACTTTTTATTTGTGTTATATTCTAACCCAAACACATTTATGCTAATGTTGTTTAATTTTTCTACTTTTGGTATATCCCTTAACTTCATGGGGAAAGTTAGATTATCAAATTTTAATTTGTTTGAATATTGACTGTAAGAACTAACACGATCGGAATTTTTGTGGATCGGATCGGATACAAGGCAGAAAGTAATGACCATTTAAATATAAATTATCTGCATTTTTCACATTGATTATAGCTTTTTTTGCTCTTATATCACAAAGGGGGTTAAATTTATTAATGTTCATATCTAAATATTTAATATTCTTAAGACTCCAACCACAAAGGGGGTTAAATTTATTAATGTTCATATCTAAATATTTAATATTCTTAAGACTCCAACCACTATCTTTTTTTCGAAAGCACTAATTTTGTTTGTTAATGTGTCACAAAGCGATGAAAAGAAAATGTTCAAATCATCTGATCTATTATTATGTAATTGCAAGTTTGAAAATCAAAAGAATTAAAAATTTGTTTCTTCTGTTGAACAAAGTCAGCCTGCAAAACAAAATTTACTTTAATAACATTATGTTGTTTTATAGAATTTTCAATCAAAAATAAAATATCATTTTTAATCGAATTCAAAAATAATTCCGGGGTTTGAAATACTCCATCACAATTTGTACCATTAATTTTATAACTAATTATTCTCTGTCCGAAAGCTGATTCGACAACTGACACGTTTTTTAAAGTACTATGTAATTTCAAATGGTTATTCATAAGCCTATTACTTTTTAAATGATTAGAGAAATACCGCTTTTTGATGGGAACTTGACATGTACTGCAATTAATCTGGTCACCATCATTGTCTTCTGTTACTTGATCTACCTCCACAGTTCTCGAAGTAGATGCATTAGAATCTGTGTATTTTCTCCTCTTTGCAGGTTGGCCTTTGTCCTTGTTAACTCGCTTTAGAGCTCCTCCAGTTTGTTGTGTTGATTGACTGTGAAACAAAAATCACATTAGGTTCACCATTTGCTTTGTTAACTCGCTTTAAAGTTCCTCCATATTGTTTTTTCAATTGTCAATGAGACAAAAAATAAAAATAAGTTGAGTAAAATCTATAATGTACATACAGTATAAAATTACCTATAATTTACATATACTATGATAAAAATAGACATAATATTTATTTCAGTAAACTTACTTGATTGATGTTTCAACCGCAGCACAAATACTGATGAACTCCTCGTCGTAGATAGGATCAAATAGTTCACATTTCTCGACTTCTTCACACAAGTTGCCCAGCTCCACATCCATGTTATCGTTGAAGAACGCGCTGATACATTATGGTACGCTGAACGGTACGCTGATATTCGTTGGAGTTCTCCATAATGTTTGCTGTATGAATTCGAAATTCAAGTGATAGATTTGAGTAAATCAAATCTAAATTATGATTCATGGTTTATTATTATAGAATGGACTTTAATAAATCAAATGTAAGAAGTTACCAAGTGAACTTAAAATGAAGACATATCTAATTTTTATAATAATTCATTATTTATTATTATATTGATTATATTGGTAGTTTTTCCTGCAATTTCCTTCGTTATTTTATAAATTGACTCTTTTGTTAATTTATAGATATTATTATTTTCGTTTGTATAGTACTTTGTCCTAGAGTAAGCATGTTTCCAATGTTCCGATTGAGGGATCTTTTCTAATTTTTTGAGATCATATATCTTGATTTTTATTAAATGGGTTGCTGTCTTTCCATCATCCACATTAGTAGATATGTAACACATTCCACCATCCCCATCGGGTCTTGAACCATTTGAGGATTGTTTCTTTTGCCGTTTTTTTGGTGCTGTGTCAAAAAATTCATCAAGACTTTCACCTCGTTTCCTTTTAGTGGCATGTTTTGACTTGACTGACTGATTTCACTCACTCACTTACTCGCACAGTAATGGTATCCACAATGAGAAAACAGATGGGTTATATAGTAAAAATTTGGGTGGTTAGGAATGCGGTTTTGCAATCTTATCTAATGCCCCAACCATTAAGTTATCCTGTTCTGTATGCTTTATCACTAAAAGGTAAAGGATGTTAAGTATGACTCAATGATTGTGAGTAATGGTTTGTGATATTACAACATTCCACTGATGAGAAAATAAAAAATCGCTTGATAATATTATATTCCTGGGGCAAGTACCCAAAAGATGTATCATAGGATTTGTAAATAATGCAGCATTTAATGGTAGCATTAGTAAGAATCTTTTCAATTTTGAAAATTATGGTATGAATTCATTTTGTTTATACATAGATGGACAACAAGTGCCTTCAAAAACCCTACAACCATCCTGCAATGGTAATATGTTCACTTCAGCCTATCATACATTATTTTCCGGCACTGGTATACATTTCCTTAATGAAGGAAATGGGATATCAAGAGAAAAATATGCAAATGGTTATTGTCTATTAGCATTTGATTAACCCCTGATTTATCATCAAACACGAACAGTCATTGGAATCTGATAAGACATGGTGGTGTGAGGTTAGAGGTTCGATTTGATTCTAGTCTCCCGCAAACAATTAACTGTATTGTATATGCCGAGTTTGATAATGTTATAAAAATAGATAAAAACCGTAATGTAACTGTAGTAGCTAAGAAAAGTCGCATGTATGATCTATTTAAGTTATAAAGTGTAACGTGTGTGTACCTATTAGTGTGTGTGTGTGTGTGTGTAGAAATAAAATTATTGTACCAAATTTATGTTTCTTTTATTTATTCATTCATTATTTTTATATGTAATACCCCTCTTAGTAAATACATAAACCATACATAATACGGATATGTGACATAAATACAAGATCCATAGACCAGATCGGTTCTGTGATAATACAGCATGAGAGATCCGTAATTATTTGAGAAGAATTTGTGAAGGTTTAGAAGATAATGTATATGCCGCGAATCGTTTACCTATATATGTTCAAACCCCTACACATTATTAGCAACTTAGACCCTGATAGTAAACCTGGATCCCACTGGATAGCCATACACATCAATTAAAATGGCTTCGGACAATACTTTGACTCTTTTGGACGTGGTCATATGCGATATGGAGGAGGACGAAACTGTAAGAGATGGGGTTTTAACACGTGTAGATTAAGAGGTGACGTAAGTGATAAGCAGATAGTGATTCGGGGACCCTCGTTAGGAACAATAGAACGCCGAGGCGAGTATTAGATAACGAACAATAGAGCCTGGAGATAGGTGATAATGAGTGGTAAATGTAAAAAGTAACTTTGGAACTGCAAGAGATATTGAAAAACGGATAAGCAACAAAAGGGGCAAAAACCCCCAATTTGACACCAATTTGAAGTGAAAACTTCTTTAGCGGCGCTGTGTACTTTTTTTGGAATGGGTAAAAATTTCTAAACTCGCGTCAGGACACGTGACCTGATCGAAAATTCGTAAGACGGATGGAGAGAGGACAGGCGGCGCAGGGCGCTTGCGCGAATGTTCGTATGACACTGATGGTGACAGCTGATGACTCGACCGTCAGCGTAGTGGCCACACTGCTGTGTATTCGTAAGAGATAAACTTTTTAATGTAAAATAATTGTAATAGTTCTGAAGTGTTAAATTTTTAATGTAATATAAATTGTCATGTTTGTGTACGATAGCGCAATAAATGAATATTGTATTCCACAACATAAATAATAATACTTTTATACTGATAATGAAAGCAATTCGTACAAAATTATTCTCTAACCATTCCAAAATATCAAAAATGCACAACGTCAATATTCAAGTTTTCACTTCTGCCGGCACTCCCGGAGTGCAACGCGTCGTTTTTTTTTTAGCGAACGGTCATCGAAATACCCATTTTACCAGAGGCTGAGGCGATGAGGCAAAACCAGCGAATCCCTAACTATATATGTGATGACCTAATAACTCGTACTATAGTTTGACCGAAACCGCTGTATCGCACCTTATTAACTATTAGGAAAATACGGTGATATGGGGGCCAAGGAATATGAGATCGATATTGTCGGACAGATCTTACAATACGATATAATTTGGGTTTAGAATTTTGTAAAGCTATATGGTACGACTGGCATGTAAGCCTCAAAATTATGAAATTATCTATATAATAATTTCTGATTTACACGCCCGCGTCGTATGGATTAAATTATTGAACAGGATAAAAAAAATATAATTAACTAACTTTAGTGTGTAAACTAGGACCTTACACATGCGACTTTGAGCTGAGGGAAGTAGGTATATAGGTTAATGTGAGGGCTGGAGAAATCTGGGACTGACCTTATTGTTGGTGGTTCTGGATCTGGGCGGAGGTTTCTTCTCACTACACTACACAGCTGTTGAGCGGGTTATCGATAGGTTTATCGCGGTTCCCCGGCGAATTTGGTCTTATATTTACGAGCACAAATAATTATGCGCACACGCGTTCGCGTTCACTAGGTTTCGGGATGAGCTGAAACTGCATCCAGCGCGGAAGGGGTTCTAATTGCAAGTGTCCGTCACTCTCTGACAGCGCCCCTGAGTCGGTCGGCCATACTCGCGTTGTGATTGGCCGAATTGAATGTCCTTTGTGTTTATTCTAAACGTCGCGCTAGTGTTGGCGCAAACATTTAGTATATTATAGTTACTTAATTCGACCTCGATGTCTGCCGTAAGCGCGGAAGGTCCCGGATTTATTTCTCGTGGTGGTGGTATTCACGTCGTGGTGAATTGTCTGGCGCTTTTATTAATTTTAATAATTTATGAATACCTGGTAAATAAAAAAAAATCAAGCTATGAATTATTTACTTAAACCAGTGGCGGATTAAGCCAGCGCGGGGTGCGCAGCAAATTCTGCCGCGGGATCCCTGTGCGAAAAGTGAGCGAGCGGAGAGAGCATAATATTATGCTCTTTATATGAAACGCGAGCGAGCGTAGCAAGTAAGCAAGTTTTTTCTTACTTTCTACATTATATTCTGTTCTTCTTTAAAACCTGAAAGACTATGAACTTCGGAAAAATTACAATAATACCAAAAAATTAAAACGGAACAGATAAAATAAATCTACTTTGCGGATTAAAATATTTTCAACCTTGAAACTTGAAAGACTGTGAACTTCGGAAAAATACAATCAAATCAATAGCCTTAAATAGAAAGTCAGTACAAAATAATATAATGTTATGATGATCATGTAAAAAGCGAGCGGCTGGAGCGAGCGACCAAAATTTATTTCATATATTACTGATCTAAAGAACGCCGTTGAGTACGTAATGTAATTCTAATTCACTTTTTTTATAGATTAATTATTTTTCTCCCGAAACATCTTTACATAAGCAGTAGATCTTATTATGACCAAAATATCCGTAATGAATTTTACCAAACCTTATTTGTACACAGGATTATGAACAGCTTCATTTTTTATGGTTCACGATCTATGACTTCGTGAAATATCTTTAAGTTGACAATTAATTCTTATATTTCATTACAAGAAAAAACTTGTGGCGTGTACTTTTGGATATTCCATACTTATTAATTTTTTTTCGGCTGCGAAGCGCGAGGCCCCCAAGGGGCCTCGTAGGCGGTTACTCACATCGCCCACACCTTGCGCCGCCTCTGCTAATATGGAACGTTAAAATGCTAGTTAGGTACTTTTTTGTATTTAGATTTATTATTATTCAGCTCTATTGGGTAAGGTTTTTTAATTGCTGTCGTGTGTTCGACTTTCAGCATAGCGTAGATATATATTTTCAGCGCTGTTTTTACTATGTATGAAAATTATTTTTTACGCTCCCGCGGTCGATGCGGCCGGACAGACGTTGGAGCGCGGGGCCCGTAACTCTTGCTGCCTCGGCCTATATGGCTAAATCTGGTAATGACTTAAACACTTACAGGGTTCAATAATTTTCAACAAGATCTGATTTTATAGTTTATATATACTTAAAGTGAACTTAATGCACTCTTGTAACATAAAGTTAGATATAATTTGAAATAATTGAATTATTTGCAGAAATTATTTAAATTAAAAAATAAAATTATTAATTATTATTTAATTTAATTAAGAAACTATTTTTAAATTTTATAATTTTGATTTACTTGTTGTTACAGCTTAAATGACAAACTAAAAAATTGCAGTCGTATCTTTCCAACTTAAATCAGAGATCATGTACATGTGTTGTTTGTAGGCATAAGTTTTAGTCAGTCCCATCCGTTAAGTTTATTTTTTGTTATAAATTGATGCAAATTGAGGTTGTAAGCAAAAATAATAGTTTTTATTGTGTAAGTAGGTGGCTCACTTACTGGCGCAATTAATTTTATGCTATATTATATATTTTTTCTTTATTTTACAATTCCGCCCGTGCGCCAATTTGTGCCCCTAGGCACATGCCTATTTTGCCTTAGGGATAATCCGCCTCTGTATATCGGCATTCGATACCAATATCGGATCGGATAATCGATTAACGCTCTTATTGTATTTTAATTTAAAACAAATAAAAAATATATTTTTTAATTTTAATAAAAAATAGTTTTTATTGTATGTCTTCACAATTGGCCGGAATGAAGTAGAAATATCTTGCTCGTATTTTTACAGTCACACAAAGCTGTCTCACTGGCATACCACACACTCTTCTAATTCTCGCGTCTAAGTGCTTCAATCTATTCGCCTCTTCTTATCTGGGATTTCCGAAACCTGATAAAACCATTTAGTAAAAGTTTAATATTTTCATTGATAAACTGTAGGTCTAGTGTCAGTAAAATTGTACATCACTAAAAATACGCAAAAAAACAAAGCTTTTATTTTCCACAAATTATTACTCATTACGTGACTTTAATCATTAATGCGTGATAAAGTACGAATAAACTTAATGATTAACCATTAGATATTCGTTGACGTGCACAAGTGGCAAACTACAAAATGCGTGCTATTTTGCCAAAACTCTCTAGGCAGTTTCAGTAATGCGTCTACCACTTTTCTGAATCGACTGACTCGACTCGTTGACAGCACTGACTATTTATTTGGACTTTGGACTTGACGATTTAAAAAATTCGTTGAAAACTTAACCTTAACATGACATGACTCATGGACTGTACTGACTATATATTTGGACTTTGACTAGACTTTAGACTTGACGATATAGGAATACGGTGTTGAAAATTGAAACGAAAGTTCTATTTCCCGCCTTTTTAACTTGACACTGGCAAATGGATAAAAGCCGATACCATAAATAAAAAAAATGAAAACTTCATCTAGTGAAATATGGTTTGAACGAAAGTTCTTTGTCGCCTTTTTAACTTGACACTGGCTAATGGTCATAGTCCTTAAATGATACTGAGACTAATAGTTTTAAGCCGTAATACCATTAATTATAAAAAAAAAAGACTTTGCAGTTTTGACATTTGTGGACATATTTTGACAAACAAATAAATAAAAAAAAATACTAAGCTGTTTACAATTTTGTGATAGAAATTAAGGAAAAGTTACAATAATACTAATAATAAATATAAATAATAATCATGAACATTGAAAGTAAAGAAATGCTCGTAGTAAATTCAAGTTCAAATCAGTCTCAATCGAGTCAAAGTTTCGCTGAAACGTGCAATGTATTAAATGGTTGGTTCGTCTTTTATACACTTGGTATTGGGGATTAAAAACATAAAATACCCGTATCTAGTGATCATTTCAAATCTAGCAAAGTAGTCATTTGAATCTCAAATATAATAACTTTTCAGGTGTAGAAAATATGTCAAATATGTGCCGAACATGTGCAAATGTTACAGAGTTTGTTATTCCCATATTCGTCGATGAAGGATTACACAATAACTTAGCCCAAAAAATCCAGCAACATCTGCCAATAGAGGTATAATGAGAAGTATTATGAGTAAGTTGTTTATTTCCTATTATAAAACATGAATATAATTTATTCCAGATATCAGAAGATGATATTCTACCACATGTTGTGTGCTACCAGTGTGCCAGCACAATTCTGGCATGGCATGACCTGGTGGAGTGTTGTCTCCAGGCAGATGTGAGCCTGCGACGGCGACTAACTTCACATACAGTATGTATTTAATATTTATATATAAGTGCAATTTAGTTAATGAAGTCTATTGAGGCAACCATTACTCATTTTAAAGTGGTATATTTTTTAACAACTATTACTTTTCACAGAATGAAACCAAGTTCAGAACTAAGTCTAACCAAAGAATAAAAGATAATAAAAAAAGTTCTACAAAAAAGTAAGTACATAACATATATTATCATGTGATTCCATGTGCTGTCTTATCATGTATGGTATTGTGGATATTGTTTGTATTTGCAATTTCAGGGAGGGCAGTAATATTTTATCCCTCGTATATGATATTCTTCATGAGTACTTACAAGTTATGGAAGTAGATGAAAACAATATGGATATAGACTATGTGTGCCAGTTTTGTGAAGACAAACCAGTAGCAAAAACTATAGATAAATTAGTTGAGCACCTCAGGTTGTCACATAGTTTGGAGCTCTGTGACTGTGAGTCTATACAGAACTTTATTAGGGAAAATATAACTTTTGAAGAAACTTTGCATGCAGAAGACCAAGAAGACTGTATGAGTATCATAGATATAGACAAAGGAAACACAAATGAAAGTGGCTTGGAATTACCGACATACTTCTGTCCCTGCTGTGACAGTGCCTTCTCCTCCCCGACTAGGCTGATACATCATATCAATGGACACTTAGATATATCAGTGGAAAGTGTAATGACTTGCTGCGGGAAGAGCTTCGATAAGAAATCCTTCGTGCTCCATCTGCAACGTCGTCACGTGGCGCGCGTCGTCGCTGGCCCGCACGTATGCCGGAGCTGCTCCTATAGCGCGCGGACCGTGCCCGACCTGCAGGCGCACGTGGCGGCCGAGCACAGCGCGCGCGACACTGCCAGGCCCGAGGTGCGCCGGCGTCGCAGTCACGTGCCCGCCGCCTGCCCCCAGTGTCACAAGATGTTCTCTAACAAGCATAACATGCTAGTGCATCTGAAGTCGCACGAAGAGACCGAGGTGTTCGCCTGCGACAAGTGCAACAAGTACTACAGGACTAGGAGCGGCCTGCGCGTGCACCGGCGTACCGTCCACGAGGGCGTGATGCAGCACGTTTGCGCGGCGTGCGGCGAGGCCTTCCCGACGCGCGCCGCGCGGGACGTGCACGCGCGCCTGCACTCCGGCGCGCGCCCCTTCGCCTGCGTCTACTGTGGCAAGGCCTACCGCGCCAAGAACACGCTGGACCGCCACGTTGACATGCATCTAAACATCAGAAAGTACTCATGCCACGTGTGCGACAAGAAGTTCCGGAAGGGCTCCCACCTCGCCCGCCACGCCCGCGTCCACGACAGAGACGTGCAGTAACTGGGGCTTGTTTGTTCCAGATGCGTGCCCCGCCCCGAGCCGGCAAAGAGCGAGACGTACGTGGACTACGCCGACCTCGCGGATGACGACGACGAGCCCCTGTCGAGCGTGGCCGGGAAAAAGTCAGCCGAACTATATAGGAACTTCTATAGCGCTCTCCTAAATTTTCGGAATCATTTCGCGACCGAGCACGAGGGGAGTTCCACGGACGATTCCAGCGACTCCGACGGAGGTGGGAGCGCCGCGGGGACCGGCAACGAGTACGACGACCTCAGCCGGTGCAACATGAGACGGGACAGGATGAGCGACGAGACTCGCATCGAACTCGCCCGCGCGCAGACAAGGATCGACGGCAAAGTGTACTTCGCGTGCGGGGCGTGCGGCAAGCACCTGAGCTCCGCTCAGACTTACCTGTTCCACCGGCGCATCCACACGGGCGAGCGGCCGTGCGTGTGCCACGTGTGCGGCAAGCAGTTCCGCACGCCCGGCGGCCTGCAGCGCCACCTCGCCGAGACCCACGAGCGGCGCCGACTATACGCCTGCGCACAGTGCCACAAGACCTTCGCCAACTCCCAGAACCTCAAGGCGCACGCGCGCATCCACACGGGCGAGAAACCGTTCGTGTGCGCGCAGTGCGGCAAGCGGTTCACGCAGAGCGGCTCGCTGCACGCGCACGCGCGCGGTCACAACGCGCTGCACCCGCATAGCTGCGCCGAATGTGGGGCACAGTTCAAGCTGCGGGCCGGGCTCGCGCGCCACGCGCTGCGGCATACGGGCGAGCGCCCGCACGCATGCGGAACGTGCATGCGCACTTTCCGCCACCGTCACGAGCTCGCCGCGCACGCGCTCACGCACACGGACGCCCGCCCGCACGCCTGCCGCCTCTGCGGCTCCGCCTTCCGCCAGCGCAAGGCGCTGCGCCACCACTGCAAGCGGGTCCACGAAGAGGACGTGTCCGGTCTGATCTACGACCACGTCGGCCCATACGAGTGAAATCGATGTGTGAATCGAAATTAAAGATCTCTTTTGTGAAAAAGACTCCAAAATTTTTTGTCCCCTGAACCCTAAATTTAAATCGTTAACCCGCTTTTATACTCTTTCAGTGCGAAAGTAAAAAATGAGAACGGGGACGAGAGTCGATCGAGCGTCGTCGCACAGCAAAAAGCGGTTGATGCGGCGAGCGACGAACCGGAGATGCCGGTGACACACCTGAGCAACGGAAAAAAATATGTAGCGTGCTACTTGTGCAACAAAAACGTTCTGGCCGCGTCCTGGCGCCGCCATCAGCGATCCCACCAGAGCAGCAGGCCGTACAGTTGCCACGTGTGCGGACTGTGCTTCAGCGACCGCGGCAACCTCGCGCGGCACGCGGCGGAGCGACATCGCCGGCTGCGCCCGCACGCCTGTAACCTCTGCGACAAGACCTTCTCGCGCAAGTCGCACCTGCAAGACCACGCGGCGTCGCACTCTGCCGCGCGCGACCACGTGTGTGACGTCTGCGGCCGGGCATCCAAGTCCGCCACTGCGCTAAGGATGCATAAGAGGATGCACAATGACAGCTTTCGGTTCCACTGCGTGTTCTGCGACGCTCGATTCAAGAGAAGGAACCAGCTCGTGGCGCACGCGTCCGTACACACCGGGGAGAGGGCCCACGCGTGCGCCTGCGGCAGGAGCTTTCGCTTGCGGAGCCAACTCAACGCGCACGCCCGCACGCACGAGGACAGGAAATTCCATAGAGATTAGTGTACGAAGCCCCCGATTAGTACATCCGTGATATCGAAGCTGCTCTTTTGCAGGTCCGACGATAAACGAGAGAATGTCGCCCGACTGGTGGACCCCAACGTTCGCGACGGGGTGTCGGCTTCTCCCCCGGTGCCCCCAAAGACTTGCACCTACTGCCGAGTGGAGTGCCCCGAGGCTCAGCTCAAGGAGCACCTGATATCGACGCACTCGGAGCTGCTGTTCCGCTGCGACGAGTGCGACAGCTACGTCGACCGCCAGGACTTCGTCGCGCACATGTCGCACCACGCCGTTGAGTACGCCGAAGACGCCAACGACACAGAGCCGGCCGCGGACGCAGAGGAGACACGGCTAGCCGGGGAGACCAACGAGGATGTCCATCCGGCAGGCGACGTGCCCGAAGACGAGGACCCCGGGGGAGAGATACGTAAAGATACCGGGGGTATAGACGAAAATGAGGACGGTGGAGCGAGGGATAAAAAGAGAGATGGAGGGTTCTCAGAAAATGGGGACGACTTCTCGGACCACAGCGACGCGGAATACTTTTGCCAGTTACCCAAGTCCGTGTTCGAAGCCATAGAGGACTCGCAGGACACACAGGCGGCCGAAGACGGAGATCGCCTCTCTCAGAACGACGCGAGCGAGTACAACGACGGCGCGACCCGGAGCGTCGACGAGGTGCCGCGCACGTCGCCGCCACTCCCGGGACCGACCGACGGCAAAAAAGACAAAAAGGAGCGAGCGTGCCCCATCTGCTCGAAAGTGTACACCGCTAGCTCCAGCTACTTCTACCACCTAAAGCACTCGCACGGAAGCGACCGGCAGCACGAGTGCGACGTGTGCGGGAAGAGGTTCAACGCCAAGCCGACGCTGGCGCAGCACCTGCTCATTCACGCAGCGGAGCGGCCGTACGCGTGCGCGCAGTGCAGCAAGACATTTCGCGCGCGCGCCGGCCTCTACGTGCACGAACAGACGCACGGCGGTAGCAAAGCTCACGCATGCAGCGAATGCGGGCGCTCGTTCCGCTGGCGCGCGCACCTGGAGCGGCACCGGCGGCGACACGAGGGCGGGCGCGAGCACGCGTGCGGCGCGTGCGGGCGTGGCTTCAGCGTGCGCGCTGACTTGCTGCGACACGCGCGCACGCACGCCGCCGCCGCGCTACCGTGCCCGCACTGCCCGCTGAGGTTTGCACAGCCGCGCTACCTGCGCACGCACGTCCATAACAAGCACGCCGCCGAGGCCGGCTCCGTGGCGCCGGCGTGAGCCACCGAGCTACCCGAGTCACGGCTGCCGGTCAAGCGAATTAGTCCTAAACAGAACAAGCAGTGTTGTTGTAGTCGCTGATGATGCCAGCTGGGGTTACGACTTGTGGAATAAACACTTTTCAAGTAATAAATCTTTTATTTAAATAAACCTTCATTATTTACACAAAAAAGTAAAATATGTAAATTATAATGACTTCAAGGTTCTAATGGCTACTGTTGATTTCTGTGTTTTAACAAAAATTAATAAAACAAAAAATAAAGAAATACAAACATTAAATAAATTTAAAATGTGAACTGTATTATGTGGTAATAATATCTGAATTACTAAAAATATTTGTCACAAAGAATTAATAATAATAAATAGGTTCTTATAATTTAATATACATACCACTAGGTTTATTTATACTGAATATTTTATGAATGAATACGAAATATTTTTATTGTTTTCTCTACAAAGGTTTTGGTATAAGCTACAATAACATTTCGCCTTAACATTAACACATAACCTTCGTGAGAGACCTGGTGTCTGTGCTAGGATAAACCTGTGTTACAGAATCACCAGGCTCCCTCTTCACAAAAATGTACAATTCAGTGAAGTATGCTTAATTTATAGAACCATGTTGATTTAAACAGATGTTAGTAAATGAATAGTAATAATATACATACAAAATAAATTACTTATTATACAATATAAATACCTATATAAAATTTAATTAAATACTTATTTTATAATGTAGATATAATATATAAATTAATACATTATGTACATACACCTTTCATTAATTTATTCATACAAGTATTATCTAATCAATCCCGTCATAGCAACATATTACATTTTGTATGTTACTAATAATTTTTCTGTGTTGTCGTGGTCTAGTGAATGAAGCCAATTGAACAAGGTCTTTCTGCATTGGTATCTATTTAAATTGTATATGTTTAAAGTTTTGTTGGCCTTATTATACAGGTATCCACCAAGAAAAGGAAAATGTCGTTGTCGCAAATCCAGTATTAGTGCGTATAGTCGGGAACACTACGTATTTCCGTCGTTGTTGCTCAAATTTTGTTGAGTGAAATTTAGTATGCACATGTTAACGAAGAATAGTAGCCAAAACAAAGAGCTGACGAACCGATAGTACTCCACATATCTCATATACATCTTTCGTGGGGTGCAAGAACGGCAGACAACGACTAACTTTTAGAACAGCCCTTTCTGCTCGCTTTCTGCTTCGCATTTCAGCATATTTGTTTTTGGTGATCCACCCCACACACACAAGCAATAAGTTATGATAGACTCACAGAGGGCAAAATAAACCATTTTTATTACAATATAATCCACAACATGTCTTAAATTTTTGAAAATGTAGATAATCTTCCTTATTCTAGAAGTTGTGTGATCTATGTGCTTGGAAATTTAGATTCCAGTCAATGATGACGCCAAGATATTTAATATTAATCAATCTATTAATTTTGGGGCATGAGCACAAGGTAGAATGAGGAAGATTACACGAGTGAGCAATAATTTGAGTCATGTACATGTACATTAAAAACATGGAGGGTCCAAGTATACTTCCGTGCGGCACTGCGTGCGTAATCAGAAGATCGTCACTGATCTTGTCCCCGATTTTTATTCTCTGTTTCCTATTTTTAAGGTAACTATCAAATAGGTTCAGTTGCTGCCCTCTTATTCCTAGACATTCTAACTTCTTTATAAGTATCTGGACAGACACTGTATCAAATGCCTTCGCGAGATCTAAAAATATAGCAATTGCTTTTTTGTTATCATCGAGATTTGTTACAATAAAGTTTGTCAGTTCATGTACAGCGTCATTAGCAGAGCGACCAATTCTAAAACCGAATTGGGATGCTGATAAAAGTGAATTATTATCCAAATATTTAATAAGTTGGTTATTAATAAGTTTTTCTAGTAATTTTGACACTGTGGGTAAAATTGAAATTGGTCGATAGTTATTGGTACAGGATCTGTCCCCAGCCTTATGTATGGGATAAACTTCTGCCAATTTTAATTCGTCAGGAAAAGTGCCTGTGTTAATTGCAATATTAAATATGTGTACTAAGGGAGCTATAAGAAAGTGTCGATATTTTTTGAGAAAGATGCTCGATATATTGTCTCTTCCAAACGAGCATTTATTTTTAAGATTTAATATTAACTTATTCAACTCTCTTTCGTCAGTTGGAAGGAGAACAAATGAATGCTGATGGGACGATCTTGGATAATATTATTATCCACCGATATTTTGGCCGTCAGGCTTTTACCCACGTTTATAAAGAAATCATTAATGCTATTTAAAGTGGCGCAATCTTGTACTTAATAACGGAAAATCAGAGTGATTATTTTTATTAGTTGGAATATTCGAAATCGTTTTTAGTGTCCCAAAGTTTTTTATTATGTATTTTTAAAGATTTTAATATTTCATTTCTCTCATAGTATCGTTTTACTCTTTTTGATAAGCCATGACAAAAAATTCTATACTTTTTATACATTGTTAATATTATAGGATTATCCGGATTATTTTTAGCCTTAAGGTGAAGTCTATCTTTGTGATTGTTTACTGTTTGGTTCATTTACTGAACAACAAGCAGCTATGTAATATGTAGTATATTGTTATTCTTTTCACCTGTGTGGAGACCGATGGACCTAGCTGAATTTCCAATATAAATAAATATAGCAACTTTTATTACAAGTCTAAAAAGAAATGTAGAACAAATATGGGAATTTTTATATTTTATTTTGGGGAAATGAATATAGATCCCTCGTTAGTCGTTCCTCGCACACGGTGTTCACTGTTATTGCACACATTCTATTCAATTTATTTTCAACCCGAAATATTTCAACAATTATATTCATATTTATATATTTTTCTAATTTTTCTCATGTATTTTAAAAAGTATAATGATAGGTAATAATTAGTAATTACTTACATTGGGAAAATAAAATTTAATTTGGTATAAAAAAATTAAATAAATAAACTAAATTAAAATATAAATATTTAACTTAGTTGATACTTAGATAAACTTAGTTATTACAGCTGTAATCACAGGCATTTTACATTAATATATTTATTAGACCAGTCCAAAAAACGACTATTTTAAAATTCGCAGTGAAATATCTTCCTAGTGATGAAAAAAGAAGACTTTTTAAATGTAAAATAGAAATTCACGATGAGCGACCTTTCAATATTAATATTAAGGGCTCCCGTTTTCACAGTCTTCTTTTTTCATCACTAGGAAGATATTTCACTGCGAATTTTGAAGAAAAAAAAAATAGTCGGTTTTTTTGAACTGGTCTAATATTTATATTATATTAATATACATTTATATTATATAATAATATGCATCATGTAATTATATAATATTAATTATATCGGACAGCAATATTAAGCATTAACAGTAATTAAGGTATGTATGTCAACAAAGACGGTGAACTTAGATCATGGAGCTAACAAAAACGCGCAAATTCCTACAAAGATGTGGCTGCTGCCAATCATATTAAAGCAATTCACCATTCATATTATTCAGATGCTACTGTAGTTTAAATTTATTATCATAGGTTCTATTGGGTAAGACAAATAACAGTTTGTCCTGCTAATGTTTTTATGTTCCAGTGTACTTTTGCCACATAAGTATTAAAATGACTTCATGTTTGCCAATTAAACATTTGAGAGAGTATCCGTCGATGTTCACTGGTCGTGTAGCGGCGGGTGCGCGCGCTCGGCGGCGGGCGAGCCACTGTCGTTCACAAGGCGCTGGCGCTCGCGGTACATGGACACCTGAATGTTCTGCAGCTGGTGGTAGCGGCACAGCTTTAGCGTAGAGAACACCGACAGACCCACCCACGTCGCGAACGCGCCCCACGCGCCGAACTGTGCACCACACATGGTGGTTAGTTCAAAATTGAATTTAAGTTACAAGTCTGTACTCTGGAATGTAAATCTTTAAAAATGATTATTAACTAGATGATCCCTGTTACCTCAAGTGAGCATAAGGATTTTCCATACATTTTAATTTATTTTATTTCATATATAATAACTAAAATATTACCTGAGCACTGCCCAGCTCAATATAAAATCCATGTGTCTTAATGTTGTCCTTCTTGTCTATGTCCTGGCCACTGGCATCCTCACAACTGAAATTATGCACATTACAATTATAAGTATCTGCTTAACATTTAATATAATAGCTAATAGCTTAATTAAAATGAACATATTATCACTTGATAAATCAAAGTGGCACACATACCTCGGAAATCGCTCAACAATATTGTCACACCATGTCATAAACCCGAGAGTGACCATCACAGCAGCGGAGATGGCCAGGCCGCATAGTGTGATGCACAACACGGCCTCAATAAATGCGGACAGGAAGGAGCTATCTATTCCCTGGTACATGAACATTGACATCCTGAAATATAACATGATTATATCACACAATAATAAAATATCATTATTATCAGGTTTAATTATTTTTTTTACTCTTTTTTTACTTTTGCTTCTTATAAATATGCAAAAAACAAAAAATCATGCTTATAATTTGAGAGCACAGCAGTCTATTAAATCTACTTATAACAAATACCTTTTGTTTAATAAATTTATTTTATGGACTGACCTGTATATCTGAACACAGGACACCAGGAACATCACAATGCCAACCACAATGACATAGTTGCAGTAGGCGCGGGAGGCCCACGTGACGAGCAGCTGGCCATCCTCCTCCTGCCAGGCACCCTTGGAGAATAGAGAGCAATGGCCACTGTGGATTACAAAATATATGAGTGTTATCATTACAGCTCACAATATCCCTACTAAACAATAATGTTTGTGATGTATCACAATTTGATGTGATAATATAACGTCTACTTATATTATCATTACGAACACAGTTAAAAGCACTCTATTATACCAATTAACTTATATTGAAAATGAACAATAAAATATCAAAATATTAGGTGCAATTTTCCAACTCTTTCTAAATTTAAAACTCCGCAGCTAGCAAACAAACTTCTCCTTCCTCTTTAAACATTCAGGCAATTTATAATGCAAAAGTTTTACAATTTTAAGAAATTAGTTGTATGAATACATAGAAAAGTTATAATAATAATATGTTAATAAAATAAATACACTGAACAGAGTTGTACTACAATAAAGGTAATTTAGTGCATTAGCGTTTGCTTGTAGACATAAAAAGAGAACTTGTGTTACGGCCTACATTTACTAGACAATAGAAATATCTTTTATACATATATTTAAAAAAATTATTAACTTCCGGGATTCGACCACTCCACCTGCTCCGCTTGAGCGCCAAGGCGCTAAACACTGAGTCGATACTATAGAATAGATTAAGTATACCAAATCCTGCTCTAAGACCTAACCAATACTTACTTGAATTCATTTTGATGCATGCTCATTGGTACTATTATACACAGTGAGAATATAAGGCCGATTACATAGGCTGCAATTTGACTCAGTAATAGAACGTTTGTCAATGCCATTTTACAGTTTTAAAAACTGATTGTAACGATATAGGTTCCAAGTAAAATGTAAACACCCCTATTGAAAATTCTGATTTTCCAACAAATTACAAGCATATAAAATTCTAAGAACTTTTATGTAGTATCGTAATTCGCCAAGAATATGGTTTTTAAGACAACTGAAAACAACAAATCACAATTATTGTATATTATATTGCCTTTCCTCAAGTTTTCTAATTTGTTTTGTTTATATTGTGAGAAGATTTATTTGCATTTTTGTTATTGACGGATCAAATTCTTCTTTTTTTTTTTTTTTTTTTTTAATGGCGTTACGACTTAAAATCATTACCCAGTATCAAGTTAAAAGGCGGGAAATAGAATTCTCGTTTAAGTTTCCAACACCGTATTTCTAAAACGTCAAGTTTTAAGTCTAGTCAAAGTCTAAATAAATAGTCAGTGCAGTCAATGAGTCAAATGCAAGATGCAGTAAAGTGGTAGAAGCTTTACTGGAAGTTCCTAGGGAGTTTTGGAGAATACACAAAATAACACACTTTTTGAAGTTGTACCACTTGCCTACACTTGTGCATGTTAACGAATAGTTAATGGTTAATATTCTACCAATATTACACATAAAAAATCGAAATAACATAAATTTATGAAGGAATAACAAAAACAACAACGTCACATATTGAATTCCCTAGCAAAACTTTTTTTCTGATTTTATGATAGACGAATGGATTGGCTGGCACAAAAATCAGTGACTATGATTTAAGGATACCATAGACGATATTTTCGGTTAGTTTATTATTTAACCATTATTACGGGCGCACGGCTACACGATGATAATGTAGTATAAAATGTATAATATGTATGTATATTATTTAAATGTACAAATCTAGCACCATATTCTATAGATTACATTTTTAAGATAGGTACCTAGCAAATGTTTAATAGGGATGTTGCCTAGTGTCGAATATCACATTTTTACAAATTAAATGTTATAATTGTTGAATAGAGATTTATAAATCTAAAAGAAATAGATATTTCGGTTGATACGATCAAAAATTATAAGCAAATAAAAAATATTGCCTATCTCTTTCTCGCAAAACGATTTGTTTAAGTCACAAGTAGCTAACATCGTCCACCATACATCTATAGATGACAAATGTATGGCGGGTGCAACACGTGACGTCACAGGCGCATCTATCGCTCTCTTTCTTACTCTAAATTTAATTTGTTTGTATCTTCGTTATTTGTAAAGATTTACAAAAATGGGTTTTAGATTGTTTATTAACATGTTGTCTAACATAGAATAGACGAAAAAAAAAGTTATAGGCAACATGCCTCTTAGATAATCGAAGTTGAAGTTGTATTTGGCGTTTGATGCGTGTGGTATGCTCGATGATTTAAGAAAGGTAGGGTATGCCACTTTACTGGATTGACTGCATTGATTTACTTGGACTTGACGATTCAGGAAAAAGTTGTAGAAATCGTAGGTGGGCAATGTAGTAGTGTAGTGGACAAACTGGCAATGGTTTATTACTATACTGCTGAAAAAAGTATTACGACATTGACAACAAATAGTCATAAGCAATTGACGTTTTCTCGAGTTTTGCGGGGGAATTCAATGGGTGTTTCTCTTGTTCTTTCAGAAAGCCCCACTTTTGCGCAAAGTCATCGTCATTGGCCACAAAGTTTTTTTGTATCTCATCTACACTGACACTGGCTATTCCTCAAGGGAGGCCATTTTTAAAGAAGAAGAAGAAGAATTCAATTAGTGACGTTTGGATTTTGCATTTTTTTCATAAATTTGTGTTATTTCGGTTCTTAATGTGTAATATTGGTAGAATATTAACCATTAAATATTCGTTAACGCGCACAAGTGTGGGCAAGTGGTACAACTTCTTAAAACGTGCATTTTGTGTTTCCCTCCAAAACTCCCTAGGAACTTTTAGTAAAGCTTCTACCACTTTACTGAACTGACATGACTCATGGACTGACTATTTATTTGGACTTTGACTAGACTTTAGACTTGACGATTTAGGAAAACGGTGTTGAAAATTGAAACGAAAGTTCTATTTTCCGCCTTTTTAACTTGTTGCAAATGGTTATAAGCCGATGCCATATATAAAAAAAAACAATTGACGTTGAGTTTTGCCGAGGAATTCAATGGGTGACGTTGTGAATTTTGTATTCTCATATAGGACATTGCTCAACAAGTATGTGAAAAAAACCCAGAGCGAACAGATATGGGTGTAGTTGAAAATATTGTTATTGATATTTAGTGAAATAATTTTGTAAATATTTTACTATTAAATTCGATGGCTGAGTATGTGATATTGCTATTAATTTTTAATAGGTGTGATTTTATTTGAGTATGGAAAATATCGTTTATTTTCACTCAACAAGTCATGTAAATATATTATTTAATAATTTACTTATTCTCTGGTGCCAAAAAGTAACGATAAGAATGAATAATATTATAATATTACAATTCTTTATTCACATAAAGTTTTAAATAAACGAAACATAATAAATGTTTTTTTAATTAACTTGAATCATTTGGGAATATACCCAGCCCCGGTAGTGCTTATGCAGAATTATCGCGCAGCACCAGCTTGTTACTTGCTTTTGCACCGACAACTATTTTGGGTACTTGCAAAATAAAAATGCCGTTTGCAGTTATTATTATTATTATATTTATATGAATCTATATACGTAGATTTCAATAACATACATACAAGATACATTATACATTTTCTACATCTAATGTGATATTATCAAGTGTAAATGTGGGATGTAAAAAAGAAGGTTCGTGTCGAGCCCATCCCAAATAATATATAACACTCATAACGTGGCTACAACTTCCCAACGTCCTCGTCCCATGGATGCAAGAGCAATAATATTCTAGTATAGCTTGTCTACCGTCTTCTCTTTTATATAGAATATATGTATAGTATATTTTATTCCTGACGTGCCTCGATTGGATTCTACATCTGATCAATATCGTATTATGTTCTTGATATTCTTCAAGTTGTATCCGTTCTGAATGTCTGAAGAACTCTATTTGGTACACGCCCGTTCTTTTGATATGCTCGCTACAATATGAGCGGGCAATTCTGACGTGGTATGTTCCCAAAGCAAATAAAATCAAGTCCTCGTGAGTTAGCCGTGGGAAGTCTGTCAGGTCGCCTTCTTGCATCAGGACAAACGCTTCCCTCATTCTATCGCATGCTTAAGTTAGTAAGAGAAAGATAGAATATGATTTATTATGTAGCTGTTCGAACTTCTTGGTATTCGTGATAATAATAATTGTGCACTTTTTTAAGTTACTTGTGTTTTTATTTCATGCAGAAACATGTATCCTATTTTTTGACATACTTATAGTTACTTTCATTGTTAGTGCTCTTGCAAGAGTGAGTAGCGTTATTATATTTTCTATACTCTAGAAAAAACATCCCTAGTGAAAATAAATAGCAATATCACATACTCAGCCATCGAATTTAATAGTAAAATATTAACAAAGTTATTTCACTAAATATAACTAACGTTTTCAACTACACCTGTATCTGTTCGCTCTGGGTTTTTTTTTGAATTTTCCTTTGTGTTATTTCGGTTCTTAATGTGCAATTTTGGTAGAATATTAACCATTAAATATTCGATAACGTGCACAAATGTGGGCAAGTGGTACAACTTCAAAAAACGTGATATTTTGTAATCCGCCAAAACTCCCTAGGAACTTTCAGTAAAGCTTCTACCACTTTACTGTATCGACTGGCATGACTCATGGACTGTATTGACTATTTATTTGTACTTTGACTAGACTTTAGACTTGACGATATAGGATTACGGTGTTGAAAATTGAAACGAAAGTTCTTTTCCCGCCTTTTTAACTTGACACTGGCAAATGGTTATAAACTGATGCCTCAAAATAAAAACAATTGACGTTTCTTTGATGTTTGACGCAGGGGTAGGACACTTCTTGTAAACGTCGGTTCCACACTCACACATATGCACCGGGGAAGTACCGCACTATTTATCCTTCTTCTTATTATTTTTATTTTTTAACCTAAACAATGCCGGAAAGTTTTTAGTAGGGTACGTAAAACAAAAATAAAGCTCCGTCCCTGCAGACTGAATTTGATATCCTTAAACTATGATTGCACCAAAGAAAGGCCATGTTTCTATACATAATGCAGTCTACACATACATACTGGAATATAGAAACAAAAATAGTGCGAAATAATAATATATTTTGGACATTTTATGGCAATGCACAGTGGTCAATTTGACCGACATCGTCGCATAAGTTCTAATACCACGTAAGTAATTTTTTTGGTGATTTTGACTTTTTGATGCCACTCACTAGGGGATCGGAAGACGCGCTGTTTCAGCCGATCAGAAACAAGTGAAAAGCAACTCCAAATTAATCACCAATCGGTCGAAATCTCTCGGAAACAGTACGTAAATCAACAGAGATATTACCTAACTTCGTTGGAATTCATGTAAATGCTTGTACAAATTCTCCCAGCCAATTGATGTCGGGGTATTACGTAACTATGTACTTACCTATGAAACTATGTTGTTGAAATTTGCTTTTTGTTGTGTGTATTAGCACCATGTAATCTATTTAAATTTTATGCTATTAATAAATTATAAAAAACTAATAAGGACCTTAAAAAGAGCATTTCAAATAAATTGTGTACTTTAAAACACCGCCGATGTTTTAATGTCATATTAATAAAACTATTATATTGACATAATATTATAATAACTAAAACAATTTATATAATTTTCGAAAAAGGCCATCATGTGTATTATCAAAACGAAATATTGTCACCTTACTTCAAAATTATAAACCATGCCAAACAATAACTTATCCTAAAATATGTTAAACATTTTCGCATTTAAAAATAACTTTAATAAATTTAGATTTTTATAGTAAGTAAGTTTTGATTCTTTTCGATGTTCGGACCTATGAGATTCCACGATTGAATTGTTTAGTAAGCTCACAGGCCACAATATTTATTAGGACTGAAAAGAACGAATAGATCAAGAGACAAGAATATTTGCGACCGACGTGGCTCACAGAGATACCTTTGTATGAAGCACAGATTATTAATTACCTAGTAAAATGAAGTCTACATAGGATAACCGCCTCCTTTTTTGGAAGTCGATAAAAATGTCGAATCCAGGAGCACATTAGATCCCTGCTTCGTTTGACAGTTCTCATTTCATGGCTTATGTCAAAATACACTACGTTACACGATTTGATTGGTCTAAAGGGGGTTTCATTCGTTCTCTGAAGGACAAAATGGCGGACTATTTAGTTGGACATGCCTGTAGGCTTGTAGTCTTTTTTTAACATTTTGCCTTTTTAAATTGTATTTTTAAAAGGTTGTAATGTCAAATTGCGATCATGACCAACCAAAGTTAAAGTTCATAATAGCCCCGCTGTTTAGTTCTCTATAGAACTAAACTGACTTACGTAATTCTGTTGACCCAACGGCCACTTGCTACTGGCAATTAATAGAAAAAAGAAAAACTTTAAAACTGTAAAAAAAAAAACATATTGATTTGTTAATTTGTAGACATTCTTACTCTTTAAATTTGACATAAATATATAAATGTATTTTGGTTAGTTAATCGTATTAAAAGTGTATGTGTGACTTACGTGTTATTGATTCTATCACACGTTGGGAGTTACGTAGTGTTGTGGAGTACCTAACTAGGGCATCGAAAACAGAACATATTTTAAAAACCATTTGTTTCCGGTCTTAGTTTGACTCCAAATTTTCCAGATATTTCGGTTCTTTGGTTAATATATAAGAATTGTTTGAATAAAGTCTAAAATTATAGAATAGGGTAAAAAATAAAACAGGGAATTTATGATCACAGCTATAATTTTTATCCTTTAAGCAATTGGTCTTATAATAATCAAATCAATTTGTTTTTAATAATAATCAAACGCAAGATATTATTGCTTGCCTTTGCCATGCTTAGATAATCCCACGCATTAGTATTATAGTAGAATATTTAGTACCATGGACCACATACATATGCTGCGCCAGATTATAGAGAAAACCGAGGAGTACAATCAACCACTAGCTTGGCGTTCGTTTACGATGGCCTGGCCCGTCACAGCCTCTTCAGAGATGCCGCATCGACTACCGTTACATCAAAGTGTTGATACGACATAGCCACTATGTCAGTCCGACTTCCGAGTACACGAGCATAGCGCAAAGGCGATTCCATTGCACCGAGCGCTGGTGTGAGACAAGGAGACGTCATCACTCTGAAACTGTTTTCGGTTGCGTTGGAGGATGCGTTTAAGCTCCTTGACTGGCGAGGACTTGACATCAATATAAGTAGCTACTCACCTTCAATTTTCCGATGACATCGTGAGATGAGACAAACTCTGGAAGACCTTAACACCATGTTTATGACCTTAGTAAGGTTTCGCTACTTCTATGATCAAAGTTACAGTCCGGTTAGGTAGGTTTTATTAATTTAATCGTAACTAAAAATAACTCGAAAAAAGCCCGAATCGGTTCTTCATATAGCTCCAAAACGGGATTTTTCGGTTTCGGGTAAAACTGGTTTCGATTCCCTAATTAGTATGGATCTCAGTAAATAATAAGTTTGATTAAATACTTTAAAGAGTGTAATTAAACGTAAAGTATTTACTGTTAAGGATAAATATTGATGAGGTAAGAAAAGGAACGAAGAAGAGTGCTATTTAATAAATAAATAAAGGATAAAAAAATTATTGTTTTTCAATTTTGCGTAAAAAAAGACGTAAGTCAGCCCGAAGGGATATTAAAATAGGAAAACACAACGTATGTCACAAAAATTGCTTAAATTACCAATTTTTATAAAAAACTAATGATTTTTTTAAATTAAATCTATTATGAGGTGTATACAAAATACAAAATAGTCCTGTAATAGTATACGTTCAAATTATTCGGCTTTTTTTCTCTCCTCAAAATGACTATCTGTGATATACGTAGTGTTAGAACTTAAGCGACGATATTATTACAAGTGGCTAATCTTTATTGTACATACCAAACTACAAGAATAAAAAAAAACATTCGAAATGGCGGCTGTATTTTAAAGGCAGAATTGGTGCATTTGTTGGTTTTTCTTGTTTAATTTAAATAATAAAGTCGAGAAAAGAAATCACCATGAGCTTTAGATGCATTTTTAGCTGCCCACCAGCAAAAAGTAAGTAAATATAATACATATTGAATATAATGTATAGAACATAACCTAAAAATAGTAAGTCGACGAAAAATGGTTAGATTTTATTTTGTTTAAGTATATTATGTCAAATTTAAGTAGTAAAAAACACAACAGTAATGAAGCATTGCTCGTTTACTATTAAATTAATTAAATTACAATCCAAAAAATATGACATGAGGTGTACAGTTAAGACTTAGGTTGGATTTTTTTTATCATTTGCAATTGGTAATTAAAATACAATATAGATTTTATCTTTATAGTTCAGTCTATTTATTATTCGATTCTATTTTAATATTTATATTTTCTTTCAGGGTCAGGTTGTACATCGTTTCCCTAATCAACTTCGAGAAAGAAAATTTTTGACTATTCCATTCACTTGGATGTGATCGATATTTTAAAGAAAATAGGTACACATGGAATAGGCGTATTAATAGGCAATAATTCCAAACTTGCACTTTCCTGGTCAGATTGGTAAGGCTTCATAATTTATCTAGGATCCAGAGACGGCAGCTATAATTTATATCATTACATCCTGGGATGTATGGCTTTACATAGTAATTTAAAGTATCACACACACACACAAAAGATAATGTAATGCATCTTTGCCTTCATACTGACTTACTACAACAATAATAATCTGTGGATGCTTCCACGCCACGTCAATCTGATCCTGTACCAAGTAACCGAAGAACTTGTATCACAGGTACCAGACAACGGAAATATATTTAATGCTTTTTGTACAATACACATATTTAAGATTTTTATTATACTATACATATATTTAATAATAATACACATCCAATACCCAGGAACACAAAAAAACTTTTTGTCCCTTCAGCGGGATTCACCAATACAAAATTTACAGAGTAATTATAAAGTATTATTTTTCATTATTGTGCTATTTTGTGTTGTTGTGCTTAACATACAAAAATATTTTATCACATTTTAATGCATTTATTACTTTTTAACATATAAATGTTCTACTGCAAAAATTCTGTCAAAATTGAGTTTTCGAAATTATAAAATTTACATACTCTTTCTAACATATTGTGTTAACAAAATTTGTGCAGTTGAACTTATCTGACTGTCTTGACTGACAGCGCGAGAAACTTATCTGACTTTTAACTTTAGTGTAATTTAACCTCCTGATTATAATTAGTGAATAATCAATAAATAATCAGAGTAAAAAATAATTAATAATTATTATTATCAGCATCGAGCTGATAATTGTGGGCGCTTCATATAGATTCATCATGGTGCAACCTTTCTTCGTGGAATCGAAAGTCTACACCTGCTGTGCTAATCCTAACGGTATTGTTTAATTATTTATTATTGCAATTTATATTGTGTAATTTAATATTAGTACTTATTAGTTGTAATTGGCCTTTTAAAGTTACCTAGTAAATATTAGCTGTTGCCTGCAATTCGTTTAGGTAAAACAATCGGAGCCCTAATTTTTGAAATTATTATCAAAATAAATAATAATCTTTTAAATACATAATCTTTTCCTAACGTTTAATTTTTAATTTTTCAGTGTTAAAGAAGAAATATCCCTTTTTACTTGTGAGTTGTGATTAAACAGTCATCATAATATTGAAAATAAAATAAAAAGGTAAGCAGCATATTTAATTTTTATCAAATATAAAAAGCAAATGACTTTTACCAATGGATATGATTATCTCATGCCCTATTATAAGCCGACGAAGTTATCAGGACTGCTCTGCATACACCTGTATAAGGCTACTAAAACTACAACTACTTAATAGGTAATACTTATATTAGTTTAGGCTGGGTTTAAACAGTTAAAGTTATTTTGTGAATCTCTGAACTTCAAGATTAGGTATCATTTTTTCTTTTTAGTACACCATGCCATTTTTTAAATCATATCATCATAAAACCATAAAGTTACTTAATACTTCGTACACTAAACCACTGTTTTTTATTTTTCAGTATTATAAATTCAACATGTCAATCAATCTATGAAATTCTGGGCACTAAAACAAGCATTAACAAAGCCAAAGGAAGAATTGAATCCCGAATATGGGAGAAAAATAAGCATTGGTTGAGAGAATGGACGAAGACGCCGTGGCCACCCTTAGAAAGAGATGTTCCGTTGTGCAAGATGCACTGCAATCAGGTTTGGGATGGCGTGGGAACGAGGTCATTGGGGGAGGCCTTGGTCCAATAATAGAAAGCATTAATATACAGAGTTACAAGTTAAGTCGATGTTGATCCTTTAAAAGATTGGATTTCCCATCATTTCCAATATTGTCTACAATGAAACCTATATTAAAAAATTAATATTTTTTAAAATAGAAATGGTGGGAACTTTATCCCTTCGACTTAACCTGTGTATATCCCTTTATGGTACGAGCTACGTTATAAGGAATATATTGTACCCTTATTTGTTATTTATTTACGATAAGTTTTATATGATAGATAAAAATCTAATTAGCACTGCATATGTATATTAATATTATCCGCACGTAATTTAAATACGCAGCCTATTTGCAATGTGTTAATTTGATTTTTATCTTTAATATAAAACTTATCGCAAATGAATAACAGATGAGGATATTATTAATAATAATTTTCTATATTTTAAATAATAATATAATCTTATAATATTCTATATATCTGATCTTAGACCAATATTGATATTATGTATTCTATAAGATGTATGAAGATTTATATGAAATGTACTATAATATCTGATAGCGCGGGCGCGTTATATGCAAGTTGAAAATACATAGTATCTTCAGCATCTGTGATAGTTCATACAAATTGAAAAGCAAACGATATTGTATTTAAACATAAAATATTAAATTATCTTTTCAATATATGATGCCCCTTAAAAAAAACTCAAAGAAACATATTAATCTCGTTTGAGAGATCATCACCAGCTTAGCCTACAGCTACTACTTAGTAGTAGTAGTAGTAGGTAATGTTTACAATTGTTTAATGTTATGTATAAACTATAAGGTATTGTTTTTGTAGCTTGAGCGGGAATATACAAAATATAATCACTAATAACAGATCTTTGAAATTAAGCCGAACACATGCCAACTTTTCTTAGTGTTCATGCAATAAAAAAATGAAACACGTTAAGGTTTTTTTATATTCCTGGTTAGGCCCTAAATTTATTTTATTGATTTTAATTTTAGATAGAGAATCAAGACGGAGATCCTTCTCCTTTTGTCAAACTCATGTTCTTTATAATACATAAATTTTCATTTCCCATGGGGTTCTAAAATGCATGCAAAGATAATAGCTATCTTAAATTATTAAGTATAATGGTGGTGAGCTGATGCGGTGCGTCGAATATTTATACATATTTCTATTCAGATTATATTATTGTAAACATTTAATATTTTCATATAGTCCTAATTTTAAATTTAAAGTTAATATAAATAATAATTTTACAGTGTTTATGTATATTACAGACATGCACAATATTGTTCATTAAAAAAAAAACACAATTATCATCAAAAAATACAACCTGAACAATTTATAAAACTAGTACTTTATTTAAGAATTATATTTACTTACATGTTATAAGATTTTTTGAAATTTTTACAATAGTACCTAAGTGATATCAAGATGTCAGGATAATACTTAAATTTTTTAAATTTAAAAAAAAGATTGTTATTTTAAATTAAATTACATAAAAATATCAGCTTAAATACTATATAACAATAATCATAATGTCAATTGTCAATAATATGTTAATAAAATAAAAGTATTTAGGATTTAATTATATTAGGTGTATAAAATGTCAGCTTAAAAATAACAATAATACTCGAAAAACACTGTATAATAATTATTGGTGATAATTTTATATTAAATTATATCTGGCAGGATTTATTTAATAATGAATATATCGTTAACTCCTAAAATAAATGCCTGGTCACATTATATTTCTGGTTTTATAGTAGTAAAATATTAACATACAATTTTTCGTTCCTCAGTATATTTTTGTATAGTGTCTTACATGAATGTGACATTTGTTGCATGATTTTAGTATGTATATGAAATAAGAAAAGTTCGAGATTTAGCCAATCACAGCTTTTCGTAGTTTTCCTGCAATAAAAAATAAAGCACGCTGAGAGCAGGTTTTTATTTTTCTGGTTAGGCCGTAAAATTATTGTATTGATTTGTATTTTAGATACAGAAATAAAACGGAATTCTTATTCCTTTTGTCAAACTAATGTTCTTTATACATGGTGTGATTCTTCATTTCCCATGGGGTTCTAAAATGTATAGTTTTAAAGATAATAATAGATATCTTAAATTATTAAGTATAATGGTGATGATATTATGTGGTGCTCCAAATATTGATACATAATTCGATTTAGATTTAATGGTAAACATTGAATGTTTTCATAATATAGTCCTAATATTTATCTTAAGTTAAATATGGGAAATCAAAAGGAACACGTTGTATATATTAATAATTGGTGAAAATTTTATATCTAATTGTATCTGGCAAGATTTATTCAATATTAAATATATTATCAATTCTTTATGTAAATTCCTAGTCACATGTTACAGGAATTTGACATTGGTCGCATGGTTTTAGTAAGTTTATGAACTGAAGATAGTTTAAAACTTAATAATTTTTGTATACACTCCGTATACAAAAATTATATAAAATTTAAGTTTTGTAGTAAATATTTAAATATTTACTAAAAAACTTAAATCTTTATTGATTGTAATGATGTTCTCATGTTTAACTTATGTTTTTTTTTATTCTCAGCAGTAAAATGCCATTTTTATTTACTGATAACACAAAAAGATTTATAGATTAATTTATTTTATTGCATATAATTTATTCAATAGTGTTAAGAATGTAAAGTTGTAAACTCAGTTCAGACCCCATTTAATCTAAACGTAAGCAAAATGTTTAAATTCCACCAAATCATTGTGTGTATTTCTTTATTGCACGGAAAATAAGTGACATTTGAATAAGTAGCCTTATAAGTATTCGCTTACGTTTAAATTAAATAGGATCTAAACAGAGTATAAGTAGTATAAAGTGTTTAAACAATAATAATTTTCGATTACCATATGTGAAAATAAAATATTTTATCTTTTTGGTTAAATTTTGTTTCGTTTTGTTTTATTGTCGGATTTTTATGTTTCAAAGTTTTTATTTTTGTGAGAATTGTGTATTTGCTGTATTTACAAATAAACACTGTTCTTATGAAAACAAGGTCTTTGAAACATAAAATTCTGACATACAAATCCCGTAGATTTCGTATTGAAATATATACCTATATACAGGGTGACCTGAAATTCGATACATTCCTTTGAAAGACAGAAAGTAGACCTCAATTACAGTAATATTTTTCATGGCATCCCCTATCCGAAAGTTGATATTTACAAAATTATTGAAATTCCAAAAAATTTTTCTTTATTTTCGACTTTTTGACATTGACATGACGTATTTTTAAAAATGTTTGTCTTTTTAGTGATTTTTTTATGTATTTTAACCGTCAATGAGTCAAATATTATTTTTAAGGAAGAAATAGGGACAAACTAAGCGAGAATTTTTCATTATGAGACATGAAACAGAATTTTCTTTTAAGAAAAATGCACATTTTTCTTAAAAACAGGTGATTTTCTTAAAAAAATGTATGATACAATGCGTACAAATCTTCTAAATAACTTCCTTATCTCATTAGCTTTCCAAAAAGGTGCAAATGTCTACATAAAAATATGACGTTGTAGTAAACATATTAGAAGTAAAATGAAATAATGTCTAAATCGATTTATTTCCGATAAGGTTAAAATAAAAGGAAAAACTTGAATTTAATTACGTTTATTGTGTTTAAAAAACATCAATGTTTAATTAAATTTAATAATAAATACTCTACTTTAGGTCTTGTTCAAAATGTGAACCTCTGTTTCTGATACAGGCCCGTAGTCTTCTCCGTACCTCTGTTTTGATTATTCTGGTAGTAAGACTAGTTTTGATTTCTTCTGCTGCATTTCTTATGCGGCTTCTGAGCTCCTCTACAGTAGTTATGGGTGTAGTATACACAAAAATGCACATTTTTCTTAAAAGAAAATTCTGTTTCATGTCTCATAATGAAAAATTCTCGCTTAGTTTGTCCCTATTTATTCCTTAAAAATAATATTTGACTCATTGACGGTTAAAATACATAAAAAAATCACTAAAAAGACAAACATTTTTAAAAATACGTCATGTCAAAGTGAAAAAGTTGAAAATAAAGAAAAAATTTTTAAAATTTCAGTAACTTTATAAATATCAACTTTCGGATAGGGGATGCTATGAAAAATATTACTGTAAATGAGGTCTACTTTCTGTCTTTCAAAGGAATGTATCGAATTTCAGGTCATCTGTATATATAGCTATGTAGTGCAACTGCTTCTTAACCAGGTGGCGCTAGGACCTACATCAAAGTTCAAACCTTCATTTTTGAACCGTCAAAAACAGGGGAAGTTGTTATCTACTTTAGTAATGTTACTTATCATCTATGGTTTGACGTTTCTTTGATCTTTGTAGTTTGATGATGTGTTTCAGTTTTGTTTGTAAAATGATCAGAAATTAATTATTTACCAAATTTTAACATGAATATGTTGTTCTTTTTAAGTTAATTTCATTTTGAATTTGCAACATGAATTTTAATGCATCGAGAAACGGTAATGTTTTAAAATCTGCTATTCTTACTATGACTGTTACGTTTAATGACCATAATAATTAAAGTGTTTTAAATCTGTACAAAAGTAATTGGAACATTCGTCAAGCTCAAATACGTTAATTTCAGTTGGGCAGGGTGGAGGGCCGCGCATGGCGAAGCGCGTGAGTGATGTGTCGGCTATGGGCTCGCCAGCCCCAGCCTACAACGCGGCGGCGCCGCAGTATAACCCGGGCTACCCGCCCATGGGCCCGCCGACCGCGTACACGCCCAATAACCAGTACCAACAGGGCATCCAGCTGGAACCTGGACAGGAATTCGGATCTGTAGACCCCGCTGCCAGTAGGTTTCTTGATGTATAAATAAAATTAAAGACTTACAAAATGAAGTGGGGTTGAACGTGATAAAAAACTTCTAACGTAACCTAACACAAAACTACACAAACGTTATTTTATGCTGGGTTTTATGAGGCTGTGTTACCACTCCGAAGACGTTTTGAACATGATTAAAAAGTTCTAACCTGACGCAAAAATAAACACAAACGTTATTTCACGTTTTTTTGAGGTTGATGTGTTTTTTACAATTAATTATTTTATATTAAGTATTTACACAAAACGAAATAAATATATAATTATAATAAGTTACTAGCATTATTATACAAATTTTAGTGATAAAAACAGATTTACTAATATAGTACATATAATAATAATAATAATCGTAATATATATATATATATATATATATATATATATATATATATATATATATATATATATATATATATATATATATATATATATATATATATATATATATTATACCAGTAACTTTGTGAATAATGTGAAAAAAAAATATTAAAATTTTATCACAAAATTAGTATATATATATAAATTTAGTTAAATATTCATTTCCTCACTCTAAAAATGGTACCAAAATGAAAGTACCACAAATCCCATTATCTGAATTTCTTCTAGAACACTTCTTCAAATCAAAGACAATATTCCCTGCCATTAATTTCAGTGAAATTGGTTAATACGACATTAAAAGGACTGATAAATTATGGCCATAATTGCTGATAGACATTAAAACCCATATTAAAATGTTCATATTACATTTCGAGCGTTCATGTGGCATCTTGGTTTTAAAATATTGTTGGGTTAGATAAATAGGTGTGTACCTGACCTGACTATGGCAAAGCCAAAATGAAGGGTAATGATTTAGGCAGTCTATGTATGTTTGTTCCACCGTAGCGCTTAACTACTGATCCGATTTTGATAAATTAGATTTCAATAAATTGGTAATAATAGTCCTATAGGTAACATAGGCTATTATAATTTTCGTAGTCAGGTTTTTATAAAAAATTATAGTTCTTTACTTGACTGCTTAGTGCTTCCTTACACACACTTTTATGTTCTGTAGGAAATAAGGCACAATATTCTCACTTTTGTCATTTCAAGTTGAAAATATATAATAGACTGGATGTGGCCCACGACTTTGTGTGCACAATAGGAAATCCCGAGGGTACATTTTATCGCGAAAAGTAGCCTATGTATTAACTACCTTAGGGCCTTAACTACTACCATACTAAATTTCATCAAAATCTGTTTAGTAGTTTTTGTGTGAAGAAGTCACAAACATGTTGGTTCTTCTCAGTGGGTGATGGATGTTTGGTGTTTGCTTTGGCCATCGATCAATGTCTTTGTGATCCAATGTAAATGAACAAAGATTTAAAGAATAATTTTAATTATTTTTATTACTTCAGAATTTGGCTACATGGGAGGATATAATCAAGTGCCAATGGCCTCCCCCGCCCAGCTGGGCTCCATGCTACAACAGCCAATTGTTCAGGTGATCAAGAATATTTTTTACAAGCAACATGCATAAACAAAATCTGTAGAATTAAAATATTTACCAATAAACTGCCAAACAGTAATATCAGACAAATTCTCCTTTAATTGTGTAAATTATTTAAGCCTATGGTAAATTTTTGATGTCTTAACTTGAAAAAATATTTGTAACAGATTTTTGTTTAAAATTGAAATGCTGAATTATGGTAACCGTAAATGTTGTCCGTAGGACATGGCACTGCAGTACGGCAACCAACTGGCGGAGCAGGGCAAGGCGGTGGTGCAGCACCAGCTCGGCCGCCTGGTGCCCGTCACCCGCCTGCGGTACTACTTCGCAGTTGACACACGCTACGTGCTACGGAAACTCGTGCTCATTTTGTTCCCGTTCACACACAAGGTAAGCTGTCAATAAATAATAATTATATTTTGAAGAGGAATGTTTTGTTTGTATTGTATATACACACAAAAATTCTATAAAACTATGAAATACTAAAGTACGTACTCCAAGTTTCTTTTTTGTAATGCAATATTTATTTAAAATTGGAGAAGGGTTTTAGTACGCTAACACACGCACCGCTGCCGCTGCTAGGATTTGTATGTAATTTTTCATTCGGCGGTACGTGTGTAAGGGATCCCATACACGGTCCGGTTTTCCTTCAGTTCGGACTGAACAGATGCAAAATCGTATCGTCTGTGTGCAATTTCGAGATCGCATCAGTCGGCCGTATGGACTGAAGCAATTCGTTCCAGTGTTGCCAACTCTGTTTTTGCGTAACTACTAAACTCGCGTCGTTTTCTACTAAAAACTACTAAAAGAGTACCAATAACTATAAACTTAGGAAAGATTTAATATTTAATATTATATATATATATATATATATATATATATATATATATATATATATATATATATATATATATATATATATTATATTATATTATATTAAATTGAAAATATGATAATTATACCGTTAAATGAAAAAAAAATATAGTAGGAAATATTACGTATATAGAAATTAAATCGGTAGTTTTAAGCGACTTACGGACGCGTGCTATTATGATAAGGTGTCATATAGCACAGAGGCCATTTTGCATAATATTATGATTACTGTCTAGCTATTTTCTACAAAAGCACTACTAACTAAATTCCTACTAAAGAGGGAATAAAATACTAAATTTAGTAGTAAAACTTTGTAAAACATCTAATTTGGCAACGTTAATTCTGACCTGAAGGGATGGATTGAAGAGTAATAAAATTGGACTGAACGGTAATAAAATTCGAGTGTAAAATAAAACCAGTCAAGTGCGAGTTAGCAAGAGGAGTTCGGTACAAAACGGAAAAAGTCACGTTTGTTGTATGTGAGCCTCAAATTTTTATTTTATTCTGTTTTTAATATTATTGTTATAACGGCAATAGAAATGCCTACATAATTTGTGAAAATTTCAACTGTCGCGCTATCACGATATAGGAAAGTTACGGCGACAGACGGACGAACTACAAACAAATTCTCAGTAATAGGGTCCCGTTTTTACCCTTTGGGTATGGAACCCTAAAAATAGCACGTGGTCTAAAGAACATTAATTATTAGAATTCATTGAAGTATTTAAAACTTTAAGGCCGTCACAGACGAGAGGCCGATCGTTTCAGTTAGAACTGACGTCAGTTATTAGTTATTACCCTTATATTATTAATAACGCCTAGATAGTCTTCAAACAAACGCATCGTACAAAGTGAGGCGAGCAACAGATGGCGTATGAGTAGATGTATGAGTATAGATGTATGATATGTAGATGTGTGATATGTTAAAAAGAGAGTAACATTTTTTTATTAATTTAATACTGCTTAAACAACGTGTCAAATAAATGAGTTATAATGTTTAATGAAATGTATGTCACTTACATAAATTTTCACTGTAAAAGTAGCAGCTCTGAAAGAGTTAATTCTGACTTCAATACATTTTTAGGGTTCCGTAATACTTATAGTTTCGCTCTGTCCGTCCGTCTGTCTCTCTGTCCGCTCTCCTAGCTTATGTAATTATTAATTAAAATGGATAAAAATTGGTATAGTTATAGATTATGTATAGATCTTAGTTTTGACATCATAAAATAATAATGATTTATATATTTTAGGAGTGGCTCTCCATATATGTAAAGTGGGGACCGAAAAAATAGATTTATTATTATACAATAAGGTCTTTTAAAATAAAAACAAGGTTTAATGCTTTACTTTTTTACAAAGTCAACCATTTCCGAGTAATCGGCCTCCAAAGTGGTTTATAAGTTGCCCTTGGCGTTTCTAAACTGTAGGAGATAGAAACTTGTAAGTTTCCATGCTGATAGATCGTGCTAAAAACTCTTTAGGAAAATTATTTTGAGCGAAATCGGACAACAATTTTTTGAAGAAATTCAAAGAAAACCGATTGCGCGTTAATAGTTACGGAACCTTTTTAGATGTGTCGTGACATGCTCTTGGTTCGGTTATTATTTTTTTGCCTGATCAATCGGTCTATTATCTCTATTTCTGATTGGAGCGTTTATTCATAAAGGCTTTGGACTATTGAATGAAAGTCCACGGGAGCAATCACCTGATTATAAACTTGTCGCAATGACCTCTTGAGGGCTGTGACAAACATTTTTTGCGGTATTTCAAATTGGTTTTCTCCAAAATTGTATGGTTTAAAAATTTTTGCTACTGCTTTTCGGACAGTACCTAGACGAAGAATTAATCCAGTAAATTTTTATCACTCCGATTTGTTAAACCCTGTATACAGCACTTGGACGAAGGCGGGCTTAATACCATATAGCATTTATCTGCCGGCCAATATTTAGGTGGTGGAGAAACACGATGTCAAATTATAATTTACATATTGTGTTGATGACTATGTTAAAACAATTTCAAAACAACATTTGCACGTTTTAGGAGTGGATGGTGAAGTACGACCAGGACAGCCCGGTGCAGCCGCGCTACGACATCAACGCCCCGGACCTCTACATCCCTTGCATGAGCTACGTCACCTACGTGCTGCTCGCTGGGTTCATGCTGGGTAGGGTCGGAGTTAGCTGCTACCTTGTTCTACCAATTTTTATAGGTTGTCTCAAGGTCAACTTTTTTAATCAATAAGTCGCAGCTACTCATTGACAGATTTGTTCACAGAAAAAATATTAAAAAAAGTAGATTGAGTACACTAGATGGTTCCTGCGTTCCCACAAGATGGTACGTGCGGAAACCGTACATTTTCCTACGACAAAAAGTAGCCTTTGTCGTTCCCCATGGGCAAATTTTATATCTGTTCCAAATTTCATCAAAAGCGGTCCAGTAATTCCGGAGCCTATTCAATGCAAACAAACAAATCTTTCCTCTTTATAACATTAGTATATATAGCATTTTTTAATCAAAACTTTTTTAACTTTTCTAAAACACAATAATTATTCGTATAACATTTGAATTCGCAGGTCTGCAGCACCGGTTCACGCCGGAGCAGATCAGCATGGCGGCGTCGAGCGCGCTGGCGTACATCATGTTCGAGATGGCGGTGTACCTGGTGACGCTGTACGTGACGGGCGCGGGCGCGGCGCTGCGCACGCTCGACCTGCTGGCGCTGGCCGGCCTCAAGTACACGAGCATGATCGGCGCGCTGCTCGGCGCGCTCGCGCTCGGCCCGCCCGGCTACTACGCCGTGCTCGCGTACCTCAGCCTCGCGCTGTCGTACTTCCTGGTCAGTGTGAACAGTTGAACACAGTTTACTAGCTTACCGTTTTAAATCCTATTAATAATTTTATATTTTTGTTAACAGTTAAACACTATAACGCTACCAATTTAAATTTCACTTGTTTGCCGTGCAATAAAGAAATATGATGACACCTTCATTGGGTCGAATTTCAACTTTTGTTTAGTTCTAACAAAGTATAGTCGTGTATTGTCCGCATATGCAGTATGTAGAATTTAATAAAATTGTTAAACGTTTATTTTTTTTAACTTTAAAAAAAAATATCTACTTTTTGTACCTAATATTTTCAGGTGAAAACCCTCCGGCTGCAGCTGCTTTCGGGTTCACAGGGGTCGGAGAAGCCGGCGTACGGCTACGACCAGGGCTACCCCGTCAACCCTTACGCCGGCGGCTGGCAGGCGGGCGGCGGCGGCGGCGGCACCAAGCGGCGCGTGTACTTCCTGCTGTTCGTGGCGGTGACGCAGCCACTGCTGTCGTGGTGGCTCACCTACCACCTGGTGCCGGCCGTCGCGCCGCTCGCGCCGCCGCCGCCGCCCGCGCGATAACACATGACGCAATGACTCCTGGGCTCCTCTCAATATTTGTATCACTGTGTGTGCCAAATTATATGTCTAACATTCAAGTCAATTCACAAACAAAAGTATATTGTTATTGCATTTATAAAATTTGATTTTATTGCAAATGTTTGAGAATAAAACATAAAGTGGTTGGCCGCAGCTGTCATACAAATATTGATTGCATTTAGTCATTACTTAAATCACTGGCTACATAGAATAAAATTTAAAAATGAATAGGCTAAACTGTGATGCAGTTTTTACAACCTGAAGTCGTAAACATTACAAATACCGACTATCTGTCGGTGTACTATCTGTCGGTGTGTGACCATAGAAGGCTTATCAAAAACTTAAATGAACCTGTTTTCGCCATCTAATTAAAACTTGATTTTATTATTGTAAATAAATAGGGTATTTTTCAAGACAGGGCATTTTTCTAATGTTTATTTTGCATGTTTGTGGCATATTTTGAAGTTTCATAAAATCAAAAACATTTTCTAGGCGAAAAAACCATTATAAGACGAGACAATATTAATGAATCCCAGTACCAAGTAACATGGTCGATTGCTACCAATTCAAATGTCACTTATTTACCGTGCAATAAAGAAATACGACAACACATTAATTCGGTAACGTAAATCGATCATAGTTCATCAGTAAAGTACATAGTTATGGTATTTGTTATTGTATCTACTGATAGCGTGTAACATTGTTTTGTACTTGTTGTAAATAAAAACCAAATGTGCAATCATTCTTTTATTTGTATGTTTGTGAAACACATTACGCAGTCCATATGCTATTTTTAATGTCCTGAGACCAAAGAATATAAAAATAACAATTTCTTGTGTCAGTGAGACAACAATTTTGATACTTCGAAAATTGCTGTTCGATGCAAAAAAAAAAAAGAATTTGTAGCTGACTGCGAGAACTGTCTATCCATGGGGACTAGAGGACCACTATATTATCTATGTAGTAGTGTCTCAATGTGTCTATCATTATCTTCTTTTTGTTACTGCCCTATATAACAGGTACATAATGCGTAACTATGACACATTGTTACGCATTATGTACCTATAACACAACAATGTCCTGATAATCAAAAGTGAATAATAAAAAAATGACCCACTTTAGTTCTCTGTAGTGCAAAGTCCGCACCGGGTCCGCATCTGCGCTGTCGCTGACTTATCGGCGCGGCTGCGAGTGCGAGCGAGATGGAACCTCAAACTACCTTGACCTACATTCGTGTACAAATTCCGATATCATCCCGCCAATATTTGAATTTCAATTAGGTAACACGATTAAACAACACATATCGTAACAAGTGCTATACAAAAGTAATAGGTTCGTAATAAATTTAATATTAAAAATGTAGGTAATACGTGGGAAATCGAATATAAAGAATCGTACTTAAATTTTCTATTGAGTTTTGTGACTGTGCATCTGTTAATTTAAACCTTTTGACTTTTCAGTTGTAATCATTTTATTAAATTTAACTATTTTAAATATTTTTATATTTACAAAAGGCGCCAAAATGTTATACCGAGCGAAGTTAGCAGTGAGTTTTGATAGGTGAAAAGCTTTATGACATAATCAGACCGACTAGTGATGTGCAACATGAACTAAGTATTGAACATTAAAATGTAAAAGTTAGATTTTTACAAAATAAAAATTAAAAAAGTAGATAATTTTCAAGTATATACGGTAGCAGATGAACCGGTGTACTACCTTTCAACCTTATAACTATGGCCATAAAGTTCATATAAATTAAGGTTCGGCTTATCGGCGACCGTTACGTGGTATAAACATAATTTAATTCCATCTTGTTTTTCGACACATTAGGATTTAGGACACTCATTATTCGACACATTGATATATTATGTCCACGTCCACGTAAGTATGAGTTTACTTATCACTTATCTTAATGCCCCACCAAGACAAGCCAAGCGCAAGGGCACTACCAGACTACCTTTTCTCGAAGTGTTTCGTCGATTTTTAAACTACTCTTCTAGGAACGAAACGTATTTATTTTAAATCTACGGGTTTGTATTTTGGCTAGGGAAATATACCCAAACCCGTAGATACCAAAAATGTAATAGTGCAACTCAATACTCAGATTTTTAGTGTCATGGTGCGTTAAAAGAACTGGAAACAAATAAAATCAATGTATTATACATATAATGGCTTAATCTAAAATAACAAACCATTTGTATCTACAAAAATATTATTAGTTACATTTGCGACGAAGGGTACATCACTTTTCTTATCAGCTGGTTACTGTCAATGTCCAAACTTCAAAGCAATGCTACCAACAGAAGAAGTCCAACTATATGGTGTATATATTTTAACTTTTAAACTATCTACCAAATCGTTTATTTTTTACTTTATTTAATTGTTAGCTAGTGCTAAATGAAATAAATATACACAGTTTCTTCGTTTATTTTATAAAATTAATTTAATAAATACACCAAATGGATCTGTAAGCAACTTCACTTTATATATTGGCAAAACAGCCGCAGAGCAGTACCGACAACGGACAAACGTGCACATATAATTTAGACGTAATAGCTATAGTGTCACTCCTCATACTATATTTTAATATTTTGCCATTTAAATTTTTATTCCTCCTGTGTTTTTGTTGTTTAAGTGTAAAGTGAATTTATCGGTAGTAAAATAATGTATTGTGCCGTAATTTTGTATACAAATTGAAGCAATTACGTAATGGAAATTATGCTAGAGAGGTTTTTCGTATTGCCCTAAAATCCAACATGGCCGCTGACACAGGAATGGATACTTGTCCCAGTCCGGATCCGGAAATTTCGGATTCCAGAAAACGTCCTCTCGATGGTGACTCGGAAAATGGGGACATCAAGAGGTCTCACTTCAGTTCGGGTGAGTACTCTAATTTTTGCGACGGATTCGTAATTGATTACGTATTTGGCAAGCGATATTAACATTGACACAGTGGCAGTGAGGTGACCCTGCTATCAATTAAATATACCTACCTACTACCGTACAGGCTAGATTCTCTTTCAGTTATCGATGCGACATAATAATGACTGTCAACACTGCAGTTTGTGACTGGAATAATTGATAAAACATTAGAAATGGATCGATAACAGCTATTATGTTTCGATTATAATGTTTTGAAGCTAGATCATTGTAAAATGCGTACGTATCGTCTATTATAGGTCGGAGCTGATAACGATAATGCGTTTGCCGCAATTAGAATATAATAGCCCATGTTTATTGTAATGAATGCAGTGTTTAAAGTGAGTCGTTGTTTTTTAGTTCAAGATTTGGTGACGGCCTTGCCCATGGCTAACGGCCATGCCAATCCGTCTCATTTTGGTGAGTCGTCATGATTATCGCTCCTCATCGGCTTTGTGGTTTTGGTGCCGCGCATGTTAAGGCGCGCACACACTTTCGCTCGTCTACTCTGTCAGCCGCCACCGCCGGCACTCCGACCAGTTTGTGATCACCCTAAAAGCCCATCCTAATATATATCGACTAAACTGGTCGGATGCGACGTTACCCCAGAAATTAACCCACCATCCATTAATGAATACATTACAATACGTATGGGGTAACGGTGAGCCGCTGGCAAGCAGAGGTGGCGTAGACATTAGCGCCATTCTCATTGCACAGTAAACATTGCATTGATGTCGTGAGCCTGTACTTAGCCTCACCGACCTCACCGTCCACTCATGCCTTAGTCGTCGCATTGTCGAAATGATCATCTAAGTGTATAAATCTGTCTGCATTACTTCTAGGTTCACTCGCAATCTCTTCTTGAAATTTTATTTCATATCTGATCGCTTTATTTGCTTTCTTTATTTGGACAACATCAAAACTAACCCGATTACAATAACAACACTTATAGAGTAATCTATCAGCAATAAGTTCATGTAATGAAGTCTCACCGTGTAGGCTCTAGATTGGCACTTTTTTAATTATTTCAAGTTTGTCCTTATCCTAAGCTAGCAATCTCATTAAATTAAGTTACCAGAATTAACTAAAATTAAGAATATCTGTAAATTGTAATGTGTACAAGTTATGGTCGATAGAGACACAGTTTAAAATCCATATTCCACCTTAAAGAATATGTCAGTAGCTGTTTTTATTTATCCATTCTAATGTATGAAGATATGTGAAGGTTGTCTACAAAGTTGAACTTTAAGAATTGTATTAATTTGTTAGCTTCTAAGGTTCAGATTTGAATGGTCTTTTTTGTATAAATTCAAGGTCGGTAGGTGCTTTATTGAATCACTTAAGATGTGATAAATGTGTTTAATCTGTGCAATGTCCTGTACAATAATATTTTTTTTTTCAAATAAAGGTTGTTTACTTTATTGGTTTTTTTCTTTCAAAATTTTTTGCATAATCATGTTTATAAGCCCATTCATCACAGTTGCAGTACAGGGAGTCTTAAACAGCTTCCAGTAGATATTGCATTCATGATTTCTAGCAATCCTCTTGTCTGTCATAAAATTGCTTATTTAGATGTACAAAATTTCAGTAGCTGTTCTATTTCGAGATTCTAGTATATTATTCTGAAATAAAAAAATGACTAAACTGTAATGATAAATCGGAATTATAATTAACCTCAAGGTCATCTGCCATCAGGAGATGTTTTAAAATTCATCTCGCTTCAATAGTAAATTAATTATAGCAGGCCAATAGCGCTATTATTTATTGTTTAAATTCAGCTTCAACTCTGCTTTGGTTATGATTCAGTTTCGGTTCGATTCCAGTGCGGTTGAAACAATTTCAGTATTGCACTATCCTTCCAATCGTATCTCAATGTTACTTTTATTTTGATTTTATTTTACAAGCCATTTTTACCTCATATTCTCAACAATTTAACACACCTAAACAAGAAACGTTTCAGAAACGTGCGAGGAAAAGTAGCATCGTATAAACTTTTGACAGCGTTTGCGCTTGGGCTGCGGTGCAACTGCGTTCCAACTATCTGTTAAAACCTTAGCGCGATACCGAATCATTCATATTACCAACTAAGAGTGAAGAGCATGTCTTAGGAGGGCTCCAAACTATCAACGCGCTATAGGTTTTCTTTTAATTACTTTAAAAGCTATTGTCCGATTTCCGTTAAAATAATAATTCTAAAGAGTTTTTAGCATGATCTATCAGCATGGAAACTTACAAGTTTCTATCTCCTATAGTTTAGAAATTCAAGGGGGGACCATATAAACCATTTTGAAGGCCGATTACTCGAAAATGCCGACCATTTTCGAGTAATCGGCCTCCAAAATGGACTTTGTAAAAAAGTCATATATAAAACCTTGGCTTTATTTTAAAAGATCTATTCAACGATACCCCACACGAAAGGGTAGAATGAAAAAATATTTTTCATCCCCACTTTACATGTATGGAAAGCCACCCCTTAAATATAACATTATTATTATTTTATAATGCCAAAACCGAGATCTATACACAATCTATAACTATACAAAATTTCATCCTTTTATATTCATAATTACAGAAGCTAGAAACGCGGACAGACAGACGGACGGACAGAGCGAAACTATAAGGGTTCCTTATGTGTTACGGAACCCTCAAAAGTCGAGTAACGTTCATGATAACGTTTACGATTCAACTGAAACAACTTAGCACGATTGCCTTGCTGTTGCAATAGTTTAACATAATATGGAGTTGGTTAAAAATGCTGGGTATTTTGGAAGTAAGGGCTGCAGAGACTGGTCAGCAACGGCTTTTGGCCGATGCATTTGGTCCCCCTCTGAAATAAAATATAAAACATTGTCTTGACATCGTTTAGAAAACCCAGAAACTTCGATGATAGCCGATATTGTAGGGTAGTCCCTATTATGGCACTCTGACACTTTATGGCACTCTGGCAAATAACCCCACTAGTATAATGCGCCGGAATAAGCGTGAGAGAGGTGTCAAAAGCTTTGACAGATTCTCGACGCGCGCTTATCGTTGCGAATTATTGTGCGAGCTGCTGCTTCGGCGGCACCGATCAATTCGTGACGACTATTCTACTGGTTAAAATAAATCTTTCACCACAGTCAACAGTGTCAGTATAAAATGTTTAATGACCTGTTTAAATATTTGTCACCTAATTAAGGACACTTTAAACCTAGCCTGGTGAAAGTGATATCCGTGCAAACCAGTTAGACAGGACTAACAGCAGACGAGAAGATGCGACGACTACCATTAGCTTAGCATGACCACCATAGAAATACGTTTTGTCTACACAAGAATAGACGTACTGACAGTTGATATAGACAAAATTACAGCTTTCCTTTGACGTTCTGATTTCTGATCTGACGATTCATTTTCTCTATTCTTCCGTAGAAATAAACTATTTCTACGGTGCTTAAAGCGTGCAGGTCTCAATATTAATAGAAACGAAATAAGATAGACAAAGTAATAGAAGCTATAATGTACTGAAAAATAAATATTAATTGTAAGCCAATAGTGAATAGTTATTGATGGAGGAGGCTTGGAGCCAGACAGGATTCGCTCGCCCGGACGGACCGGAAAGTGGAGTATGTAAAGGTCATCTTTATTCCAGAAAAATAATATATATTTCACGTACTTGCCACTTGCGCTTATCAGATAACTCAATCTTCATCATAAATAATTTTCTACGGCTGGCACTCGAATGACATATGTATAGTCTGTGAATTTCTTAATTAGGTCTGTTTGTATTCTACCTGGTCCTTATTTTTATCCCTGAGCAATATCACCACGAATATAGATAAATATAGATGTTGAATTTCAGTTGTTATAGACAATAGCCCGCCGCACCCGTCTGGCGTCTCCCGGCCGGCTAAGTAGCCGGATGTGAATGTGGCTGGATAGAGGAAATTGTGACAAAGAGCGCTGACCAGACACTAAATAACTCCGCGTCCAACGTTACATAGAGATATTTCAGAGCAATTTTATAAACCATAAAGAAAAATATCTCTACTGCAGTCTGCAGTAAACGACGAATTTAATATTACTAAAAGTCGGGCGAAATGGTCGAAATTAGCACAATTTTTAAGTTTGAACTTTATAAAAATTCTAGATAGAAAAAAAAATGTAAATGTTGTTACAGACAGTGGTGGATTTACACTAGGGACAGTCAGGGCTAGTGCCCAGGGCGGCAAATTTTGTGGGGCGGCAAAATTTGGAAAGTAAAAAAGATATTTTTAGAATTATTTTTTTACAATTAGGTATCAAAATTGCACATTATAATAATTCATTAATCCTATTAATTAATCATTTTTTATTTCTTGTTTGAAACGTGTTAAAAACTACTTACATTTTTCAGTGACTGCAAATAATCTCAAAAGATTGGCTATTCTATGCATAGAATTTGTACGTGTGCGTCTAGTTTAACGTTTAGATTGTGAAAATTTAATCGACCAATTTACAAAGTCAGGTGTGTTTGCCTGATAAATAAATGTAATACAATCATAAGTCATCGTTAGTGCGTAATTCTTACAAAGATATATGATTGGCTTCGCTGGGCGCTCGGATCAATGATTTGTCTATGGATTCTTGGAACAAAATCAAATATTTTATTATATTACTGAAGTATGTGATATGTAATAAAATTTATGCAATGAGCAAGCAATTAGTTATTCTATTTAAAAAATAAGATATAAAAACTATAATTTTAAGTAAAATTTCTGTGATAGGGCGGCATTTTCTTCAGCGTCCAGGGCGGCACTAATTTTAAATCCGGCCCTGGTTACAGATTAACAAACGTCAGGAGTTTTGCCGGGGTTCGATGGGTGACGTTGTAGATTTTGTATTCATAAATTGGTGTTATTTCAGTTCACCTCTCGGGCGCCCCCTAGTGTTTATGTCCTAGGTCATCAGACGTCCCGTTCAAATCTGACGTATGACTTAAGTTGCCAGTCAGCGCAAAAATGCAGATTTCGACGAAAATTCGTATGAGTGCACTAGCTTATGTTAGTATATACGGAAACTGCGTAAAATTTGCTTATAAGTATTTAATATAATCTAAAACAATTAACAAGTGGAATTATTTCGAACGTCTAATCGCACCAGTTTGTAAAATCACACCTTTGTTGTCGAAAAAAGCATTTAAAAAACCAATTTAAAGAAAAAATAACTTAATTGACTATTTTACATAAAAATATTAGTCGTCTTTTGTCAATTTCTTATTTATTTAAATACATTAAAAAGTGACCTTGTTTCAAGTTAATTAAAAAAGTTAATCTGTGTATTTTGAATAATTATTATATTAAAAAAGGTAAATTAAAAATTATGTGGAGGAAGGTGTCCAGAAAGCTATTTTTTTTTAAATAATGCTTAGAAATACATAACATTCATATAAATGACAACAACACACACTACCTTAGATTATTAACTACACCACACTACCGTGCTATTGATAGATACAATTTTGTTACACGTTGACGTTTCTTTTTTTTTATTATATATGGCATCGGCTTATAACCATTTGCAGTGTCAAGTTAAAAAGGCGGGAAATAGAACTTTCGTTTCAATTTTCAACACCGTATTCCTAAATCGTCAAGTCTAAAGTCTAGTCAAAGTCCAAATAAATAGTCAGTGCAGTCCATGAGTCATGTCAGTCGATTCAGTAAAGTGGTAGAAGCTTTACTGAAAGAGCTAGGGAGTTTTGTCGGGAACACAAAATAGCATGTTTTTAGAAGTTGTACCACTTGCCCACACTTCTGCACGTTAACGAATATTTAATGGTTAATATTCTACCAATATTACACATCCTCATCACCTCCCGGGCGTCCTATCACCTCCCGGGCGTCCCATCACCGTTGTACGGTTGATTCGGCAGTTGAGTAATAGTATCAAAAAACAATTAAATTGCGTTCAAAAAATATATGTTGGTCACTTTTTAATGTATTTAAATAAATAAGAAATTGACAAAAGACGACTAATATTTTTATGTAAAATAGTCAATTAAGTTTATTTTTATTTAAATTGTTTTTTTAAATGCTTTTTTCGATAACAAAGGTGTGATTTTACAAACTTGTGCGATTAGACGTTCGAAATAATTCCACTTGTTAATTGTTTTAGATTATTTAAATACTTATAAGCAAATTTTACGTAGTTTCCGTATATACTAACATAAGCTAGTGCACTCATACGAATTTTCGTCGAAATCTGCATTTTTGCGCTGACTGGCAACTTAAGTCATACGTCAGATTTGAACGGGACGTCTGATGACCTAGGACATAAACACTAGGGGGCGCCCGAGAGGTGAACTGAAATAACACCAATTTATGAATACAAAATCTACAACGTCACCCATCGAACCCCGGCAAAACTCCTGACGTTTGTTAATCTGTAACCAGGGCCGGATTTAAAATTAGTGCCGCCCTGGACACTGAAGAAAATGCCGCCCTATCACAGAAATTTTACTTAAAATTATAGTTTTTATATATTATTTTTTTAAATAGAATAACTAATTGCTTGCTCATTGCATAAATTTTATTACATATCATATACTTCAGTAATATAAAAAAATATTTGTTTTTGTTTCAAGAATCCATAGACAAATCATTGATCGAGCGCCCAGCGAAGCCAATCATATATCTTTGTAAGAATTACGCACTAACGATGACTTATGATTGTATTACATTTGTTTATCAGGCAAACACACCTGACTTTGTAAATTGGTCGATTAAATTTTCACAATCTAAACGTTAAACTAGACGTACACGTACAAATTCTATGCATAGAATAGCCAATCTTTTGAGATTATTTGCAGTCACTGTAAAACGTAAGTAGTTTTTAACACGTTTCAAACAATAAATAAAAAATGATTAATTAATAGGATTAATGAATTATTATAATGTGCAATTTTGATACCTAATTGTAAAAAAATAATTCTAAAAATATCTTTTTTACTTTCCAAATTTTGCCGCCCCACAAAATTTGCCGCCCTGGGCACTAGCCCTGACTGCCCCTAGTGTAAATCCACCACTGTCTGTAACAACATTTACATTTTTTTTTCTATCTAGAATTCTTATAAGATTCAAACTTAAAAATTGTGCTAATTTCGACCATTTCGCCCGACTTTTAGTAATATTAAATTCGTCGTTTACCGCAGACTGCAGTAGAGATATTTTTCTTTATGGTTTATAAAATTGCTCTGAAATATCTCTATGTAACGGAGTGTTAGTAGTGTAAATGTTGGACGCGGAGTTATTTAGTGTCTGGTCAGCGCTCTTTGTCACAATTTCCTCGATCCAGCCACATTCACATCCGGCTACTTAGCCGGCCGGGAGACGCCAGACGGGTGCGGCGGGCTATGGTCTATAACAACTGAAATTCAACATCTATATTTATCTATATTCGTGGTGATATTGCTCAGGGATGAAAATAAGGACCAGGTAGAATACAAACAGACCTAATTAAGAAATTCACCGACTATACATATGTCATTCGAGTGCCAGCGCGTAGGTAATTATTTATGTTGAAGATTGAGTTATCTGATAAGCGCATGTGGCAAATACGTGATATTATAAAGTAATTTGTTCTTATCTAAACACTAGAGCAGTATCGCTGTCACTGATAGAGACAGTAGAGAGGTGTAAAATAAATATGTCCCAGCTCGGTTAGGTGCACGTGCTCTACAAATGTCACTTCCTAGTTAGGAACTTGTACTGCTTTAGTCTCGTCACTCGCGGATGGGTCGTCGTCGTCGCGGTACTTATCGCTGCCGGTAGTGGGCAGTTATTTTGTAATTACTGTAACAAATAATAATGCATTATGTTATACAGCCCTTTCCTCTTCCCAGCGCTCGGAGCGTGGAGTCAAAATTATAGCCAAGTTTTTTTAAAAGGTGTCTAGACATACCCAATTAGCAGAACATCTATCATCCGCATTAAAAAATTCTAGTTTTACACGTTAACTATTGTTTAAAAGTTATCGTTTTCAAATGAGACACATTTTATTTGCTAGGACTAGGGATGAAACAGGCCGATCACTGAGGACTCTCCTTAAGTAAACGTCTCGGAGCTTATCAAAGATTACGTTAGAATTGGGAATGATCTAGTTAATGCGGTGGCTGTAACAAGACTCTCGACCCCCGGCCGGCTTTTCTAGGTCATTTTCCGGCCCTGCAGGCTCGACTCGAATGCTCCGAATCTCGGTTACTGGGTTAAAATTATTTTTGTTTGTAAGTAATGCTCCTTATAGACTTAACTGGTAAGGCTAGAATAACGCTTCGTTACTTTTGCTACGAATATGCTAGTCTATACTAATATTATAAGGAGGCAAAGTTAGTTTGTTTTCATTGAATAGGCTCCGAGAATACTGGACTAGTAGACCACGGTGAAGGACATGGGCTACTTTTTATGGCGGAAAAATGTACGGTTTCCGCGACATTAACTTTTGCGCGCACGAAGTCGCGGGAAACATCCAGTCGTCGAATAAACCAATAAAGTATTATTTCCTATCGCTTCCCGAATATGTTCGTTCGATGAACATATATATATCTACAAGGACCAGGACCGTCGGGCTACATAGCGCCGCCTGGTGACAGAAAAAGAATCGAAAATTCTTCTTTACCGTTTTTGATACCACTTACGCCACCAGATGACGCTTTGTGTGCGTCATTAAAAAATGATAGACTTAAATATAGGATCAAGTTTTGTTCTTGTTTAACATACCAACTATGTTCCTCGTGCAGAGTCTGTAATGTATGTCAGTAGAGTCGGTCCGAACCCTACTAGTGCTCCCACTTTCGTTTATATGGTGACGTGTCGTTGTCGTGACACAATCGACTGACTGCCGCTAGATCGACGTTTTTGGCAAGCATAGCTTGATACATTATGAGTTCGCAACTTTTGTGATAACTCAATTACTTGGCAGAGCGAGGCGGGAATGAAGACTCCTCAAGTTCCAGTGATTTAAGCGTTGTGTTAGAGACCAATAAACACGATGGCTGTAGTTAAACCGTCGTGTTGATCGTGTGACTTGACCGATTAGATCATCGCGGCACCGGCTGGCCGACAAAGTGATCGTGTTGAACGTTAGCACATTATGTATTTATTATTTACATCGGGAACTGACTATACAAAATCAGCGTATTCACGTAGTAACTATTTAATCTGTAGTCATATTTTAAATTAGCAATTGCTTGCGATTTAGCTGGCTTAAAAAGAAAATATTCGTAATCTGATGTATTGTATATACTTCACGAATAAATGGACCGCCCAACACAGGAAATAAAAATTAGAAATAGATTCAGTCGTTTCTGATACTTGACCGTTCAATCAAATAAATTTCCGTCCTTTGTAATATTGGAATGGATTAATAACTATATATTTACATCGAGAGCTGAGAAATATCAGCGTAATATTTTAAAACTTACGATGCCCACGTCCGGATGTCTGTAATTTATGGCCATGGTTGCCGGGATGCAGAGTGGCCATATTTCTGCAAACTCTGTCCCGCTGCTGCGACACTATATCAAAATATCATCTGATAACAGCGTTCCATTTTGCATGGTAAAGTTTCCACGTGACAATAAATTTTGGCGACGGTAAGTTATTGTTTGAGCAACTTTTTTTTCTACAAGGTGTAGGTTAGAGATCTGTTTTTGGTTTAGATGCATTCAAACACATCCAGGAGAGGATTTGATCCCGATTAGGCGATCTTTGTAGACCTTCAATTCCAATTTTTTATTCACTTTCGTCTGTTAATTAATATCAATTAGATACATCATACAACATCTAAGAATAATGTTTGTTTGGGTCTTCTTATAATGGACTACATACATATACATGTAAACGGATTATGTATTAGGAATGCGCGTACGGCACCCCGGTGTAACGTATATAGGGAAATAAATGTATCACAGCTTGCAACAATGTCGTAGTTACGTGGGTATAGTTTACACATTACGTTTCCAATTTCCGTCTAAACTCTAACGCCTTCGTTTTGTTCATTGGTAATGCTATCGAATTTTGAAGGATATTAGTTGGGACGGCATAATATTCAGAAGATTGCATAAATACAGTAGATTTATTTCTCTTGTTGCAATCCAACGCCAGCCTTCAGATAGATCTTTGAGTCTTTCTTTCGCTGCAAGATATTCTTGTTGAGAAATAAACGTAAATACAGCACTTGTAGAGCTCCCATTATCGCGGCACAAAATTATCAGCCTCATGTGTTTTGTGTTGTACGGTTTAGTAGAGGATATGATTTAAATGTTAAGTAGGAAGTGGATCGGTGAGCTACGGCTTCGTGACCTTCGGCCGAAGGCCAGCGGTACGTACCGTGTGTACTAGACCACTAGCTGTTACCCACTGGCTGCTGGCCGCCATGTAACGGGTACATAACACTAAACACCTCGCTGTATCGGAGACGATAACGTGGCCTCCTCGTGACGTAGCACTATAACTTATCCGCTTGGACCTTCGTACTCGAAGATTTTCTCATGAATATTACAATAATTATAATTAATTGAAATTTATTCCTGTACATTGTATGTTCGGTGCGTCGTTTCACTTCACACACTCCTTTTGAATTAGTTTTATTTATGGTTACATGGACGTTGAACATAATTTAATTATGTAAGACTGCGGCGTCACCGAGGCTAGCGAGTACATCGAGTTAGTTAGAGGTAACATTTAAATGCAATAAAATTTACGACATAGCAATAGGTTGGTGTCACGGAGAGCTTGTGTGACCTTGACACCTTGTTTTTCTGAGATCATCTCAAATAGTTTTAGAATTTATATTGTACTAAGCTGACCCGTGCCCACTTCGTTGGGCGCGTTTTACTTGTGATCAAATTATGATTGTGGTTCGGTTGAAATTGAATAAATTAAGTTTATTTTAATTGTTCAAAACTTCTCTGTATACCTACTATATTAGATGTAATGTTATTATTTGGTACCAAAATATATTGTCTTTCAGGAGATCCAACCCGAGATAAGGAAACTTATAATCTAAATATTTCCTTGCTGATAAAGCAATTTATTTCTAAATAGATTGACGTGTTGTATAAAAACCGTGAAAAAAAAACCGTCTAATAGAAATATCACTCAATAGATTACGGCACGGTCGCGGTTCCATACCCATGTCGTATTATCTCTTCAACCATTCGTGCAAATTATATGCAGTAAACGGAAAAAATATTTTGTTTTAAACACTTGAGACTATAAATTTACTTAATTTGATGACAAACATGACTTAACTATTTAAATATTTTTTTTAATATAAGAAACTACTTTTCAGACTTATATTATATATATATAAGCTAGACATGCTGTCGCTGACTTGTTTGTAGGCATTATCAAGCTCTACAACTATTCTCTAGGACTTTATAACTCTCATCGGTAAGGCGGCTTTCGTAAGAAACGTTTTCGTTCTCCGACTTATTTTGCAAATCCGGCTATCACGAAAAAATCTTTTAATTTTTCGGGATATTATATAGCCTATGTCACTCACAAATAACGTAGCCTTCTGTTGGTAAAAGAATTTTCAAAATCGGTTTAGTAGATACAGAGATTACCCCCTACAACCTCACAAACTCACAAACTTTACATCTTTGTAATATTAGTATAGAATATATATGAAGGTGGACACAGGACACGGTTCGTTTGCTCGTCTGCTCGTCTGCTCATCGGCCAAACGCACCGCGGTATCGCGATTCGTGGCCCAGTTTCGCAAGCGGCTCGGCTGTGTGAGCCATCGCTAGTAAATATTAAAAATATCTGGGCCATAAAATCACTTGGACCAGTTTTAAATAACGCGATTCTTTTCATAATGGCCACATTTTCAGGAATATAGGCGAATGGTCTGAATGAATCTCGTTCTGTGGTAGCTAATTAAATTGTTATTGTACCCTAGAATACAATTATATACGATGATGTATATAATTGAGTAAAAGCCATGAAGCATTGTTCAATTTTTTTTAGTTATGAAAATTAAATTAAATAAAAATTGTATTATCAACAATCCCCGCTTCTAGAGTCTGTACGAGTAATAGATTAGATTGTTTAGAAGGGCAACCTACTGCGGGCATAAATAAATAAAAAGTATTTATTTCAAGCGTATTTCCATAGTAATTAAAACAGTAAAATTAGTATTATTTACATTAACTGTCGAGTGTCCACACTGTATAGGGGTGCCCAGTCATCATCACATCGGGTCATTTTTAGGGTTCCGTAATACATAAGGAACCCTTATAGTTTCGCTTTGTCCGTCCGTCTGTCTGTCCGCGCTTCTAGCTTCTGTAATTATGAATATAAATGGATGAAATTTGGTATAGTTATAGATTGTGTATACGTCTAGGTTTTAGCAACATAAAATAATAATTTTATATTTTAGGGATTGCATTTGTTTGTTGTTTGCCACTTCATATGTGGATACATGTGAAGTGGAGATGAAAAATATTTTTTCATCCTACCCCATCGTGTAGGCAGTGGGGTATCGGTGAAAAGGTATTTTAAAATAAAGGCAAGGTTTCATAAATGATTTTTTTAGAACGTCAACCATTTACGAGTAATCGGCCTCCAAAGTGGTTTATAAGTTGGTCCCCCCCCTGGCATTTCTAAACTATGAGACTTGGAAACTTGTAATTTTCCATGCTGATAGATCATGCTAAAAACTCTTTAGTAAAGCGAAACTATTTTGAACGAAATCGGACAGTAATATTTGAAGTAATTAGAAAAAATCATTTTACGCGGATAACCGCCTAAATGGTTTTTTTCATGAGTCTAAGGATAAAGTTACGGAAATTTCAACGGGCTGTATCTCCCAAGCTGAGATAGCTAGCTATCTCAGCTTGGGAGATACAGCCTGGTGACCGACAGATGGAGGGACAGAGCGAATTTTCAGTAATAGGGTCCTGTTTTACCCTTTGGGTGTTGAAATTGTGGTTTGCCCCCCTTAACTGATTGATTTATTTATATAATAAATACACCAACAAGGAACAAACATTGTTAAAAGCTAATATTTGTGCTGCAGAAGCGAGCTATACGTTCTATTTATAAGATGACATGTTTTAAATCTCTGAGAGATGAGTTTAAAGAAATAGGTATTGTGACCGTCGCTTCTCAATACATTTTGGACAATGTTTTGTATGTCAGAAAGAATCTAAATAATATCATGGTGATTGACCGGTGATCAGACTTAGCAAAGTTAGTAAATCGTTTAAAGGTTCATGTACACGCCTTTACAATAGAATCCCAGAAAACTTTCAAAATCTTACCATTAATAAATTTAAAACAGTTGTTAAAGAACGTTTGTGTGCTGAAGCTAATTATAAGGTCAGTGATTTCATTAGCGATTGCACACCTTGGGAATAAGATAGCCCCCTGCAATGCTGCTTTTATGTACATACTTAAGTATGTACTTATTACTTCTGTTATATAGATTAAGTTTTACAACATTGTAAAAATATTTCTTTGAAAAGAAAAATTTTCTCATCTTTTTGCGAAAAGGTGACCCCGTAAATTTTTTTGACTTAAAATTGCACATTCATGTTGTTTAAGCTGCTTCATTATTAATGACCCCCCCCTAGAGTAGAGGACATTCTAAGTTGCATCTTAATCCAGCCACTGGTTTAAAATTGAATTTATATCTTTAGTCTGCGACTATACGTACCGGAATCCGGCGGGCCCGGGAATATTCAGAGCACTAGAAAATAAAACTCTGCACTAATACAATAGAGTCGAAAATCGAAGTGTCGAGTTTCGAGCTGTCATAATTATGAGTTTGACATTTGAGAGTTCTATATCCGATGCTCTGAATTTTCCCCGGCCTTCCGGATTCCGGATCATATACTCCTATATATATATAGCCTTAGAATCTGTGGTCGACAACTCGGGGCTGGGGTATCGCCGGCAAAGCTTTTACTGGATCGCGCCAGCCGGCAGCCGCCAGCGGCAGTCCGCAGACCACTTAGCTGCGGTCTGCGCCACTGAACAAAAACGCGAACTCTGCACTACACAGTACTACAACTAAACTCAAGATGAACAATTATGAACTTTAAGGATAAAATTTATTTACCGCTTATCACCTAACAGCGCGGCCGGATCTCTTAAAACTTACTACATTAGATATTGTGTAGTGTAGTCTGCCTATTTGTCGGAATATAAAAGCGCAATCCAGTAAAATAGTTTTCGCAAGTCATTAGAGTTTTTCCAATGCTAATGGCTACATTTGTCAATTATAATGACTTATTGTATTGACGTTTGTGCCCGTTTTGAGTATTCGAATGTAACAAATAGATGTAAAACATTACAAATTGTTTTATTACGCGTCTGGAGCTTTTAACCAAGTTGCCATCGGTAATTACGACGACGAAGTTCGAAAACAAATATGTCCGTACATTTTTGTTTTCGAACTTCGTTGTAATTAGCCATTGCAACTTAACTAAAGGATAATGTTATTCAAATTTAAAGTTTTATTCCACACAAATCTTTTTCGGCAAAACGGCTGTACCGTACGCACACTAAGTTGCGGGCAACATCTACTAGTCATATAAAATCATATCGAAATACACGAAGGGTACGGTTTCTTATCTATCTTGAAATAATGAAAATAATTATTTTGTCTCGGCACTTAAATTATTGGTTTGTTGCTGTTTTCTCTTTAAAAGGACCGAGGGTCCTCCGGTCTCCGCACCACCCGCATCTCGATTCGGGTCAATTGTGGAGTGTGTTGAGAATTTTATTTTTGCGTCATAAAATTGTTTTAACGAGGGTTTTGCTTAAAAAGGTTATTGTGCGTACAATGTTACGTGCTAACCCGAAGAACAATCCTTTCGGCGTAATAGCCCCTCGGCGGCGATTGCCGCCCAACGAAATCCGAAATGGTAAAAAAATAACATCGCTCCACCTCCGGACTCGTACTTGCAAAGTATTTTACATTCTGTAACAAAATTAAGCGTTCTCTTTGTACGTATGGAACTTGCGGGTGGCTGTTCTCGGCGAATGTTCAGAATTGTTTCAGGAAAACTCTCCAACTTTGTGTTTCAATTTTACGAAGCTTTCACAGTAATTTATGGGCGGTTTTTGTAAATGTTTTAAAGTATCACTCATTTTTTACTTCGCCTGAACAGTCTCCGTATATTTACAAGGCAATCGGAAGCCCTAAACAATCCATTAACACTTCAGTTTCCTTGATTACAGTTTGGTGCTCTAGTTTTCCACAATCGTCGGAGTCGGGCAAAACATCCGTCTTTCAAGCTTAGATGTACTTGTAAACGAGTAATTTCTTCTGAGATTATAACATATCGATCTATCTATCTACTTATTGTATTCTGTACACTAGTGAGTTTTCGACAAAAACTTAAAATTACGACAGTCGTGGAGTAATCGCGTGCGTCGTCCCGCTCTGGTTGATACCGCGATAATGTGTGACCTAATTGATTTATGTAATTCATAATAGCTCATATCCCCTCCTACCCTTGCCACTTATCCGGTCCGCGGTCCGCAATCGACGTGTGCAAGCATGCGGTGGATATAATATAATTGACAGCAGCTTTCGATAGGTACTCACTACTTTACCTTTTATGGGTCGTTAACTGAAAAGTGCGGAACACCTAATATAAATTTTATGGCTCTATTATGCTATCATCCCCCTTATTGTCAGCATACCTCTTTAATACTCTAGTATACACTTTCGACGCAGCACATCTTTGCTAAAACTATAATTTTCTACCCCTCGTACACCTCCGTGGTCCAGTGGCTTAGAGCTTGGCTCTCGACTCCCCCGGATCCGTTCGACCCCGCATTGGAACAACAAAAAAGTTGTTTTCAAATCTGGTTAGGACAATGCAGGCTGAGCAACTTGTCTGACAAGATGATCCACGCTCGCCAGTCGTGTCAATCATCCGTCGCACCGGATTACGAAAGTAAAAGAAGAGAGTGTTCTCATTTATTGCTCACACAATTAAGCAATACAAAATAACTCCTGCGTAGTTGGTCTGGTTTTAATGAAACAGGCCACCGTCTCCGAAATAATACAATACTCCGTATATGAATGTTCCTTTTACGTATATACTGGTAGATATATTTCCTAAGCTGATTAAACCCGCAATCTCTTGTGTAATAAATGTTTATCAAGTGTGTTTTGTTATCGTCTACTTCGGCATGTTCCTGATTACAGCGGATTGGCATCAACGTTCGTCCTATTTGTTGTGATTTGTGAGCATGTCGTTAAAATATGAAAATTGTCATCGTCCTAAGAGAATTTCTATTTCGGGAGAAAGTGGTGGATAGTCTGTACTCTTTATTTTTTTCTTGAAGTGATGTTCTGTAGGCACGATGAAAGTGTTTTTGGATTTGAAATGGTGAATGAAGTTACACTTCTACGGTCTACCACCTGCAGTACTCTGTAGTCTGTAGTCTCTGTACAGGTACACGTCATATTTTTTAGGGATGTATTTAACTAATGACTATTTAATTGTAAAAATGGTTATCAAAAAAATCAAAACGGCTATCTAGTTTAATTATTGATCATCTTTTCTGAGCCTCAAAATTAATCGTGTCGGTCATTATTTAATCTATTTGGACAATTCTTTATTAATGCAATAGTTGTTTTTTTTTTCGAATGCTATGGGAATGGCCGGAAGGCCGTTTAACGTTTTAGCTTCGTCGGGCTAAAACGTTCGTCGGCTAGTCGTTTTGGTGGGTAGACTATGAGGGAGTTTGACCCCCTCCTACATCTGTAATATCTTCGAAAATATTCATTTAAATTACATGCTATAAAGGGCCATCTTGATCTATATTAAATGCATTATGTACTTAATTGGATAAGGATTAATGCTGTGTTAATTAAAATAGCTTCCTAAATAAGCCATTATTTCTCGTAAAAAGTAAAAGATTGTGGGGAATATGGTGGCAAGCCCCACAGGGAGATCTCCGACCGAGCGAGATGGTGTGGCTCGGTCAGGCCGAAGCCCACTTGTATGATTTTCACATGTCGCATATATAGTGCCGATCATAGAAAACTTCGATAGCGCGATTCAGGATTGTGGCGCTAATTGGTCCGCCACATCACTCCCCCCCGAAGACCTGAGGTCGAATCTTGAGTCGTCTTGCTTGAGTCGCCAGTGCCAGAGAGTCCCAGTGCGTCGGAACTGTGCTGCTGCTGCACGGGCTCCAGTGAGTCGGAGTGCTGCCGTGCGGGGCCGATGCTACGTGCTGACCAGGAGAGATGTGCTCTGCTTGCTGACCGGTCGTTGTAGTGAGAGTGCCCGATGAAGCCGGTGAGGGTTCGACCAGGCCGCGGTGCGTTGAGGCTGGTGGTCGAGGTACCCGATGAGGCTGAAGCTGGCTGGCGTGGTGCGGAGGGGTGGGGGTGATGATGATGATGATCAGAAGGAGGCGTGTTCTTTCGATGGTCACCAATGTGGGAATATGGTGGCAAGCCCCAAAGGGAGATCTCCGACCGAGCGAGATGGTGTGGCTCGGTCAGGCCGAAGCCCACTTGTATGATTTTCACATGTCGCATATGTAGTGCTGATCATAGAAAACTTCGATAGCGCGATTCAGGATTGTGGCACTAATTGGTCCGCCACAGGATAAAAAATTGTTATTGTGGGTTATCCCTAAGAGATAGACATATACCATCGCGGAATTTTTTGTAGACCATTTTAAGGTGTACAATATTGTAGTACATTATTTTGATCTACCTCGTAGGGTTCTGCTAGCGTTTGCAATGTAAGCGCAAAAAATTGTGTTTATTTACGACTTTAGAAACCTCTAAAATTATCAGTGTTTTTCTATTATATTATGCATGTTATATACAAATAAACCTTCCTCTTGAATCACTCTATCTATAAAAAAAAATACGTGTGGCACTCGGGGACTGCCGCGGTAAATCTATTGCATAGTAAGTCTACACGCATACGTCTAGTCGCACGCACACAAACACCCTGCCGAAGTCTGCCGAACTGAAACGACGTTAGACGATGCACGGCTTTCAACGCCGCACCGCTGTGCCGGTCGGAGTGGGGGGTGTTAGGTTTATTTTCGTTACGGAATTTCTTGATTCGGTCGCCGCGCTTAAAGCCCGCGATAAAAGCTATGCAATAGCTTAAAAACCCGCATCAGAATCATCATCATAGGCACAGACAGTAAAAGCGACTTTGTTTTATACTATGTAGTGATTGGATAATTATTTAATATGATATGATCTATTAAAAGTTATGATAACGTACTATTTTTTTCATATTTAAAGACGTTTTGAACATATTAAAAATGTTCTAACCTACCCTAACCCATTTTTAAGAGTTTCATAGTAACTAGAAGGAAGAGAAATCAACGTCAAAACTTATAAAAGCTAAATACTGAAATATTTTATTCGAATCTGACAGCCAGCTCTACCAATCGTCAAATCAAATCTTCGCGCGCGCACTTCCGCTACTTCCTGTTACACACTTCCGTCCCATTTCACGAAATGACACCCACAAATTGCAAGAAAGCGAGAGTAAAGATGTTACACATCAATAAAGAGTAAATATCAATTATTATTATTATTTTAGTGTAACATCTATTGATTACTGTTTACAATTTTCCGGGGATCAAGTTACGTGGCCAAAATAATTTAAAAGAGTTTCAAATATTATATTAATCACCAATTAAGTAATTTATTTGATGCGCAATTAAATAGTGCCCTTTCTAGGGTTCCGTAATACATAAGGAACCCTTAAGGTTTCGCTCTGTCCGTCCGTCTGTCTGTCTGTCTGTCTGTCCGCGCTTCTAGCTTTTGTAATTATTAATATAAATAGAGGAAGTTTGTTATAAACACACCGGCATATTAAGCGGAACACAAAAAAAAGGTCCATAATTAAAAAAATATGGTTTTATTTTAAAATCTACTTACTACACTTCTTTTGTTATTTAAAGTTTCATTTGTTTTACTTAAAATGAGATCACATTAAGAACAGATTTTGCGAGTAAAGGCTATTTGTGAAAAATGGTACATTTTTGAACTTTTCATCTAACCGGGAAAAGTGAAAATTAATATTAAAATAACAATTAATTAAATTAGAAAAATGGTGATTAATATCGCGTATTTCCTCCACGTGCTCTTATTAAAGCTTCTAACCCGTCTAGGCATACTGAGAATGATGTTATCGATGGTCTCCTGGGATAGTCTCCGCCATTCCTCAACTACGGCGATTCACAGTTCACCCACATTGGCAGGAGCTGGAATTCTGGACTTAACTTTTCTTTTCAGCAAGTCCCAATCGTGCTCTATTGGGTTCATATCCGGTGATCTCGCCGGCCACTCCATAACAGTGATATTCATATCATTAAGATAAGCTTGAGTTACCCGAGCGGTATGCGGCCGAGCATTATCCTGCATAAAAACAAAATCGTCACCGATATATGGGGCAAACGGTACGACATTTTCTTCTAAAACTCATATAGCGGTCTGCAGTCAGACTCCCTCGGTCAATCACTACCAAGTCTGTGCGAGCTCCCAAACAAATGCCCGCCCAAACCATTATTGATCCACCACCGTATGCAACTGTAGTTTCAAAATTTGTCTGAATGTATCGTTCTCCTTTGCGTCTATATATTCTTTTCCTGCCGTCAATTTGATTTAGAGAATTCTGCACTCATCACTAAACAATACCTTACTCCATTGGTCCGCGTTCCAAAGTCGATGTTCCTGAGCAAAAGTTAACCTGTTTCTACGATGATTTACCTCGAGCCTTGGAGCCTTGGCGGGCACAAATGAACCCAAACCAGCTTCTTCGAACCTTCTTCGTACCGTACGCTCACTTACGGTTACACCCCGCACTGCTTCTAACTCATGTCGGGCTTGGACGGCCGTCAAACGGGGGTTCCTACGTACACGAAGCCGAATGAAACGATCATCCCTACTCGAAGTGCGTCTTTTTCTGCCTTGTCCTGCTCGTCTCACATAAGTATCGGTCTCCCTGAACCGTTTGATACTGCGATGGATCGTTGAAACTGGTCGACGAAGATCTCTGGATATCACTGTAGGTTTGACCATTTCTTCGCATTTCAAGTGCCCTGGCAATCTCCGTTGGGGCTAAGTCAGGCATAATTCAGTCCTCAACTCCAAAAAGATACGCCATTAAAAAAAACTAACAAAAGACAGTATTTCAATGAAATTTTAAATCAAACTCAGAAGGAAGAAATACTCGAAGTTCGCTCCAGATAAGGTGTATTTGAATAAAATTAAAACAATTGCATAAAATGTGATGTTCAGTTGTTTTCTTAATTTGAAAATATTTCTTTTTAAATTAAATGACGTATAAACCAGCCAGCAACCTTATATGATACTGATATCAAACCTTTATTTTATGTTCCGATAAATATGCCGGTGTGTGTAGTTATAGATTGTGTATAGATCTCGGTTTTGGCATCATAAAATAATAATAATTTTATATTTTAGGGGTAGCTCTCCATATATGTGAAGTGGGGATGAAAAATATTTTTTCATTCTACCCCCATCGTTTGGGGTATCGTTGAATAGGTCTTTTAAAATAAAGGCAAGGTTTCATACATGACTTTTTACAAAGTCTACCATTTTCGAGTAATAGGCCTCCAAAGTGGTTTGTAAGTTTATAGCATTGCTAAACTATAGGAGATAGAAACTTAAGTTTCCATGCTGATAGATCATGCTAAAGAATTATATCTTTCGGAAAATTATTTTGGACGAAATCGAACAGTAACTTTTGAAGTGATTTGAAAAAAACCTATTTCGCGTTGATAGTTACGGAACCCTCTTCAGACCTGAGATCATGTCCTGACATGCTCTTGGTTAGGTTATTTATTGTGGTGGTGGTACGCGTAGGCGTGTAGGGTAATAAACTTGTAACTTTAGAAACGGTTTGTAGCGATGGCAGGCGAATGAATATCCAAAGACCAATTATACTTCTTCAGGATTTGGGATATATAACAGGATACCCATCCTATTTTGCAGTTCTAGTAATAGATTCACTTAAGGTTTTATGTATTTAGCTAGTTTTATATGTTAGTTTTTACTAAAACGAACTTGTGTTTTGTAAGTGTGTAATTTATCACAGCGCGGCAGCGTCTGGTCGTAATATTTTCATAAGCAATGACATACGTTTTTTCGCCAAATATAGCAAATTAATAAACAGGCGATGCTATTACCTCATTATTATAATGTTTTGACTTTTTCGAGCCACTGACATTTAATTATTGCGCGACAGAATGTCGTAAATCGTAATTTTAGATAATAGGGAACACCAAAATGGAAAAAATATTTTTATTTGTAATCTTTATCGCTAAAAAAACATACCAGTACAAATATTTTTTAAATTTATCGTGAATTAATAGTGAAATTTAATCATCAAAATAAAAAGTAGCTTTTTTGAAAATCCCGCGCAAATTTCAAAAACGCATAATATGTACTAGCGGAACAAAAAGTGACGTCACGCGTCGTATCGAACGTGTATCAACTTTCAAAACTCATTTTTATATTATGATTTATGATTCGGAATCCGGTAGGCCGAACAAAATTCTGATCATTGAAATTAGACATTTAGACACATGAGTGTCGAGATAAATGTCAATGTCACATGTGACAGCTCGACACTCGTAACTTCCATTTTCAGCTCTATTGTATTAGCGCACAGTTCTATTTTCAGTGCACTGAATTTTCCAGGGCCAGGCGGATTCCGGGTGATATAGTCCCACGTAATAAATCTAATAGTAGAGAAATCTCGACCCTCGAAATTTATGTTTTTTTACAATTATTCGTCTAACGATAATGTAATTGAATAAAATCCAAAAAACTGTAAATTCTCGAAACTGGCAGTATGGTAAGAAGAAGTCAATAATTCATGATTGTTGTTTGTTGTTTTCAAAATATGAATATTTACTTACTAGATATTAGATTTATTTAGTACTTATCACTAGGATATTACATAAAAATGAATGAATTGAATAATATGTTTAAGAACTTTTCCTTAACTAGGTTGTTTTCGTCGAGGTTTGTAAATAAAACATGTATGCGTAGGAAATCTATTTCAATGTACTGACTGATCTTCACAGCAGTATCAAGTGCTCAAACAAGATAGGTACTTAGACTTTCTCTTCTCATCGCCTTGCACCACTTTTTCCTGATACTTGCACCTTTCGGCATATAAACATTTATAACATGGGTTGCTGTTCTTTTCCATAGTAATAAGTTGAGTATATCACATATTTTTATAACTTTGTGAACTTTCGTTGTTTGTTTACATCGAACTCGGGTATGACTGTATGTCAAAGTCAAACAATGATTTTAACTGTCAACTTTCTTTTATATAATATACGATGACGTCACAACTCAAGCGCGCGAAAATGACGTGATTAAATCGCCCAAAAATTATTGTTATTTTAAAACCTTTTATCCAGCCTAATGGATAATATTTTGGATGTGTTGTATTACGTATATATATTTGCTAATGTTATAACCAGTAGAAACGTTTAAAAAAATACATACATATTCCCTATTATTAATTTACTACTATATAAATGCACTTAATTTAACATTTTAAACAATCCCCGCTGGACGTAGATGGTAATATGCACAATCCCCCATTTAGACAATTTGTTGCGGATTTTGATGTCAAAACCATCGTTTGAACACTCAAATATTTGGATTTCTCAATGGAAGTGTGTTGATCGCCTACGGGACGTCAGGGTGGAGACTAGCGAGTGAGCCTGTCGGGTCAGTCGGGTGGTGTCGGGTGGTGACGGGTTAGCTCACGGCGCGGGCGTCACGTGGCGTGCGGCCAGCGCAGGACTGCAATGCGGCGGACTGACATCCCGCAAGTCCCGCAACAGACACACCCCGGCCCCGGCCTAACTCACTATACGAGACTGATGTATTAATTTGTGGCTGCATAGTGCATTCATCTCACGGGGAGCATAATATATTCGTTATATTCGTTCAAATTACTGAGACAAGCGACGACTTCATGTCATGATCAGTTGACGTATCGTATGAAGTCGTCATTTTGAGACAAATACGCGTCTATATTTAAACGACTTAAACCAAGCATGTAAAGAAAAGGTGGTTGGGTTAGCCGTTACTCGTTAGGAGTACAGACGAACAATGCAACCGTATCCGTAGTCGCTATCACTCGCTACTCGCTATGCAGTAATTACTCTAACTCTCATACACTAATTAAATATTTATGCAATTCATAATAATTAACGTAGCTCTTGTGCATAATAATTTTATTAATTATTTTTAGAGTAGGTAATCATCATTATTATATTAATACGTGAAGCAAAAACTTTCAGTACAGTTTAACGAGAATTGTGCGAACTGAGGAGTATGATATTTGGCACAGTAAAAGTTTATGTGGAGGAAGGCGTGCAAAAAGCTAATATTTTTTAAATAATCTTCAGAAATACATAAAAATTACTAAAAGTAACAACAACCCACACTACCTCAGATTATTAAATAAATAACACACTACTGTGCGTTTGATAGATCATACAATTTTGTCACACGTCTGTCAATCTGTCACAAAATTTACAGTTTATATTTTTTCTATTTATGAGAATTTATTATTTTTTTTATTTTTTAGTTTATTTTTTTTCTATTTCTATTTATTTATGAGATTTCAAAATAACCCGTATAAAGTTATTTTGCCTCTTAATTAGAAAAAAAATCTACCTTTGAAAAAATATCTACCAGAAGTCAACAATTTTGAAGCACACAATTTGTTTCTTTTAAAAGTGTACCTATATTTTGTAGTTTTGCCACTATCATAGTGGTATTTAATGATAGCCACGAAATATTCGTGATCTTTTATTTAATTAAATATTGAGAGAAAAAACCTAAACTGCGCTTAAACTTGTGCAATGAAATGTCAGAACTACTTTCTACGAGTAATAGCAACTAACTGGCAACTTCAATATTGAATAGAGTAAATACGAACGTATTTTTAACCGACTTCCAAAAAAGGAGGCGGTTATATGTTCGGCTGTATATATATGTATATATTTTTTTGTTGTATGTTCATCGATAACTCCGCCGTCTGTTGACCGATTTTCAAAATTATTTTTTTGATGTAAAGGGTATCTCCGAAGTTGGTCCCGTCTTCACAAAAGTGGTGACCTGATTATAGGATCCAGGAACTCCTCAAAATTTATATGGATACACAAATGGTGATTTCGACTTTTTCTGTAGTAACGCAAGCATATGCTACCAAAAAGTAAGATTTTGTACCAAGGTATACCCTGGATCCAAAAGTACTGAACAGATCTCTTGACTCCTTATAGATACATGTTTGGGGATTTCGGCGTGGCTATATAATAGGTACTTCTCATAGTATTGTACACCGACACGGATCTTTGAACATTACTCTGCCGTTTATGAACCGATTTTCAAAATTCTTTTTGTGATGTATTTGGTATAATCCGAAATTGGTTTCGTTGTCACCAAAGCGGTGACTTGATGATGGCATCCAGGAGGATTCGAGGGATCTCCTCGAAATTTTGGACTTTTTCAGAAGTAACCCAAGCATTTCAGGGCAGCTATTTTCTACAAAAGGGCTACGGCCTAGCATTTTGTAGGTAACAGCTGATCTTTTTTTTTTCAAGTAGGAAAGTTGATCCATTGTAAAAGTTGCTTATATTGAAGAGTATATTCACTCCTGAAAGGTGGATACTGACTGAAAAACAGCCTGTATATTGCGTCTTGATCTCAATTTTGGTAGCATATAAATAAATATTTTTAAAAATATATAAACCGACTTACAAAGTAAAAGCAATAACATTATTGAAAATCACTTAAAAGTATGTAATAATTCTTATTGTCGAAAGAGTTTACCTTTTAAGTTCTGCTAAAATTTAACTATTTCTCTACTCGGGTTCGAATCCCGGTCAGATTAATATTTTTGTGATTCTTTATATTTTCTTATATTTTTATAAGAAAATATAAAGAATCACAAAAATATTAATCTGACCGGGATTCGAACCCGAGACCAACTCGTAAACAACGCACAAATTACCATTCCACTATCCAGCTGAGGCTAGTTTTTATCGCGGCGAAATGTACGGTTCCCGCGAGATTTGCGCGCACCACGTCGCGGGCGACGGCTAGTATAATATAAACGTGTGTTTTCAACGTAGATTTTAAGCACTTATGCACAAAATACCTTCATGAAGTTAATTGGAGCAAGAGGTCCCACACTTTTTTACACACATTTCGTAAACGAAATCTTTAGTCAAAAGTGATTACTGCTCGGCCGGCCCCGTATCTTATATTGGTTTGTAGTTAGTGATCAATAAATCAATATCAGTGTAAGAAACTACGAGAAATACCTATTTCAACATAATTTTATGATGTTTGGTGCCGTGTGATCACGGTGGTGGTGATGACGATTATTTAATAGTGACGTAGTAAGCTTGCAGTTCTTTAAACGATGCTAAAATTTCCAAACGTGTATCTTTAAAGACTATTGAGTTCCGTTCAGTCCTTTTGGATCCAGGGTTATACCTTGGCACAACATTTCACTTTTTGGTAGCTGCGAATGTTCAAAGAAATCGGTATCTATGTAAAAGACTTTGAGAAATACCTATATTAACATAATATCATGATATATGGTGTGATGATAGTGGTGGTGATGATGATTATTTAATAGTGCTTGCAGTTTTATAAACAATGCTGAGATTTCCAAACGTGTATTTTCAAAGACTGAGGGGTGCCGTTCAGTGCTTTTGGATCCAGGATCTTGTATGCCTTGTCGACAACTCACTTTTTGGTAGAATATGTTCGAGTTACTACAAAAAAGTAAAAATTACTATAGGTTAAAAACTTAATAAAAACAACGATACACACACTACAATGCGTTTGTGTAATACAGTAGACAATTTGTTTGATTTGACACAATTGTCAATCTTTTTTTCCAGAGATAAAATTCACATGACACCCCTCAATTCACAGGCACCCTAATAAGTAAAATAAAAATTGGCCATATTTCGACATATAGGTAGTTTTAAAAATGTAATGAAAATGAAATGAGAAAAATCGGTACATAACATCGTTAATTTTGTACAGATAAAAGAGAAATTAAAAAAATTATGTTTTCTGTACTGTATCTTAATCCATCACGCCCTCAGCGATATCAAAGTCAAGTGGTGAACTATATCTGTGCCTTTCATCGGTCGAGGGCTCTCCGGCTTTGTCGGCCAGCCTATAGACAATAAAAAGGAAATACTGTACGTAATGGAAGCTTCGAGGTTTTTTAGACTAGAGGTAGAGTATGTTCAAATATAAAGCTTTAAACGGCTAGATTACGTTTTACGTTAGGCGAATGATGTGATTGACATAGGAGAATCGTCAGGTCAGAACCATGAGATGGAAACTCCGATATTCGAGGTTCTGAGCATGCTCAAATATGTAGCTCTGATTGGCTAGATAATCGTTTAACGTTAGACGAATGATGTGATTGATATGAGAAAATCGTCAGGTCAGAATCATGTGATAGAAACTCCGATATTCGAGATTCAGAGCATGCTCAAATTTGTAGCTCTGAATGGTTACTAGATAATCGTTTAATGTTAGACGAATGATGTGATTGATATGAGAGAATCGTCAGGTCAGAACCATGAGATGGAAACTCCGATATTCGAGGTTCAGAGCATGCTCAAATATGTGGCTCTGAATGGCTGGATAATTGTTGAACCTTAGACGAATGATGTGATTGATATGGGAGAATCGTCAGGTCAGAATCATGTGATAGAAACTCCGATATTCGAGGTTCAGAGCATGCTCAAATTTGTAGCTCTGAATGGTTACTAGATAATCGTTTAATGTTAGACGAATGATGTGATTGATATGAGAGAATCGTCATGTCAGAACCATGAGATGGAAACTTCGATATTCGAGGTTCAGAGCAAGCTCAAATATGTGGTTCTGAATGGCTGGATAATCGTTTAACGTAAGACGAATGATGTGATTGATATGGGAAAATCGTCAGGTCAAAACCATGTGATAGAAACTCCGATATTCGAGGTTTAGAGCATGCTCAAATATGTAGCTCTGAATGGCTACTAGATAATCGTTTAATGTTAGACGAATGATGTGATTGATATGAGAGAATCGTCAGGTCAGAACCATGAGATGGAAACTCCGATATTCGAGGTTCAGAGCATGCTCAAATATGTGGCTCTGAATGGCTGGATAATTGTTGAACCTTAGACGAATGATGTGATTGATATGGGAGAATCGTCAGGTCAGAATCATGTGATAGAAACTCCGATATTCGAGGTTCAGAGCATGCTCAAATTTGTAGCTCTGAATGGTTACTAGATAATCGTTTAATGTTAGACGAATGATGTGATTGATATGAGAGAATCGTCAGGTCAGAACCATGAGATGGAAACTCCGATATTCGAGGTTCAGAGCATGCTCAAATATGTGGCTCTGAATGGCTGGATAATTGTTGAACCTTAGACGAATGATGTGATTGATATGGGAGAATCGTCAGGTCAGAATCATGTGATAGAAACTCCGATATTCGAGGTTCAGAGCATGCTCAAATTTGTAGCTCTGAATGGCTGGTTAATTGTTGAACCTTAGACGAATGATGTGATTGATATGGGAGAATCGTTAGGTAAATATTGTATGGAGTAAATCAGGACTTTGATGGTTAAATTCTAATATTGATTGAACATTTTCAGAAACTTCAAGGAAAATTATTTTATGGACTCGCAGTAGTGCGCGTTTAAAAATCACAATAATCACAACGCAGCCCGGCCATCTTGCGGTGACCGCGCGGTGACTACAAGAAGACCGAGCGCCTGTTTCCATTTACAGCAAATTGAGCTTTAACGACTAGGCCACAGAGTACAGATTCTTAATAATAACCTAACGCGAGGCGGCCGCGTAGCTGGAAGAAAACAGTGGTCTTATCACTTATCGAATAAGTTTCATTATAAGTTATCGAATGAGAATGGTATGAAAATCATGACATGGCACATCGTATTTGTAACATTATCGAATGAAAATTGCCTATACAATTTTCATAATAACGTTAATAATACGTTGCTATCAATTGTTCGTGTCAAGCCCACCGGTGCTCCCGTGCCTTTGTGCAGTCACCGCGCGCCTCGTCTAGATGGGGCCTTAAGGAGTTTATGAATCGTAATCTGTCTGAATGCCTGTCGATCGTCGACAATAAACGTCGTTAAAACGCACATGAATCGATTGTCGGGTGCATCGGTTATACAACATGCAATAACAAGTAAATTGCTCCATCGTGCTCCGGCAGAACGTTATGAGCCATAAAGAAAACACGCCCGGGTACGGATAGCATAGACAACGGTATATTTAAAACAAGTTTCCTACACTAGTTACTAATTACTAAATTATCGGTAGGGTAGGTTAGGTATAGGTAATGGTAAAGACGGTGATAATATCTAATATTGTGTTGCAAATAAAATGAAAAGCATTAATAAAATAATACTTGTTTGTCATGAATTAAAGTCCTGCTCGGCTGGGCAGAGTTCGCGTTCAGGAAACTCTGAAATATTTTCTCGTTTAAAATTACAATTGCAATGAGTATTTGATGATAATACATGGTACGAAGGCGTGGTCTTTCTCAATGGGCCTAGTCCAAAGGCTCTGTGTCGCTCAAAGAGCTGTGGAGAGGGCTATGCTCGGAGTATCTCGACGTGATAAGATCAGAAATAAGGAAATAAGTAGCAGAACTAAAGTTACCGATATAGTCTACTGCATTAGCAAGTTGAAGTGGCAATGGGCTGGACATATAGCCCGTAGAACCGATGGCCATTAGGGCAGAAAAGTTCTCAAGTGAACACCACGATTTGGACCACCTTGCATCAGGTAGACAGACGACCTGAGAGAGGTCGCAGGGAGTCGGTAGATGCAGGACGCGAGAGACCTGATGCGGTGCAAGTGTTGAAATTCATTAAATTTTGCTGACCTTACTAAACTCACACGTTAGGTAGTGTGATAATAAGTCGTGTTAAACGTGTTGCAAGATTTGGCTTTAAAACGACTGCATAAAACCTTGGTGCCCTTGGTGGATTGGGTTAGGTTAGGTAGACTTCGATATACATATATTATTCTGATTTCCTAGCTCCAAGGAAGCGTATACTCTTGCTCGTATAATAGAAAAGGACGTCACATTGTAAGTTGTCTTTCATGGTAGACCTACTCACCCATAGCACAGAGTAAAAATATATACTTACGTACCCATAGGTATGCAATGGAATTGTTCACTGCTTATGAAATAAAATTGAAATTTTAAAGACCAGTAAAAAGAGCGGTTTAAATTAAAAATGAAGATAATACTCATCTTCAAAGAAAATAATGGAGCCGAGAGTTTTGAAACGGAGAACAAGTCTATTTGTGTCATAATGTCGGAGGAACAATAGTGTCAGTCAGAGCGGGAGTGCGGGGGGACGGCAGTCAGGTAGACAGTGGGGTCGGATGCGACTCAATTGAAGTAGGCGGCGGCCTTGGGCTCAACGCGTTGGCCCATTTATGGTTGCCGGTCGCCGGTCGTCCCGCTAGCGGAGTCGATTTTCGTTTGTTTCTAGTTGCTACTTACAAATTAGCAAAGTGGAACATTAGGTTTCTATTGACTGTTGATCGCAACTCGATAGAATTGACCATGGACCAGTCCATCCTGATTAATTTTTCCTTGACGTTCTTGAAAAAAAATTGATCACCTATTAAAAGATATTTCGTCCAGAAGGAATCGATTACTTCCAGTAATACTGAGTTGTTTAGCTGTGCTATATAGGTGGAGTTATCAGTAACTCTTCCTCTACTTAAATGTTTAAAGTTATTTTCAATTTAGCGGCTGCTTGCTGCGCAAACGATCCGAGCATATAATTAACAGTATCCTATCAGTTAACAGTATTCCATCCTATTTAACTTTTCGTTAAGTTCCAGTGGCCAGGAAGCTATATCTAATGATAGCCATTAACTAAGACATAGGTATACATTATACAAGCTATTGGACTGAGATCCCGGCCCCGCCAGACTCCCCTTATATTCTTACTGATAAAATGTATGTCATATTGTAGTATTAGTTGTGTACAATGAACGTTTGTATACCCGCCATAGGAGAGTCTGGCGGGGCTGGGATCTCACTCCAAATCGTCCAATCTACCTGATCAGTTCGTTATATATTAGTCAATCTATCAGATCAGTTAGAATGTGCATGGGCGTGGATAGACTTGACGGTCTATACTATATGTGTCAATATGGAACTGATCTAATCGGTTTGATCAAAACGTTTAGACGATCGATTGTGTATATGACTAATGTAACATCTACAAACTGCGGACGCTAAGTCCACAATCCCCAAATTTATTTATTTGCCAGCTGAAATAAATTGTACCATTTCGAGATGTCGCTGATTATATAAAGCTAGTTTAGTAGCATTTTGAGTGTCTTTATTTTCGATAAAATAGATTTTGCACCGAAACATCGTCTCCCAGATTATGGAGTGTAAAGGTTATCTGCAAAGCCATTGCTGTGTTATAACATTGTTATATCGCGGCGATATAATCTGGGTCCGTTTATTAATAACATACTTTAGCGTTATTGATTGTTTCAATAGGTATTCTCTATTCCGGGGCTCCAAGGTTTCCTCGGCACAATGCGAGGCATCAATAATTTTATAATGTACAGACGTATTCTTAACAAGCATGATTGTTTTGTTGTTTATGCTAATTGTTCCTAGCTTCTTGAATTGTCTGCACACTACTCGCTTTACTATTTAAGGTGCTGTCGTAGCAGGATGTTCCTAGAGCATACTTGCGTAGGTCAAATTTGTTTGCTCTGAATCTGTATCGATGACTTCGTTTGTTTGCTCTGAATCTGTATCGATGACTTCGTCAGGATTTACATTGTTTACATCATTTCACATTATGTACTCACAAATCACGGTAGTAAAATAATAAAACAATAAAACCTACAGGATCTGGAACTTGAGACATTACATACACTTAACTTCACTACTTAAATCGATCACCTCTGACTTACGTCAGGACTCCAGCGTCATAATCATGTTATACCTCCATTGTGATATAACAGAGACAAGAAACTCTGAGCGTTCTAAAGAGAGGTATGAAGTTAGATGTGAGTGATGTGCAAACCCGTGTCCAGACTATTCATATAACACATGCACCGGAGTGGTCTACAAACACAGTAACGTGCACTTCACACTGAACTACGGCTATTTGCGGCCGACGTCCTACGGCCCGCGAGCCGTGACGTCGCATCTGCTCGCTAACATCTACTCTGTCTATATCATCCCGTGCCCTCAAATTAAAGGTGATTGGAGAAAAGCTCTCTAGCAAACATGTTAACCTTGTTTAACAAAGATCATTAGCTATTTCCTACAAATATTTCTCTAGTCACCTGGCGCTTTAATCTTCTGATATTTCAGTGCATTATACAATATACAGTACTCGTTTCAAAGCCTTGAAAATAACTAGCTATGCTAGTTGCTAGAACATTGTTCTGAATAACTTACCTTAGAAATGTTTAGCACTTTTATGCACCGAAATATTGGTCAAAGCGCTTCAGGATATTTCAGTTAGTATGTTCTAAAAGAGATGTTATTGTTCTCCAGCCGTGGAGCCGACGTACCACTTCAAAGTGCTGGTGCCGTCCATGGTGGCGGGCGCCATCATTGGCAAGGGGGGTGAGACCATCGCGCAACTACAGAAGGACACCGGCGCCAGGGTCAAAATGTCCAAGTCACACGATTTCTATCCTGGTGAGTTTTTTTCTGTTATATTCAAAGTCCTTTTAAGTCAGATGCGGTATCTTGCCTATTTTTGAGCCGGTTGACATGCTCTAGGCCTAGTAGAAAGTTAGATAGATAAACTCTTTCTTGCTCACATTAAAGAATACAATCAGTAGACTAATACTAACACTAAATGTGGGCGGGCGGCCTTATCGCTATAAGCGATCTCTTCCAGGCTACCCTGCAGGCTGCAGCACAGGAGAGGTAAAATAACTAAATAAGCCGGGTAATACGAAAAGTCAAGAATAACTATCTAGAAAGTTAAGCAATACTTACATAATAAATATAATCTATATGCTATACAAATAATATATAATTCAATTGTTCAAATAATAAATAGGTACTTATAGTTAATTTAGTGAGCGACTTTGTTCAGAAGATACTTATGCAGTTTGGATTTGAAAATAGCAGGTGACTTTGACTCTCGAATGTCACGTGGTAGGTCATTCCACATTTCCACATGAGCGCAGCCTTCACAATGAAAGAACCACTGAAGTAACCAGACTTTGTAAACGGCACATGAAGTTTCCTACTATATCCAGAGCGTAGTGCACGGATTTGGTCAGTGCTCCGATAGTGAAAACACTCCTTCAGATAATGGGTAGAGCGAGGATCAAATAGGACATTAAACATAAATATAAGAACATGCTCATCCCGACTGAGCCTGAGCCAACCAAGTCGCTGTTGAAACTCTAGAGACATGGTCGAACTTGCGCAGTCCATACACGAACCTAATGCAAACGTATTGTAACCTTTTTAATTTATTAAGATATTCCTCATTAAGGTCGATCATACAAACATCCGCATAGTCCAGTATTAGTAGAAATAAAGATTGCGCAAGCTCGACTTTTGTCTTTATGGGAAGTAGGTTCTTCCAACGCCTAAGCGCCCCCACCGCAGCAAAGAACCTACGACTGATTTCAGAGATGTGGTGAGACCATTTAAGTTAAGGTAGGATGAGTAATACGCGTAGCGTAGAAAGTAGAATCTACTCGTAAAGTTTCACTGCATTAATTGCTGACTACTCGGACTACAGCTCAAATAAAATCAGTAACCTCTTTTTATTACTCTCTGAAGCCGTAGCGGCTAAATGAAACCCAGCAAATAGCGATACTGTAAAACACTGCGCATTAAAGCTCCACGGCGAAGAGAGTAATTTCAATATTCCTTTCACGATATAACGCAAAGGAGGCCTGAGCTTTGTCGCGTCGCTTTCAGACGTTAAGCCCGCTAAGTAGGCCTCGGAACAATGCGGCCCGTCAACTGGGTCACACCACTCCTTGATATATTACACCCCGGCTGGCTCTAATCCCCACGTTAATTATACCATTTGACTAACTCCGGGATACTCAGGACCCTGAGAAAAAGTGTAGGTTCCCGGTAAACAATTCAGCACTGCGAAACTTGACCATCCATCATTAGCATCGCGTCGAACTAAAAAATATTCTAAAATTAGGATAAAAAAGGGGTTAGGAATCATTTGAAAACGCTTGGTTCTGATAATATTGTAGTTACGTACAGTTGTTTTCAAAGTAGACAACAAACACGTGTAATTGTTCACGGGACCGTGAGCTGGACGTCAAAGTGCTAAATGATATCGACGGAGCGGAACGTGGCCGCGTGGCCATCAGTACCGTGCGCGCTCTAATTGATGTTTCCGTCACCACGACACGGCACATACTCATTGATGGGTAGCTCTTATATACCGCTGTATAAGTCATACACGTTACACACATACACAATACGCTCACGCCTGTTTCCCAGGTACACACACTACACAGAGACTATAGAGCAGTTCTGTTACCTGTAGTTCTACAACCATATAGTGTGTATATAACTCCCCACACCGATTTCGGTGACAGTGGCCGGTTTCATTGAAACCAGGCCAGTTACGCAGGAGTAAATTTTATAGTGCCCAAGTGTGTGCGCAGTACACAAGAGCACTGTCTCTTCCTTTACTCTCGAAACCCAGTCGAACGGATAACCGACACGACTGGCGAGAGATCAGGCGCAGGTCCGACTTTTTACATGCGCATCCGACTCATGGATCATCTTTCTTGTCAGACAATCAGGTGATCAGCCTGCAATGGCCTTGCAACTTTTAAATTGCAATTGCAACAGACTTGGAAACAACCTTTTTTGTTGTTCCAATGTGGGAATCGAACCCACGACTTCCGAGTCTAGAGCCAAACTCTAACCCCTATAACAATAGCAATAGAACCTATAATGCTACCTACCAATTTAACTTATTTACCGTGCAATAAAGAAAGACAATGGCACCTTAACTTAGTGGAATTTTATGTTTTTGTTTACGTTTATATTTAACTGGATCACAGAGTATAAATGGCAAATAAAACAAAATTATCCGTAAATATTAGGTCCTTACGTATGAAATTGGCGTTTTGTCGTATTGGCCACTTTGATCTCAAATATATCTTCTTTGGTTAGGAATTCCAATTTCAAATTTACACAGCTATTTACTCATGCATTTGTGTTTCGAAAACCGTAATTCATTCTTTGCGTCACTCTGTTTAAAAAATAGAAAACTTGAAATATCGTATTATTTTCGAATACGAGTTCCACCGTGGCACCAGTACTGCAGAAACGGCTCGAGGATTAATGATGTGTATGGCGGCGGTGTCGCAAAAGAAAACACAGTGCGTTTTTGGTTCCAACGTTTTCGTTCTGGAAATTTCGACCTGCAGAACAAACCCCGTGGACGGCTGGAGACCAAAGTTGATATTGAAGAATTGAAGGCTATTGTGGAAGCGGATCCATCGCAAACCTCGTCCGAGTTAGCTGCAGGCTGCGGTGTTAGTAAAAAAACTGTTTCAATCCACTTGAAGCAAATTGGGAAGGTGAAAAAGCTTGAAAGGTGATGAACCTCATGAATTGAGTGCAGCAAACCGAAAAACGCGCATCGACGTGCGTTACATTACTCAACCGGCACAATAATGAAGGGATTTTAAATCGAATCATTACCTGTGATGAAAAGTGGATCCTGTACGATAATCGGAAACCCTCATCGCAATGGCTGAACCCTGGCGAACCAGCCAAAGCCTGCCCCAAGCGAAAATTGACTACAAAAAAGTTACTTGTGAGCGTTTGGTGCAGGTGTCGTTCACTACAGCTTTCTTAAATCTGGCTAGACGATTACGGCAGATGTCTATTGCCAGCAACTGCAAATCATGATGGAAAAGCTAGCTGCTAAATAACCGCTTCAGACAACGCTAGACCACACACTGCACAACAGACGGCTACCAAATTAGAGGAGCTTCAATTGGAATGTCTAAGACATCCACCGTACTCCCCGGACCTAGCTCCAACAGATTACCATTTTTTCGAAATTTGGATAAATCTTGCAAGGGAAAAAATTCAACTCCGATGGGGCAGTCCAAAGCGCCTTCAAAAATTTTAATAGTTCCTGTCGGAATGGTTTTTTTTGTAAAGGAATCAATGACCTACCTATGAGATGGGAAAAGTGCATAGATAGCAATAGTATATACTTTGATTTGTGGTGACAATATATTATTATGTTTAAAAAAATCGAATTTATGTTCCTCCTTTACAAAACGCCAATTTCATGTGTAATGACCTCCTAATACATGATATTAATAGGGTGTAATTACGAGAAAATTACGCGGATGTATTTGCAATATACATTATTACTCATGCTGCTTGTAATTTGCTGGCATCCTTCAGCGGATTATCCATTTATGGTTTTAACCATTATATGGTTTAATATTAATCAATGAAACGCATATTACATTATACACATTAGGTATACGTTCACGTACATAATAGGTATAAGTAACCTACCTGTATGTGTAAGTTTGTGAACTGTACAGGCTACAGACCAGTGGCGAAGGGTCTAAGGAACTGCATTCTTATTGGTTTCCCTTTCAGATTACCTCACGAAGAACTCCAGCCAAAACTAGTATATGGAAAACAATAATATCTTGTACAAGCCAGGTCGGACAAGTGATAGGGCGATGTAGACCGACTTAAGCGACATCTATGCGCTGCACGTTGCAACTTTGACACGAATAATCACAGATCTTTACCCGATATGTTCGGAGTTATGGTGGGAGATCATAGGAACCATATCTCGTTAGAGATAAAGTTGAAATTAAAACTTGTTTTTAATAGCCGGCTGGCCAACTAAAGAACAATATTATTGATATGAATTGTCCGATGACAGTTCGAAGTAATTATGGGCTATTTTTCTGTGACATTAACCCGTAATTTTGTAGCTTTCACCAATGAGGAGTCGTTATTAGATAATATCACGTGCATCATGAGACAAATGAATTTTGAAAAGTAGCTCGGCGGTACCTCAGTCGCGCGTCCTTGGATGTAAAATCATGTTATTACGTTAATAATAATTATTTTTGAAATTATATTGAGCAGTGAGAAGTGATAAATATAATTCGTCTTAAAGTTTAAACTAATACGTGTTTATGTACTTATATGTTAATATTGAATATGAGACTACTGGTGTTGTGTTTATTGTTGGTGATAAATCGTTTGAAATCGACTTTTACGGTAAGCGGAAAGTTGGATACGTACCTACTATCAATTTTAATTAGTAGAAATCATAATAATACATATGATTAAGTACATACCTATTTTGTATTTTGAAATATACCTAATTGTAGGTATAAGAATACCGTATATAATATAACTATAGGAATGGGAACCGTAGATATAACTAAGAATAGTGACGTAAGTATTTACAATTTCTTTCGGACACTACACAACTCTACACGCTTGTGACCATCATACATAATATGGTGCTAAATTTCCTTTAAAAAAACTCGCACAACTCACGTCTAGCGACTAGAGCTCCCCTATGAAGTAAAACCACCCTTCGCCACTGCTACAGACTTGCTCAAGGATACCTAAATAATATGCAGTAAAGTAATAGAATAACTGTCGAAGAGCGAAGAGCTGTGCATTAACGATGTCATCTCTATAAATAAACTAAATAATAAACTTTAATACAACGCAGGTTGAAGCGAACCTCGCGGCTCACATCGACCAGCCCACGGCCTTGACGCACCTATATGCAAACAAAAACTAATTTACAACAAATCGTCTGTGGCGTCAACACTGTACTGTAACTTTATTACGAGACGAGGCGGCTATCTGTTCCTTTTAGGATCTCCTAACGTTAAAAGTTAATTTTGTTCACGGACCGAGGCCTAGGTTCACCAACAGACAACAGCACGTCCGACGTAATGCTTTTAAAGCTCTTGCAATATTAGTAACTTCCAAAAAAAAATGATCATGCGAATCTAAGAACTCCAATTGCACCACAGACAAGAAAAAAGACAGTATTGTTTCTTATTTATCTGGAATTCTAGATGTTTAGAATCAAATTAACTCGTTTGTAGCCAGCTAACTGGATTGAACCGGAATAGATTACAAGGCCAAAGCTATTAATAAATGTTTATATGCCATATACAACATTGCGCGAGAAACCTTGACCTGATGACCAGAATAATTGTCAGAACTGCTGAGACGTTAGAAATCGAGAGTTACAGGCTCGCAGCTCGCTTGCCTGACCTACGGCCTGTGACGAGTGACGATACACTTGAATGGCCCGCTCGACTGGCACAAACGATCTTAAACGCTGTCAAGTGTTGCGACTTGCGTATATTGAAATGCTGAATATTTGCGACCCTAAAAACTGAAGCTGCCTCAGTTTCATATTCATTAGATAAGCCCTAAAACCCATGAAAGAGTAACCTTTTTTAAGGTGAAAAATGCGGTTAAAAGTATACAAAAATAAAGTAAGTTGAGGACGTTGAGGTTTACTTATTCAGGATCCATTATGTGTATTTGTTAAATGCAATTACAAATAAAACTACAGTAATAATTGAGTAGCGAATAATAGCTCCGTGCCTCGAGAATATGCACTACACGGACTACACCAGTATTGCAATATAAATGGACTTCGCTGGCTTCTGAGAGATCAGCGTACTAGTGACGAATAAATTTTACGCTTCATTATTCGGTCATTGAGACAACACATTATCCAGTATATAGTATATTGTACAGAATCACGTAGTCACGTACACGAATATGGAAATCGTTGTATGAACCGCTTTACTATTTCATAATGAGCTAATCAATATGACCTTTTACGGGCAAGGAAAACGAAAGTGAGGTATTCCGTTATTTATTTCCGTTGTTTCCGTCAGCATGTGAGCGATGAACTGTTTCGCCCACGAGTAATTTCACTGTCTAAGTCAGCGTTTCTTAACCTTTTTTTAGTCCACGGACCCCTGGAAAATCAAGCACAATTTCAACGACCCCCTTAATAAAAAGAAAAGTCAAACATTTTCGGACTATTTATTTTAGTAATGGAAATAAAAAAAAAATAATTAATGTTGGTGGTTGGTTGGTGCTGTTTTTTCGCAACTAAATTGTGTTGTTGTTACTTCTAAGTTGTAATCTTAAATCGGACTCCTAAACGTAGCGATTACGAGACTTGGTACTTACGTTTAATTTTACTGCTATTTTTATAATAACTTCAGCTAAAAAGTCCCCAAACGATATGCAAGTATCGCTAGCGCCAAACGCTGCGATTACGGCACTTTAATTAAACAAGTCCTCCGAGCAAATGGGACCCGAAACCCGCTCCGGCGCTACAACATATCTCTTCCTTATGACAGCAGACAGACCCGCCGACTTACGTAAACTATCTAACTGAATTGAAGCTGTAAGTTGTAATGTCTTCAAAGGCCTCGGGGATAAAACACCAAGTTCTTTTGAAGAAAAACTGCCGCTTACGTTCCATATAAGGTATTATTTATGATTCACACATAAATAAGACCCGCCTCCCTCAAGACACGCTTGTTACTGTATAGTGTATTGTTAAACAAAATCTTTAATGCCCCATATTTAGTCTATTGCCTCTCGTCTCTGTCGAATCTGAACATAAAAATAGCCTTAACTATCCATCGGATCCTACAATCGGGATATCATAGTTTACCATATCATAAAAATATGCATTTTATGTTTAGTTTTATCCTGTCCCTTTAGGTTAATCCGGTCAAAAAAATTACATAGTGCATTGAATAATATTGCGATAAAGTTTATTTTATTTAGAAAATTATAATATCCTTGTTTTGCCTCTCTAAAATAGGTATTAAAGATATCCTACTAGCGCTAACTGCCTCGGTAATGTCGGCGTTAGCTGGGTGTCGGTGTTGGCTGGGCTGTGGGCATGACATCAGCGTTGGCCGTTGAGTCACGCTCGATTACGGAACCTCTGGCCTTGTCAACCTGTTCGGCGTCTCAGCGCCGCGTCCGCGTCAGCGGAGCTCCTAACCGCGACACTTTCACTGGTGGCTGATGCGAGCAAGCGATCGCCGTGTATGGACTATGGATATCATAATGCTCCATTATGGCATCCGTTTAGATCAAACCTAATGATAGTCCGTTCAGATCCAATTTTATTTAAATGTCAGCAAAGAGAAGATTAGAAAACATAACGCTACAAATTATAACGCAGATCATACTCAAAGTCGTAATGTTATTTAAAGCCCGCTAAAGCTCACAAGACAACGAGCTTATTGACAAATCCTACTTCTATTATAAATGTGAAAGTTTGTGAGGATGTTTGTGGCTCTTTCACGTAAAAACTAATGAACTGATTTTGATGAAATTAGGTACGCCTAAACTACTAGTTTAGGCTCTAAAATATAAATTAACATTTATGATTTAACACACAGGCAGTTAATTCTAATCCTGAAAAGGTACAGTCTTCCCGTGTCTTCCCGAGGCTGTATTTACGCGGGCGGAGCCGTTGCCAAACGCTAGTGTTAAGTGTATATTTAATGTAATTAAATTCGTATATTTGCTCTTATAAATAGTTGGCAATAAAATTTTTAGGCTCTGGTACTTTTAGCTATATAACCTACTATCTACATATCATATTCATTTAATTCTTATTAATTCCATTTAATTTAACACAATAATAATAACATATCAGAACTGTTTACAAGATATCAAAAATAATGAAATAACACAAATATTAACATAGAAAACACATAGCATACTGCATAATATTTAACAATAAAAATAAAAAATAATTTAAGTCTAATTTATATAATCGCAACACGGCATGAGTCATGACTCATGACACAATCACTAACCTTTGTGAGCTTAGCGATAGCCGTCGTCCCGACTCCCGACTCCCGACTCCCGACTTAGCAAGTACTAAGAAGACGGGTAGAGAAGATAATATTACAGATAGAGCTTTTAACTTCAAAGAAATCGTATAATCTGGAAATGTTAGACAAGTGACAACACACATTCTATATTTCATAAAGAAAAGAAAATTGCGGTTAATGGCTCCTCCAACGCAAATAGAGTAAATATTCTTCCTAAGGCTTTTCTGTTTACTTAAAAAAAACGTTATGACCTGTTTTTTATTGTTTATCCAATTCCATTATCGTCGATGCGCCGCGAAGAATCCGTAGAAACTACTCGAGCTAAATATGATATGAATTTATACGTATTCGTAAGATATTGCTGAACAGGAGCTGCTTTCCTCCTAAATATAGTATCGATCCGGAAGTCTCCTCGGCAACGCGGGATAAATAGGTGACAACGTGGCACTTTCCTCTGTTGATATACCTTTCAATATTCAGGCCGACAAGCCGATACTTATTGATACGACATAGATACAGATACTCACTTTTCCATGGACCTAGTTATAATAAAACATCAATTTATAAAAAGTCCATTTCACTACCGAAACAAGGGGCTCAATTTAAAAGTAATTTGGACCTACACGTTTATTTATTATTCAGTTCGTGCGCTTGTCCCTAAAACTCCCTTTGTCCTGAAAGGCTGGAGTAATTGAGTTGAGAACTGAACTGAAAATCCAAAGACCAGTACAATGGAGTGTGATAATATGTATATTTATGTAAGCTAACTGTTTACGTGTGTATGGTGTACTGTGTACACATACTACTCTGAATTTGGCGTGACTCCTTGACCTAAAAATAACAAAACATTCGTCTTGAGTGTCTTGACACAGTGACAGTGAACGTGTTGACGCGTGCACCTTGCTGCCCCGACACAAGGGTGATATTGCAACGCCCGCGGGTCCTAGGCGTTACGTAACGAGCATCCGCAATCAGCTGGCGCGGGCGTCAGGTAGAGAGGAATGCACAATGACAGAACCGTAGTCCGCACCGACCGCTTCACGCTTGACGCAATTAGCCTCAGACCTTCAAAATATAGAACTACACAGCCTGATGCAACTAAAGCCCCTTCAGGGTCTAAATTGCTAACATGTATAGACCGACAGATCTTAAAAGGCCATTTCGAGTCCGCATTACGTTCATAACTTGTTTCGTTTTAGATAAAGTGTGGTCGCAGTGCTCGTCGAATTTCATCTTCTTCGTCGTCCGCGACCGGACTTTATCATAAATTGGCTACATATCGGGTAAATCATCATATTAGAAATTCATCTATTTTGTCAGTTTTCAATACAATTGATTAAAATGGCCCACATCATAAGAGTGTGAGAATGTCAAATATTGTTTAAGAATTGTTAGAAGTTTAATTACTGTAAGAGCTGTTAGGTTCTGTGCTTTAAGTATAACTAAAATTATAAAAATAGAAATGATTATGCTAAGTATGTTCGCTTAAATCTTTTCGTTTACTATCAAAACTTACATTCTACACTAGGCTCTAGGATGATTAATTCATCGTACTCCCAATGGAAAACATGTATTTTCCATTTCTGAGTACGAATGCATGTTGAATAGGAATGAGAACTCTAACGCGATACACTAAAGTTACAAATGTACCTTTATTGCACACCCAACAGGCAACACATACTTAATACAACATCTTGACTAGCGCCTATGTCCTCTATCTAGATAATTGTTAACCTAGTAAATAAGAGTCAATGTCAAAGTGTTTATGGACGCGTTTACGAAATTCATTCTTTGACAGTTGTTTTGACAGATGAGTTTGGACTGACACTAATTCTTTTTTTTTTTTTAATATATGGCATCGGCTTAAAACCATTTGCCAGTGTCAAGTTAAAAAGGCGGGAAATAGAATTTTCGTTTTAATTTTCAACACCGTATTCCTAAATCGTCAAGTGTAAAGTCTAGTCAAAGTCCAAATAGATAGTCAGTGCAGTCAATGAGTCAAGTCAGTCGATTCAGTAAAGTGGTAGAAGCTTTACTGAAAGTTTCTAGGGAGTTTTGGAGGGAACACAAAAGAGCACGTTTTTTTGAAGTTGTACCACTTGCCGACACGTGCACGTTAATGGATATTTAATGGTTAATATTCTACCAATATTACACATTAATAACCGAAACAACACAAATTTATGAGAAATACAAAATCCACAACGTCACCCATTGAATTCCCTGGCAAAACTCGACACTAATTCTTTAGAAATATTTTGTGCAATAAATCCTGACAGTGGCCGTAAATCTAACCTTATCGCTGCGCATTAAGATTCATGCGTATTTAGCAGAATACCGTGTGAAAATTTTGAAAATTACGACTTGCTTAGACCAAAAACTTATGGTCTATTACGGCATCCGTTTAAATGAAACCTAATGATAGTCCGTTCAGATCCAATTTTATTTAAATGTCAGCGAAGAAATCATCTCTTTGATCTCATCAGAAAACATAACGCTACAAATTATAACGCAGATCATACTCAAAGTCGTAATGTTATTTAAGCAAGTCTAAGTAAGTTGCGTAGACCGAGCTTTGTGACCCGGCGCCGAGTCTTGCTGGAAGGACCATTCTTGGTTATTGAACGTGGTGTTGTTAAGGGGCTTCACTACCTTCTCAAGAATGGTATCTTGATACACTTGTGCCGATGTTTTGATACCTTTTTCACAAAAGCATGGCTCAGTCACTCCTTCATAGCTAATATCCCACCAAACCATCACTGAAGTCGGATAGTGCCCACGTTGCACTCTGTCGACTAATTGGGAAGCTTCCTTAGAGCTTTGAGCATAAATAAATACGGTCATTGATGTTGTTAAAATGTTGTTCAATTGTAAAAAAATTCTCATCCGTAAACAAAATTTTCTGTGACCTCTTTTGCGTACCGCTTCAGTAGTTGTGTCGATTTTACCACCCTATTCTTTTTTAAATTATCAGTTAAGAAATGACCAGTACGTCTCTTATAGGCTGCAAATCCTAAGTCATCTTTTAAAATACGCGACATGGTTCTAGGTGCTATCTTCATCTCCCGATATAAAATCTTTTGCTTTCGGACAGGATTTCTTCAAATTCTTTCCCTTACTGCTTTGACCACCTTTTTCGTACGAACACTACGTGGACGGCCAGATCTTTTTCTGTCACAAACATTTTACTAATACCAAGCGTATGGAGAGTTTTAAAAATTGCATTTGCCCCAAAATGAGAAAACCCAATGAACAATCAAAATGACAGATTCCAAATTCAAATGTAATATTTTGTTTATTTTTAATTTTAACAGTATTTATGGTCAGACATATCGATATCGGTGGACAAAACTCTGATGAGTAGTAAGTGATGTCATCATAATAATATGTTGGCGTTTCTTGTGAAGACGGTGGTGATAATGATGGTGATTACTGTAAGTGGTATGATGGCATATGCTTGCAGTTCTTTAAACAACGTCGGATACAACAAACATGTATCTATAAGGACTCAGGAGTTCCGTTCGGTACTTTTGGATCTAGGGATCCATCCTTGGTACAAAAGCTTACTTTTTGGTAGCATATGCTTGGAATACTTCTGAAAAAGTTGAAATCACTATATTTGTCTAAATAAATTTCGAAGAGTTCCCTCGATTTATCCTGGATCCTCTCATCAGGTCTCCACTTTGGTGACTAAGGGACAAATTCCGAATAATAGCCTATACAAGAAAAGAACAATTTTAATTGGAGGATAAGGAAAAGGTGAATGAATGAATGAATGAAATATTCTTTATTGTGCACATAGAAATATAAAAGAAAAGAGATAAAAATAACAATATACACAGGTAACACAATGGCGGCCTTATTGCTAGGTAACAATCTCTTCCAGGCAACCACGGGTAGAGGAAATAATAGAAAAGAATTTGGCGTGCAGGATCAGATAAAAAGAACAAAATAAAATACAAAAAAATAAATACATGACTGTGTTTAAACAATATATATATATATATATTGTTTTTACTATTGATTTCCTTAAGATTTGACGAACAAACAAAGCAATAACTTCCTATGTGTCTGTTGTAAACAGTTGCTCTGTGCTCACGTTTCTCTGTAAGCAGAAGGCAATGGTGCGGCGCGTGCATAATTGGATGCCGTCGCTAATCCCGCGGCCCGCGGCCTTGGCGCTGCACCGCGCACGTGCAGCGCAAAATAAATAGACACAGAAGACTAGTCACTAGAGCAGGGGTTCCCAAACTTATTAGTGCTGAGACTCCCTTGGGTCTTGGCTATTGTTTTACGACGCCCCTCAACGTAGTCGACAAAAATACTAACGAATTTTTGTAGGTAGGTACTACTCTAGTAACAGGCAATCAGGAAAACACGAATTTGCAAATTATTTTTTTATTTAATGGGAACATAGAAAAAACATGAATAATAATAAAAAGAGATATTTATAAACTGGCTGGCTCCTAATGAGATGGATGTGCTTGTTTTTCTGAGCATAGTTTTTGAAAACGGGGCTCAAGTTTGGAAATGGCCAGTCTCATTTCTTTCTCTACGTCTATTTTAGATCTGTACTTGTTCTTTATTACTGCAACTGCAGAAAAACCTGTTTCACACAAGTATGAAGTCGCAAATGGTAATAAAACCTTTAAAGCTGCAGTTCTGATGGCATGATATTCTTGAGATACTGAGCTCCAGAATTCAAACAGTTTATCTTTGGCGTATTCAAGCTTTAGGTTGGAATCACAGGACAATTCTATCAATTGTTCTTCTTCCTCTGTTGAAAGTGTCGATGGTGTGGGTGACTGGAAAGGGTTTCTGACCCAGTCGTATTGCTGCAGATTATCGGGAAAATATTTTTGAAAGTTTTCGTTTAATGAAAGCAAGTGGTAAAGATTGATTTTAAAGTAGGGTCAAGGATTTTTATCGATTTTTCTTGTAGAATACTTTCTAAAGCAGGGAAACAGTCAATTATTTGATCTTCTAATTTTCGTTTCCAAAAAAGCAACTTTTTCTGAAACCCAGTAATTTTGTCTGCCAATTGCAGGATATGGGTATTGTTTCCCTGCAAAGACTTATTAAGATCATTTAATTTGTTAAATATGTCACAGAGATATGCCAATTTTATAATAAAATCTGTATTATTAAAATTTTGCGCATCTTCATGTGATTCTCTCTGTAAATACGTGTAAACCTCATTTTTTAATTCATACACACGTGCGAGAACGTTACCTCTGGACAACCATCGAGAGTTGCAATAATAAATTAAAGTAGTATGCTCGGCACCCAGTTCTTCACAAAGTTTATGGAAAAGTCTTGTTTTCACCGGTCGAGTTTTAATGTAGTTCACCACTTTAATAATGCAATCCAACACATTACTTAATTCAGGGGTAATGTTCTTTGCCGCTAAGGCCTCCCTTTGTATGACACAATGTGTCCATTTTACATTTTTAGCCTTGGTTTTGATTAGAGCTTGTAATCCTCCATACTTTCCAGACATCGCTCGGGCACCATCGGTACACACACCCACACAGTTTTCCCAGCTTATATTATTTTCGGTCATATGAGTCCAAAATGTGAAATAAATCAGCAGCTTTACCACCTTCACATATTTTTTTGCAGAACAACAAATCCTCACACAGATTATTTTCTTGTATGTACCGTACGTAACATATCAATTGAGCATCGTCATTACTATCTGTCGCCTCATCTAGTTGAATGGCGAATAAACCTGAAAGTTTCCCAACAATTTGCTCGTTAATGTCTTCTGCCATGTCGTAAATACGGCGACTAATCGTATTGTTTGACAGAGGAATATTTTTTAGTTCTTTAGCTGCCGATTCTCCAAGCATCACTGATACCATATCAACCGCTGCAGGTAAAATCAGTTCCTCAGCAATCGTGTGTAGTTTCTTAGATTTGGCAATACGGTGAGCTACCATGTAGGAGGCGAGCAATGCTTTTGAAGGAACTGTTGCTCTTGAAACCAAAGACATGGACTGCTGTTTCTATTCTCGCAGTTTTCTTACAAATAACTCTCTCGGCTTACCTTGTAAATCACTGTGAACTAATTCCAAATGCCGCTTTAGTTTGTTAGGAAGCATACTTTCAGCTGCCAACACTTTGTAACAAACAACACATTGAAGAAGTTCTACATCTTCTTTAGTAATGCAAGTAAATCCGAAATCCACATATTCGTCGTCATATTTTCTATATTTCTTTCGTTTACCTCCAGTAACATTACTGCTCTCGCCTGACTCTTCATTTCGTTTTCTATTTTTTGAATAAATTTATCCATAATTAACCTAATAAATCTATTCAATCTGATCTGTCTAACCTCAAAACACCGGGTGCGTAATTAAACAAAACAAATGAACGATGTGATTGCGCGCTGCATCAGAAACGCGGGTCGCGGGGTGAGGCGGCGCGGTGGCGCGGCGGTGGTCAGCCGCTCTCCCGCGCTCGCGTCGCGATGATTGACAGAATGCGCGCGGCGCTCACTCAACTTAGCCGCATCGACGTATCGACACGCGACGCCCCTGGGATACGACCCCAGGGCGTCGCGACTCACAGTTAGGGAACCCCTGCACTAGAGTATACATTCCACGCTCGAAAAACGCACAGTGCAGTTTTACGTTCTTAATGTCTTTCGGGATAGTCGTTTACATCGTCAATCATTTCCATAAAAAGCGCTTATTGTAGAGCGACATTGCAAAAGTAGTTGCTCTGTGCACAAGCATCATCGACACAATTTTCCGCATCGCTGTCAAACGCTGCGAAAAATTACAGCGCTCCTACATATCATGCAGCGGAGCAAAGGCAAATAATATTTATTACTAACGTAAAGAACCGTCATTCGACAGACTTACATGATTGACAGCTCGCAGCTATGTGTGCGTGACCAGACGTAGGCCGGGGTTGCGCGCGGCGAGCGGGGTGTAAGTTTTTCCAGCTAGGACTTTCCTTCACGGGGCTGGCCGCTAGTCGTTTCTTGCTTTGACATAATTGACAATATAATTTAAATTTGTCTGGCGTGGCGTTCAAAATTATTCTGGTATAAAAAAAAAAAAAAAAAAACCTTAGGCTTACGTCAACATGGCTGACATTTGCCGGTGCTCGAGCTGTCATTTGTAGATAGTGTCGCCCCTGTGGCAAAAGTGCAAAAGTGACGTATACTCCGTAGTCCGTTCCGATTCAATGTAATCTAAAAACAAAAAATGAAATTCGACCAAAATAATGCGCCACTGTATTCCTTTAATTTAATGCGTGGTGACTTATTCACATGACATTTCAATTGATAGCGTTCTATCCGGCCATTGCGGTTTGTTTACATATCGGTTACAGTACCTGGGTACCGAGCTTGGCTAGTAGTTCTGATAAATTAGAAAAATTAAAAAGAATCACAAAAATCTGACAGGGATTTGAACCCACCACATTCCGAATTTTCGAACAAAGCAAAAATTATACATACGCATACCAAACTGCCAATCGACTGGACATAATAGAGTCAAAATTATTGATATATTGTTGCACGACGAAAGAAAAAACATAGATAGCTTAAAAATGCACAGTTTCCAGGGATAAGACCTAGCTTGATCGATTTTTCTCCCGTTAGACTCCCTGCATACTTAATTTCATGGTAATTCTTGCAGCCGTTTTGCAGATACCGATTATATATATATACAAGATGGTCTCGTTTGAAGTATAAGATAAAATCGGAACGGATTATATAGGTTGGCTTCCGCGTCTATTTACTCTGTGCCCTCTGCACAAACAAAGACAGTATTTATAGATGCACGGAATCCGATGATTGATGAAATCCCGTCTGATTTTGGAACAGCTTTTCTCGCTCTGCATTTTTTTGGCGGTAGGCTCCCGATATTTTCTGATACTCGTATAGTGCCACTATTTTTTAAGAAATTTTAATTAAGGAAGACAACTTACTCCTTAGTCCTTACTCTATAAAAGTAACATTACGACCCACACAATATGTTACAGAAACTGTTGCATTTGTGCGATAACTCTACACTGCTGTTTCGTCATTTCGTGTACTTGAACAGACGTTAACAGATACGTTGCAGGCCATTAATCCGGTCTAGATGTAATGAGATTATAATATAATGTTAATACCCACTGACTGCCAAATTGTATCATATATACCTTGGAATGCTGTTTTGCACAATCCCTACACGTAACGCGAACGCAAATAAGTAGTAACAAGATCACGCCGGACTCCGGAGTAATTCTCTATAGTCTATACTAATGCTAACTACAGTTCTGACGAATGACGATATATTTATGTGTCGCTTTGGCCTTCAGGCCTTTACGTCGCGTCGCGTCTTGCACTGTGGGCTGTGGCTGCAGTTAGCACTCTATTTGCATTGCGTACTTCACTAACGCCCGAAATTAATAATCAATCTTAATCTCATTTCAGCTATCTGAGATCAAGGTTTCAATACATTTCAACGATCCTAGGATTCACTTCACGTCAATTTACGTTAATTTTTGTTTGAGAATCTGAGATTGAAGTCAATCTAAGATTTTAGATACGTTATTATATTTCGGGCGTTAATCAGTTATAATCTACGAATGTTATTTGAACTTCTTCTACAGTATTTCTTTCGTCTTTATTTTACTCATTTAAGTTTGATTGAAGGTCACGTACCTCGTTAATCATTTACGTAATTGCAAAAAAACAATATGTATTCTTTAGACGTTTAGTAAAACTAATAGTTTTATTAAACTATCTTGCTAATCTTTTTTTAGAAGCTACATTTGCAGCCCGCTCAATCAGATACTCGCTCGGCACAGAGTTGCGAAACGTCCTGACGTGTCCCCTTTAATTTATGGCAGGTCTCGATATATCTCATGATATATCGTATTCATCAGCATCGGCCGTGAGCTGACCTACATGCGCACGATACACGCGCCCACTGCCCACACCGCGCCGCGTTGACGGGTGTCGCATTTAGCTACATTTTTAAAGATATTGTCCATAAAGTCCATTCCTTGTGGACCTGGGGTCTTCTTGCGCCAAAAAATGATCAAGCTCTATCATATTAAGTCCCTGAAAGGATTAGGATCGTTATAGTAAAACTTACGATGCATTTAATAAACGCAGTACAAAATATATCTTAAAAGTATGACTGCCAGAATGGCCACCAGGCTGGCTCGAGCTTCATCCGAAGCATTTTTAAACAATAGAAAAGCTCTGATCTTCTTTTAAATGAATTGATATATTTTGACCTAATTATCGGCAGCGGTAGGTAGCCCTAACGTTCTAATCTAGCACTAATGACGTTGGAGTATGACCAACGGTAATGGCCCAATTGCGGGCGAATATGATCGCTAATGCGGCGCGGGCGCGGGTGTCCAAGGTCAAGGGAGCTGACGCGTTGCATAAGACCGGTCCGACCGGTTCCGAGATCATACATCAAGTATGGAATGTGCGCGAACTCCGCACGCACGAGGAAAACACTGCGACTGAAGTTGGCCGCGGGAATTTCGTTTTTGAATCTAATGGAAAGATTCAGCAGTAATCTTTCACAAATATGGCTCTTCTGGCTTCATATTCCTCAGCGTCCTTTAAGATAGCTCCTCAACTTCTTAGATAAGGCGGTAGACGGTCATCAGCTATGGAGTCGTCCAGACTTCAGCTATGTATATCCTTAACACCTTTGAAGAGTCTTATAAGACAGTAGACGGTCGTCTGTAGTAAATAGCATTACTAGTGAAATCTACACATTTCCTGTGTTAATCCAAATGTAAATTTATAGCCACAACAATACACCTGTTGACATTACATGGCGGGTGTCCGAAACGCATGACCAGAATATGTAATGTGATTTACGCGCTCTATAAATACCTATCTAGTATCTACTACCCACTAAAACCGGATTGTCGTATCGTAACTCGTAGCTTATCCATAGACTTCACATTGAGTTATATTCATCACTAGAACTTGTTATGGGGGGTTTATAGGTTGGCTTTTCAAGGCTGGCGTCGATTGAACAACTTTTTGAGGCATCGATGTAAAAACTCTCGATATAATCCGCCTCTCGTGGTCGGCTCAAAGCGGATGGATCTTCAGGTCTCTGGGTAAATAGACCTACGAGTTGCTCTCGACTTAACGATTTCCGTCTTAAATAGCACGACGGGGTGATGATAAATCCTCACAAACATAATTTATTACATGGGTAGATTTGATGTGTACCGTTGTACACTTGTACAGATATTGTGGTGTGGTGGTGAAATATGACCCTCGTACACCCACCGAGCCGCACACGTTTTAATATCTCCGTTCCACCCACCGCAGCTGTCGTTCTATTCAATGCAACGTCATAATTCAACATATAAAGTTAGCCTGACAAGTGTTATCGATTATTATTGTCACCTGAGTATAATATGTGTTCAAAATTTGTAGCTTAGTCGAGAAGTTATGTTTTAATTTAAACATTGGCAACCATTGCCACTCGTAAGTCGTAACCCTTTGTATGATTTAAGGGGTGCCAGAGATAGCTGTTTCCGGATCTGCAACAAAACTATTAGAATTCAGAATGTCTTTCTTCAACTAACCAGTTATAAGTAGGAAGGAGAGGCCAGGCTTTAACCAAAGGACAACAATGAATATTATTTAGCATCGGTCTGCTATAAGAATATCCTGTAGATAACATTCAAACTTCTCGTCCATTGTTTGCGAACAGCGATGGACGTTGAACGATCGCGTAAATTGTGCTTATACGCTACAGTAATTATGTATGCAGAACGAGGCGAGCGCGCGATATACCATAGTCCATACAACTAAATATTAACGTTCCCTAGTCGGAATAGGGTCACGAAGTGTATTTAGTAAACAATAGTGAGGAACTCATTCCCCTGGGCTAGCCGGCTGCCGAGATAATAATGCTTTCGTTTGGACGTCTCCATTCAGCAATGGCACTGTGGAGTTAATGAGTTTTTAATAGCAACCCTCCACGGTGGGACCTCCTCTTTTTGTACAAATTAATGTCTTTTATTTCGGCAAACAATTGACGAAGGCGCCCGAATAAACAATTAGAACGGGGCAATTAGGGCACAGTGACGCAAAGTGGTACGCACGTGCGGGCGTGCAGCGTACGGGCTACGACCCGCGAGCGTGTGTTTGTACATGTATTAATTGTAATAAGCACGTAATAGGCAATTAGTGTAAAAGGCCTCATTTTCCTTTTTGAGCTTGTTCTCGTATCGGTTTCAAAATCGATAGTTTTCGCACCTACAAACATTTGCAATATTATGTAATGACACTTGATAGCTTCGCCGTTTAGGTTTTGAGGATGATCCTTCAAAGCGATGAGTTCTGACTTCTGATGAGGCACTTCTCAGTATTTTTTTATTTACTTTATGCTATGTCATCTACTCGAGAAGTACTCCAGCTGGCAGTTCTTAAACAGAATAGACTTAGTCGTAAATGATCTAAGCTAGGGTGATGTAAGACTCCTACAAAATTTGTGGCACCGGTGGCGTAAGGCGAGGTCGGCTGCGGTTAGCTTACTCCAGTAAACCGGCGCATGGCAGCTCAGCCTCCAAGTTCCGACGCAATGTGATCACTCACTTAATCGACACTATCTACTTTAAAGGTTAGCTTAATAGTACATTATTGAGGATGGGTTAAAATCATTGTATCTACTAAATTTACGAGATACCTAGTTTTACGGTTCAATCACAGCAGACACAATTAATTATATAAAAATTATGAAGATAATATTACAGGAAATAATTATAATAATTATTCATATTATGTGATGATAAATGGTATAAATGTATAAAATTAAAATTCGTCCTTACTTGTCCGAAGGCTTAACAGTTCTTTCTGCTCAGCTTCGCAGCCTGCCTACTGTGTAATTATTATCATAAAATTAAAACTTTATACAAAGAGCATCATTAGAGTGTATTACATAGTACATTAGAGTGTACTTGACAACATCATCGTTGGGTATCTTTGAGTCAGGCTTTTGTTTTAACAGCAGTGTTAAATTGAACTTAATGGTACTTCGATAAATGCTCCGTCCGACAAGAATACTGCATAATATTATGTAGATTGCGGCTGTGGGTCCTACCCGTCTCACATAATGCTCTGTACATACAACATGCAGATTACTTCTTGTTACCAGCGTTTGTTCAGCTAATTGCGATAATAATACGGTCGTTTCTATTCCAGGCACGACAGAGCGGGCTTGCCTGATAACGGGCTCGGTGGAAGGCATTATGGTGGTGCTGGACTTCATCATGGAGAAGATCAAGGAGAAACCCGAACTGGTCAAACCCTTCCCCGAGGGAGTGGACGCCAAAATGCCCCAAGACAGGGACAAACAGGTATAGAGTCATTGGGGACATAAACTTTACATGTCAGATACAAACATGACATGACAGGATGCTATGAAATATGAAATATTTTTACTGCTAACAAATTATGGAACTACAACAGAAACTATAGATTTTCGCAACAAACTAATATTACTGGCAGTGGTGGGATAAAAACTACCAAGTCTCTTAAGTACTGTCTCTTCTAAGCTCCCATCACATGCCAATGTTTGCTCCAAATGTTGCTTCGTAATGCTAAATGCTAATGGACATCGATTGTCCGATACCCGGTCCCAAGCGGCGCGGCAGACGCGGGCCTTATCAGCGCCGATAAGGACGGCGTGATACTCGATAGTCGATACAACACCATGAACTGCCAGTGATATGGGGCTCATGCTTCATGTCAATGTATACGCCCCAATTCCCATATACAATATATAATCGAAGTTTTTTGTGTGCCTGATGGCTCTGATAGTTGGCACACTCTCGGAAACACAACGCAAGTATTATTTCACGCAGGTTTTCTATGAAACCGTGGTTCTCCAGTCAAGCCGACCCCTTTGTGCCGAAGTACTCCTCCACGGTCAACATGTAACTGCAATCTCTATCACACTCATATTATAAATGTGAAAGTTTTGTGTGTGTCTATGTGTTTGCATGTTTGCCTGTCTTTCACGCAAAAAACACTGAAAGGATTTGAATGAAATTTGCCCCACTAACAGTAGCCATACACCATGCTGCCTATCGGTCCAATCGACATGACGCTACCGATTGTACCAGTTAGAACTTAACATAAACAGTATAAACTGTCATGCCAATCCACGCCCAATGCCCATACACGGTCAGTTCTAACACGTTGGTTTTAAGTTCTAACTAATCCAATCGGTAGCGTCATACCAACTGGATGTATGGCTACACTATTATTGACTATAGAGCATGCAGACTCATGTACTGCATGAGCGCGGTGCGGAACACTGACATGTTGACCGCGGAGCGCGGAGGATGTTTCGCAAAGATGAGTTGCAAGATGTAATCCCCTGCATGTTCCCATGAGCACCACGCTTCATCAGACAACTCGAAGCGCAATACCGTTTGTATGTGAACGTTATAATCGTGTCGTCAGTACTTTAATTGTATGTACGTGCGCTCGTTGAATATGCATGACGTCTCGGCGGACGTGCCGACGCGCCGAGAACCCGGCGAAACGAACTGAGCAAATACAACACTTGTTTATAGCAAAGTAAATAAGGTGGATCAAACTTGTAGGCTAAATTATATTACGGTGTTAAAGCCTTACGTATAATTCACTCAATCCGACAGCCAATAGAGAAAATGGCGCGGATATCCTGAAGGGATCACTGCCCCATTATCTTTCTCTATATCTATTACTATATACAGGGTGACCTGAAATTCGATACATTCCTTTGAAAGACAGAAAGTAGACCTCATTTACAGTAATATTTTTCATGGCATCCCCTATCCGAAAGTTGATATTTACAAAGTTATTGAAATTTCAAAAATTTTTTCTTTATTTTCGACTTTTTGACTTTGACATAACGTATTTTTAAAAATGTTTGTCTTTTTAGTGATTTTTTTTATGTATTTTAACCGTCAATGAGTCAAATAATATTTTTAAGGAATAAATAGGGACAAACTAAGCGAGAATTTTTCATTATGAGACACGAAACAGAATTTTCTTTTAAGAAAAATGCACATTTTTCTTAAAAACAGGTGATTTTCTTTAAAAAGTTGTATGATACAATGCGTACAAATACCTTAAATAACTTTCTTACCTCATAAGCTTCCAAAAAAGGTACAAATATGTACATAAAAATATGAACATGTAATAAACAAAGACAAAACAATCATCAGGTAACGTTATCTCAAGAATTACTCTACCTGAGGCGACCTTTTTTTTCAATTGTTTCCTTTGTTCAAACTTCGGGATGTTTCGGCTACTGTCATCGCGGCCCTTTGTCAATGAGTTACCGACTGGCTTAGAGAGAAAATTTAGTAGCTAATATTAGTTTTAAGTCAACTATTGCCGTGTACGGACGTATTGTTGCTTTATTGAACTTGTGATTTTTTTGTATCGCGATGGCTGCTTTTGAGTACGATGAATACGCTGACATCTTGTTTTGTTACGGACTTTGGAATGGTAATGCTGCTGCTGCACGAAGAACATACGTTGAACGTTTTCCGAATCGACGAGTGCCAAACGTTAGAGTGTTTTCAACATTTCGACGAATTCGGAAAAGCGGCCGTGTTGATAGAAGACGTGGCGATTCAGGCAGACCTCGTTTGTATGCTCCATAATAAGAAGAAGAAATTTTAACACTTTTTCAAAATGATCCTTCTATTTCTACAAGAGCGGCAGCTAGAAGACTTGGATTAAGTCAATGGAAGGTGTGGTTTACAGTACACACAGCGCGTCTACATCCATTTCACTACACACCTGTCCAAGCGTTGGAAGAGGGAGACCCGGTTAGAAGAATGGAATTCTGCCGTTTTATGATAAATGCAGACATGGAGGATCGCAATTTCTTCTCAAGAATATTGTGGACGGATGAATCGAAATTTGACCGTGATGGGATAAACAATTTCCACAACACACATTACTGGGCACCAAAAGGAGAAAACCCCAGGATGAAAAAAGAAAGGGCCCATCAAACCAGATTCAGTCTAAATGTCTGGATGGATATAATTAATAATAATTTAGTTGGACCTCATTTTTTGCCTCAAAATTTAAATGGTGAAATGTACGAACATTTCCTAAGAGAGGAGATTACTGGTTTAATGGAAGATGTGCCAATAGCAACTCGTCGTAATATGATTTTCCAGCATGATGGTTGCCCGGCCCACTTCCGCCTCGGCGAACGCCAGTGGCTAGACCAAACTTACCCACATCGCTGGATAGGTCGAGTCGGGCCAATTCCTTGGCCAGCACGGTGTCCCGATTTGACCCCGTGTGATTTTTATCTTTGGGGTCATATGAAGGCTTTGGTGTATACTACACCCATAACTACTGTAGAGGAGCTCAGAAGCCGCATAAGAAATGCAGCAGAAGAAATCAAAACTAGTCTTACTACCAGAATAATCAAAACAGAGGTACGGAGAAGACTACGGGCCTGTATCAGAAACAGAGGTTCACATTTTGAACAAGAACTAAAGTAGAATATTTATTATTAAATTTAATTAAACATTGATGTTTTTTAAGCACAATAAACGTAATTAAATTCAAGTTTTTCCTTTTATTTTAACCTTATCGCAAATAAATCGATTTAGACATTATTTCATTTTACTTCTAATATGTTTACTACAACGTCATATTTTTATGTAGACATTTGCACCTTTTTGGAAAGCTAATGAGATAAGGAAGCTATTTAGAATATTTGAGTCATTGACGGTTAAAATACATAAAAAAATCACTAAAAAGACAAACATTTTTAAAAATACGTCATGTCAAAGTCAAAAAGTCGAAAATAAAGAAAATATTTTTGAAATTTCAATAACTTTGTAAATATCAACTTTCGGATAGGGGATGCCATGAAAAATATTATTGTAAATGAGGTCTACTTTCTGTCTTTCAAAGGAATGTATCGAATTTCAGATCATCCTGTATAGAGCTACATCAATGTTGCTCATGGCCTAAACCCCTATCCACCAACAGCGAAATCCGACGGAATATTGTTATTTAGGGCTAGTCTATTAGGGCTTTTTCAATAATTCCACAAAAAAGTACTTATCTAGAAAAAACCGCAAGACGGGACAAATATTGTGTAGTATAATCTGAATAGATTAGAAGCTTATGCTTTCAGAATTGTCCTACTTTTTGACCTACCACCCGCTCGGGAACTAACCCAGCGAGAAGAACCAGCGTATAAAACTCGCGCGGGCCCACCTTTTAGCAAAATTATAATAAAGCTAAAAATATCGTCATACGTTTTCAGGTGAAGATCCTAGTGCCGAACTCGACGGCGGGTATGATCATTGGCAAAGGCGGCAACTACATCAAGCAGATCAAGGAGCAGAGCGGCAGTTACGTGCAGATCTCGCAGAAGGCCAAGGAGCTTTCGCTGCAGGAGCGGTGCATTACCGTTGTCGGTGAGTGAACCCCGCACACCACACAGCACATCCGCAGATCAAGGACCACAGCGGCAGCTACGTGCAGATCTCGCAGAGTGCAAAGGAGCTGAGAGGCTAGCCAACACAGCAAAGTGCTCACCTGCTGGTAGAGTACAAGAGGAGCGGGGGAGAGGAGGAGGAGAGATCGAGAATAGAGGCACGTGTGATGTAAATGTAAATTAAGCGTATACCCTGATATGCAATTTATGGCTCAACCAACAAATGTTTACACACTAATTACGTGCTTGTTTACCGATGCAAACGTCAACAATATAATTTTTTTCTCTGGGTTGGAATCTATCTAGATTTTTAGTATCTACAAACTTTTAACTCACGCACAAAAATACTCACTCATATGTCACGAAAATTCTCATTATTTCCCTATAACTTCCAGGCGAGAAGGAGAATAACAAGAAGGCGTGCCTGATGATCCTGCAGAAAGTGGTGGACGACCCGCAGTCGGGCTCGTGCCCCAACGTGTCGTACGCGGACGTCGCCGGCCCCGTCGCCAACTACAACCCCACCGGCTCGCCCTACGCCGTCGCCACGGAGGTGACAGAGGTGACCCCTAAACACGCTCCTACCGCCCTTACCGCCGACCGCCGCGCGCAGTACAGGCTACATGTGTTCCAAATTTATAGCCATTGCACTCTGAGATGTGTTCTAAAAGTCTCGGACGTGATTCGGTACAAATTTAATGTTTCGGAATTGTGTGCATATATACTGCAAGCATAAGCTGTACAAAATTTTAAATACGTAATGTAAGGTTGGTCAAAATCAACTACGGATATTTTGGGCATATGTTCTACGGCTAATGTAAATATGTTTAGGCAGAAAAATAATTAAATACTTCGAGAAAAAAAATATATCATTAAAATTACATTGCGCTCTCTAAGTCGCCGAGGTCATTAATCTCACAGAAATAGGTCATTAAAAGTGGAAGTAAAGTCTTTACCTAAATAACATCACTACATTTTTAATATTAATATTATTATAATTAAAATTACATTGCGCTCTCTAAGTCGCAAATTCTTTGTCTAAATAAGATCAATACATTAGCTGCGTGAGAACAATGACCTTAACAGCGCTGTAAAAAGCGTAACACAATTTTATTTAGTACATTTTTCAAAACTTAATTATTTTTCTGCCTAAACGTCTTGACATAAGCCCGAAATATCCGTAGTTGATTTTGACCAACCTTATTTATAATATAGATATAGACAAAATTGGTGTTCTTTAAATCTGGCTCGATTTCCAAAGTAATTGTTAGTGAACCAAAATTTAGATTGCGCGGCGATATAACGCGACAAAGGTGAAAAAAACGCGATAATTACTTGAATTAATATGGAAATTGAGTTTTATTGGAAAGAAATTATTTTTAGCCGCGGGCTCAAGTGGGCGCCATCAGGCAATTTACAGCTTATTAGCTGGCGGGCGGCCAGATACCGCTTGTCGCCGCGCCGCAGCGGCCGGGGAGCCGCGAGCGTGTTTAAGTGTCGCGCTCGCACGCCACCCGCACCACCCGCCACTACACCCACTACACATACTGCACCCACTGCACCCACTACACCCACTACAGACAGTACAGACCCGCGACACACCACATACTCATAAACACATATTATGTACGACTACAGTGTATATGTGTAATTTTTCCTTTATCTTTTCTTTAATTTCTTCCTTTCTTTAACTCGCCCGTCGCCGACATCTTCGCTTGTTCCGTTTTCACCTCAATTTCCTGACTGGAAACGGAATTTATTTATAATTTTATACATCATTTACATATTAAACTTAAAATAGCAATTTATTTTCAGTTTTACTCATTAAAACAGTGTAAAATCAGATTACATAACTTTTATTTTCATTTTAAAATTTTATTATAGTTTTTTTATTCTACAAAAAAAATTGTTTTGGGTTTCTGTTCTAATGCTTGAATTCTGATTTCAAACGTCGAAAAACACTCGGATATCCATTTTTAAGTCTTGAAAGTTTGCTTTTGTCTGATTTATGTTGATAAGTACGTTTTGAAGATTTTAATTGATTTTTATGAGCAAGCACTTTGATTATCTTAATTGCAAATTCTGCATTATTTTTGAACGGCACTAGCGAGTGTTTACTTGTCTGTTACTCTTTAAAAAAGGTCTATTACAGTTGAATGAATCAACAGGATGTTGATTCATTCTGTTTTATTTGCGGTGAATTTATTAAAGTAAGAAACAAAAAGTTTGCTTTGGCAACAAATTTCGAAGCTTTGCGAAGCATATGAGGCTTATTATAACCTCAAAATACGGAATCAAGATAAGAAATGGGTGCCTCACTTTGCTTGTGTTAATTGCAAAAATACTTAAGAAGGTAATAAACGCAATTATAAATTTGTAAAAATGTCGAACATGTAAATATTTTATTTGAGTATTTCTTATTCTTTTACAAACTTTACAAAAAACTCATAATACACTAGTTGTTCTTGTTATTTCTAGCCTGGTATCGAGGAGAAAAACGACACATGAAGTTTGCAGTGCCAAGACTGGAGGGAACCTGGTGATCATGTCAAAGATTGTTATTTTTGTATTGTTAATCCAAGTAAGCGTCGATCTGGTAAAAATTCTGAAAAGATTTTTTATCCTGATCTTCCTTCGACGTCTTCTCCAAGTACCTCGTGGTGAAAATTGTCCCGTTTCATCTCGTTCAGAACGAGATATACTTATAATTCAATCGTCGCAAAGTTCAACAGAATCCAATACACGTCTTACTAACACCGACGGTAGTGAGTTTATGATAAAATCGCAGAGTTTTGGACCACATTTCATCAGCTCGACAGACTTCAATGATTTAGTACGAGAGCTTAACCTACCCAAGAGTAAAGTAGAGATTTTAGGTTCACAGTGGAATTTACTTGAAGATGATATGAAAATAACTGATCAAAGAGAACGCCATAAAAAAAATCATGTTTTTTTACAAAAGAAGCCGGAATTTCTTACTGTAATAGCGTGACTGATTTGTTCGAGGAAGTCGGAATGCCATGCATACCTTCTGACTGGCGGCTTTTCATCGATACCTCTTCTTAAAAAGGCTTAAAAGCAGTTCTGCTCTACAACGGAAACCAATTTCCTAGCCTTCTGGTAGCACTTTCTGTTATGTTAAGCCTAAAGATATACTGATGCCACCGTTACAGATAAAGTTAGGTCTAATGAAGCAATTTGTGAAAGCTCTAGATAATAATCTGAAGCTTTTGAATATTTAAAGATATTCTTTCCCAAATTATCTGAAGCTAAAGTTAAAGCTGGTATTTTCTTTGGACCACAAATGAAACAAATAATAAGCAGCGATGATTTCACAGAATTCCTTAATGCTGATGAAAAACAAGCCTGGAAGAGGCTGAAAGGAGTAGTCAATGGTTTTCTTGGAAACCACAGAGCCGACAATTATGAAGAGTTGATTGAAAATATGCTTGAAAGTTTTAAATTGATGGGCTGCAGAATGTCCCATAAACTCCATATGCTACATGCTCACTTGGACAAATTTAAAGATAATATGGGTGCCTATTCAGAGGAGCAGGGAGAACGTTTTCACCAAGATGTGATGGACTTTGAACGACGTTACCAAGGGCAGTACAACGATGATGGGAGATTACATTTGGGGATTAATACGAGAAAGCCCATACAAACATAAAATATCCACTGAAAATATTCATTTTTGAACTTGATTTTTTGTTATTTCCTATTTGTTTTATTATTTGTCATAATTCTTGTATAAAGAAGACTTTTATGTTCAATAAAAACTTTTCTTATTGTAAGCTTAAATTAAATTACAGAGAAAATATAAAAATTAGTATTTTTTTTAAACTCAGTAAAATTGCTCTAGTTTCTACAAAAGCAAACTTTGATCGGAATCGATATTTTTTTATTTATTTGTAACAGGAGAAACCAAAATTTCACATTCAGGAGCCAGACCCAGAAATTGTGTTGACCGGTGTTATTTTTCATTTAAAATATTTATATGTATATAAATAATATAAAAAGTCTCAAGCCAACTATTTTATATGGATTGGACCAGGAAACGAGTAGACGGATCGCCTGATAGTAATCGATTACCGCCGCCCATGGACACTCGCAACACCAGAGGAGTTACACTTGTAACTCCTCTGGTGTTGCGCACTTGCGTTCCTGGTGCTTAAAATCACCGACCCCTTGGGCCTCCGGTAACTTCACTCACTCAGCGAAACACAACGCAAGCGATATTTCACGCCGGTTTTCTGTGAGGCCGTGGTATTATCCAGTTGCCGGCCGGCCGGGTGCTATAAGATTATACACACACAAACTTAATAATAAATATTAATCTCTTTAAACACAAAAAAGGCCGATGGCAAAATAAGACATCGAGAAGTGATATATAAATATGGATAAAGCTGGAGACCAACATATCGTGTGGCACCGTCAGAAGATGTAGCAATACACAATGGGAAGGGTGAAGCCCACGCGTCATACTATACAATGCTTTCTTTAATCGTTTTCAAAAAGCCTTTCGACCCTTGATAAATTACTTCAGAATTGTATGGTTCATATCATAGGAGGTCATAAAAGCTCCATAATAATTAATTACTTATGTAACGCGAGGCAATAAAATCATATTAGGTTTTTTAAATTTTCATTGACAGATGAAATAGTGATGCAGAAATAATTCTGGTCTTAAACAAATCAACAGTAGTTTGCGAGTCGACTTAAGTGTGTGATGTGATACTTTGTCAGTGAAATAATATTAGGGTTTGTAGAATTTTAATCGACATAAGATAAAATTATGGAGAAACAATTCTATTTTGAAACATAATAATATGTCTTTAATATTTATGAAACCTGTGTGTAGTATATGACTATTATATGACACTTATAATAATAAATGTAAACACGCACACTTGTGGGGCGTGGTATCGGTGGTGAAGTGGTGGTATACTAGTATTCACTTGGTGGGGAGCTCAAACACCCACTGCCATTCCAATACCGACCACCGACCGAGTGGGTCTGTTATACAGCAGTCTAGAAGTGTTTCATATTACATACATTGTGTGTGACCGGTATCCCTCTCTGTTCCAGAGCCACGCGCTGGGCGCAGGCGTGGCCGGCGTTGGCGTGGGCGGGGTGAGCGTGGGCAGCGTGCTCGTGAACGGTTCAGGGCTGGGCGCGCTGGCGCTGTCGCTGTCGCTGGCGCCACCCGGCACGCCGCCCTCGCAGCCGCTGACGCAGCACACGCTGGATCACATCAAGGTAACGCCGTGATTCACAAGTTGATAGTAGACCATCCTGTATTTATAGGTGTGTCATCACACTAGGCCCTAGGGGCTTCATAATTAATAATCGTGGAATAACAAATGAATAAAACTTATTTGACCAATCGCCATGGATACGCGACGTATCGCAGTGAATTTCAAACGCATCGTCCTCCTTCCGGCTCTCGTTAACGTCTGATATGATAACGCTCGCAATGTTCACTATACTCTGAAATGACATTTCTATGCACTTTACTTCCCTTTTCTTGTTTGTAAGTTGTTTGTAAGTAGAGACGGTTATATTATGACGGTAATTTGCCGACTGAGATTTGAAAGCGGAGTATATTCCAATATTATGAAAATCCATTCGCACTCGTGTTACAGGTGGCGCTGCGGCAGGCCGGGCACTCGGAGGGTGGTCTCAGCGAAATCGGCGCGGCGCTGTCTCTGCTGGTGAAGCACGGCGTGCTGGGTCTGGCGCTGCCCACCGCGCTGCCTGCCGCGCCGCTCCCGCCCGCCTACTTCCCGCTGCCCACGCAGGACTCGCAGGTGTTCGGCCCGCTCGCCCAGGTGCAACTGGGTGAGTAGCCGCAGGCTCCTACACTGTAGAAAATATGAAATACATATGGAAATATGAATATATGAAAATAGGAAATATATAGGATAGAAGTTACTTTATATATATATATAAAGTAACTTCTATCCTCTGTACAGATCCAATCTAATCTTAACATCAACATCGATAGTCCACTATAATGCTACCGATTTAAAGGTCACTTCTTTACCATACAGTAAAAAATACACTAACACACTATGTTGGTCGAATTGGATTGGATTTGAACAGAGTATACATCCGGGCAGGGGAGTTTTTATAACCTAACCGGGAATATAGAAAACTACACCATTGTGCAAAAATTTCACGAAAATGAAATGAAAAATCAATAATTTCAAATCTTCAATATTTTAACTAATTAAGTCTCTGTTTTAGAGGAATTTTGGTAGTGTTGCTGCAATAAAAATAAATCGCCCTCGGTAGAGGTTACTTATATTCCTGGTCACACTTCACATTTTTAATGACACAAGTTTTTAATGACTATAGCTCGTCTAACGCCCGAAATTAATATCAATCTTAATCTCATTTTAGCTATCTGAGATCAAGATTTCAATACATTTCAACGATTCTAGGATTAACTTCATGTCAATTTGTTACGTCAATTTTTATTTGAGAATCTGAGATTGAAGTCAATCTAAGATTTTAGATACTTTATTATTTTCGGGCGTAAATAAATAAAGGGACCGAGTCAAGTGAAGCTCACATTTTATATTGAATATACGTATCGTATGTAGACTACATCTGTCACTGTCTCTAAATAAACACAAACGAAGCCAAACGTAGCGATAGTGATAGTTAAAACTGACACTTGGAGTACTCGTAGTAGAGGAGGCCACGAGAGATACAAGATCTGTGATAGATATCCCGGCCGTCCCAGCTATTTACTGTCATAATTACTTAGTCTATTCGCGCTATGTTTGTAGTGAGTAATCAGTGCAAATGTCAAATTGACCATTGACGAATTGTTCATATTCACAAGGCAAGGCAATTATCCTATGAAAATATACGTCAAACTATTGATATTTTATCACTAAACATATTTAACCTGTTGGTTAAATGTTTTTTACTATAAAATATTTATGATTTTTATAAAATACCAAAAATAAATTACTAATTTTTCACATTTAGCCACGTGATTAAAAACAAAGTCTCAAATGTGACGTCATAATCTGTACTTCTTCTTTTTGTTTAAATGGCCTCCCTAATTCCATCATTACCGTCAGTAAACGTCATTTAAAAAAATTGTATGTCACTTGTCAGTCGAAGTTTAGTGCAGGTTTTGTGCAGAATATCGGCGTTTCTGTTCGATAATAGTACCTAGTATAGTATTATATAAAATGCATTTTAAAATAGTAAAATTACCAAAGTTAACACCGAGCATTCTAGAATTTGACATGTTTATTGTGATTTGATTCTGGTTGGTTACGAGAATCTGACGTCATGACAACACAATTTAACGGTTAGGCAGGTTTATTAATTATTTCAACTTTTATGCTGATTTGCAAGGGAAGAAATTCACAAGGAATGGTCCAGATTGCAAATGTATATAAGTTATGAGCTATTTGCCCGTCATTTGGTCAACTTTGTCATTTACACTGTTGACTCACTGCCGACTTAACGCCAGTAGGCTATAATTACTTTATAATACTCCAATTACTTGATAAACTACTGTGATATTTTTTCTTAGATATTGTTACAAATGTAATTTGTAACTTTAACTAAGCTTTCTACGTAGTCACGATACATACCTATGTATACGGGTAAAATTTTCAAAGAAACGTAAGCCACAAATCGAGCCGTAAATTTGCTGTTTACATTTCTTTGTAAATTTGACACGTATACATGTTGAAGCTCGTGACAGTATCTACTAGTGTTACTAGTCGGTAGAACTATCCTGTGTCCATTCATCAAAATCATTCAACTAGTATGACAGACCAATAGACATACATTCATACAGTTTACAGGAGGTTATATAGAATAGTCAAACGCTGTGAGCGGAGTTTGGATAGCTAGGAAGTCGGTGAAGGCCGCAACACACCTCCTCAGCTGCTGCGGCTGTCCACGGACTTTCCATCGATCCGTCTTCTCGTTACCCCTTATGTCATAGAAGTCTGCTATCCGGGCTCTGCGCCACAGCTGCTGTAGTCTGCATGTTCATACTTCTACTGTCGTATTGCTGATTATTATTTAACCGGATTGGCTTCTTTATACATCTATTTTAATTTTCAAAATTTTGAACATTGCTTCATGTCTGTCGGCAATACCTTAACATCGTGTAGTGGGCAACATTGAACTGGCGTCTGTACACCGCGACACTGGGGTTGCCAGGGTGATCTTCGACTAATGGGAAAGCGGATAAATTTGTATGAAAACGCTCGGGCACATTGGTTATGGTTTAATGAATCTGTCGTACTACATGTCTCAAGTTAAATGTTTAAGGAATGTATCCTTCATTAATAAAAGTAAAAAATATAGTCTTGTAATTATTAGATATGTTATTAAAAATGTATTTGCTTACATAGTACTATATATTTTCTGTGTCAAAGTAGCGTGTATTAGTGTACACTATGTTTAACTTCTGTTAACCTATGCCGCCGTTAACAAAATAAAATAATCAAATCAAAAGTTAAAAGTTACATTCCTACAGTAACAAAAACAGTAACCATCCTAATTATATTTTAAATACTCAGACAGTTCTCGCTGTTTATGATAGAAAGTGTAGTTTTGTTCTTCCATTAGGACTTAGGAGTCCGGCGTACTGTCGGACCAGTTCAATCATTGTCTACTGCACATTTGGAAAGAGCAAGTCTTTAGTATTTAGAAACTCATTAGCTGTAAAGTAGTCCCACTTGCCATGGGAACGAGTATTACTTTTTGTTTTTACATTTGCACTTGTCATTACAATATCCAACCCCCTTATTAATAAAAATATTTACGCCACGGATAAGCCATCCACGTTGCCGTCCTTGTCTGTCATGTGGCTTTTTCAACGCATCAGACACAGACAGCAACATGAATTATCGTATCCGTAATGTAAATATTTTAATTAAAAAATGGGGTAGCTGTTTGGAGAAGGTGTAACTGGCAGCGACGTGTCCGCGCGCGCCGATTTGCTCTTTTCACGCGTGTGTCTCCTTCGACCGCAGCACAGCGCTACCGACTCTCAGCGAAACTAATGTCATGTCACCACATGGGTTTTGCTGGTGTACGATTTTTTGTTGCGATTTTCTTCTAATTGGCTTCCACTCCATCATTCTATCGTAGCTCGACTAGTTCTAGAGTAGGTCCAAATTTCTCTATCATCCTTCCGCGGGCCGCGGCGCGAGCCGCCCGGCCCGTCGGCCGCCGAGCAGCGACGCCAGCGCTTGCAAAATCAGAACGAACCTTCGCGGGCTAAATTTAAATTTGGGACACATCGCGACGTGCATTAGCATCACCCTTGGGCGCTGTGTGCGGGCGCAGGGGGCGGGGCGGGGGACGGTGAGAGCTAACGTGTGTTCCCGCGACAGCGCGAAACGTTCTAATGTAAGCGGCTGGTCGGCTGCGCGGAGGCTCGGCACTGGTGACGTTGGCAGGCGGCGCGCGCGGCGGCTCGTTAGAGCGTTTCGCGGAGGTTGCATTCGAGGCGCTTCGGCCCGCAGCCGTGGCGCCCATCTCGCTGTCTGGCGGCGTGGGCGGCGTGCCCTTCCCGTCCGCCGCCGGCCTGCTGCCGCTGTCCAAGAGCCCCACGCCCGCCGACGCCGGCGCCAAGGACTCCAAGAACGTCGAGATCCCCGAGGTCATCGTCGGAGCCATCCTCGGTGCGTACCGCAAAATACTATACCAAGAGTGTGATTCTTGAATATATTTGTTAAACGTTTACTTAGTATCAGTAGTTGAGAATTATATCGCAATATGTGTGTTATTGATCATGGTTACATGGTACACGTGTGGTTGCAGGTCCCGGCGGGCGGAGCCTGGTGGAGATCCAGCAGATGTCGGGCGCGAACATCCAGATCTCGAAAAAGGGCACGTTCGCGCCGGGCACGCGCAACCGCATCGTCACCATCAGCGGCACCAACACCGCCATCGGCAGCGCGCACTACCTCATCGAGCAGAAGATCCAGGAGGAGGAGCTCAAGCGCACGCGCCACACCGCGCTGTCCGGCCTGCTGCAGTAGCGCCCGGCAGCGCCCGCAGCGCCGAGCAGCGCCCGCAGCAGCTAGTCACGCCCGCAGCCGCCAGTTACCTGATAGTTAGTCGCCGAGCCCCGCCACCGGGGCCAGCCTCACCAAAGTCGGTGTATCATATTATTATTATTATTATTATTTTATATTTTATTTTTTGACATAAACTAGTACGATGTGCAATGCAATATGATGTAATTTAGTTTTATGTATCGTTGTTTTATCGTGGACTCGTACGTCGGTTCGGTACGTACGTCGGTTGTTTTCATTCCTCGTTTCTCGCGGTTATAGATCTTTATTTTTTATACGTTTATATAGTACCTATTCGTTTGTGTTCTCGCCGGGCGAGTGTTCGTAGTCGTTCGTCGGTCTAAATTTATGTCTCAATCGAGTACAATTTTAAATAATAATAGAGAGATTCGTGTCCATAATAGAGTATATTTAAAGGTTTTAACTCAGAGTTATATATATTACGAGAGGACAATATTATAAAGTTTTATTTACAGTTACGATTAAAAGTTTAGGGCGCCCAGGGCGACCGGCCCCGGGCGTCCGTCGCGCCGCTCGCCCGCGCCGCGGGACCCGCCCCGGGCGGCGGCGCGCGCGGTAATGTGCTGTGATTGTGTTGACACTGTCGAGGTACTTCGTACGCGCGGTAGTTTCAGTTTACCTCAGGAGTGCCATCGTACGCCGCGCTGTCCGCAGCGTCGAGTACAAACTTACAAGTCCGTGATAAAAATATAATACTATACGAAACGGCTCAAACGAGTGACGCATAGGTGTAGGAGAAGGAATTGAGGCGCCCGGCGTCCTCGCGCCCGGCGTCCTCGCGCCCGGCGTCCTCGCGCCCGGCGTCCTCGCGCCCGGCGTCCTCGCGCCCGGCGCCCGGCGTCCTCGCGCCCGGCGCCCGGCGTCCTCGCGCCCGGCGTCCTCGCGTCCGGCGTCCTCGCACCCGGTGTCCTCGCGCCCGCTGTCCGACGTCTCGTGAGCCGTTGCCGGTCTATTATACGTGTTATGTAGGTACATTGAGGTAGTTTCATTGAAGTAGTTAGAACTAGGCTATATTCAATCTTATTATGTAGGTACACTTCGACATCGCGTCTCCTCTCTCGTGCGCCTGGGGGTGTGCTCGGATATCGTCCTGTGTCAATTAAGCGGCCGCGCGCCGCCGGTCAACGAGGTAGTGAACACGTCAATTATATACACGCAGTATACGGGCGCGCCCCGGCGGAGCCCGGCGCCGCGCCCCGCGCCCCGCGCCCGTCTGCCGAGGTTGCGCAGTAGTCAGTCCAGTAGCGCCACCCGCAGCGGTCCGCCGTCTGCCACACGCAGCGCCCACGCGAGCCGGAGCTCTCGTCTGTCTGTCACCCAGCTATCTCTTTCTCCGTCTCTTTTTTAATTTTCTCGTTAGGTTGACTCGCCACCCGCGACTCGGCGGGGGCGACTCTCCCGGCGCCCGGCCCGCCCCGCGGGGGACGGCTCGGACTCCCGTGTCGTCGAGTCTTTAGTTGAGTGTTAACGTTGTTATAACTGATGTTGTTACGATATTGAGAGTATATTGTCGTGGTTTCCCCGGTACGTCGCGGGCAGAGATAACGCGGGGTCCCCGCCGCGGCCGGGCTTCTGTGATAGCGCCGCCCGCCGCCGCCCGCTCCGATCGTGCTCCGTCGCTCGCCGCCGAAAGGTTTCGATGTCGTAGGCGAAGGTAGCTAGTTGTCATGCGCCGGGCCCGGCCTACCGGCCCCCGGCGCGCCTCACTCTCCTTCTAATTTTAATAGCTAAATGTTGTTAAATTTGTTGATAGAGTGGTTTATCGTAATTACTATTTATATAATGGTAGCGTAGTCCGAGGAGGTCCGGAAGGCTGTGCGTTAGGAACTCAACTCCGGCCGGCGCCGCTCGCCGCTCGCCGCCGCCCCGCATCTGTATATATTCGCTCGACATTCGTTTCATTCGTCTCTCCTCGCTCATCGTCATCAATTTATTAAGACTGAGGAATCAACTCGCGCATATCGACATCGCCGGCGCCTGCGCCGCCCGCACCCCGCGCCCCGCGCCGGCGCGCAGGGGTCGCTGTAATATATCGTTTCGTCATCGGGAGTCTCGCTCGGTTCATGCGGCGCGGCCGCGCGCGGCGGCGGCGAGGCGCGCGCCCGCCGACCCGTGCTGAACTGTGCGAACTCGCTGGGATTTGTGTTACTATTGTTATGCATAATACGATTGACTTTGTAAATTATATTTTTTCTCCTTGTTGTTATTGTGGGGTGTGTGCAGTAGACGGGAGGGTTAGGGTAAGGGGGGCTTGGGTTCGCACGCCCGGGGTCGGCGGGCGGCGGCGCTCGCGGCCGGCCGGCTTCGTGGTCACCTTTACACATGTTGAGATTGATAATATGTTAAACTAATTCTATTGAATTATAATTGTTGCATATGTGAGTGTAACGTGATGCATTATATGATGTGTTATATATTATATTTGTTGCCGCGACCGGTCCGACCGGGAACGTAAAATATTTTAATTATTGATTATTTTATTATTTTGTTAAACGGGTCAGCAAGAGTTACAATATAATTATTGAACGATAGTAGTATGCAATGTTTTAAATTCGGTATATTTTAGTCAAAGTTTATTATTTAGTTGTATCGAGATGGTTTTCCGATTTACTGTTGTTTTGCAATGTTGTACGATAGGAGGTCGAGGAGTGCCGTGCTAGTGTTAAAGCTCGAGAACCAACTAAAGGGTACCTTGAACATTGTCTAGAATTATAATAACATTAAATAAATACAAAATAAATATATACGGCTTTTATTTCACCACCCCGTCCGATATCTACGAGTGGCGCCGCTGCACGCTGTCGCCCGAGTCACCGGCAGGATTCTTATATTTAACTGTTTTGTTTTTACACATGGCAAGCTAGTTAATGAAAAATGTAACGTGAAATAATTTGTGCAGTAACATGAGGTACTAGGTACGAGGTAGGTAGGACGTAAAGAAGGAGCTAGCTTTGCTTTATTTATAAAGTTTATTGAGATACATAATTTGAGATTCATATAAAGGTACACATTTTGGACGGAATTACAAACAGTACAAAAGTATCAAAACATAAGCACAAAATGGAATGTAAAATGCTCAGTCCTTGAAAGATAATTATTATTTTATATATAATATAATCTCTTACTGCACTATATTCAAGGATAGGATTTCACTTCTACAATTTTTTGTGAATGACTTTTACACTATTGTATACTCAGAAAACAACAAAAAGTCGTCCTCCTGAACTCATTAATAATAAATACATTAGCATGAGAATTTGTTACCCTTTGTTGTGTGACTACAATATAAAAATGTTTACCTAAACTAAAAAATGAAATGACTGAGATTAATGTTATCTACATCTAGTTTTTCTTAATAAAATGCTAAAAAAAAAATTTAATACAACTAAATATATTAATGGAACACACACTTTCCATATTAATGGAACACAACTTTAAAAAATTCAATAAACCTACTCCAGGTGCAACTATTATTGTTGATTCAAATATTAATTAATTGTTGCACATAAAATACAAATAAATAAATACCTAAGTAAGACTACAATAAACTGGTACGAAAATGTTAATTAATCATATGTACAGAATATTTCATAGCTAGGGGATTTCAGTGCCTCGAGATGTGCAGCAAAGAGAATTTTTACCAGTAAATCAGTTAAGTTAGTATAATGTAAGTACTTACCTACAATCTACATATTATGTAATTTTATAGAAATATATATTCTAGTGTTTTCTATATCTAGAAGGTAACAAGACATAATAGATAGAGAAAATTAATAAAACTAATATGTAATTCACAAATCACACAGATAATCCAAATGTTGGAATTAATTGGGAAGATTAATAACCATGCTGAGGCCCTATTATATATTGGGCCTGAAATATTAAAAAAAAATAAGATGTAAGTAACGCTTTGTAGAATTGTTAGTGATTGCAAATTATCAAGAGGTCTATTCTTGAAACAAATGTTGAATATTTTACCTACAAAGTAACAATTTAAATACATTACGTAGACAACATATGGTTATATTAGTACATTATGAAGGCAGTTGATCGTCTTTGGGTTAATTATAAAGCTAGGGTGAACCAGTGTATACTCACTCACTCTTTATAATGTCACTTGTTTTTCACCTATATTCAATATATCTAAAACAATTGTCAGGTCATTGCAGTTGAGTAGTGAGTGACACACGCTCAGTTAATTTATATTATGTTCACTACAACTTATTCACAGTATGTTCAACTTCTTAATGTATTTTGGATATCATTGTTTTTCATACATTGTCTGTCATTGCCATAGAAATACAATGATTGCCGATTTTATTTTATGATTTTATACATTAACAATTTAATTTAAAATTATATTAATATTGATTTTATGCATTAACAATTTAATTTTATTGTACATTTTTATTATGAGATAACTTCATACTGTGGTATGTGAGGTTCATAGTTAAAATCATTATAAAAAGTGAAACTCAAACATCTAGTCCCGGGCCCATTGATAATTGGTGATAGTTCATTAAGAAGCGAGGAGAAGGTGGGCCTCTCGTCGGGGTCCACTTGCCAACACTGCAGGCACAACTGGAACAGCTCATCACCCACATAAGACGGCTGAGATGGTCTCATGCCTCTTAGTACTCTAGCCGCTACGTCTTTACTTACAGTGCTAGAGTAGGGTGTAGCACCCAATGCTAGAGCTTCCCAAACTAAAACACCATAGGACCACACATCAGCTTTGGTGTGGAACCTTGTCTGTCGGAGCATCTCATGAGAAGTCCACCTAGTGTAGTCTGGTGTCTCATGTAGTGGTTGATTGTGAGAAAGCCCAAATCCTGCTAGTTTTGCAATGCCATCATCTCCTATCATTATGTTACGACAACTCAACCTTTTGTGGCCAATCCTTTTATTGTGCAGGTATTCCATTCCACATGCCACATCTGCGCAAATCTGAAGGACTTTGGTTTCTGTCAATAAACAGAATTTATTATTTTGCATATCCCTGTGTCTGCTCTGCAGTAACATTTCTTTCAGGTTAATCTTGCTGTCTTGCAGCACAACAAATAGGGTTGTATTAGTTTCACAAATCCCTATTAATGAAATAACATTTTCATGTTCAGAAGACTTAATGAGTGTATCCAACTCTTGAAGCATCACTTTTCTATCTGCTTTCTCTAGTTCTCTATCAGCTATGACCTGTACCAGCCCAAACCTATGCCCGCTGTGCTGCTGTACTTTACCTCTGGTGAACTTCCCGTAGGTTCCCAAGCCTACAACACATGAAATATCTATATCGATCAGGTTTCTAGGGATGTTCCACAGTTTCCTTTTTAAATTACCATAGTAATCGATTCTTTCATCTTCATCTTGTAAAAACCCAGAGTTTTCAATTTCCAGACATGGTTCACTCAAGCTCAACGGCATAGACTGAGAGCCTCTCTGAAGGCGGGCCACTGTTATCCTTTTTCTTAGAATTATTAGCAGGCCGATGCCGATCAGCAGCAAAACAACACCGATAGCTATGCCAGATGCCAGGGCCACAACCATAGGAGATACTTCCTCAGGCTCGGATACATTCAATATAACCTTCTTACTAGCATCTGCATATCTTATTTTTCTCACATGGTTCTTCTCACTGACCACACCTAAAAACACTTCTATATCATTGGTAAGAGGTAGGGGAGCATTGAAGAACCCATTGTAAGTCACATTATCTCCAATGATGAAATCACTCTGAATATCACCAGGATCTAATTCCGCTGTGATGTAATAGGGGATGTTTCTTTCCTTTCCATATGTGTAACTCCCCAGATTCTCCACAATGAAGCCCTGTTGGTACAGCTCCACTGACACAACTATGCGGTACATGCTGACAGGGCCATTTGTATTTAGTGCTTCTGGTATATGGACAACCATTTTGTCGCCATGCCTCTGCTTGATTTCTATATCGGGAGGACTCGGGGTGGGTGTGCCTATGACTGTCTCTGCTGTCTTTGTGATGTTTGGTCCCTCTTCTTCGTAGTTAGTTGCCGCAACGCTTATTGAGTATTTGGAGCCGGGTTGAAGGTTCGGTAATTCGATTTGAAATGTTTCATTACTGACTACCCATTCTAGTGGCAGAACAATGAAATCAGCGAATGTTTCGACCACCGTGGCTCTGACCATGTAGCCGGTGATGCGAGTAAAGGCCTGCGGGGGAGTCCACCGCGCCCGTAGCGCCGTCTCCGTCACGTTGGTCACGTCGAGGGACATGGGCGGGCCGGGAGCCGACACCTCGGTGTCGTACACGCTCGCGACGTTGTTGCCGCCGCATTTCTGCGATTCATTCTTTGGACAAGGCGTACCACAGGCGTCTAAATCTAATTTGAATTGCCCCGGCGCGTTGGCACAGAAGCACGACGACTCGTTGGCCACAAGAGCGTATTTGTAGTAGACTTCTTCACATGACGTTAGGCATACGTCGACGGATTGACCGGTGTGTATATTTAACACGTCGTCTTTTAGCTTATAGCAGCCGATGTAGTCTCCACGGTCCATATATACACATCTAAAGAAAGTAAACGCTGCGGCAGCGATCAGTAAGCACAAGCGTTCCATTGTTTACACTCGAGTCACCGCAGATTGAGTCATCCAATGGGAAAAAAGTTAACACCCATTATTGTATTGCACATCATAATTAAGTAGCATTCATATCTCCGTAGAAAGGGTAGAGAAAAGTTGCACCTAAGTAAGGAACGCCTATAATTTTAAATATTTTATCGATAGGTATCTGAAAAGTTGTGTTTCAGTCGTCTTTTTGACATTTTTTTTAATTTTTTTTTTATTATTTATTTAAGGCATTAGTTAAACTTTATTTTCCTTCTGTAGATACTAAAGACCATAGATAATTAACAGACTAAGTACTGTGAGGAGTTTTACCAGGGAATTCAATGGGTGACGTTGTGTGTTTTATATTTTTAACTAAATTTGTGTTATTTCGATTCATAATGTGTAATATTGGTAGATTATTATCCATTAAATATTCGTTAACGTGCACAAGTGTGGGCAAGTTGTACAACTTCAAAAAACGTGCTATTTTGTGTGTCCTCCAAAACTCCCTAGAAACTTTCAGTAAAGCTTCTACCACTTTACTGAATCTACTGTTTCATAATATAAAAAAGTACTCTGTGATCTACTGACTTGACTCATTGACTGCACTGACTATTTATTTGGACTTTGACAAGACTTTAGACTTAACGATTTACGGACACGGTGTTGAAAATTGAAACGAAAATTCTATTTGCCGCCTTTGTATTGAATATTCCAAACTGGCAGACATATATTATTTCATGGCGACAATTTGAAAGTACACATTTAATTTAAGAAAAGACATATATTTTCCCTAATGTAGGTAATTCAAAAAACATAATAAGCAGCGAAACGAGCGCACACAAAAAAAAAACTTAAAGGAGCGTACAAAATTCCCATTTTAATTTTTGTCGGTTTCGGGGGGGTGTATGTATTGTGTAGATTCAGAATAGAATTTTGAAATTTACAAAATGGCGAATATTTATTTCCTGTAAAATTGATACGGATGTCGTCTTAGAGGTTTTTAGGGTTGCTGAATATAAAAATGATATCCATTTTGAATTTCAAAGATAGCGGACAATTCTTTTTAATAAAATGAATCTAGGTGTCCTTTTCTAGACTTAGGAGATGTTAATTACAAAAAAAAGACATTTATTTTGAAATTTCAAATTGGCGGATCACTTTTCATTTCTGTAAAATTCTTCTATCTCAAAAATGGTGCGTCCTACTGAAAAAGTAATTAAAATTTCCTCTCCCTTAGTAACCACGCAACCACATATTTTCTTCATGATAGGATTTTTTAAAAACCCTGAATTTTCCAACATTTCTATAGCTTAATACATCGCTCGCATCTCAAAATAGGCATTACCATATTTCTTTCTATAATCGCTTCTATCTCGAAAACGGTACATCCTACTGAAAAAATAATGAAAATTTCCTCCCCCATAGTATAGCAACACATATTTTCTTTATGATGGGAGAAAAAGAAATTTGAAAATCCTAAATTTTCCAACATTTCTATAGCTTTATACATCGTTCACATCTCAAAATTTGCAGTCATTGCCAAATTTCTTTCTCTAATCGCTTCTATCTCGAGAACAGGTACTCCTACTCAGGGCCGGATTTAAAATTAATGCCGCCCTGGACACTGAAGAAAATGCCGCCCTATCACAGAAATTTTACTTAAAATTATAGTTTTTATATCTTATTTTTTTAATAGAATAACTAATTGCTTGCTCATTGCATAAATTTTATTATATATTATTACATACTTCAATAATATAAAAAAATATTGGTTTTCGTTCCCAGAATCCGTAGACAAATCATTGATCGAGCGCCCAGCGAAGCCAATCATATTATATCTTTGTAAAAATCATGAATTTTGCACTAACGATGACATATGATTGTATTACATTTGTTTGTCAGGCAAACACACATGACTTTGTAAATTGGTCGATTAAATCTTCACAATCTAAACGTTAAAGTAGACGTACACGTACAATTCTATGCATAGAATAGACAATCTTTTGAGACTATTTACAGTCACTGTAAAATGTAAGTAGATTTTAACTCGTTTCAAACAAGATATAAGAAATGATTAATTAATAGAATTAATTAATTATTATAATGTGTTTTACCTGTAAATAAACCACATATTAAATACTTACCTTACTTGAAGCTTACTGATATGAGATGGCGCTAGTGTGCTCGACCTCGTCTTGTCTCTTTCCTTCTCGTACCCTCTCGCTCGCACAGCCCTTGAGAACCCCACCATGGCGACGCCACAAGCAGTGGCCTAAGTTAATTTCAAATCTTTGAGTCGAATATCACCAGGCAGTATTAAAAATGTAAGCTTCAAGTAAGGTAAGTATTTAATATGTGTTTTATTTACAGGTAAAACACCGTCATTAAATACTGTACGCATACTTGAAGCTTACTGATATGAGACCTGTTTGTTATCGCCTGGTGGGAAAAAAACGCCAATGTGAAGGCATATTATACATTAGAAGAGCTTAGAAAATAGGAATGTAAAAAATACCTTACTAAGATCAATAGATTTATTGATTTTTACTAATTAGTAAAGTATAAATTAATTACAGAATACAGTATAAGTAAATATAAAATCAGTTTGTAGGGCTAAATAATTGAGCCAAACTTGTTGATTTACCTGTGCGAGACGACTTTACTTCTCTGCAATAAAAACGCGAGAAAGTATTACTTGATCGCCAGTTTCCTTTGGCCAATATTTGATCAAGAGGTAAATTATCAACCCAGTTTTTAGACGCTACGGCAGAGCGAATACTTCCTGGAGGGGCAGTAATACCTGCTTCACGAAATACAGTTTTTACTCAACCAGCAATAACCGTTCTGGAGGCCGGCTTAGGGTTTCTTCTTAGATTAATGAAAAGATTATGTAAATTACATTCTTTCCGTTTTTCTTTTAATACACCGATGGCCCGCTTAACCAAAAAAACAGGATCTAAATTTCTGGAACTATTGTTTGAAAATATCTTCCATCCCGACTGTCTGTAGTTCGCACTATCAGTTTTAGATCCGTAAAGAGGCCAAAAACAAATCGAGTCTTCGTTTACAGTGAAGTGTTCTGAATCAACCGCTAATAATGTCAAGTCATGGACTCTTCGGCCTGAGCATAAAAGGAGCAAGGTGGCTGTATGTCAACAAGTTTGGAAAACATTTTTTTTTATCGATAATTTGCTTTTCCAAATGCTTCAATAAATCGTCTATATCCCATACACTTGTTTTTCTAGAGACTGGTTTATTTACAGCGATCGACTTCAGCGATCTTCAACACTGCACAATGTCGACACGACCGACTAGTGTACTAATATAGTATTGTAAGCTAGACCATCAATAAGATGAAGATCAGCTAAATATTTTGCCAGAACAGATCCCGACGGATGAGTGGCATTTTCTTTATTAGTGCGGCACCATCTGAGCCAGCGGTTCCACGCCACTTTGTAAGTTTTTAGTGTCGATGGACGTCAAGAGTTTTTTAGGAGATTAAGGTTGTTTATATTGCAGTCCTTTAGCTCCTCTGTTCACCCCCACATTTCCACACCTGCAATTCCATGTCTTGGGTTCCTGCTGGGGGATGACCTGTCGCAATGTCTATTAAATTCAGGTGTAGATTCTGTATGGTGAACGGGTTGCTACTGCTCGGGTTCTTAGGTCCGCCCTCCAAATTACTCGTTCCCATCTCGAGACTACCAACAGATAGAACCCTGTCGCCTTGTTCAAGTGCATGAGCACCTTGGGAACTAGGTAAGGTGGCGGGAACACCCAAGCGAGGGGATAATTCCAGGTTCGGGAGAACGCATCGTGATATATCGCCTCCTGATCCGTTTGATCCAGACTCACATAATTGGAAACTACTTTCGACGTTTCGCTTGCAAAGAGATCGATCATCGGTGTTCCGAATTTCCTGAACAGGTTCTCTGTGCAATGAGGCAGTAAATGCCATTCCGGAAGACTCAGATGTCGTGATAAATGATCTGTATGACTGTTGTACCTTCCCGGTAAGTGGTGTACCTGTAGTTCTATGTGGTGTAAGTCTAAAAGGTGAAATATTTCTTTGGTCAACTGTAGCAACGGTAATGACCTGGTCCCCCCCTCGTTTTTTAAATAAGACACAACAGTCTTGTTGTCGCACTGTAGGAGGACTGTGGATTTCTTTATATTGTGACATAGACGTTGGAGTGCCTTTAACACCGCTAACATTTCTTTTTGGTTGCTGTGCAAATTTTGTTCTGGACCTGTCCACATTCCACTCAAAGATATTTTCTCCAATTGGGCTCCCCAGGCTACGTCCGAGGCGTCCGTAGTTAAGAATTTCGTTGGAGATGTAAAATGAATTTGTGACGACAGGTCGCAATTGGCCATCTACCACTGCAGTTCCATTTCTACTGTGTTTGGCAACTGATGCACGGCAGTAAGCGGGCTCTTCGTGGCAACGTTTAAGAACATGAGAGTGTCTCGAAGGTGTAGTCGTCCCCTCGGAATCACAAACCGAGCAAAATTGAGGAGTCCGACAAGACTTTGCAACTCTTTTAGGTGTATTTTTTGAGTTTGAAGGATTACGGAAATCTTTCTTTTTAGGTTTATCACCTTCTCTAACGGAAGAGATTTTACATTGTGCCATTGGTCCCATTGAAAACCCAGAAAGGTCAGGCATTTGAACGGAGTCAGCGTTGACTTTTCGAAATTGATTTGAAGGCCCAGATATTGAAGTCTTTCCACTACAATTTGGATATGTGATTTTAGTATATGGTAATTTTGATTGACCACCAAGAAATCGTCTAGGTATACTATGACGCGTATACCCTGTTCCCTTAGAATTTGAGCAATCCAGTTGCTTAAACAGTCAAAGACCCTTGGGGCCGTGCTGAGGCCAAAGGGAAGACACGTCATTTGAAGAATTTCCTTGTCGTAAATCAGGCGTAGAAATCGTCTGCGAGAACGAGCGATTGGTAGATTGAAGTAGGCCTGGGACAAATCCACTTTGCACAACCAATTGTTCGGTTGTAGGAAGTCTGGGACCCTGTTCGCATTTATTAACCTGAATGGTTCGGTTAGTACATATTCGTTCAACTTGCTCAAGTTGAACACTGGACGGTGCGAGCCGTCTTGTTTCGGAACGAGAAACATGCTCGAAATGAAGCTGGGGGAAGGTCGAACTACTTCGAGAACTTTCTCGTCCTTCATCTTTTGAATTGCCTTTGACATTGCTTCGCACTTTCTTGTCACTAGGCAGGTGCGTGTCATGTCGGGGAGGCGAAGAGGAGGTTTCTTGTAAAAGGGTATGCGAAAACCTTTTATTATTTTTAAAAGAAAACGTGGTGCCTTCAACGCCCTCCAATGACTGTGATACGCACAAAGTCGGCCCGCTTGGAATCTCGAGTCAGAATCTTCTTCTCTTACCTGAGTTGGATTCTCTATTAATAGGCCGTTTTCTATTGTCCTTCGCATGTTCAAGCCGTACCGCTGGCTGCCGGTCGACTCGTTGTCGAAAGGAACTACGGTTAGCTTTATTGCTACGCCATGCGTTAGAGTTTTCGTGAGAACCCTGCGAGGGATAACTTGTGTACCTTCCCTGCGAAGGTTGGTAATTCTGTAACGGTCATGTGTGTTGAGAGCCACAGCAACCTTGAGATGTGCCCTGCGAGGGCGCATGACTATTTCCCTGCGGGGGATGATTAGAGCCACTATTAACTACCTGCGAGGTAGTTCCAAAACTTTTTAGTTTTATCAAAGGCATAAAAGCTTTCTTAACGCCACCTGCCTTATCAAGAACTCCCGATAGCAATTCAGAATTAAAAAAGTTTTTATTTGAAGGAGAGATTTTGCGTAAATATGATTTGGTTAGTGGATCACGTGCATATTTTATGATCCCATCTCGGCGCATCTGTATCACCTCAGCTCTGTGACCACAAACGAGCTGTAAGAGGTCGGCAGAAACAGACGCATAATCGCCGCTTGTAAATAATTCCTTAACCTTCGTATGCAAAGAGTCGATATTTAGGTTTACCTCATCTTTAGCCCAAGATAAAAGTAAGTTTAGAGTCTGTTGCAGAGCATCGCGCTGTAAAACAGTCTATAAAATACTGTCTATAAAAATAATGATCTATTTATAGAAATATTTTCAACACGAACGGTAAAAACCGTTAGTTAGTTGTATTCACTTTGTAAGGAAAATAAAAATGAGCACTTACATGAATAGCTGCTATATCAGGCTCATACTTATAAAATGTATTAAAAACTTAAGCACTTATCACAAAATGAACTGTTGGTAAGTGCAGACGGGTCGAAAATTCAGACGCCAATGATTTGAAATTAAATTAGGCCACTGCTTGTGGCGTCGCCATGGTGGGGTTCTCAAGGTAGCTGTGCGAGCGAGAGGGTACGAGAAGGAAAGAGACAAGACGAGGTCGAGCACGCTAGCGCCATCTCATATCAGTAAGCTTCAAGTAGGTAAGTATTTAATATGTGTTTTATTTATACGTAAAACACCGTCATTTTATTTCTTGTGTAATTATAATTTTTTATTGTGTAGGTAGGGAAACAAATTAAAAATTAAAACGAATAATTAACATAAAACTTTGCAAAGTATTCCTTAAGATTATCTTTCTCATATACTTCAGTGAAAGTGAGTGAGGAGACACTTTCATAGAACTTTTTAATATTTTGTTTAAAAAGGTCCCTATTTTTTTCGTTGTTTAAATGGAGTTTTTTATTCACGTGCAAAGTAAAAATTTGACATGTTTCATGATCTAAGAGTCCTATATAATATATTTCGGTCCGAAATTGCTTCAAGTTGCTAGCAATTTGGTCGAGGCACAATTTTGACGTGTCGCCGATTTTATGTGCATCTCTATGTTGAAATTTTTAAAAGTACTTTTAAGAATATACACAGTTTTTATTAGGTATTAGGACATCTAAATTCGATATATATGGGATAATGTAATATTTGAAGAATTCTTCTGCCTGTGCTCGTAACTTTGCTTTTTTGAGATAGTATTGACTCTCCGTTAATCTCTGAATGTTCAACGGATGTTCCAGTAACGACGTCTTATCTTCTTCTTGTCTAGAGCCAGTAAAGGTGCAATAGCAATCAATTCATCGTCGTCGTCCATTTCTGGTTTCACAGAAGCATCTCTATTCGAAACTTAAAATTAAATTTAAAAAAGTAAATTCCTAATACAAAAACTAATGGTTTGCGCTAGGCACGCGGAATTCCGATCTGAATTCCTGATTAGGAAACCGAGCGTATGCGCCCTGCCTAAAGCTATCACTATAGCTCCGGATTCCGGAACACCAGTGAAAATTCAGAGCACTGAAAATAGAACTCTGCACTAATACAATAGAGTTGAAATTGGAAGTTTCTAGTGTCGAGCTGTCATATATGACATTGACATTGGACTCAACATATTTTTTATTTTTTAAATATGGCGTCGGCTTATAACCATTTACCATTGTCAAGTTAAAAAGGCGGGAAATAGAACTGTAGTTTCAATTTTCAACACCGTATTCCTAAGTCGTCACGTCTAAAGTCTAGTCAAAGTACAAATAAATAGTCAGTGCAGTCCATGAGTCATGTCAGTCGATTCAGTAAAGTGGTAGAAGCTTTACTGAAAGTTCCTAGGGAGTTTTGGAGGGAAACTCAAAATAGCACGTTTTTAGAAGTTGTACCACTTGCCTACACTTGTGCACGCTAACGAATATTTAATGATTAATATTCTTCCAATATTACACATTAAGAACCGAAATAACACAAATTTATAAAGAAAATACAAAATCCACAACGTCACCCATTGAATTCCCCGGCAAAACTCCGAATCGACACTCATGTGTTCGATTTTCAACTCTATTATTAAAATAATAGAGTTGAAAATCGAACACATCGAGTTCTATTTTCTATACTCAGAATTTTCTAAGGCCTTCCGGATTCCGGAGCATATAGTCCCATCTTATGGCAGGGATTATATGCTCCAGGCAGCAAGCCGAAATCCAGCCGGGGAAAATTCAGAGCAATGGATATAGAACTTTGCGTTAATGTAGAGTTGAAGATGGAACACGCAAGTGTCCTATAATGATGTAAACAAATATTTTATGGCCGTGTACGGTGCGTCTAACAAACCCATTATCAGATTTAATAATATTTTAATTGCAACTACCTTAGAGTATATACATGAGTGTCGAGTCAAATGTCAATGTCATATATGACAGCTCGACCTGACACTTAGATTTTCAACATTATTGCTTTAGCGTAAAGTTCTATTTTCAATGCTCAGGATTTTCTACGACCTTCCGGATTCCGGTGTATATAGTCCCAGTCTTAAGCGGGGACTATATGCTCCGGAATCCGGAACGATAATGTGTACACATGGAATTTGTGATGTATAATGCGTATATGTCGTCAGTTTCGCTGCAATCACAAGCCATGGCCAGCGTTATTAATTTGTTGATGAAACACGTTAGGTATTTTGGATCATGCACAGTGCAGTCCGAGCAAAGAATATATAATAATAGTAATGTATGGTATTCGTCGACCGACTTCCGAGTGTCGAGTGATCGATTTCTTTTAATGGACGTTTAGTTCATGTGACCGTCTATGGTACCCTTTAAATAATTCTACAATTTTAAAATTATTTGATGTTTTTTAATTTTGCCAGTTTTGGAGTTTTGCCGGGGAGCTCAATGGGTAACGTTGTGGATTTTGTATTTTCTTTATAAATTTGTGTTATTTCGGTTCTTAATGTGTAATATTGGTAGAATATGAACCATTAAATATTCGTTAACGTGCACAAGTGTGGGCAAGTGGTACAACTTCTAGAAACGGAACACTATGTTCCGCCAAATCTCCCTAGAAACTTTCAGTAAAGCTTCTACCACTTGACTGAATCGACTGACATGACTCATGGACTGCACTGACTATTTATTTGGACTTTGACTAGACTTTAGACTTGACGATTTAGGAATACGGTGTTGAAAATTGAAACGAAAGTTCTATTTCCCGCCTTTTTAACTTGACACTGGCAAATGGTTATAAGCCGATGCGAATAAAAAAAATTTGACAGTTGGGCACTTTGATTTAAATTCGATGTCGTTACAACGGTTGACGATTTTGTAAACAAATATAATTATGTATTATTGCTAAATAACTTCAATTTATCTTAATAAAGTAATAACTATGTCAACGCGTTCTGGAAAACGTAAGTAAATTACGTTTTGTGTTGCAAATTCATTTGTTTTCGTTTTGAGAGGCAATTTTTTAAAGACGATATCATTTTTTACTATTGAATACAATACAAAATTGATAATAATCTTATTGGACTGTTTTAGGCATTCATAGTTCTCCTCAAGATGATAATAATGGCGAACATAAGACTTCACGCAATGGAATCAAAACACGCAGCAAGCACTTATCTAAAGATTCTGCGGATAAACAACTGACAGAGAAGAAACTAAAAAAGCATTACGTGAAATATCCTACCGAAGAATTAATCGACGAAAGTGATAGCAATAGTAAAAGTAATCAGACATTACGCAAGTCTAGGAGGAACACTCTTAAGGAGCGCAACGTCAACGATACCTCAGCCGAAAAAAGTGAGTTGGGGCATTCTCAGAAAACTACGCGCAGAACTAAGAGATGCGAGGGCCCCGATGATAATATCACGCTGCACGCAGCAGAGGATGCTGACGAAAAAAAGAATAAGAAAAAGAGCAAAAAGAAAAAGATGGCTCTGGTAGTCAATGAAAATAAATTACACATAATACATAATGAAATTATCCCATCTAAAAAGAAATCTAACAAGAAGAAATATAAAAAGAAATCTGGCTCTTTTATAGTTGAAGAAGTTATGGAACATCCAAAAGTTTTAAACACAAGTGAAGCATCAGTAGATTCTTTCCACAGCGCTGCAGGCAGCCCAAAATATGCCGAAAATTGTGAGGAGCATAATACGATTGTAAAGAAATCTACACCAAAGCAAACAAATTATTCTACTGAAAGACAATTAAGTCCCAGTGTTAATAACTCTTCAACTAAAAACAAGTTAATTAATCATACAGTAAACCAAAATGTTTCATGTAAACACCAAAACGATTATGGTTCAAGTGATGACCAGCCAGAGACTCTGAGATTGAGGAAACGTAAATCTAGTTCTAGTATTGCAAATGCAGCTATTGAAAATAATGAGTCAACAGAAGATTGCACAACCAAACAATTGAAAAGTATTAGGAAGAAGAAAAGAAAAGTGTTAAAATCTTTTTTTGAGGAGAATGATCTTATTTCTAACTCATGCAAACAAAAATTAAAAGTTAGTAAAAATACTTTTAAATGGGATGATGCAGCTTATACTAAATTTGATAAGAAAAGTAAAGCTGACAGCTCATTCGATAAAATAGTTAAAGCAATCACTACATTTGATAACAAGAATAAAACAAACACTACTTATGATAAGGAAGATTATACAGAAAACTATACATTTGATAAGGAGGATAGACTTAATGGTATATTTGACAATAAAAATGAAGCTAACAGTAAATTTGATAAGAATGATAAGCGTAATAGTACCTGTACTAAGGAAGTTAGAACTAACATGTCATTTGATAAAGAGAATGAAGCTAACACTACATTTGATAAGGAGGATAAATTTAATTGTACATTTGACAAGAATGATAAGAGTAACAGTCCCTTTATTAAGGAAGATAAAACTAACATGGCATTTGATAAAGAGAATGGAGCTAACACTACATTTGATAAAGAGGATAAAGTTAATACTACATTTGGTAAGGTGGATGAGGCTAACGGAACATTTGATAAGCATGATAAAGCTAACAGTACATTTGATAAGGAGGATAAAACTTACACTACAATTGACAAGGAGGAAGGAACTAACACAACATTTGATAAGGAGGATAAAGCTTATATTACATTTGATAAGAGTAACGGAATGTTTGATAAAAATGGTCAATCTACATTTAAAAATAAAGAAATTACTGATATAACATATGATAAAGAGGATATAGCTAATACTACATTTGATAAGGCTGACAGAACATTTGATAAAAAGGATGAAGCCAATACTACATTTGATAACAAAGACAAAGCTGATAGTACATTTGATAAGGAGGATAAAGCTAACAGTACATTTGCCAAATCAGGTAACACATCAGAATCAGGTGAGAAAGCAAATAAAAATGGAGAAATAAATGATAAAATATTGAAAGTGGACTCTGAAATGTCACCAAAATGTAGAAACTCAGCAGTTAAAAAAAGGAGTGGCATTAAAAATGACAAAACTAAAAGTGATAAAAACATATCCTTAGACAACATTTCCAAAGACAATTCCAATGACTCTATACTCACCTCGGATACTTCTAAGTCATCTCATATAAGTGTAACCAGTGATGAATCTCAGTCTGAAAATATTTTAAATAACACCCCGTTGCTAGTTGAAAGTAGTTTGGAGGAGGAAAACATTTCCAAAAGTAGCAGCAGTCCTACACCATGTGATGTAAATACTCCAATACCCCCGTTAAAACGAGAGGGCACCTTCACAAAGGAAAGTCCAGAAGTTAAAGTCACATCTAAAAACAAAAAAAGTGTAGATAAAACTCCCACACGAAAAAAGTCTCTGCCTTCACCTGGCTGCACTCCTTTCCCTCATGCTAAGTCTCTGTCAAAAACCAAGAGTATTTTGAACATAACCCGCTCAATTGAAAAATCTAGAAGATCATCAATAGCAGAAATGGTTCCGAGAGCCACCAAAGTGATGTTCTGCAGCCCTTCCAACAACCCCCTAGTGGTCTCCCAAATGAATGGAAAAATTATTAAATCAAGCCTTAAAGGATCATACAAAAGCTTCATTTTTGAAGATAATAGTGAGTAAATTACATAATATTAAGTATTTGCCAGTTCGTAATATGTAATGTGTTCAATTAAATAAAATCTTTATTTTGGGCATTTGCTTAGGTAACTTCATAGCAATTAAATAATATTTCAGGCTGTTCTTCGCAACCGCGTGTAGCGGGCCACAAGCGCTCGCAGACTGCAGACCGCACTTCTGGGGCGGAGCCGCACGCCAAGCGCTCGCGCCTGGCGGAGACCCTTGCAGCTGCCGCGCCCTCGCCCCGCCCGACGCGCCTGCGCACCAGGACGCTTAGCGCCTCTGGTAAATATTTTTTTTTAACTACAGAATTTTTTCCCTTTTAATATAATTCTAGAGTTGTAGTTAAGCTTATCCCTTATTTTAAACTTTGCTTTGCATCGTTCACTCCTTACTAGGAGATCAATTATAATTTTTACTTATCCAATGGAATAGGGCCTGTCGACATGTTCACATCAAGATTTCTTCAACATGAAATAGCACGGTGTCGTGGCACAACGTGAATAATGGTTCAAAATGTGTGAAATTTTTCATGCAACTGCGATCTGGCGTCGTGACGTGCATTTTTACGGCGATGTGCATTTTTACGGCGACGTGAACTTGCACGTGATGTCCCCGCACCTTGCCGCAACATCGCGCTATTTTATATTGACGACGTCGTACCGTGGACATGGGAACAGACCGATACCCTAAAATATAAAGTTACACACAAAGAAGTATTAAAATAAAATGTCATATGACGATGACGACTTCTGTGGCTCAGTGGTTAGCACGTTGGCGCTCAAGCTGGAGGTCGGGGGATCTAATTCCGCCAGGGAACAAAAAGTTTTCTGTGTTCCTGGATCATGGATGTGTATCAAATATATGTATAGTACAATAAAAATCTTAAATATAAGTATAAAAGTATTAATTATATTTCTGTTGTCTGGTACCCGTTACACAAGTCCTTATCACGGGACCAGATTGGCGTGGTGTGAAAGCGTCCATAGATATTATATTACTATATTATTTCAGCCAAGTGTCCGGATGTTTCTGCGGCGGAGAAGGTAGACAGCACGGCGAAGGAGCGTGTGCGCACGCGACTCCCCAACTTCGCAGCGCTGCATGCGCGGCAGTTCGCGCGCATGGAGTCACTGGACGAGTGTCAGCGCCGGCGCGCCCAGCGCGCACGACTGCTACTCACGCCCACCGGGCCCGTTGCCGTCGACCGCGTCAGCCCTAAGGGTATGTAGTCAGTTCACTAAACAAATGGAGCCATTCCAATTCAGATCCAATTTCAAATCAGATCTTCTGGACAAGATCGTTTCGCATCTGGACGCAAAGTATGGCGGCCTAATACTTCGACTGGCACGAAGTCTCCGCGAATACCGTTTCGCGGCGAATTGGCCGTTTCTGGATCTGGACAAGTTCTAAATGTAAACAAAAATGTTAAATTCAACCAAATTATTGTATGTTAGTTATTGATGACTGATTAGAATATAGAAGATGTATGTGGAGTGATACACCTTAACATTATCTTGTAATGTGTGAGTCAGCTAGGCTGTCTGTTATCAGATGATTAAAACTGAGATTAAAACTTTCAATACCTTCGATAAACATGAAGGCTGTGGCCGCCGTATACATAAATATTGATAGATATAGTTCTATCGATAAATCGTAATAATAAACATTTGATGAGCCCTTGAGCTGCTAATAATAAAAAAATGTTAAAACTCAGGAGTGATGTTCATTGTACCGTAAAATGACCTGACAGGTCAACTCTTTCCCAACTTTTAAGTATATACTCACACAGCTTTTTCGTCACAGAAATCCAAGCTCCCAAACAGTCTGAGTCGATTGCAGTCCAGAAGACCGAGACGCCGACGAAGGGCAAGCCGACGCCGCTGACCGCCGGCTACTCGCGGTTCGGGTTCAAGCTGCAAGCCGACGTCAGCGGCAACCCGTTCAGTTTCACGGCGTCGAAGGCGCGGGCGGTAGTGGCGGCGGAGGTGCGGGCGGGGGCGGCGGCGGTGCGGGCGGGGGCGGCGCTCAAGCGACAAGCCACCATGCCGTCGCTGGCTGGCACCACGCGCAAGCAGCTTGCCCGGCAGGCCGTCATGAAAGAGAAATCCTTTACGGACAAGAGAGACGGCAACAGGCTGGAGACTAGGACGGTGATCAAGGGCGTGCGCACCAACCGCCGCTTCGAGCTCCAGATGAAGATGAGGAATATTAACACATAGATATTATTGTTATTTTTATATAGGTCATGTTTATGTATTACTGAGGCACTGTATAACTACTTTCATAAGGTCCCTCGGCAATCATCATATTTATACATAGCAGTGACAGACAATGTATGGAAAACGAAGTTTTTCGAAAGACATTAAGAACGTAGTTGTACTATTACAAAAATGAAGGTCATTTGCCTTTGCGGGATTTGTTATGGAGCGTTAAGCCAGGAACTAACTACTGACTATTCACTGACTTGTTTTCGCCTGGACATGAACGTAGACCTACTGGATGTAATCAATACCCAGCCTAGACATAACCCAGCTTTACGGCCATTTTCACACCCGCCGCCCTCGCACTCAGGCTACAAGTGTCTGATAACTAGCATTTGTTGCAACGCCGTGTTAATGTAAGATAGTTGTGAGATATTAAATCTAGAAACAGTATTAACCACTTATTGTTTTATCTGATATTACAGACGTCGAGCGCCCGCTCGTAAATATTAAGTTCATCAAAGTCAATTTTTTTTATTCAAAATTAGTATTTTTATACACTTTCTGAACGTTGGTCTACATGACGCCTACCACCGGTTCGGGAACTAGCCCGGCGAGAAGAACCGGCGTAGGAAACTCGCTCGGGGCCATCTTTTATCAAAAAGATGAAAAATTGATCGATTAAAAATATAAAAAGGCATATATAACAATGTTATGACTAAAACTACATGACAAGAGTACAATAATACATGTAATTTAGAAGTAGCCTTGCAGGGGGCCACCTCATTCCCAAGGTGTGCTATCATTCATTTTATCAAAACATCATTAACTTTATAATAGGCTTTAGCACACAAACGTTCTTTAACTACTTATTTAAATTTATTGATTGAAAAATTTTGAACGCTTTCTGGGATTTTATTGTATAGGCGTATGTATACGGCCTTTAAACGAATTCGTGATGTGAAAGCACCATGTAGATATTTTATATTATAGACTTGAAAAGCATTCAAATACGAGCCGCGGGTTTTTCCATCTTCGAGAACATTATATTCATGGCCTACACAATGTAGCTCTGAATTAAAAGACAACGAGTTTTTTGTCAAAGCCTCCGCAAAGAAAAACAAAGCTTACTATCTAGATACATTATATGCGGACATTTATATACCGAGTAAATAGCAAGAAGCTGGTAGATAGTTGAGTAGCATCGAGACAAAACAGATGGAGAGTAGTAAAAGCTACCAAATGAAGGACTTGCTATTTGGTAGTGTAGTACATTATACATAGTTTACCCTAGGCTGCATTTAAAGATGGCATAATATTAACACAATTGGGGAAAATGTAACATAATAATGTGCAGACAGCAGAAATTAATAATAAACTTTAATAAAGAGTCCCATGGTGACATGAGCGCCCTTCACGATATGAAAGTATTTTTAGTATTGCCCATGCTGAGCACATCTACGATGGTTTATTTTTGGACGTTTGTAGGAAATTCTCCAATCTCCATTCATGAGCCAACGCACGTTATGCGAACGTTTCCAAATTATTGTTCATTGCTATTTTGTTAAATTACATAATTATGTTACTTATTGTATGCTCCACTTCTAGCCGGACCTGTACAGGTGTATGTTATTACTTATGACTTATGACGGATGTGCGGATGTGATACCAACAAATGATAACTAAATCTTCCTGTAAAAATTACTTTAAAATAACTAAATGAATTTGATATCTGTACAAATTAATCTAATTTCCTACGTTGTTCGCCGAACCGTGGATTAAAATTATTGCGTTCGTAACTTCAATATCACAATATTTATTGTTCTCACAGGAAATATTAACCGAACATAATTTGTGAATTAAAAATAATGTTATTGTAACATATGTGCCTTTAATTATGCACGTACTAACTGGATACATAACATAATATGTCAATAAATAACTTTATGTTACATATGCATCGCTAAGTGACATTTCGCTTACGATGACTTATACGAGGGCTGCACTAAAAGTATCGGGAATGGAATATTTCCACTGTTCCTGTCATATTAAAATCTTTTTAATTTAAAACTCCTTGGTTTTAAAAATCGAATACCGTTTATTTATTTAAAAAAAGATTCTCGGTCTTGTCAAACTTGTTTAGTCGTTGAGAAAATTGAATTGACTCGAGAAAATTCTAGAGCGATGATTTATTATGACTTTCGAAGTGGTTTAACACAAAAACAGTGTGTTGACCGGATGATTTCTGCATTTGGCGATGAAGCCCCATCCAAAACCACAATTTATCGCTGGTTTGCTGAATTTCAACGTGGACGTGTCAAGCTCAGTGATGATCCCCGTCAAGGTCGTCCAAAAACTGCAGTCACCCAAGAAAACGTTGATGCTGTGCGTAAGCTGATTAAGGAAGATCGACATGTGACATACCGCGAAATTCAGGCAACTTTAGACATTGACATGAGTCAAATACAAATAATCTTGCATGAACAATTAGGTGTAAAAAAGTTGTTTTCCCGATGGATACCGCATTTGCTCTGTGAAGAGCAAAAAGCGGCTCGCGTTACTTGGTGCGTCAGAATTCTCGAAAGACTCCACGCAGGATCCTCAAATGCTGTATACAACATCGTATCAGGTGACGAATCCTGGATATACGCGTACGAACCCGAAACAAAAAACCAGTCACGAGTTTGGGTGTTCGAAAATGAGTTAAAGCCAACAAAAATTGTTCGTTCACGGAGTGTTGCAAAAAAAATGGTGGCCACGTTTGTCTCCAAAACCGGCCATGTTGCGACTATTCCTCTTGAGGGACAAAGAACGGTTAATGCAGAATGGTATGCTAACATTTGTTAGCCACAGGTCGTTTCTGAACTCCGTAAAGAGAACTGCAACCGCCGCATCATCCTCCATCACGACAATGCGAGTTCTCACACCGCGCACAGAACAAAAGAGTTTTTAGAGCAAGAAATCATAGAATTATTAGACCATCCGCCGTACAGCCCCGACCTAAGCCCTAATGATTTCTATACTTTCCCTAAAATGAAGAATAAATTGCGTGATCAGAGATTTTCATCACCTGAAGAAGCTGTGGACGCCTACAAAACGGCCATTTTGGAGACCCCAACTTCCGAATGGAATGGTTGCTTCAATGATTGGTTCCATCGTATGGAAAAATGTGTCAAATTTCGCGGAGAATACTTCGAAAAGCAATAAATACATTTTTAAATAGTAATGTTGTGTCACTTCCTTGATTCCCGAAATTTTCAGTGCCGCCCTCGTATGTCCAATCCCATACATTTTGTTTTAGAACTTTGCCGTCGCAAATATTGAATGCATCTTGACTAAAGACCCTGGTATGCGATGAGGCAATCTTTTGGCCTACAAAATAATGTTACCGTAGTCGCGGTCAATTCTTAGTTCCTAGGCTCTAGAGTGTAGGTACATGCTAGTTGGACGCTGTTATGCAATACTATGTCAGCCCTCTAGACCGCTATTTTGAGAAAATCGTGTTTAATTAAATTAATTATAAAGATAATTTCTACTACATATTTGCATATGTGTCAAAAGTTTTTATTTCAGTTTTTCAGTACTAATATGATTTAATTCACTTAACACTATTTTGAAAATTATAGTTTATCGCCTGAGAAAGCGATTAGTATTAACATCTTGATTTTAGTAATTTTGTGGGTTGACATAGTAGGTATAGTATTAACAGCGTCCCTTATCCTAAAGAAAATCCCTCTATCTAACGGAACCCTGCACTTTGCCGGGATGAATAGTAGCATAATACCCTTTAATTCCTTAAGTAGTACCTACATAATATGTATTAGTAGAAAGTAGGATTTCACAGGATATCTATTATAATAAATGATTTATATTTACTTACGGGCTACGATTGTGTTGCCTGTTGCAACCCGACGGCAGAATTCGGGCTTATGTACGGCGTTCGGCGCGGCGTACCCATGATAGGAGTTACTTTAGGGTTCCGTCAATATCAAGAGGTTACTTATTTCTAAATTTAGATATAGGATTAACAAACGAGCATACGGATCGCCTGATGTTAAATGATTTAACCGCCGCCGCACGCACTTGTACAAACCACTGAGTAACAGTTACTTATATCGGGAGGTACTAGTGCGTTTTGTGGACTTCAACACGCTCTAAACTATTAGGTGTTCGATGTAACTTGTAACACTCGGGGTCATATAATAATTATGTAACGCAGACATCAGCTACAACATAATGTGCGGCGTCGTCTATCCTCATCGATCGAATTCAGAGTTCAGTGGCCGACTTATAAGTTTATGAACGCGACGTAACTTGAGGTACCTAAGTATGTTATGTTCTCGTAAGCGTTTGGGAGTGTTGGACATTTGTCACGTCTGACTGTATCGCGATAACACAGCTATTGCTACTGTTCTTTGCGTTAGTAGAACTACTACAGAGTACAGACTACTGGTATCATATACTTAGCTGCCGTCGCAGAAATTGGAGAATACGTTCTATTATAAGGTCTATGCTATAAGCCTGTAAATTACCTGCTAAGTAGGTCCTTCACTTATAAAGTAGAGTTATATAGATCATATTGGCAAGGAGTTAGCGATAGATTGGAGTTGCGCTTTCAGCCGAGAAATTAGATCACTTGATTTCGGCGCCAGCGTAGGTGGATACTGGAGACGATAATATCAAATAATAGAAAGTGGCACAAGTATAAATCCTTTATCGTAACGTGCGTATAATATTTTAAGATTTAACCTACTTCTACTAACAGTTAGAACTGGTAGTTTCTCATGGTTGTTATAAGTAAATATTTTTGGTTATGTTTCATTTAATTATGTTCTTAAGAAACTCGAGTCTTTTCGAGACTGCTGCAGAGTTCTAACGACACCTACCGTAACGAAAGTGTGACTATAATCAGCATCAGTTACAGAATAGGTGACTAGCGATGGCGTCCAAAGGTTTTTAAAACGCTAAGCCAAGGCGAATCGATTTTCCGCTGTCTGTGCCAAGATTACCGCAGCGTGCAGACGGAACGCCAGCGTCTGCCCGAGATTACCGCAGCGCGCTGCTTTTTTTATGCTGAAATAAATCTGTATAGTTACTTAAATATTTAGATCGATACTTCTGTCAAATATGGATCACGGCGGAGGTACATCATATAATATGCAGTATAATAAACATAAATAACCAAAAACAGAAAGGTTCAAACCAAATAGTGACCTTGAGCTTCTCAGTATCTCACTGACTTCAAAACTCAATATAAGAGTGGAACAGCAGTGAAGCAAAGGGGAGCCGAGCAGTAAGGTATAACGCGAAGAAAATGTAAACTGTGGATAACATAATGAATTTCCACGCGGGCGGAGTCGCGGGCAACATCTAGTAAGTAAAAGAGACTATTACTATTAATTGTTTTGTTGAAGTTACGAACTTTATTAGAAAAATGAGCATATAAAAATATTATTCAACTATGCGGTGACAACCCTATCCAAAATAATATAAAATTGAATACTACTACTACTACTACTCCGATGCCCCGCCTCATTTGGATCCCTTTTTTTTGGGTTATGAGTATCAATAAAAAGAATATTTCAGTCTTAGTTTCAAATCCAAATATGAAATAACATAGCGTTAAAAAAATTAAAACATAAATTTACAAAATCAGTCATAAATACGTTATCTTGAACAAATAAAGCCTGGATGTTTTTCGCTATCGTAGGGCTTTTAAGACACTACTTAGACCAATAATTAATAAAATCTTAAAATAATATCAAACTTTTGAGCTATAACTGTTTCTATGTTTTTTCTGGAAACCATTGAATTTTTTTTTCAAGTACTAATTTGCATTCTTCTATATGAAATGGGCAGTCGGGTGTTCTCGTCCTGCATTTATAATCACAAATCCTATAAAATTAAGTAATAAAAACGGCATGGCCAATATTTTGGACAAAAAATACACTGTGCAGCGTGCAGACGGAGCGCCAGCGTCTGCCCGCCCGCGCCCTGCCCGCGCCACTACGACGGAAAACACAACCGCACCCGGTATACCTATCACACCAGTCACCTACTATCTACTGATACTGCTTATACGTACTCATAATCAGAGCTACTGGTCACAAGTTGGAGTTCTGCGGAGTGGTAAAGGGACGAAACATTTTCTTATGATGTGAGTTGTAATGTAAGGTTAGAGGTAGTAGGTAGGTACATAATAAAAGTGAGTAACAGTAAGTACCAATACCTAGTGCCTATCGTAAGGCTCAAATCACACCGAAATGGCAGCAGCGTTTATCTTTATTAAAATAAAATGCAGTTTCGTTTGAGACAACCGTCGCCGCTAGCGACCGTCGGCGGTAGCGGTTGTCTCAAGCGAAACAGTAGGTATATTATTTTAATAAAGATATAGTTTATATGACAGTTATGCTGCTGGCCGCTCCGCTGTCATGTCGACAGGTGTGATATGAGCCTAACACAATATGTTCATTGGATCCCTATTCCCTACTTAGAACTAGTGTGATGTGATGGTGAATGGTGATTGATGAACATGTTAACCGTCGGATTGTTAAAATCCATGGCCTGGATTCTGATTCAATGTTATTTCTGGTAACGATAATACCACAATTATACCTAGGTAATCTATATCCGCAGAAATGACGTAACGCGCAACAAGTAAACGGCAAGCCTAAATAATGTCGGCGTGGGTGTTGGTAAACAGTGTCTTGACTCACTGTCACTGCAGGCCTGCCACCCCCAGTGGCTCTAGTTCTGTGCCAAATATTGATCCACCATCATCGCTAGGCGCTAGCCTAAGAAGCCCACGTGATGGCGTGTGGGGACGCGATGAGGCATAGAAGCAGTATCAGGTGGTCATTGATCTGGTCTGCTACATTGCATGATTTAGATTTCGTTCAGATCTTTAATCACTTAAAAAATGTCACTTACGATGTGCGTGTTTTCTTTTTACAAAAAGAAAACACGCACATTTTGCTGCGATAAAAAGTAGTCGTGTATTAATCTAGAATACTACCATACCAAATTTCATAAAAATCCTTTTAGTAAGTACTTAGGTAAGTAGTTATTGCATGAAAGAGTCTTAACTAACAAACATCCATATTAATATTATGTTCATACCTACATACAAACTTTCTCGTTTATAAATTATACCTACTATTAGTAAAGGATATAAACTACTGGGGGGTCTAAAGTGGCCTCTTTAGGTGTTTCATATTATGTTTCATACATTTTTTTCCATACAAAAATCGTGAAATTGTAAAATGGCTACATTGATTCAGGCCTTTAGACCCCCAGATCTGTACAGAGTATATCGTGGCCGAAGAGCCACATTTTACTTATCTACCAATTAACTTATTATCGGACGTGTGCGATATGATAAGCGCGTGACGGGACCAGCTGTAGGTTAGTATGTAATCAAAAATATAACGACTCGACAGCTGCTGTGCTAATATTGTATTACAGTAATTTACAACATTAGTTTTCGAAGATTTTCAGTCTAGCTGTTGATGACGTTGCAACTCGTGGACTGCTTAGGTACATATTGATACTGGACTTAGCATACTGGGTAGGGTCTTCCATGTATCATTGTCTCGTCCAAGGAGCAAGGACTGATTTGAAAGGGCGAAAGCACTGAATGGACAACAAGTAAGTAGGCAAATGCGAAATAGACAGGTTTTAGGTAGCTAAGTGTGTACTTTATACGTATTAGTGTTAATAACTAAGGATTATTCGTTCTAAATAATAGTAGCGAAAATCGCAAAACACTTGCAAACACTATAATATATTTCTATGTTCTATGTACATAATAGCAATTGTACCACTTCATAGTGGAAGAAATATTTACGCACATAAATACGTGCCGTTTACGTGGTCTACGAGTCACATAAATACATGAGTCACCAATCGCCATTTTCACACACACAAGTACAATGATACACTAAGAAGTAGTAGTAGGCTAGTAAGGCACAACTTAATTGGACGCTCTTGTATTCGGGGTAAAAATTACAAACTTATTAGTCCGCAACCAACATGCAAAATTACAGATAAGCTGACCTCAGTTTAGTTTGCAATCAGATGGGAGAGCAATCGAGCTAAACCACGTCCCATAGAAAACAGCTAACGTGAAATAACGCGTGTTATTGAGTGTAGGTAACGAAACTAGAGACAACTCACAAGTCTCGCCCGGTCCCGCCCGCCCGCGACGCACTTGTAAACTTTGGTTTTTGCGGGTTTCATGGGCGGCGATTATCGTACCGAACAACCAAAGGGCAATCTAATGCTAGTTTGCTGGTCTACTTGTCTACTTGACTCATAATTCAAATATTATATGGTTCTAGCTCAAAACTTGGCTCATCCTTTTTAGGGTTCCATAGTTCACGCTTCCGAACCCTTATAGTTTTGTCATGTCATGTCCGTCCGTTCTCGGCTTACCTTCCAAACAGTTAGTTCTAGAAGATGAAACATTGCAATTATATGTGTATTTACTCGCGTCTACCCCATATTAGTATGGGGTATCGTTAGATCTTTTAAGCCGTTATTTTTAAAAAAAGTTAAATTTATCCGTTTGCGAGATATTCAACTTTAAAGCGCATTTTTTTGTTAAAATAGAGCGGCCATTTTTAAGAGCGGATAGTTAGTTAGTAGCGGCGGATAGCTCGAAAAATCTGAAAAAATTGATGATGGTAAGTAGTCCATGTGATGAACTTTGAAGGAAGGCTATAACGGCTTACATAACGTTTCTTAATTCCGGAGTTATAGAGGCCTTGTAAAATGCGCTTACTTGGAAAACTTCGTACAAAACTAATAAGTAAACATGTAAAGTATTGGTAATTGGTTAATACATGTATGTAACCCTACGTGCGCGAGTCCAACTCGCACTTGGCCGGTTTTTATTTGAAGCTATAGAATAACGTCATTGACCCCGTAATCTGAGACGCGGAATAAAACGTTAAATTTTTTAAAGGAATAATGTTCAAACATTTAGCACTATAAGTAGATTAAATTATTTCATAAATAGCCAGTAACTCGCGCTATATCGACCACCTAATCACCTGTAATACCCGTGCATGTGGACATTGCACGGCCTGGAGTCTAGACTCTAGTGTTTTTCCATCTAAGTATTAGAGGTTACCATAACAAACTAGGTATATCGAACTGTTAATTTGTCAAAAGAGCTATACCATTATTTTCCCTGTCTTACCTTATCAGTAATTAGTTTTTATATATGCTGTGAGGCTTCGATAACGTGGGTAGTGGGTAGTAGTAGGTACTCCCTAAATATTTTAGTTGTTACTTCTGTTTGATAACAATAATTGTGTTGTGCTGTAAATACGCCGGATGTACTAGATACATGAAACGATAAAAACACGTTACTAAGCTGCTCCTATCTTGTTTCACACAACATTACCTATCTAAGTAGGTACCAACGTAGATGCTAGTGTCTATTGTTGTAAGAAAAACGGATTTCAATCGCAGATCAAATAATAATGCCCATGCGGCATGCCACAGCTGACGGCAGTCCATGTTATGAAAGCGGGCATTGAATAAAATCAGTTCATTCGCTACTCGAAGGCTTTCCAGCACCAAGAGAAGTTTGTTTTGTAGCTCAACATCCACGATGACATGCACAGATAATGCAGTTTGTAATATTTATATTATAAATATTGAATAAACCTACTATCCACTACACTACCACATGCCATCACAACGTATACGATGGTCGACCTTCTATAGAACTGAATAAGACGTATCTAACTACTAATAACACCATAATATCTGGCACAATGTAAGTAGCCACCTAAACTGGGTCACGGTCTCTTGGAAAGAAATTGTCGTTTGCTTATTTCAATTATGTGGTTGACGTCAGGATTTTCACCCACACGAAAAATGAAATAAAATAGAAAAATCTGCAAATATTTACGACTTTCTTACCCAAATGGCTATAACGCACGCGTGTTATGTGGGTATAAGGGATATAAGGATTAAGGATGTAATGGGGCGCTCTCCTTTTTATAACGCTTTTATTAGTTTCACCTAAGTTTGCTTGCTTGCTTGTAACCGACTCCTTTGGGCTCGATTTTGTCCTACTTTGAACGATCAGATTTAATTCAAACTTTGCACACCTGTCAAAGACCGATGACAATGCAATAATTCGATTTAATTTAATTTTAAAAATTAAAAAAGTAATAATTTTAAAAATTAAAATTATAAATTATTATAATAAATAATCATGCGTGCAGTTCCAGGCTTACTTACTCTTTGACAAATCGTACTAAAAAGCAAAAACTAAAATTTAATAAATTTGGATTAAGAATAGTGTAGTTAAATGAAAAATAAATGTTTATTATTGTAAAAAAGCGTGGGGTGCATAGTGTCAAGAGGTTACTTATTTCTAAATTTAGATATAGGATTAACAAACGAGCATACGGATCGCCTGATGTTAAATGATTTAACCGCCGCCGCACGCACTTGTACAAACCACTGAGTAACAGTTACTTATATCGGGAGGTACTAGTGCGTTTTGTGGACTTCAACACGCTCTAAACTATTAGGTGTTCGATGTAACTTGTAACACTCGGGGTCATATAATAATTATGTAACGCAGACATCAGCTACAACATAATGTGCGGCGTCGTCTATCCTCATCGATCGAATTCAGAGTTCAGTGGCCGACTTATAAGTTTATGAACGCGACGTAACTTGAGGTACCTAAGTATGTTATGTTCTCGTAAGCGTTTGGGAGTGTTGGACATTTGTCACGTCTGACTGTATCGCGATAACACAGCTATTGCTACTGTTCTTTGCGTTAGTAGAACTACTACAGAGTACAGACTACTGGTATCATATACTTAGCTGCCGTCGCAGAAATTGGAGAATACGTTCTATTATAAGGTCTATGCTATAAGCCTGTAAATTACCTGCTAAGTAGGTCCTTCACTTATAAAGTAGAGTTATATAGATCATATTGGCAAGGAGTTAGCGATAGATTGGAGTTGCGCTTTCAGCCGAGAAATTAGATCACTTGATTTCGGCGCCAGCGTAGGTGGATACTGGAGACGATAATATCAAATAATAGAAAGTGGCACAAGTATAAATCCTTTATCGTAACGTGCGTATAATATTTTAAGATTTAACCTACTTCTACTAACAGTTAGAACTGGTAGTTTCTCATGGTTGTTATAAGTAAATATTTTTGGTTATGTTTCATTTAATTATGTTCTTAAGAAACTCGAGTCTTTTCGAGACTGCTGCAGAGTTCTAACGACACCTACCGTAACGAAAGTGTGACTATAATCAGCATCAGTTACAGAATAGGTGACTAGCGATGGCGTCCAAAGGTTTTTAAAACGCTAAGCCAAGGCGAATCGATTTTCCGCTGTCTGTGCCAAGATTACCGCAGCGTGCAGACGGAACGCCAGCGTCTGCCCGAGATTACCGCAGCGCGCTGCTTTTTTTATGCTGAAATAAATCTGTATAGTTACTTAAATATTTAGATCGATACTTCTGTCAAATATGGATCACGGCGGAGGTACATCATATAATATGCAGTATAATAAACATAAATAACCAAAAACAGAAAGGTTCAAACCAAATAGTGACCTTGAGCTTCTCAGTATCTCACTGACTTCAAAACTCAATATAAGAGTGGAACAGCAGTGAAGCAAAGGGGAGCCGAGCAGTAAGGTATAACGCGAAGAAAATGTAAACTGTGGATAACATAATGAATTTCCACGCGGGCGGAGTCGCGGGCAACATCTAGTAAGTAAAAGAGACTATTACTATTAATTGTTTTGTTGAAGTTACGAACTTTATTAGAAAAATGAGCATATAAAAATATTATTCAACTATGCGGTGACAACCCTATCCAAAATAATATAAAATTGAATACTACTACTACTACTACTCCGATGCCCCGCCTCATTTGGATCCCTTTTTTTTGGGTTATGAGTATCAATAAAAAGAATATTTCAGTCTTAGTTTCAAATCCAAATATGAAATAACATAGCGTTAAAAAAATTAAAACATAAATTTACAAAATCAGTCATAAATACGTTATCTTGAACAAATAAAGCCTGGATGTTTTTCGCTATCGTAGGGCTTTTAAGACACTACTTAGACCAATAATTAATAAAATCTTAAAATAATATCAAACTTTTGAGCTATAACTGTTTCTATGTTTTTTCTGGAAACCATTGAATTTTTTTTTCAAGTACTAATTTGCATTCTTCTATATGAAATGGGCAGTCGGGTGTTCTCGTCCTGCATTTATAATCACAAATCCTATAAAATTAAGTAATAAAAACGGCATGGCCAATATTTTGGACAAAAAATACACTGTGCAGCGTGCAGACGGAGCGCCAGCGTCTGCCCGCCCGCGCCCTGCCCGCGCCACTACGACGGAAAACACAACCGCACCCGGTATACCTATCACACCAGTCACCTACTATCTACTGATACTGCTTATACTACTCATAATCAGAGCTACTGGTCACAAGTTGGAGTTCTGCGGAGTGGTAAAGGGACGAAACATTTTCTTATGATGTGAGTTGTAATGTAAGGTTAGAGGTAGTAGGTAGGTACATAATAAAAGTGAGTAACAGTAAGTACCAATACCTAGTGCCTATCGTAAGGCTCAAATCACACCGAAATGGCAGCAGCGTTTATCTTTATTAAAATAAAATGCAGTTTCGTTTGAGACAACCGTCGCCGCTAGCGACCGTCGGCGGTAGCGGTTGTCTCAAGCGAAACAGTAGGTATATTATTTTAATAAAGATATAGTTTATATGACAGTTATGCTGCTGGCCGCTCCGCTGTCATGTCGACAGGTGTGATATGAGCCTAACACAATATGTTCATTGGATCCCTATTCCCTACTTAGAACTAGTGTGATGTGATGGTGAATGGTGATTGATGAACATGTTAACCGTCGGATTGTTAAAATCCATGGCCTGGATTCTGATTCAATGTTATTTCTGGTAACGATAATACCACAATTATACCTAGGTAATCTATATCCGCAGAAATGACGTAACGCGCAACAAGTAAACGGCAAGCCTAAATAATGTCGGCGTGGGTGTTGGTAAACAGTGTCTTGACTCACTGTCACTGCAGGCCTGCCACCCCCAGTGGCTCTAGTTCTGTGCCAAATATTGATCCACCATCATCGCTAGGCGCTAGCCTAAGAAGCCCACGTGATGGCGTGTGGGGACGCGATGAGGCATAGAAGCAGTATCAGGTGGTCATTGATCTGGTCTGCTACATTGCATGATTTAGATTTCGTTCAGATCTTTAATCACTTAAAAAATGTCACTTACGATGTGCGTGTTTTCTTTTTACAAAAAGAAAACACGCACATTTTGCTGCGATAAAAAGTAGTCGTGTATTAATCTAGAATACTACCATACCAAATTTCATAAAAATCCTTTTAGTAAGTACTTAGGTAAGTAGTTATTGCATGAAAGAGTCTTAACTAACAAACATCCATATTAATATTATGTTCATACCTACATACAAACTTTCTCGTTTATAAATTATACCTACTATTAGTAAAGGATATAAACTACTGGGGGGTCTAAAGTGGCCTCTTTAGGTGTTTCATATTATGTTTCATACATTTTTTTCCATACAAAAATCGTGAAATTGTAAAATGGCTACATTGATTCAGGCCTTTAGACCCCCAGATCTGTACAGAGTATATCGTGGCCGAAGAGCCACATTTTACTTATCTACCAATTAACTTATTATCGGACGTGTGCGATATGATAAGCGCGTGACGGGACCAGCTGTAGGTTAGTATGTAATCAAAAATATAACGACTCGACAGCTGCTGTGCTAATATTGTATTACAGTAATTTACAACATTAGTTTTCGAAGATTTTCAGTCTAGCTGTTGATGACGTTGCAACTCGTGGACTGCTTAGGTACATATTGATACTGGACTTAGCATACTGGGTAGGGTCTTCCATGTATCATTGTCTCGTCCAAGGAGCAAGGACTGATTTGAAAGGGCGAAAGCACTGAATGGACAACAAGTAAGTAGGCAAATGCGAAATAGACAGGTTTTAGGTAGCTAAGTGTGTACTTTATACGTATTAGTGTTAATAACTAAGGATTATTCGTTCTAAATAATAGTAGCGAAAATCGCAAAACACTTGCAAACACTATAATATATTTCTATGTTCTATGTACATAATAGCAATTGTACCACTTCATAGTGGAAGAAATATTTACGCACATAAATACGTGCCGTTTACGTGGTCTACGAGTCACATAAATACATGAGTCACCAATCGCCATTTTCACACACACAAGTACAATGATACACTAAGAAGTAGTAGTAGGCTAGTAAGGCACAACTTAATTGGACGCTCTTGTATTCGGGGTAAAAATTACAAACTTATTAGTCCGCAACCAACATGCAAAATTACAGATAAGCTGACCTCAGTTTAGTTTGCAATCAGATGGGAGAGCAATCGAGCTAAACCACGTCCCATAGAAAACAGCTAACGTGAAATAACGCGTGTTATTGAGTGTAGGTAACGAAACTAGAGACAACTCACAAGTCTCGCCCGGTCCCGCCCGCCCGCGACGCACTTGTAAACTTTGGTTTTTGCGGGTTTCATGGGCGGCGATTATCGTACCGAACAACCAAAGGGCAATCTAATGCTAGTTTGCTGGTCTACTTGTCTACTTGACTCATAATTCAAATATTATATGGTTCTAGCTCAAAACTTGGCTCATCCTTTTTAGGGTTCCATAGTTCACGCTTCCGAACCCTTATAGTTTTGTCATGTCATGTCCGTCCGTTCTCGGCTTACCTTCCAAACAGTTAGTTCTAGAAGATGAAACATTGCAATTATATGTGTATTTACTCGCGTCTACCCCATATTAGTATGGGGTATCGTTAGATCTTTTAAGCCGTTATTTTTAAAAAAAGTTAAATTTATCCGTTTGCGAGATATTCAACTTTAAAGCGCATTTTTTTGTTAAAATAGAGCGGCCATTTTTAAGAGCGGATAGTTAGTTAGTAGCGGCGGATAGCTCGAAAAATCTGAAAAAATTGATGATGGTAAGTAGTCCATGTGATGAACTTTGAAGGAAGGCTATAACGGCTTACATAACGTTTCTTAATTCCGGAGTTATAGAGGCCTTGTAAAATGCGCTTACTTGGAAAACTTCGTACAAAACTAATAAGTAAACATGTAAAGTATTGGTAATTGGTTAATACATGTATGTAACCCTACGTGCGCGAGTCCAACTCGCACTTGGCCGGTTTTTATTTGAAGCTATAGAATAACGTCATTGACCCCGTAATCTGAGACGCGGAATAAAACGTTAAATTTTTTAAAGGAATAATGTTCAAACATTTAGCACTATAAGTAGATTAAATTATTTCATAAATAGCCAGTAACTCGCGCTATATCGACCACCTAATCACCTGTAATACCCGTGCATGTGGACATTGCACGGCCTGGAGTCTAGACTCTAGTGTTTTTCCATCTAAGTATTAGAGGTTACCATAACAAACTAGGTATATCGAACTGTTAATTTGTCAAAAGAGCTATACCATTATTTTCCCTGTCTTACCTTATCAGTAATTAGTTTTTATATATGCTGTGAGGCTTCGATAACGTGGGTAGTGGGTAGTAGTAGGTACTCCCTAAATATTTTAGTTGTTACTTCTGTTTGATAACAATAATTGTGTTGTGCTGTAAATACGCCGGATGTACTAGATACATGAAACGATAAAAACACGTTACTAAGCTGCTCCTATCTTGTTTCACACAACATTACCTATCTAAGTAGGTACCAACGTAGATGCTAGTGTCTATTGTTGTAAGAAAAACGGATTTCAATCGCAGATCAAATAATAATGCCCATGCGGCATGCCACAGCTGACGGCAGTCCATGTTATGAAAGCGGGCATTGAATAAAATCAGTTCATTCGCTACTCGAAGGCTTTCCAGCACCAAGAGAAGTTTGTTTTGTAGCTCAACATCCACGATGACATGCACAGATAATGCAGTTTGTAATATTTATATTATAAATATTGAATAAACCTACTATCCACTACACTACCACATGCCATCACAACGTATACGATGGTCGACCTTCTATAGAACTGAATAAGACGTATCTAACTACTAATAACACCATAATATCTGGCACAATGTAAGTAGCCACCTAAACTGGGTCACGGTCTCTTGGAAAGAAATTGTCGTTTGCTTATTTCAATTATGTGGTTGACGTCAGGATTTTCACCCACACGAAAAATGAAATAAAATAGAAAAATCTGCAAATATTTACGACTTTCTTACCCAAATGGCTATAACGCACGCGTGTTATGTGGGTATAAGGGATATAAGGATTAAGGATGTAATGGGGCGCTCTCCTTTTTATAACGCTTTTATTAGTTTCACCTAAGTTTGCTTGCTTGCTTGTAACCGACTCCTTTGGGCTCGATTTTGTCCTACTTTGAACGATCAGATTTAATTCAAACTTTGCACACCTGTCAAAGACCGATGACAATGCAATAATTCGATTTAATTTAATTTTAAAAATTAAAAAAGTAATAATTTTAAAAATTAAAATTATAAATTATTATAATAAATAATCATGCGTGCAGTTCCAGGCTTACTTACTCTTTGACAAATCGTACTAAAAAGCAAAAACTAAAATTTAATAAATTTGGATTAAGAATAGTGTAGTTAAATGAAAAATAAATGTTTATTATTGTAAAAAAGCGTGGGGTGCATAGTGTCAATAGTTATAAACATTTTATTGGCAGATATGAGAAGGAACTTCACTTTGATAATATCTTAAAAATCACTTTGAACGAAATCTGACCGTTTGAAGTGGATCAAAATCAAATCCACTGGAGTCGGTTACATACTAACAAAGGTACAGGTGAAGACACTGCACCCCACGCTTTTTTACAATAATAAACATTTATTTTTCATTTACACTATTCTTAATCCAAATTTATTAAATTTTATTTTTTAGTTAGATTTTCTATAAAAGCGTGTTTTTTTAAACTATAATTTATTACTTACTAAAGGTTTCTGAGCTTGCCCAACTCGGCACCAAGGTCTAATCAACCGCAAACCATTCAATGTCGTCCGGGATATATAGTATTTCGAATTCTTAACAAGCTACTTATTATAATTAAAGATGATAATATTAAGTTCTTTGTTGTAGGTCATAATTAAATTACTTACTTAGTTATAAATCTAGAAGTCGATATTTTAAGACAACAGGTTTATATGTAATTCTAATCAGCGATTAGAGATGCCCTAAACTTAAAGGTCAAAGGCAAGCGCTTGTTACTTTATAATCCTAGTAGCCATTGATACACACGATTGTTTCTTATGTGGCCAACAAATGACACTTTAGATAGCAATATTAGATGAGAATAAGTTTAGGTACTCCTATCTATACTTACTCTCTTCGTCCACTAAACTAAGCATAATGCGAATTTAGGCAACATCAGGAGATTAGCAATTATAACACTTGCTTAGACATCTTGATAATCTATTATTATTAGTGTGAAATAGAGGTCACCTTCGCTAGACTAGTCAGTATGACGAACTATGACGCATGATACGGATGAGCATTTTCCTTTTATTCTCAGCATGATATTTATTAGCTGCATATAAAATGAAAGCTACGTTTCCTCGTTAGACGATAAACGACAGGCGACCGAAGTGGTCGCCTGTCGCTTATCGTCACACGTATACTTATGCAACCTAAATTATGCATCAAGGTGAAGGCCGGTGGCATGAAGCGCGCTGCCCGAACGAGACAGGTTTGATACAATTGTTAACCTTAAAGCCTTTAACATTTGCACATGGGCAAATGGCATTGCACATGCCATTTGGTTATTGCAAAGAATACCTAAACCATCTAAAATACACAAAAATGTACAAACATTACCAATTGATTACTAGGGCATATTTTAAACCTATATGTATAAAACAACTCACCTGAACCTTTATATCTAACCTAACCCTCATGTGTTTAAAAGTAGTAAAAGATTCTAAGATAGGTAGGTACCAGAAAAGACTAACAAACTGGCTATTTATACACTTCATATAAACATAATAATATAAATAACCTTTGAATAAACATTTAACCTTAGAAATAAGGCTGTATATTTTTAATTTCAATAGCTATCAGACCATATAATGGACCATGACCGTGAGTGTATAATTTAATAATATTAAACTTGATGAAGGAAATTTTTTGAGAAGTTCCCAATAAAAAGTCAAACTAGTTTCATATATTATTTACATTTAATGTTATATTTTCATCTCGTGAGCAATACAGACTTTAATTAATGTTTGTTTTCACTTGTTTGAAACTTTACACGTTGTTGTAACAAATTTTCATTTTCGAACAATTTTGCAGTTTCAGTCTGTACTCTGTTTACAACAGGGTGTTAAGTATACTACCTCTGTTTACACTCACTTGCCTTTGTTTTAACCCTGGTAATAGAACTCTTTAAGTATTTCTGCTACACTATGTATCTATATTCAAGGATAACATAACAATTTATTTTCATTAAAAAATCATAAAATTTGTGTTAATTTTGAGAAAATTCCTACCTAGACCTTAAAATAGAGCAAAGCTGCCTGCTATCATTATTACTTGTCCTCGCCACAAGACATTCAAGCCCCGTGCTAGCTGTTAGTTGCTGTGTAAATGAACACACAATTTCTTATGCCATCATATTTTCTACTTCTGTACCTATACAATTCAAGGTCTCTGATATGAACAACTTTTAAGTGTATCACTTAAGATTTGTACTACTCTTTAAAATAAAATAAAAATTGATATATCATACTCATATTTAGGCCATTCTTTGACCCCAAATAAATTTGAACTTCATACTGGTCATAATTGTAGCTTTTAGGAAATGCAGAATAAGGATGAAATTAATTTATTTTAAATAATTGTATGAATGCTTTATCTAAGTTTTGTTGATTTTTAAAAGCTTATTAGTACTTATTTTAACTAAATTTATCCCATGAAAACAACCGAGATACATTTTAAATAACAATTAATTAAAATTAACAAGTTAGCATAACAGTGGCAACCATTTCAAACTATTGAATAATGGTAAATTACACTTTGACAATTTAAAAGACTTATTTTACGATAAGAAGTAAAAAATAATATTTTATTGAAGACTTAGAAGTGTAACAATACTGATAACAGAACTCCAGTCTACATCCGACAGCCATGTTAAGTAAGAACTGGCAAGCTTCCTGCCTCTGGCACATTTCCATTGCTTGCATTACATACAAACACTGTGTGCTGTCTGCCTTCACAACCTTATTCAGTTGGCAAACATTTGATCCTATCAACACTAACATAAACTGCTACTTTAATACAAACAAAGGGCAATTAAATTAATTTAGTAAAATATTACACCATTGTAAATATAATACCATCACAATGTTGATAAACAGTGACTTGATATCAGAATACTATAATGACTAATTTACTGAGGAACTTTTTAGAAAGCTATATAATGAGAGGCCTACATTTTGTAAGATCATTTCGATTTTCTAATATGAACTATAAATATGTTACACTGTAAAAAATATAGCTTTTTTTATATTGTTAATGGAAAAAATAGATTTTCTACAGTCGGCTAGGCTAGGTGTATTACTCTAAAGTTATTTATACTCTAAATTCCTGTTTAGGATAATATATACTTTTTATAATAATTGATCAATTTGACAAATCGTGCGTGATCCTCACTTGCGACTTTTAGTAATCTAAATATACACACTATGTTTGTTTTGTAAGCATTGTGATGTTATGCTCCAACCATTTAACTTAAAAAGACCTTATTTAATTTAAATATGTATTATATGTACACGCTTTATACAGCCAAATTATTACAAAAATAGGTATAAAGTTTAAAAAATGTGAAGTATTCATTTATGCAAACAAAACGGATTTAGCAGGAATGTTTTTAATGGAGTTATGACTCACTTTCCACCGAGTTCGCTTTGGTACCTTCATAAATGCAATCTTCTTGACACCTATTGGCGCCCACGTCCCTGAAGTTTTATACGCTGGCAGCTCGGCCGGCCTTGGCCGCTAGCTAGAGAGCGGCAGACTCTGGAGCCATCAATGGAGACAGAGGACCGGCGACGCGATGGCCGTGTTCCATCTCAAATCGTAAATCGGGAGAAGACTTCCGTACACCCACTGTATTGTCTTCCGGCAGAAATGATGCAACAAGTAACGCACAGATGACAAGGAGAGCACCGAGCACAAATGGAGGTCCCGGTACCATTCTGACATACTTTTCATCTTCTGGCTTATCACCACCTCCATCATGTACGGTGTGGTCTTCATTCAAATTTACATGAAATAGGTAGAAAATAACACCAAACATGGCAGGCCCAAGTCCATTACACAAACCCCGGACTCCAGTCACCATCCCCTGAACCACACCTTGTCTGTCAGCTCGACTGTTCACAGACACATAGGCACTTATTGCTGGATAAGTCAGGGAGCCAAGGGCAGCCAGTACTCCCGCTGCCCACATCATCCAGGTGCGACTGCCAAAGCCATACCACATGAGCTGCATCATCTCGAACAGCAGCCCCACCATAATTGTATGTTTAGCACCGAGGTACCTCATCAGAAATCCGAGCACGACTTGCACTGCAATACTGAGAATACCAACAATCGCAATAAATATTGCCACTTGCACCACACCAAAACCCATCACTAGCTTTAGGTACACAAATATACACGAGTACTGCCCGGCCTCGGGCAAATAGGACAGGAACACGGCCACACACAGCATTAGCACTGTTCTCTCGGCCCCCACCTTCCGCAGGGCGGCGAAGGGGTCCGCCTGCTCCCAGCTTATGGACGCACCCCAGCCGCTGGGGCGCACCTTCTCCGGCAGGCTCTCCGGCACCGCCACCATGATGAAGAATACGTCGAGCACTGCGACCGCCGTGGCAGCGGCGACGACGAGCGCTTCGCCGTACAGGTCCATTAGATAGGCTCCCAGCGCGGGCGAGATCACCATACTAGCGGCGAACGTCGCCGACACCAGCCCGTAAGCGCGCGACCGCTCCGCCTCCGTCGTCACGTCGGCCACGTACGCGAACACGATGGAGAACGTTACCGCGAACACGCCACTAATGCTGATCATTGCGAAGAACCACCATGTGTTGATTGTCATCAGGGGTATGGGCGCGCACGTAAAGAACACCGTCACCAGCAGGAAGAATTTCCTTCCCCATACGTCGGAGAGTGCTCCTATCAGCGGAGCGGAGAGGAACGAAAAGATTCCTTTGATTCCCATGATCAGTCCGTTCATGAGGAAAGTGTGATCCGGAAATGTTGCGTTCAGAACGGAGATTATCGGCATCGTCAGCAAGCCCCACGCGAAAAACTCCAAAAAGATCACTACCAGAGCGTGGAAAACGGAAGGCTCACCGATGCCCGACATTGTCATAATCCCGTCTTTCATAACAGTTTTTCTGTTTCGTATTACCATTTCTACTTCAGATTTTGTTGTCTTTGTAGGCGTCATTTAAGTTTATGATCGATTATATCCTAAAACACTACTTATTTAGCAACATATTGAATATTTATATCACTACATTGAAGAAGTCTTTGTGAAACGGGCAAGTACAAGTAACGTCAAAAAATTACTGAAAATTGAAAAACAACTCAATAAAAGTGTGTTGCTATTTAAAAAATATATTATTGATATTTTTTTAGTTTATTACAATAATTAAAATATTTGTTATTATTATAAAATACTTAAATATGTATATTTATTTAAATATTATTTATTGTTTAGTTACTTAATATTCAATTGTAAATAAAAAAAAATAAAAAATAAACCACAGTCCACGTCCTGCCTTTACTTTTATCAATGCAGTCCACGGCCGATGAGGCTCTTCTAAAAAAAAGTCAAATATCATTGACAGATTGACATTTGACCATTGTCAAGTATCGAAATTTGTCTACATTTTCAACGAAGAGGCGTTTCAAGTTTTGTTAAAATTTTATTCCTAAACAGCATTCTTAAAAAAAAAATTATAAAATGGTAAGTGATGTTTCTAACTGGCCTGCCTTTAATGCAGGAAATACTTATTACCTTTTTCTTCCAGATTCGCTTCATTCTTATACAGAATAGAGCTGGGAAAACTAGACTAGCAAAATGGTACATGAATTTTGATGATGACGAGAAACAAAAGCTTATTGAAGAAGTCCACGCAGTTGTTACAGTCCGAGACGCCAAACACACAAATTTTGTTGAGGTATATTATATTATATTCGTAATTTGATTTTTAAATTCCCCACCGACCAGTTTTTCCATGTATATGTTATTTGTGTACTACAAGTAATGGATAAATGTAATTTGTAATTCCTTTTTTAGTTCCGCAACTTCAAAATAGTATACAGAAGATACGCCGGGCTGTACTTCTGCATATGTGTGGATGTGAACGACAACAACTTGTGCTACTTGGAGGCTATTCACAACTTTGTGGAAGTGCTTAATGAATATTTCCATAACGTGTGTGAACTTGACCTCGTCTTTAACTTTTATAAGGTAATGTTACAATTTATTTCACCTATTAACCTAACATACCCTCAATTAAATGTTCTGTCCCACCCACAAAACACAATACACCCGCAAATCTCTTGCCTGATATGCAAAGGTGCACTTGACAGTGTCATAGAGAAAAAAATAAATTCACTAGGGTCCACAGTGAACCAACACACTTTATTCTGATGAAAACTAGGTTCTCATATATTTTCAAACCAATTTTTAAAATTGTATAACTTTGATTTTCAGGTGTACACAGTGGTTGATGAAATGTTCTTAGCAGGAGAGATCCGGGAGACATCACAAACTAAAGTACTGAAGCAGCTACTCATGCTCAACTCACTAGAATAAGGAATGTAATCTGTTAATATTATGGTGTTTGTATGTATGTTGCCTGTGTATGTTGTCCTGCTAGGAACTTGTAGTAAATTATTTACCTACTCATACCAGAAATATAATCAGAAAATCAGATTTTTACAAAGTACATTGTATGTGTATTAACCTACTGAGCATTTTATTTTTGTAATTATTGAAATCCATCAAGAAATGGTGGATTTATTAGTTTTTCTGAACGGCTAGTTTGAAACGTGCGCTTCCACTGAATTGACTACAATGACGTCATCAGTCGCGATCCGTGCGAAAACGGCTTAATTGTACTCATACTTCATAGGTATTGCATAAGTATTCATTCTCCGATTCTTGACTTGCCTTGTGTACGTTAAATATTTTTGTTGTGTTTAGAGGGGAGGTGACGACGACAGATGACGTCACAGCGACTCGCTCCATTCTCAGGCGTGTTTTTGGAACTAATGCACTGAAATTGCTGTATCTTTGTCATTTTTGGTACGATTTAAATAATTTCTTTACAGTATTTACTGCTTTTTTTTCGCCATAAGTCTGCATACCCCGCAAAAAACATACTGATCCTCATTGAGATCCTCTTTAACAATAGTGTATTTAAAGTTAGCTGTCAAGAGTTTGGTGTTATTGTTAAAATTAAATGTAAAGATATGCCTGTCAATAGTTAATGATTACAAAAAAATTGCAAATTAAACCATTATTATACACAATAAGGTGGGAATACAAAAGTGCACACTTATTTGTAACCATTGAGAACATCTCAGGCTTTAAAACATATTATGTAGAAGTAAACATTGTATGTTATGTACTTTAATTATATATTTTAACTTTAGTGTTATATATAAAATACTTATTTAATATAAAATGTGTGATGATTGGAGAATAATATAACATGAAAGTTAACAAATTATGTTGTAAAATAAAAGAACATGTCGTATGAATCATAGCTATAATATTTTTTAAACACATTGCTTAAAATATTTTTGAACTGTAAGAATGGCATATTCAAAGAGATTAGGTACTCATTGTAGGACTTAAATTATGTAATATATATATGTTGGTCTGGGAAAATTGTAAAATTATACAAGTGTAGTAATTGCACAAAACATCCTAACAGTGTTTATTGTATTGATTTATTAAAAGTCATTTCAAAAAGTATAATATTGTTGATATTATATTATAATAAATATAATTCTAAAAATCAGCATGTTTCTCCTTCTAGTCTATACTTAGTCTGGCCATAAATACTGTTACAATTAAAAATATACAAAATATTACTTTATTATTTGGCATCTCTAATTTTTAGATGATTGTTCATTGAGCTTTCTCATTTTGGCGCCAATACATTGTAGAATATTTTGCGATATTAAAATGGAGTGGGGTGATAAAGAGAAGCTAATCGCTGTGATTGCATTACACAAAGTAGGTATGGAGCCAAATGCAATTTTTAACTCTCCATACGCTTGGTATTAGTAAAATGTTTGTGTCCCGGGCTATTAATAAATACAGTGAGACCTCCTCTGTTTGTGACAAAAAAAGATCTGGCCGTCCACGTAGTCAGTAGTGTTCGTACGAAAAAGGTGGTCAAAGCAGTAAGGTAAAGAATTCGAAGAAATCCTGTCCGAAAGCAAAAAATTTTATCTCGGGAGATGAAGATAGCACCTAGAACCAAGTCGCGCATTTTAAAAGATGACTTAGGACTTGCAGCCTATAAGAGATGTACTGGTCATTTCTTAGCTGATAATTTAAAAAAGAATAGGGTGGTAAAATCGAAACAACTACTGAAGCAGTACGCAAAGGGAGGTCACAGAAAAATTTTGTTTACGGATGAGAAATTTTTTACAATTGAGCAACATTTTAACAAACAAAATGACCGTATTTATGCTCAAAGCTCTAAGGAAGCTTCCAATTATTCGACAGAGTGCAACTTGGGCACTATCCGACTTGCTACTCCGAGCTATGAAGGAGTGACTGAGCCATACTTTTGTGAAAAAGGTATCAAAACATCGGCACAAGTGTATCAAGATACTATTCTTGTGAAGGTAGTGAAGCTCCTTAACAACACCATGTTCAATAACCAAGAATGGTCCTTCCAGCAAGACTCGGCGCCGGGTCATAAAGCTCGGTCTACGCAGTCTTGGTTGGAAACGAACGTTTCGGACTTCACCAGAGCTGAAGACTGGCCGTCGTCTAGTCCCGATCTTAATCCGCTGGATTATGATTTATGGTCAGTTTTAGAGAGTACGGCTTGCTCTAAACGCCATGATAATTTGGAGTCCCTAAAACAATCCGTACGATTGGCAGTGAAGAATTTTCCCATGGAAAGAGTGCGTGCTTCTATTGATAACTGGCCTCAACGTTTAAAGGACTGTATTGCAGCCAATGGAGACCACTTCGAATAAGCTTTTTATATTTTAAATTGTTTTATATTTATGTATTAAACTAAGACACTGTAAAAGTAATAAATGTTATTTGCAATAGAAACAATTTTTTTCTTTGTTTCAGTATTTATGGCAAGACTAGGTATACTCTATATAATTTCATGAAGTTACACAATACACAGCAACCAGCTTTACAACTGTAAATACCGTGGGTACTAGGTATAGCGTTTCCTGAATAATTTCGCGAAGTGCAATACAGGGCACATTTTTGCAATATTTTTTTGTCCAAAATAATTATATATGAACGACTCCATACTTTAGATAGTTCATAGTAGTATAATCAAAGATTTCAAAACTCAAGATAGGCTATGATGTACATTTGACAGAACAAATCATCATACAATAAAAAGTTACGCCATCTTGGTTTTCACCATACTTCAAATGTCGAAATGGCCCCAAAAATCTCAAAGGTGGGGCCATTTAACTTGAGACACTTTTTGCCTTAACATGCCTCGTCTATAATATTAGGTCCTTACATAAGAAATTGGCGTTTTGTCGTACTTGACCACTTTGATCTCAAATATATCTATGGTTAGGAATTCCAATTTTAAATTTATACCGCTATTTACTCATGCATTTGGGTTTCGAAAACCGTCATTCATTTGTTTTTTCCTCTTTTGGTTTTTTCTTTGCGTCCCTCTGTTTACAAAATGGAAAACTTGAAATATCGTATTATTTTCGAGTACGAGTTCCACCGTGGCACCAACGGCCGTGCTGCAGAAACGGCTCGAAGAATTAATGATGTGTACGGCGGCGGTGTCACAAAAGAAAACACAGTGCGTTTTTGGATCAAACGTTTTCGTTCTGGAAATTTCGACCTGCAGAACGATATATATTCCTTTCATTAATCCGTTTCTGTAGCATGGTGCCACGGTGGAACTCGTGCTCGAAAATAATACGATATTTCAAGTTTTCCATTTTTTAAATTTATTATTTACATATATATATATATATATATATATATATATATATATATATATATATATATATATATATATATATATATATATATAATATGTACCGGTATATATACCTATACCCCATAGACGGCCGGAGACCAAAGTTGGAAATGAAGAATTGAAGGCTATTGTGGAAGCGTATCCATTGCAAACCACGTCCGAGTTAGCCGCAAGCTGCGGTATTAGTGATAAAATCTCTCTAAAAATAAAATAATCTGTTTTAATCCACTTTAAGCAAATTGGGAAGGTGAAAAAGCTTGAAAGGTGGGTAAATGTAATGCAGCAGTCGACAAACGCGTTACGTCGACTGCTGCATTACATTACTCGAATGTCCGAATGGTTTTTTTAGTAAAGGAATAAATGAACTACCTATGAGATGGCAAAAGTGCATAGATATTATATAGCAATGGTATATACTTTGATTAAATAAATATATTATGTTTAAAAAAAATCGACTTTATGTTCCTACTTTACAAAACGCCAATTTCATATGTAATGACATAATGTATACTTCTATGAGTATAATTGTATTTTGGATTGATATAATATCTAGCTGCAACATTTGGTGTATCCTTCGTTTTTATTATCATTCGTTATTTTCATTGCCTCCCTTACAAAAGCAATTTGAGGTTTTCACCCAAAAGATAATACGTATCAACATATAATTTTATTGAAACTAGATTTGTATCTACAGTTAATGTACAATACTTTCATCATGATCAGGTCGCCGCCAACTTAATGCCGACTTCGGCCAGTCTATACTCCAGTTCTCTGATGAGATAGGGCGTGCGCTCATGGGCGGGGGCGCGCGCCCACTCGCTGCTGTTGAGCGCGATTGGTGCGAAGCCCTGGCGCTCTAGCACGTCCAGGACGAGGCGGAACACGCCCCGCAGCCGGCTGCTGTTAATGGAGTAGCAACCCTGGTTGAAGCTCATTAAACAAACCCTGAAAGAACCAGTCATGACATCAGTATGAGAAATACCTATAATTTGATTGAATACGATAGGATGATCAATTGATCATGTTATAGGGCTGCACTAAAAGTATCGGGAATGGAATATTTCCACTGTTCCTGTCACGGAACACAAGAGGAAAGGGCATGTGGGCGTGGCCCGCTTGTCATAGTTAAGTACAGCGAGACTTAACTGGACTCACTTGCTTTGTGGTTGCTTAAGTATTGTGACATGTGCTGCCGGTGATTTTCATACGCGTATTTTATAAAAAAACTCCTTATAATGACTCGATGTTCCATCCTCGAGTGCAAAAACAATAGTGGTACGAAGAACTTACTACGATCAGGTGTTTCTTATCATCGGTAAGTCATTATTTAATTTATAATTAACAAATAATCTTTCAGAAAATCCTCTATCCATTTAAAATATTAGTGAAAATTAAGAATGACACGTATTGCTATTGAAATAAAGTCTAAAATTATATGAGCCTTAATACGCCACCTGGTGTCGAGTAGTAAGCACAATCTGAAATTATGCACAGACGCAGGTGGAACGAACATTAGGGTTGTGACTTACCATATCATCGATTTATCGATTTATTAATTTTAGATATAGGTAATTGTTATTTTAACTAAAACCAAAATAGTTATCTAAAGTATTGATTATTTCCGTTTTAGTTTTCCTAAAGATCCTCATACAAAAGAGAAGTGGATTACTGCGACTGGTAGGGTCAACTGGATGCCTACGAAATCGAGTTGCATTTGTTCAGAACATTTTGCAGAAAATACAATCCTTATACCAAAAAAAGGATACAGATATTTAGATCACCGTGTAGTTCCCATGAAAAAAATTATGTGTTATCAAGTACATAAGTATTCATACATTTTTCTTAAACCGCAAATACAGTTTTAGGGCTAGCGCATACATATAACTTTTAGTTGAACAACTGTTTTGTTGTGTTTCATAAGATTATATCAATATAGAACGTGCGCATACTATCAACTCGATAGTTGATCGATAAAAATCAAAAAGCTGTATCGATCTACTTTTGACTAAAAAGTTGGACAACTATCGATTACGCGCTTATTTTGCGTTGCAATGTATTGAAGTGCGCATAGCATCGACTAAACATCATGGAGAGAGCCCGGAAAAACCATTCGTCTGTTGTTATTATTTGACATCTACATTTTAATTATAATAATATAATAATAATATATATTTGTTGTTACAGAACGTAACAATGACTTCAAACTCTCCTGGAAAAAAGTATTCTAGATGAACCAGGGCCCAGTTCAGAGCCAGCAGCAAAAAAACCCTGCATTGAAATTATATACGGCCGAACGTATAACCGCCTCCTTTTTCTCATTATCTTTTCCGTACTCAATTCGTACGAAATATCATACAAATATGTCCAAGGAATAAAAGTTTAATATACAATTATTATATTAAGTATTAGCTGACTAGCTGATGCCCGCAAATTCGTTTGCATAGAACTAAAGGAAACGGAACCTTATTTTTTAAACCTAAAGTAGCCTATGCTAGACCTTATAATATCAGCTATATATGCCAGTGAAAGTCCCGTGAAAATCGGTCTAGCCGTTTCTGAGATTAGCCGGAACAAACACACAGACTGACAGACGGACAGAAAAATGTTAACAATTTATATTTTATTGTAAGTAACGATCATACTTTTAAATGCATTAAGTGAAAATAAAAGCTGTTAATTTGAAATTACAAACAGACACTTCAATTTTGTTTATCTGTATAGATATAATATATTATATTAATTATCTGCCAAATTATGCTCATTTGCAGTCGCAAACTATTTTTGTTCGCACGATCAATAATTATAACCCTTTTTACATATAATTATATTATTTATATTGATTGATTTCAGAATCTATCGATTTTATCGAGATCATAAACATTCATATGATTACATCCCTATTTGAGTAGCAGAACATTCTAGAAAGAAACAATCACACGAATTTGAATTAAAACTGATTAAAACCCTGTATCTATGACTGTAAAGTGCAAATTTGCGTGCATAAAATACAAATTTCAAGAGCGGCAAATAGTTGAACTAAGTAGTCAAAGATGTCCGAAAGCCTGTTGAAGGAATGCCGATAACAGTCACAATGTGTAACTGCTAAATTCTACATTATTGTCAAGGAGATAAGGTCGTTTTTGTATCATTCTTAATAGTCGTTATTACATTGTGATTTCGAGAAATTGTTACAGTTATAATTGGTTCATTTTCAGTGTGCGTAAAATGTTTTTGTGTGAGTTTGGCGACAGCGGTTTTCAATAATCATTCTAGTACCTATGCCCCTTCCTCCTGTGTTTTATATTCCGTGGTTCCTGTCATATTAAAATCTTTTTAATTTAAAACTCCTTGGTTTTAAAAATCGAATACCGTTATTTATTTAAAAAAAGATTCTCGGTCTTATCAAACTTGTTTATTCGTTGAGAAAATGGAATTGACTCGAGAAAATTCTAGAGCGATGATTTATTATGACTTTCAAAGTGGTTTAACACAAAAACAGTGTGTTGACCGGATGATTTCTGCATTTGGTGATGAAGCCCCATCCAAAACCACAATTTATCGCTGGTTTGCTGAATTTCAACATGGACGTGTCAAGCTCAGTGATGATCCCCGTCAAGGTCGTCCAAAAACTGCAGTCACCCAAGAAAATCGACATGAGGAATTGAGGAAGATCGACATGTGACATACCGCGAAATTCAGGCAAGTATAGACATTGCCATGAGTCAAATAAAAATAATCTTGCATGAACAATTAGGTGTAAAAAAGTTGTTTTCCCGATGGATACCGCATTTGCTCTGTGAAGAGCAAAAAGCGGCTCGCGTTACTTGGTGCGTCAGAACTCTCGAAAGATTCCACGCAGGATCCTCAAATGCTGTATACAACATCGTATCAGGTGACGAATCCTGGATATACGCGTACGAACCCGAAACAAAAGCTAGTCACGAGTTTGGGTGTTCGAAAATGAGTTAAAGCCAACAAAAATTGTTTGTTCATGGAGTGTTGCAAAAAAAATGGTGGCCACGTTTGTCTCCAAAACCGGCCATGTTGCGACTATTCCTCTTGAGGGACAAAGAACGGTTAATGCAGAATGGTATGCTAACATTTGTTTGCCACAGGTCGTTTCTGAACTCCGTAAAGAGAACTGCAACCGCCGCATCATCCTCCATCACGACAATGCGAGTTCTCACACCGCGCACAGAACAAAAGAGTTTTTAGAGCAAGAAATCATAGAATTATTAGACCATCCGCCGTACAGCCCCGACCTAAGCCCTAATGATTTCTATACTTTCCCTAAAATAAAGAATAAATTGCGTGGTCAGAGATTTTCATCACCTGAAGAAGCTGTGGACGCCTACAAAACGGCCATTTTGGAGACCCCAACTTCCGAATGGAATGGTTGCTTCAATGATTGGTTCCATCGTATGGAAAAATGTGTCAAATTTCGCGGAGAATACTTCGAAAAGCAATAAATACATTTTTAAATAGTAATGTTGTGTCACTTCCTTGATTACCGAAATTTTCAGTGCCACCCTCGTATTTAAGACAGTTTATGATATTATATCGGAACACATTCTATGAGTTGTTACTGTAAAAAAATAAATAGAAAAAATAAGTTACATATGAAATACATACACAATTGAATCTTTAGGGATATTGAGTTGCTCAATAGGAACTTTGGTGTTTTTTCTGTGCGATGGGAACTTCACAAAAGAGCCGTTGTGGACACACACTATTACATCTGTAACAAACAATGTAAACTGAATTATACATTTAAAATAGAAAACGTACATAAAATGTTGTGAATTTGCAACTGTCAATAATAAGATAGAAAAGAGAAAAGCTTCGACACGTTGATCATGCTGAAGCTGGATTTACTGAAGTAGGTGTAATACTTGGTGTTGGTGATGTAAATCACTGGCTTGATCACGCACTTAGCAGTAATAACTATTACACGTCCACTCTCGTCTACGACTCTCGTGTGACTGACGTGGTGCGATCAAGACAGTGTTATGTCTGTTTGTATGTATGTATGCACGTGTGTAGTAATTGTTGTATTATGTTTCTATTATTTATTTATTGGTAAATCACATACACTACAGTAGGTATACTTATTTACTAATTTAAATTAAACATGATAAAATAATAATAAAATAAAATAAAACTATTACCCGACTACATCAATTAAATAGCCTAATATGTTACTGGGACTATTAATAATAGAATCTATTGATACCACATATATTAAAATCGGATCAGTAGTTTAGTCGCTACGGTGGAACAAACATACATACATTTCCAAAATCATTACCTTCCTTTTGGCTTCGCCGTAGTCAGGTAATAAAACTACCGACTTTTACGGATTTTATTGCAGATTTCAGTTTATCTCGATGTTTCAGAATCGGCTACGCATACGAGACGACGAACAATAAACTGAAAATTAAACCCATATAAAATCCGTAAAAGGCCTTTCATTTGCGACGAGCGATATTGCCGTATACCTACATATTATTAAGAAATGAAAATAGAAATGAAATAACACGTACTGGCTAGTATCCCGTTGTCCAGCAGCACGTTGGCGGCGACGTGGTCGGGGCCGGGCAGGCCGCGCGCCAGGTACTCCGCCAGGGCGTCAGTCGCCGCGTGCGCCTGGTGCTGGCCCCTCGCTCTCTCGATTATCTCCTCCGACAGCGAGTACCTCTTGTCGTGGAACGTGTTTACAGCCTCATATAACGTCAGCAGTTGAAGGTAGTCCAGAACGTTTTCTTCTCTAGACAGATACTCCTCGAGAAAATCCTCCGAGAACACTCTCTGCAGGACCCGGTCAATATAGCAGTTCAGCGATGCCAATTCTAAGCATATTTTGGTCCAAGGAAGTGCCGCTTTGGTGGCGTTGAAGATGGGGTTCGCGAACATCTGCGCCTTTAAGGGCTGCCAGTGCTCGGACTCCGGGACGTAGTTGTTGTTGGATAGGTAGTTAATGAAGGCGAAGAGCAAGTTCGGTCTGGCTCTCGTGAGGGTGCCCGGCTCGGCCGTCGCCACGTTACACATGTGAGCGGCGAGGCCCAGGTGCGTGTGCGCCTACAACGAACGAGTAGTATGACGATTGATGACTATTTCTTTGGGCATATGATTTACTGCATGTAGACGATAAGGCAGAATAATAATTGTCACACTAAAAAAAACTCATCAACGCGTCTCTCCGCTGAACTAAAACTCGTCCATACATAAGTACCTATTTTTTTTTACATTTAGTTATTTTCTGCGTTAACGTCTTTACATAAGCAGTAAATTGATTATTGGAAGCGTTTTATTTTGAATCAACTTTAGTTGATTGAAAATAAATGATGTGTAAAGTGTTTAACTTACAATCCTAGATAAAATCCTGGCAATGAGTAAGCTACGATCGAAGTCCAATTTCTTTTGAATCACGAAGTCGGCCGCCGCGTCCAAAAATTCTTCCTGGTAATATTCCGGATGCTTATCTAGAATCCTCGGTTTGAACTTGGCCAGAGTTCGGAGGATATCTTCGTACGACAACTCGTCCATGTTTCGGACCATGATTTCGCAGCTCATATCGAGAAGCTGTTTTCTGGTGGGGTACACTTCCGCAGTGCAGTTGATATGGCACAGAGCCCAGACGATGGATCTCGCCATAGGCGCGGAGATGTCTCGGTCGTGCAGAAGGAGGCCTGTGACGATGTTATTGATACACCGATCGGGCAGCTCATGGCGGCAGGCGAAGACGAGCATCTCCCTCAGGAGGGGAAGGTCCTGAGGGTCCAGCTCCAGGGGAAGTTGTATCTGGAACACGAGTGGCAGCGCCAGCTGCAGCGCGTCGACCAGGTGGCTCTTCCCATTGAACTGTGACAGCAGAAAGTCTAGGAACATAATCTGCTGGGTGTTCATTTGGTTGATGTGACATCTGACCATCTGCAGAAGAGTCTGCACGATGAGCGAGTCCACCGGCACATTAAGGAATGACAGAACTTTGAGAGCTTCGATGGTGTCTCCTAACTCCAGCTCCCGGGCTCGCTTATTTAAATTTTGACAAAGTATACCAAATGCAGGGTCTTTCACTGTGACATCAGGTGCAACTTCATTTCTGCAATTAAATTTTTTCACAATTTTTCTGCAACATCATTATTCATCATCCAAAACTTTACGATTTCTTGACCCTAATGGTATTTAAAGTTTTCTCTTTGTATAAAAAAAATCTATTACATAATATCGCTAAGCTCTGGCCAATATCTCAATACACATTCCATGATAAATTATGACCCATTCATCCAGTAGGAGAAATTGAAGTTAAAAAAATACTTACTTATTAGACTTATGTATGTGAAATAGACAAGACAGGGCTTGCACTAGGTGTCTGTGAGTCATGGTCGGCAAATGTGTCTGGACCGCTGCTAACACATCACCAACATTTGTAGCCAACTTTAGATTTGCTGTCACGGGATTAGGTTGCTTTGCTATATCTGGCACTGCAATTATTATAGCTATATGATAAATTATATAAATATATTTTTTATACAAGTAAATTGGATATTACAATCATATTATAAATTATTAAACCTGAAGAAGTATAATAGTCAATAGATAAGTATTGATAATATAAGTAATTCTTATGCAATTTTAATTGTTAAATAACATTAGTAGACAATCGTGTAATGAACTAAAACAAAACGAAGCTGGGCTGCAAGTTGAACTGCCAAAGGGAAGAATGGGATATTTATATAATTTAAATTGTTTAACATTTTCGTCATAGTTGGTTTGCTCCAGATACCTGGATTTAGAGACTCATATCATGTCTTCATTTATTAAACTTTTTAGAGCAATAAGTATAGCATCATATTGCACTAATGTGACAGACACTTAAAATGTTGTATTTATATCATCTGTACTCACCAGTGGACAGCCGTGCCAAGCCTAGGGTGTGATTAAACTTTGTACTTATGAGTGAAATATGCAAAAACTTTACGACTTGCATAGACATGGTGATTACTATACTTTACTTTTAATTACGAAACTTATACAGAAGATGGGAATGTTACTCCTGAAAATAACAGGTGAACTATTACATTTTAAACTTAAGTAAAAATAGGCTACTATGTAATATATGGGAAATTAAGATATACTGGCGCAAAATAATAGAAGACAGAAGTTGCGTAGGTACTCAATTGATTTAAAATATTTTATTTTCATTAAAATTTATCCATTATGTAATTTTTTATTTATACTGATTAGAATTTTTATTTATTGTTGGGTAATATGTACATTATCTAAATTTTTACGCAATATTAAATGAATGAACTTTACAATTTATTTCATAATATTCCAAAAAAAATCAAAAAAAAATCTAAGATCTTGCCCATGTTTTCACTACTTCTTCTTCTAATTTTGACAACATGATTTTTTAAAAATTATTCAGATAACAACTAGCATATATCTATTATTTTTTAATACACTATATTATTAACTATACGGTCTTTTATAGCTGTTATCTACTAAAATACAACTGAAATAGACTTATTTAGACTTAGTACTTAGGAATGATACATAACATTTACATAATTAGTCTTAACAGAAAATGTAACAGAAGGTAGAAATAACGTAAATGATAATAATTAAGCCACTATCTTTAACATAATTTAAACTTAACATTTTTTTATAACATGCATGATAACACTACAAAGATATGTAATATAAATAACAAATAACTATTATCTATAATTTATTTGATTCCTTCGAGCATATATTTCACTATTCACACAATATTCCTTTTACGTGTAGTTCATTTAGGTTTATTTATTGCACTCACCAGACAACATACATTTTACTCTGTTCATAAATGACTTTTTATCTCCCTGAAAAATGTCAGCGATACAAAACTTTTTGATAAAATCTTTTACTATTTTAGTTAGTACAGCATTTTGGCCATAAGTAGGGTTGCCAACTCAGTTGATCAGAAATCCGGGAGGTTAAAAAAAGTAATGAAAATCAAAAATCTTTTATTTAAAGTTTTATTTTTTTACACTGCGAGTAGCTTGTAGTACCTTTTGATTACAAACAATAAAATCATGGAATTCTTTACATGTGTAATTGAAATTAGTGCACACTTGTATTTCAGATTTTACATGTGTTTCACTCAACCGATTGCGACTTTTTGACCACAGTTCATTTACTACGCTAAAAACACGTTCAGCGGCGGCGTTTGAAACAGGGATTGATAGAATGAATGTAACAAGTTTTTTTAATTCTTTGCCAGATTCTTCCTTACATTTTTCAAAAAAATTAACCCAACGTAAGTCTACTCTCTTTGTTTTACTTGCCACAACTTCACGAACTTCTCGCAATAAACAGTAATCATCATATAATTTGTCCTCATTTATTGGTACATTCAGAGAATCACCCAGCTCTTTTAATTTATTCCAGTTAATTTCTTCGTCCATTGTCAAAATATTCATTTTCTTGTAAATAGAGTCATCAAAGTCGTACCACTTATTCAAATAAGTCAAACATCGGTCCAAATATTTGTTTGCATCTTCTTTAAATATATTTTGGTCACTCTCCGTCAACTTCATTAGACATTGCCTCGCTGACTGTCCGTAGAACATATTATCATTCTTTCTGTTAGTAATGTTGGTTCGCAATTCCGTCATAATCGTGTGTAGTTCAGTGCATGTAATATAGTCACTTTCCAGTTTTTTGATGTAATTATCAAAAATTTGCATTATGTTGTGAATAAAATAGCAGTAGCATAATGGAAGACAATGCTCATCTATAAAGGCCATCCATATTATTGCTGCACATTCATCTTCACCTTCATTAAGAAAGTATTCTCTCAAAGCCGGCCAATTCAAAATAAGTCTGTGTAAAGCTGGAAGCAATGAGAGCCATCGAGTAGGCACATGACGGAGAATAGATTTGTACTCTAAATGAGTGAAATCGAAGAATTCCTTAAGCTTCGCAGTTCGCTTGGCGAACGCGGAAAATTCGCTGTAAATTTTCAATACCAAAGATTCCACTTACAGTGACACAATTCGCTTTCAAAATATTTTCATTTTCATTTTTAAGTTTTTGAAAAACTGAGTTATGAATCCCATAATTTACTGAAGCATTATCTGCGGATAGCATAAGACACTGATGCCCAGGATAACTAAGGATAACACTAGTTTCAGCAGGGTCTTGATAAAAGTCGAGTAAACCCTGTTTTAACTCATCTGTCAGTGAAAACCATTGCACCGTAAGTGGAAACATTTTTAAATTTCCTTTATTAGAGGAATCTGTACCAATAGAAAAATACGTTGCAATTCAGATAGCAGCATTTCTTGCGAGAGCTGGCCTAGGACATTTTCACAAATAGTTGTAGCTTTAGTTCGACCGCACGCTACTTTCTTTGCTACTTCTGAATCAGGAAATATCGTCCGAAACAACTTATTGTTACAGTCTTGACTTGAGTAGCTGTGATGATGTTTAACTCCTTGATACACAGATGTGAGTTCTGCGGCAGTTACAAGATCTTCTTCCCGTGAATCCTTTTGCACAAAAAAACCAGAAACTAATGGTGTCGAAGATTTGTCCTTAGAAGTAACTTGTGTTTCTTACCTTCTGAATGCACAATCAGAGCTCTTTTACCTTCGTATTTTACTGAAATATCTGTTTTACATAATTTACATTCAGCGGTGAAATCATCTCGTTTTTTAATCCAAGAACTAAACTGAGAATCGTTCAACCAGTTCACATTGAAGCTCGTATGATATTTAACTTTTCTCTTTTTCGGCGGTGTCTTCTGCGTTGAGCTTTCCGAATCCAACATTATGCTTTATTTAGACTAACAGGTACAAAATCTGTCTGTAATTACGCAACTAAAGGCGCGAAAAAACCGCCGGCCGGCCATGCGTACGTGACTGGACTGACTACTGACTGACAGTGTGGCGCTCGCGCCCCAACCTCCCGCCCGCCCAGCCGCTGCCGCTGGCGGCCATTCGCCAGTCCGGGAGATTTTAGCTGCGTTCCTGGAGCCGGGAGATTTAGAAATCTAATGCCTTTTTACCGGGAAGGGCACAGCTAGCATAGTGGTGTTTCTCGTGCGGTAAGGGGTATTGAATGTTACTTGTGCTAGTAAATCTGGGCTGTCGATACGTCCTCGCAGTATGTCAAAAAGTAGACCCATATTCATTATAGAACGTCTCTCTTCCGTCCATATGCGTGACAATTATTATTATAGTAGGAGGAGGAGGAGTGTTGGTGTGGCAAGCGCAGGCGCTGGCAGCTCTGGAGAGGCGAGAAGCATCGGCCGTTGCACAGACTGCGGCACTGAAGGCCGACTGCGTCTGTTATGAGGCTCTGGACTTGCTGTTAGAACAACACGCTTTGACTCCAGATATGGGTAAATTTGTTTTTTACTATGAGAACAATTTTTATCAATATTTTAAGAATTTCCTCTTTTTATTTTATTTCTAAACAAAATCTTTCTACATTGGATCTTAGATTATAAAGACAGGCTGTAGGCTATTAATATCTCTCACTATGATTATTTTTATTATTATTTTTTTATTATTATTATTAATTATTATTTTTTTACTTTTAAGTTTACATGTGCTATGAACATCTTTTGGATTCTTTCGATTATTTATAAATGGACTGCGTAAAAAGGTTGCCATACTTGACAAGCATATTCCAATATACTTCTGACATATTATGCATAATAAAGAACTTTTAAACTAAGGATATGATTGAATGGTCTACTGGTTCTTAAAATAAATCCTAAGTTTTTGTAGGATTTACTAGCAATTGTATCTACATGCTTACTCATAGTCATTTTTGAGTCAAATAAGACATCAATATCCCTTACCTCGTTAACTATTTTAATGGGAACACCATCAAAGCTGTAAGTGTAAAAGATAAGACATTTTTTTCGACTGTAAGTTATGCATTGGCATTTGTTTATCCACTCAAACGTCTATGTCTGACAGCTGCCAACCCCTTGAACGTCCACGCGCGCGCTGATTTAATAATGCGGTCGAGCGCCAGATACCGTCATCGATTTAAAGCCTATTTTCTAACAAACTACAACTGTTACGGCAAATTAAAAAATACCTGTATAAAGCTGATATTATAAGGAATCAAAATATGTGAAAAGTAAATTATAACTCTTATCGTAAATAGTACAAAAAAAAATTGAACTTTACAACAATAGGTAAAAATTGCGTAAAATATTAAATAATTACGTTTTTACGTAATATTTCGTAACATACCTTAATACTATTTACATATTAATAAACTAGATTATATAAGCTTTTTTTTGATACCAATATTTAATTAATTAGAGGGATGAGTGTATTACAATAAAGGAAAACAATTTACCCATTCTTGCATGAATTTGATATCGCCGCTGATGACGAAATCGCAGCAAGATGGCCGACCATCTAAGGGTCGGTACGCACATTTTTATTAGGATTATTTTGTTTAAGGAATAGGTTGTTTTTTTTATTTATTAGTACATATAAAAATATGTATATAAATAATACACATATTATAAGTATATATTATTTATTAATTTCCTAAAAAAATGTAAATTTAAAAAAATATAAAAAAACGTAAATCCAATGTAAATGTAAAAATGTTAAAAAAAATTAATCAAGGCTTGTGATAAGCCTTGAAACAGCCATCTATACATAAATTAACCTCGCACTCCTCATACTTCCATATTGTCCTGGTATTTTTTGGACACATCCAGCAACAGGTGTTTTTCGAACCCATACGGATAGGGAAGTGGTTAGAGTCAACGGTCGGTCTGGCCTGCGTCTTGTGTCGCGTATTACGTCTAAGAAACGTCGTCTTCACCTGTCCAGTCGTGTAGGACCTATTATTCAATCGTCGGAATTCAGTCGTCAAGTCAATTTGTCTATGTCTTCTGATCAAGTCTTCCGCCAATTCAGTACGAAACTGACGATGTGATATTTTTCGGTGAAAACTGGAAAATATCACAAAACAGTTAAATATACCGACATTGTACAATCGGCGGAAAAGTTTCTTATACCAAACCCTGTTTTTAAGTCGCTCTAAGGGTTGAGCTGATAAGAATTGGTCTTTCCTATCAACTCCTCCCATGCTCTTGTTATAGTCAAGTACAATGTTTGGTTTGTAAGTCAGTCTGTTGTACTTGTCTTGAGTCCCGATTTAAAGATTATGGTATGTAGAGATCATACTAACTATGTTAGCGTCTCACCATACCATAATAGCTAAATCGGAACAGTATGTAGCTACTACTTCACCTTGTCGAAGTTCAGTTTTTGTCAAAGTCTTGACGGTATCAGGAACGAATTCCCGATTCAGTCTAAGTGTCCCGTAACAGTCTGTCTTATATTTTTTCAAGCTCCGTAATAATAATGGACTATTATAAAAATTGACCATTATTACAGTGTGCCCACGGTGAAGTAGTGGCTCGATTAAGTCGTAAACGATTGTCGCAGTAGCGGTCATGGGACGGTCTCCGTGATCACCACTCCTCAATGTGTCAGTCAATGCGTCATTATTAGGTCTGTCATTTGTCGCGTCTTCGTCAAGTCTGTCAAAAGCCTCCTCGACTGGTCTGTCATTTGTCTCTGTATTTTGTACGTCGGTGCCATCAGTAGTCGAGGTCGGTTTGTCTTTTCCAGCGTATACGAAAAACTTCCAGAGATATAGTAGATGATTCACAAAGTTCGTAGGTTTTTACCCCTACTTGTGCGGCCTTTGACGAAATTTTTTGGGCAAAATTTAATCGCCCATGCCACTTCAAAAGCGATTCATCTATAGCTATCTCTTGTGAAGGCATGTATAGGCTGGAAAATTTATTGTTCAAGTAGTCAAGTACTGGTCGTATTTTACTCAGTCTAGTCGTGTCCTTGCAAGTCTGGCTGTCTACGAAGTGAAGAAAAGTTTTGAGTAGTAAAAATCTGTTATAGGACATAATTTTAGCAAAGTAAGGCATAGTACCAAAACCGTTGAAGTTGAAGTACGCCTCTTCCTCCGGTAAGGGGTATAGACCTTGTAAAATTATGATCGCTAAGAAAGTTATCATTTCGTCCCTATTTGTAGGAGACCAACGGTTAAAACGAGAATGTGGAGTTACTTTGTTTTGCTCTCGCAGCAAAGCAATCTTCTGTTCTGCGTACCTGTTGGTCTCCGTACAAAGTTGGTCAATAAAAGTCACGTCGAACAGCATGTCAAATATGTCGATAGCTCCAGTCTGGTCTGTCACATTAAAAGTAAGCCCTGATGTACCAATGAATTTTTCACGTTGTCCCAAAAAAGCTGTCCTGTCCTTACTCCAAGCGAAAGTGTAACAGTCGTCGGGCACAATGTTACGAATTGCAAGGTAATTCATAGCATCCTCCCTCTGTAACACTTCCGCTTGCAACGGTGTCAAGTCACTGTCACATGCGGGTTCAGTCCCAGCATTACGCTCTTGTACAGTCGGGAGGAGATAATCGTTGTCATCAATAATGTCGTCATCGCTGTCACAAACATCATCAGTCAGTCGCAACCACTCATCCATAACGGATTCTAAATTTTTGTCGCCAACACCTAAAAAAATGCAATATATATTTTAAGGTAATAATATATACAAGACCCGTTTCTGTAAATTATATAATATATTACCAATCACTGAAGGTAGCCCTGTAATAGGTAGTGAAGTAGATGAGGAAATGGAGACTTCTGCACCAACGTCTGGAGAAAAAAGTGAAACAGCATATTCAAATTCAATTTTCTGGGATTTTATTGTATACATTGACCTTTAAACGAATTCTTTACTTTACTAAGTATTGTCACTGGTATATACCAGTAAAATGTGACAACCATAATAGAAATACTAGGAATAAGCACAAGCTTGATATCAAGCTTGTGCTTATTCCTAGTATTTCTATTATGGTTGTCACATTTTTTTAAATTGATCAATGTTTTTTTTTAATATTAAATAATTCTCAAATTAAATTAGTCAGATTCAGAAGAAGAGCTGATAAAACATCTTCTCTTCTTTATTGGCCTTCTCAAAACGTTTAACAAGTTAATACTGGTCGACAATCGACTAGGGGAGCTGTACGGCGAGTTAGGAACTGTATCGGCCTCAGGCGTACCTATATCGCCACCTGGCCACTCTCCGACATCTGTAACAAAAACGCTTGTAAGCAAACTCGTTTACAGTCTTATTATGTCAACAACCAAACCATCATTATTTACCTTCAAATAATATTTCTGCAGGGCAGGGTTCTGTAACAAACAAAGTAAGATGTAGTATACACTAAAATAAAAGATACTCTAAGGAGAAAATACTAAGAATATAATATGATACTGCTAATGATGATAGTAATAGCTAACTAACCAGCAGAACGAGATAAACCCGAAGTTGAGGGCTCAGCAGCTTCAAGTTTTTTGGGAAGAAGTTCTGTAACAGTAACAAGTTATGTTGTAACCTATATTGCACAGAAAAGTTCTTATAAAACGAGTCTTTGAAAATAACAATCTTACCGAAAGAACGGGACGGCCCAGAAGTAGGGGCCTCTACTCCGGAATTCCAGAGGTCGATGCCACGACAGTTGGTTCTTTAGGGTTAAATTATGTAAAAAAAAGAAGTAAAGATATAGAATAAATAAAACAATAAAGTAACTACTTATTCATTCTACACCATCTTACCGATAAGCTGTTCAGGAGATGGACTGACCATAACGCAGGGCTGCCGTTCTGGAGAAATCTTTCTGAAAATAAATAAACAACTAAAAATCACTGCACTTGCATGTTCTTAAAATAAAATAATTTAAGCGTTACTGCAAAGAATTATAAAGTAAGTGAATTGTAAAATCGCTTTCCGTTATTATAAGAACCAAAAACTAGAAGGAAATGTTTACTTGGTTTGCCGTTTGCGTGGTGGTGCATCTGGCAAAAGCATCCGCTCCAGATGAGCTTCCCGCTTTCTAGAGATCAATTCTTGGCGAGTAGCTTGCGGTAGCGCCGCTATTCGACGCTGCGTTATTTGTCTTTCTATCCTGATCTGGTGTAGAGGGTCTTCCGAAGCGGCACTGCAAACAATTATGTAGTTGCACAACATCAGAGATAAATTAAAATAAACTGGATTATTAATAGGTATTAATATCTGTTAAGTATGACCAAAAGACACGTACACTTGTACGCTCCCTCGCCTACGCCCTCGGCCACGCCCTCTCCCGCGACCTCGTCCACCTCCTCGTCCTCGAATTGCTTCTGTCAGACCTAAATTTTCATCTCCACCTTGTCCTCCACCTAAATTTTGACTCGCAGACCGAAAATGCAATCGTGACTTAGATTTTGATCTCGGTTACACTTAGTTAGAACAGGCAAAAGCTGAAGCTTTGAACACATGAAAAAGAACCACAATTATTAAAAAAAAAAACAAGCAGCCGAACATAGAACCTCCTCCTTTTTTTTGAAAGTCGGATAAATAGGAATTATTTCTTCAACTCCATAACCACATTATTAAATAATAGGTACATACTTATAATAATATGATATTAACAGATTGTAGGTATTAAACCTACAATCGGTTAATATCATAATTTTTTGCATATAAAATAAACAATTATATCATATGTATTAATTATACATATATGCCATGCTTGCATAAAAATCCAATACAGCATCGAAAAAATCATTTTATCCACAAGCACAATTTCCCGTTTGTAGGTACCCTTATTTCAATACTTATCGTAAACGTTACGGGCGGCTATGGTCGCCCATGTCTAAATCCTGAGATAAAATAATAAAAATATGTAATCCTTTCTTGTTTTGCTATATTTATTTCATTTAAAATATACACATATAATAATGATGACCTATTTTTTCAATTACAAGAAGTATTTTACTACATTAAACATTATATCATACAAAAACTTAACGAAAAACCGACAAACAACGGCAAAGTTTTTACTTGTCGATTTTAACTCATATAAAAGCATCTTATTAGACTGTGGATGCTTATAATTTGTAGATATTCTGAAATAATGATTCTTCAGGATTATTTCAATATATAACACCTAATACAATCGTATAATAAATACATTTTTACTTACATTTTAAAGACGGCACTCACAGACACTTGAAAACTTTTCAACGCACTTGACTCTAGTGTATGTAAACAATTTTTTTCATAATGATGGTGTCGCCCGACGTACTGTTTTACCAACCCAAAAGACGGGTAATTTAATAAAGAACCATCTAGCGAAACACTTGAACACTATCACAGACAAAAACACGTTTAAGTGGAGCGAGTCATCTGGGCTGCTCTAGTCGCCCTAACGGTTGGCGCCAAAAAAAAAATTGTTTAAATCATTTTGGATTTTATCACAATCATATATAGATTTCATGTTTAAAAATATTTTCTTGTCATCAGCATACGACAAATGATAAGTGTGACGTAAGTGTACGCGTCATAGAAAAGTGGTCCTAAATATGAGCCTTGAGGCACCCCCGAAGGAATTTGAATGTAATCCGACTTGCATCCACCCATAACTAACGCTTGAGAACGTTTGGATAAGTAAGAAGATGCCCATCTCAGACGATCTCCATGAATGTATATGCAACAATTTTCGTAATAGTATGGCATGGTCCACTCGGTCAAAGGCTATTTCGAAATCCGTATAGACCACATCTACCTGTCCATCCTGTCTATCTTTTTTCATTTGTTCTAAAACATAGTATGAATTGTTAAATTAGAAATAGTAGAGCGGCCACGAAGAAAACCATGTTGGGTATCAGGGTTTTCTTTCATAATAATCGGATATATATTTTCGAAAACTTTTTTTTCCATCAATTTAGCAAGCGAATTTAATATAGAAATAGGTCGGTAGTTTGTAATTTTCCCTTTTTAAACACAGGTATGATGTGGGCTTTTTTCCAAATAGTCGGAAAGTCACAGTCCGTTAAAGGACGTTGAAAAAGTAATGCAATAGGTGATGCTAAGCTATCTGCACATCTGCACATATATATATGCTTATGCTTTTTACTATATATATATATAACACACAGATATTTAGCGGAACACAAAAAAAGGTCCATAATTAAAAAAATATGGTTTTATTTTAAAATCTACTTACTACACTTCTTTTGTTATTTAAAGTTTCATTTGTTTTACTTAAAATGAGATGACATTAAGAACAGATTTTGCGAGTAAAGGCAATTTGTGAAAAAATGGTACATTTTTGAATTTTTCATGTAACCGGGAAAAGTGAAAATTAATATTAAAATAACAATTAATTAAATTAGAAAAATGGTGATTAATATCGCGGATTTGCTCCACGTGCTCTTATTAAAGTTTCTAACCATCTAGGCATACTGAGAATGATGTTATCGATGGTCTCCTGGGATAGTCTCCGCCATTCCTCAACTACGGCGATTCGCAGTTCACCCACGTTGGCAGGAGCTGGAATTCTGGACTTAACTTTTCTTTTCAGCAAGTCCCAAGCGTGCTCTATTGGGTTCATATCCGGTGATCCGCCGGCCACTTCATAACAGTGATATTCATATCATTAAGATAAGCTTGAGTTACCCGAGCGTATGCGGCCGAGCATTATCCTGCATAAAAACAAAATCGTCACCGACATATGGGGCAAACGGTACGACATTTTCTTCTAAAACTTCTCTGATATAGCGGTCTGCAGTCAGACTCCCTCTGTCAATCACTACCAAGTCTGTGCGAGCTCCCAAACAAATGCCCGCCCAAACCATTATTGATCCACCAACGTATGCAACTGTAGTTTCAAAATTTGTCTGAATGTATCGTTCTCCTTTGCGTCTGTATATTCTTTGCCTGCCGTCAATTTTATTTAAGAAAATTCTGCACTCATCACTAAACAATACCTTACTCCATTGGTCCGCGTTCCAAAGTCGATGTTCCTGAGCAAAAGTTAACCTGTTTCTACGATGATTTACCTCGAGCCTTGGAGCCTTGGCGGGCACAAATGAACCCAAACCAGCGTCTTCGAACCTTCTTCGTACCGTACGCTCACTTACGGTTACACCCCGCACTGCTTCTAACTCATGTCGGACTTGGACGGCCGTCAAACGGGGGTTCCTACGTACACGAAGCCGAATGAAACGATCATCCCTACTCGAAGTGCGTCTTTTTCTGCCTTGTCCTGCTCTTCTTACATAAGTACCGGTCTCCCTGAACCGTTGGATACTGCGATGGATCGTTGAAACTGGTCGACGAAGATCTCTGGATATCACTCTGTAGGTTTGACCATTTCTTCGCATTTCGAGTGCCCTGGCAATCTCCGTTGGGGCTAAGTCAGACTTAATTCAGTCCTCAACTCCAAAAAGATACGCGATTAAAAAAAAACTAACAAAAAACAGTATTTAAATGAAATTTTAAATCAAACTCGAAGTTCGCTCCAGATAAGATGTATTTGAATAAAATTAAAACAATTAAAATGTGATGTTCAGTTGTTTTCTTAATTTGAAAATATTTCTTTTTAAATTAAATGACGTATAAACCAGCCAGCAACCTTATATGATACTGATATCAAACCTTTATTTTATGTTCCGCTAAATAGCCGGTGTGTGTACATTCGATCGTTTTTCAAAGTCGCCGTAATTTCTGTGAAGTATACGATGAAGTTTCATTCAAGACCCGGTTTTGCTTATCCAAATCGAGTGCAATTCATCATATTCTTGGATTAATTGAAGATAAATTAGAATTTGAGTTAAATTCTTCAGCGAGTCGTATCCAACCTGCTACTTTCTGAGAATTTGTAGAGGCGTCAGTCCGTTTTTCTCAATTATATTCTTGTATTTCATTACAAGTTCAGATAGCACACTCTTTTCATTGTTGCTAAAATTAGTTGTTCGCTTTTTCTTCTCATCCATACTTATTACAAGAAAACAACAAAATTTGGTTCACTATAATTGTCTACACGATACTTTACGAGGGCTGCACTAAAAGTATCGGGAATGGAATATTTCCACTGTTCCTGTCATATTAAAATCTTTTTAATTTAAAACTCCTTGGTTTTAAAAATCGAATACCGTTTATTTATTTAAAAAGATTCTCGGTCTTGTCAAACTTGATTAGTCGTTGAGAAAATGGAATTGACTCTAGAAAATTCTAGAGCGATGATTTATTATGACTTTCGAAGTGGTTTAACACAAAAACAGTGTGTTGACCGGATGATTTCTGCATTTGGTGATGAAGCCCCATCCAAAACCACAATTTATCGCTGGTTTGCTGAATTTCAACGTGGACGTGTCAAGCTCAGTGATGATCCCCGTCAAGGTCGTCCAAAAACTGCAGTCACCCAAGAAAACGTTGATGCTGTGCGTAAGCTGATTGAGGAAGATCGACATGTGACATACCGCGAAATTCAGAAACTTTAGACATTGGCATGAGTCAAATACAAATAATCTTGCATGAACAATTAGGTGTAAAAAAGTTGTTTTCCCGATGGATACCGCATTTGCTCTGTGAAGTCCAAACTTTGCATTTCGAATTCCAGGCTATATTACAGTACGTGATGACAGATGTGATGGATACGGTGAGGCTGCTCTATTATTAAAAAAATATGTTCCTTTTAAAATATTGACATTGCCACATCAAAAAGTAGCAATTTTAGTAGAGTTGGTATATAACTAATCAATCCTAATTTTTATATTTTCTCATTGTATATAGCTCAAAATTCATCGTCTACGTTCTTGGATATAGATAATTTATTTAGCTCTCTTTCTACTCCAAGTTTAATCTTGGATGACTTTAATGGTCATCATCAATGTTGGGGAAGTGACATATCCAACAAGGACGGCGAGCATTTATTAGATATTATAGGTAAATACAATTTATGCGTGATGAATACAGGTGACCCTACACATATAAATGAAAATAAAAGTGATGTTGATCTTTCAATTTGTTCTCCCTCGTTAGTGCCAAGTATATCCTGGCAGACTCTACCTTCTTCATATGGCAATAATCATTATCTTTTACTTTTATCTTTTTCCTATAAAAGTAGCAATACAAGTGCTAAAAGAATAAGACATAAATATAAATTGGATAAAGTTGATTGGTGGAAATTTAGAGAGGAAATAGAGCGTCAAATAGATAAATTACCTGAAATTAAATTAGGTAACGAATTAACTTCTTCTGAAATGTTGGCTAGGCTAGGGCAATAATTGAAGTAGCTGATAAGCAATTCCCTACTAAAAAACTTTTACGAACTTACGAACTAAACGAACTAAAATGTTCGGAAGTGTTCGGAAATATGCAAATAACATGTCTAATGAAAATTTTGAAAAACTAACACAAACTAATAAATCCATATCGTATAAACTCGTCTTTTTCTAAAACGAATGACGCAACAGGGTTTAAAATTTGTTTTTTCTTCCTTATCACCATCCACATGTCCTTCTGAAGTGTGGAATAAATAAAAAGACTTAGATATGCATTCAAATAACAGACATTGTTGATCAGTTAGCTCCATCTTCAGTAGTAGAATATTTTCAGGTCCCTTCTCCATCTTATTACTTAAGTGAACATTATTATTCTTTACTAAATTCTCCTTTCACAATGAGGTTGAACTCAAAGGTGTTTTATTAAGTGTAAATGATTCTACGCCAGGTATGGACGGTATTCCATATTCGTTCTTAGCTAATTTAGGTGATAAAGCGTTAGATTACTACTTAAATCTTATTAATACGGTTATGATTTGTGGAAACATTCCACAGTCGTGGAAATCACAAGAAGTAATACCAATATTAAAACCCAATAAACCCGCAAACGAAATATCTTCTTATAGACCGATAGCGTTCTCTTCAGTTCTTATTAAAGTGGCTGAAAATTTAGTTAAAAATAGATTGGAATGGTACCTAGAGCATAATAAATTAATGTCGAATTGTTAATTTGGTTTTCGAAAAGGTAAATCTACGATGGATAATTTAAGCATATTCACTACAGATATTCGTTTAGCCTTTGTAAATAAACAACACGTTGTAGCTGCCTTTTTAGATATTCAGGCTGCCTATGATAATGTTGTAATATCAATTCTGGAGAAAAAGTTGCACAAATTAAATATTCCTTATTCTTATAAAGTTTATAATAAATATGATAAAATAACGATTTATTTCTGTTTATATTAATGAAACCAAGTGTTTTGTCCGTTCTATAACCAAAGGATTACTACAAGGGTCAGTTCTAAGCCCATTACTTTATGACATTTATACATACGATTTAGAACCTGTTGTTAAGGAATTTGTAAAAATTTTGCAATATGCAGATGATTTACTTCTTTATGCTATTAATGCTAATGTAGATATAGTTGTAGCTCATTAAATCAAAGTCTTTGGCTTTTTAATAACGGGCTAGATTTAACAGTTGATAAAAGTAGTGTTGTAGTTTTTACTAAAAAGTTATCTATTCCGAATGTAAATATTAGCCATAATAATAAATATATTCTGGTTAAAAACCATGCTAAATTTTTAGGAGTACTTTTGGATAAAAGATTGAACGGAAATCCACATATTGAATATGTGATTTCTAAGTGTGAACGTATCTTGAATATGTTGAGATGTCTTGCGGGAGTTTGGTGGGGTAATCCATTCTGTTTAAAGCTATAATTAGAAGCTTAGGCTATGGTGTATTTTTATTAGTAGGTGATAATTAAAGTGTTATTAAAAAAATAGATAAAATCCAATCCAAAGATCTTCGAATAATAAGTGGTGCTATGAAGTCGAGTCCTATTAATGCCTTACAGGTAGAATGTACTGATCGTCCTTTGTCTCAGAAAATTTATCTGATAGATTTGTTTCTCGTTTAAAACAGTACAAATTCTATCCATGATTAGAAAATCTGAATCAATGAAATGCCGTCTTAGAGTCATATCCTTTTTATAAAAAGTCTTTGCCATGTCTCATTACAACGTGATCATACTTCGTTTTTATCCTCTTTGCGCTCCCTTCATGTTCCCTTTCCTACTTGTATGATGTGTTTTGTTTAATATACAGGTGTATTCAGACCAGTCCCAATAACTTCGTGGGTTTATTAAAGGCCATAAGATAGATCCATTGGTACTAGTCATTTGCTTTTAATCGATTGTTTTTGTAAAAGTTAAAATTTTCAATATGCAATGTACAACGTACATAGTACATAAACACACGGGCGGAGTTGGCGGTCGGAGGCGGGCGCGCGAGGGGTAGGCTGCGCAAAACACGTCCCCCGCGCCCGCGCAGGTGCGAATAGAGAAAATCAGCTGATACTAGCAGCTGTACCTTATGTAGTAAATAAACCACGAAAATTGCATAGATTAATAACAATCTTATTTAAAGTCGCATCACACTCGAGAGAGTGCAGGTTTGATTCCCAGGTTGTGGCGTGTACCAATGAGACTTTTTCAGATCTCAAGTACATTATACGGACGCTCTAATGGTGAAGGAAAACATCGTGAGGAAACCCGCACATGGTTGGCCCCAAACGTATTGACCAGTTATTCCTCTGGACTGACTGACTATGCTGTGAGAATGCCGTATGTGCTTGGGCAACCATACGACATTTAAAAACGAACTGTCCCAGGCACTACAGTATTTCAAGAGTGGTTACTTCGCTCGGAGAATACTGTATAAATCATCCAATAACGGATGGAAAGGCCTCAGTTTATTTAAAGTCCTAATAACATTCATGTACCTATTTACTAACAGTTGTTAAGTTAACATTTAATTACTTTAATTTTTTTGTTCTGATTAAGAAAAATAAATGAAAATGAGATGAGGTACATACAGTTAAATCGAACAGCAAGTAGCAACTGGCCTACCGTGCCGACGTCTAAGTATTTTAGCCAAACTGCGGGCTCCAAGACGAGGATACCGGCGCAGCGTCTAAAACTTGCTCCTCGATATTTACGTCCAGTTGCCGCCCACCGCTGGAGGCTCAATGGGCCTATTTTATAACACTTGCATGCTTGTGTAATGGTACGGGAGTCTGAAAGATGGCGGGTATGAGTATATCACCTCCGGTAAATCCTCAATGCCTCTGCGACATTCCCAAATGCTTTACATAAGCACATCATCATCATAATCATAATCATCATAATCATAATCTTTATTTGCTAGAATATGGTAACATAATTGGTCTTAGTTTAATTTAGTAAATTTTTAGAACACATATTCTGCGTAAGGCATGCAAATTTTAGTAGTTTAAGATTTAAATACAATTTTATAATATCAAAGTTAGGTTGGGCATACAGCACTGGTTACATTTAGTCACAATTAATAATATTGTAAAAAATAAATTAACTATAAGGTACATTATGCATTAGTTCATTAAAAGTCCATAAGATTAAATTGTTAAATAGAAACATGTCAAAATATTTTTATGGAATATAAATTGAGTCAAACTTAATCCTATTGTATAAGTATTATAATAAAATAGATATTAGATTGTCAACATTGTAAATCAGTCAAATTAAATTAATCTAAATTCAAAGTACATTAGAAGTAATAAAAAATTAATGATCATCAGATAAAAAGTCATTTATAGAGTAATAGCATTTTGTAAGCAACATTTTTTTAAATTTAGTTTTAAAAAGATTAATATTAAGGTCTCTAATATGTTTTGGTATTTTGTTATAAATTTTTGAGCCCATACAGAAAATACTCTTTGCCATTAATTCTTTTTTACAGGTATGTACGCATAGTTTGTCACCATGACGTCTGTTTCTTATTACATTATCTGATAATCGCGGATAGAGATGAGAATTACATTTTACAAATAATGCAACCTCAAGTAAATATAGAGAAGGAAGTGTCAGAAGGCGGTATTGTTTAAATATAGGCTGGCAACTATCGGTACTTTTAATTTTAAACATGGCTCTAATACAGCGTTTTTGCATCTTAAATATAAATTCTTTATCTGTGGCATTTCCCCAAAAATTATGCCATACCTCATAACCGATTCAACTAAACCATGATAAGCAGTAATGACTGTGTTAATGTTTACCGATAAAGAGAGTTTACCTAGAGCATAAGCTAAGCTGCTTATTTTTTTGGAAAGTTCTTGTATATGCTTCTTCCAGTTTAATTGTTTGTCTATTTCCAGACCTAAAAATCGTGTTCCCTCAACTTCTTCTATTTTATTATTATTAAAGATTAGACTTATATTTGATGAGTTTGTAACTCTTTGACTAAAGTGTACTATTTTTGTTTTATTTAAATTAATTATTAAATTATTATTATCCAACCATTCAATTAAAGTTCGTAATGCATTATTAATGTCGCTTTCATACAAAATAATGTCTTTACAGTTTACTGTAATTGTGCTATCATCAGCAAATAATGTCGTGGGCTGGTTAACCGAGTTTGGCAAGTCATTTATGTAAATAATAAAGAAAAATGGACCTAATACAGTTCCTTGGGGTACACCAAACTCTATATTTCGCTGTAAAGATCTGTATTTTACTTCAGTTCTGGTTTTATTATTTATGCGACATATTTCTGTAATTTGAGGTCTGTTATGTAAATAAGAGCGAATCAGTTGTAATACATTGCCCCTTATTCCGTAGGCCTCAAGTTTCTGTAGTAAAATATTATGATGTCATAGTCAAATGCTTGTGTCATATCGCAAAATATGGCACAAACTGGATTCCTTCTATCTATTTCATACATTACATTTAAAAAAAAGTCAAAAATTGCGAGATTAATATTTTTGTTTTTTCGAAACCCTTTCTGCTCGTTGCATAAAATATTCTTTTTTTCTAGAAATGAATAAATTTGATTATAGAAATACTTTTCAAAAAATTTTGAAAACACTGGGACTAGTGCTATTGGCCTGTAAAACTCTTTTAATTCACAATTTTCTTTTTTAAAAAGCGGTTTAACAATCGTTATTTTAAGACCATGCGGGAAAGTCCCTGTCGTTATACACAGATTAATTAAAAAACATATATGAGGACAAATAAATTCGTTTACAGCTTTAATTATTTTTGTAGAAATTCCATCAAATCCAACACTATGTGTATTTTTAAGAGATTTTATAATTTTATATACATCTTGAGGGATACAGGGAGCTAAAAACATTGAATAATTATTGACAGACATAATTTTACTATTAGAATTTAACATATTATTTGATATTGGTTTAACTTTGTTTATAAAATGGTGGTTAAATTCATTAGCGATTTTCCGAGGATCAGTTATATATTCATTATTATTATTTTTAATTCTAACAATCGATTCATTTGGTAAATTTAAGCGTCTTTTATTAATTAAGTCCCACATAGTTTTAGATTTATTGTTCGAAGTTAAAATTTTATAATAATTTTGTGCTCTTTTTGTTAAAGTAATGATTTTTTTAAATAAGTGACAATAATTTCTATATTTGAATTTATTTTCAGCGTTAGGTTTGTATCTAAGTTCCCAAAACATTTTCCTTTTTTTCCGACTGCAAATTTTTATTCCTCGAGATATCCATTTTGGTTTACGAACAACGTTAATAGTAACATACTTTTTTGGAAAACATAGTTCGTAGAATAATTTAAATTCTTTAATGAAATAACAGTATGCTTTTGAAGGATTTATGCTCTCATACATCTCTGTAAAATATAGTTCTTGAATACATGCCTTAAATTTTAAAATATTTTCAGGAGAATACTCCCGCACTTCTTTACGCCAACTTTTTATTTGCGGATTTTTTTTGACTGGTAGTGTTATAATCTGAGCCGTATGATCTGACAAACCAAATTCTTTCACTTCCGATCTACATGGACTTTTAAAATTATGTATAAAATTATCGATACATGTTTTACTTGCCAGTCTTGTTGGTTGTTTTATTGAAATTTTTAAATTATAATTTAACAGTATACATTCGAAATGTAACGTTGTATTTTTGGTTTTAAAATATCTATATTAAAGTCACCAGCAATAATAATATTTTTAAATTTAGATTGAAAATAAAAGATTAAAATCAGGTCTAATTTATAAAAAAATGTATATAAATTATTATAATTAGGTATTCTATACATACAAACTATTAAAACTTTGTAGTGAATTAGCTCAACAGCACAGCACTCTATTACATTTGGTACAGATAGTTTGTGAATTTCGTTAACTTCATTACATGCTAAATTATTTTTAATAAGGATGCAAGCTTCACCTCTTTTGCTAGCTCTACTAAAAGAAGCGGCTAGATAGAAATTTTGTAAATGTAGGTATCGTTCTTGACCCTTTTCTATAAAATGTTCAGTAATACATAGCACATCAATATCAGTTTTCCGTTCTGATAATTCTTGAAGGTTTACAGAGAGGTCGTCTATTTTATTGAGTAGTCCCGCAATGTTCTGATGAAGAATATATATACATTTATTGACGAAAGAACAATGAGCCTGATTCTTCTTCTTCTAATAATCTTTCTGATTCTAATGCCTCTGATTCATGTTTTTGACGCTGATACATAGATTTTTTATAGTTATGTATGTCATTTATCTGGGCTTGGAGATCGTCTAATATTATACGTATGCCATGATTGTTGATCGATCCTGATCGCCGGTGAAACATGCGAAAACTATATTCTAATTTCTTATTTGAGTTTAATATGTATGCATATTCGTGTGTTGTGATATCCAAGTATAAAAGATTATTAAACGTTTCCACTCTCCAGTTGAACATGTCATTATAATAACCATATTTATAAGTTGGCAAACAAATAATTATGTTTGTATGTTGAATTTTATTCAGCGTTTCTCTAATGAACGTTATAAGGCTGAAATAGTCGTTAGTTGCTTTAAAATCTTCGTCACCAATTAAGATCACACAAAAATCATGAGATGTAAAGTCAGTTAATTTATTTTCGATACCCATTAATAAATCATTTAGTTTAGTATTTGGTTTGATGTAATGACATATATTAGAATAAATTTTTAAAGACTTTTGTGCAATAGGTAAAATTTTATTATGTTTGTTTGTGCTGAGAATGCATATTTTTCTCTGTATCTTCAGATTAATTTTATCATTGGAAGTTTCATTGATAATATTCTCAGTATGATCTTGTTCATTATTATAGCTGTCCTTGATGTGTTTTGTTGGCGAACACTTTTTTTCGTAGTTTTTAGTCATAGTAGTTTTATTTTTAATGGTTTTATTGTTACGTTTAAGAATAATGTTTTCTTCAGATAATGTCTCAATTTGCTGCAGGGCATTTTTTAATTCTGTCTCAAGCTCTCGTACGCGATCTCTTAATTTGAGTATTTCAGTCGATTCTGCATCCGATCCACCGTGTAAACTGTTAGGGCTTTTATTTAAGGAATGGATACTTTCGCACTCATCTTCACTTGTATTTAATGTGTCTGATTTTGTTTGGTGTCTTCTAAATGTTATATTATCTAGGAAATTCATTTTACAAGTAGCGCCCTCTATGTTAATTAAATTTGAAATTAATTCTGAGTTCTGAAAAAGCCTTGTTAAAATATTTTATTAAAATGTCTTCTAAACTGGTAAATATTTTTCTCATACAAAAAGTGAAGGCTACTGAGTCTTGATCCTGGGGCTTTTATGGGGAGGTCGGATCACTAACCACTACGCTGCCTTTCGTGTTACGTATACGACTAATTTAACTATCGGTTTTAACTTTATTTCGCTTTGTGATTTTATAAATATCGTTATAGAATATTAAAAAGATCTGAGGGTACTTGGTGCACTGAACAGAAATAACTTTGTTTTGTCCATTAAATTGTAATATTTCACTTTGTATTTATTTGATTATTGGCACTTGATATTATAGGACGAACTTTTGCAATGTTTTAGTGGACTTATTTCACTGTATATTAATAAAAATTTTGAATTTTTTTGTAGTCGTTACGGTAAATTTTTTCACTTTTAGTTTATATTGTTTATCACTTATGGAATGTTTCACAAACAATTGTACATAATTATCACTTTACTATACACATAATTTTCACTTTTTATTTGTATATTTATAATTTGAATATTCTTAATTATCAAATAACTGCGGAGCCAATGTTGACACTTAGTTTGACGAACCATAGTAACGCGTGATATATGCGTATGGCGAAGGCATTTTAGGATAAAAAATCACACACAAGTCACAAACTCGAAAAACAAGTTAAAACAAACAAAACAGTTAATACTTATTACAAATAAAACAGTTATAAAAAAAGCGAAAGTCAAAATAAACAAACGAAAATAAAACGAAGATAAGAAGTAGATAATTAAAAAATAACACGGAACGTCACTCGAAAACGCGGGTTTACACTTACATCCAAACTGCGAAAAAGATTTTATGTAAAAAATATAGGCATGTGTCCAGAAATTTTCATATCGATAAATTACTATTTAATTTGCATACGTATTGATTTGTATGAACTTATTACAAAATCTACTGGAGGCTCAAGGCGCGTAAAAGAGCGAAGAGAGAGGCGCGTGGGAGACGATAATCGCATACCATCAGACGATCTGTCTGCTCGATTGCTGGTCATAAATCATAAAAACCCAGCTTGATATATAAACAGTATCTTATTTATTACAAAAAAACTAATGAAAAAAATCATATCACACAATTAACTAATTAAAATATCGACTACGTACACGTAAATGTTGCAATTTTCATAGGTCACATCACTTAGCCTAGGTAGTTTTGAAGGAGTCGAGCGGCACGCTTTTGATATTATACGCCGACAAAAAGCCGTACTGCGGCCGCGCGCTCCGCCCCGCCGCCCGCGCTTGTGCCACATAGCGTCGACAAAAGAACTATGTTGTTTTAAAATAGGTTTTCGAATTTAGTTGCAGTTTTTCTCTCGAGGTAAAAGGTTGTCGTCTGATTTGAGTTTCACTATTAGGTCATGTTTATAAGCGTAGTGTTGTGTTGTTAAGTTTTGAGTGATACGTGTAATGATTTATGGTGCTAGCAACGATTTTCAAATTTTAAAATGCAACAAAAACACTTTCTAACAACTTTAAGTTTTAACTTTTAACGTGACACTTTGCCGCAGTCACCTGATGGTAGATGGATTCCGTGAACTTAGTACTAGGAGTAGACTTAGTACCTACTACCTGCTCGCCTACTAGCAGTCATTCAGTACTCAATACTTCTTTCACGTAAGTAAATAGCTATTAGCCATAGTTTTACTTATTATGATCGGTGTAATTATTATTAATTAGGTACGTAAATTATTATCATTAATAATAATTTACTAATGCGACTTCGGGCACCCTTTTACACACCTACTTAGTTTCATTGTTCCCTACAGTTCAACCACGTTACATCTTTTGGGTATTGTCGTTTTTAAAACACCGTCTGTAATTTCGATAGAAAAGCGATGATTTCCGTTGGACATTAAGAATTTAGTTGCACTGTACACATGGTTAGTTATTTGTTAAGCAACATTTCGTGCGCGACTTACGAAGCACACTGCAGGCGGTGTAGAGTAGGGATTCGTAAAGTGGGTTCCGTGGGATAGTCATCAAGGTTCCGCCAAAATTATTTGAAATTATGAAATCCAAACATCCGACACTTTCGTGTGTTTACGGTTGTAAGTCACTGCAATCTCCATACATTAAACATCGCTAAACACGTGTACTAAGGCAGGAGCACGGCGCGGCAGCCGGCCGGCGCGGCAGCCGGCCCGCGCGGCAGCCGGCCCGTTCGTCAGCTGATGGGTCATTGGCCTGCGAGCATAATGAAGTATATTACATTGCGTAATGAAGTAAAAATAATAAAATTTTAGATTTTATTAAGAAATCTACTTCTAGACAGATTGTTCTTATGATTAAAAGGTATAAAATTTAAAAAAAATGTAATTATTGAAAAAGAAAAAGTTAAAGAAAAAAAAGAAAAAAAGTAGCTTATATCCTATGGGCGGCAGATTTTTCTTTTATAATTTTAAATAAAGCTCGACGATGCCAGATGGCATAGCTTGATTTTTTATGACAAACTGGTAAGAATAATTGCTCAAAACACTTATATATAATTTATCTTTCTTTTTTTTAATATATGGCGTCGGCTTAAAACCATTTGCCAGTGTCAAGTTAAAAAGGCGGGAAATAGAATTTTCGTTTCAATTTTCAACATCGTGTTCCTAAATCGTCAAATCTATAGTTTAGTCAAAGTCCAAATAAATAGTCAGTGCAGTCAATGAGTCAAGCCAGTCGATTCAGTAAAGTGGTAGAAACTTTACTGAATCTACTTTACTTTACTTTACTAAAGTTCCTAGGGAGTTTCAGAGGAGACAAAATATCACGTTTTTTTATGTTGTACCACTTGCCCACACTTGTGCACGTTAACGAATATTTAATAGTTAATATTCTACCAATATTACACGTCCTAAGAATCGAAATAACACATATTTTTGAAAGAAATACAAAAACCATCACGTTACCCATTGAACTCCCCGGCAAAACTCTGATATTTATCTTATGCCCGTCCAGAATCCAGACTGCTCGCCAAGTAGGCCGAGGTTGGTCGAATAAGACATTGAGGGCACGCACTTCACTTCGCCTCAAGCAACCTCACCTCGCTTCATCCAACTTCCGATTATTGTCGGTAAATGTGCCCGAGTCAAAGGGCTCGAAGTAAGGCGAAGTTGAACACGAAGTGTGTGGCTACACTGCTTGGCCTTCAGTCGTAAGTTTACGGTTGTCGATAGATCCAGTGCACCATTTTTCGATCTTATTACTATGGAAATAAGATCCAATAGTTGTGTAATCATAATACATCGACAAACCCGGTGTGGGTTTGTAGATGTATTATGATTATGTATTACATAAAAAAGAAAAAAATGCCTTTTTACTGAATGTTGATTCGTAAATAATGAAAATTATGTGTTCTATTAGATCTAGCCATAATTAGATCACGTTTATTCTTTTTTGTTAATGACTGTTTGTAAACTAAATAAATAAATAAAAAAACTAAAATATAATAAAAAATAATATGCTTAGTTTAGGAGAGCGCTAAAGTGTACATTGCAATGACCATAAACATCCATGTTGCTGTGACGGCGGACCCCGTATATAATAAAATACTCTGTGCGGCGGACTCCGAGCGACTGGTTCTTCGCGAGGTTGTCCGAGTGGGTGGGCACGTACTTCAAACTTCGGGTAACTTTGGCGAGTTTGTCTACCGCTACCGTCAACGGGACGTCAACGAGAACGAGAAGACGCTGCCGATTTAGCGACACATACATTTACTATGGCCGTATGTCCACTGCACGCCCGTCACCCGAGCGCCGTCATCCCGTCCGCCGAAATATCGCTTAGTTCCGCGCTACCGCAAGAAATCGGCCCGAGATTAAGACGGGCCGAAGTGGCGGCAATACATAACACGTTTAAACGTGTCAACGGCCACCATCACCGGGACGTCTCCGAGAACTTATCAACAAGATAAAATGGCCAAGAAATTTAAATACGCCATTTACTCATTAATAGAACTTGTCAAACGTTAATATAATGTTTGTGGGATAAAACTAAGGATGCATAGATACAAAGATAAAATTTTGGAAAGAAATGCATGACATAAATGTCTTTCTGGAGCCGAACATTATGGAGATGGGACAGAAAATTAAAGACGTAATCAGTACAATGTACGTACATATGAATGTAGCACACAGTAAGAGCAAACTGAACCACCGAGATCGTTGCGGTGAACCTTAATCACGGCCTGAAATAATCTCGTTCTTAGTGATGTCCCGTTGACGGTGGCGGTGGACAAACAGTGTAACTCGGCGAAGTGACGGAGCCAGTAGTCTAGACAAGGCTTTATTCCTGTTCTTCTTGATCCTGATAATATATAGGTAGGTAGTAGGTACATATTTGCATATGTTCTGTTAATATCAAATAAAAAAATTGTAATGTCAATGTCATAGTAAAAAATCGTTTTCGACTTTGACAACGAATAGAACAAGTTGTTTTCTTGAATCCTCGAAAATATTTGTTGTGTGTTGAATTTACCGATACATTTACGTGAAAGAAATGTCTACAAAAATGAGCAAAGAGTGCATTATTGACATGAGACCCGATCGCGAAATTCGCAAAACGATTATATCTCCGGGCGATTATAATTTAGTTCCGTACGAGGACGCTCGATGCAAGATCAGGTTGAAAAATGTAAAATGTGAAAACGGAGCGAGCACCGTCGATTTCGCATCGGACAGCCGCATATTCGGTCCCTCCTTCGACGGAAACGTGATAATCGGGGAGAGCGATTGTTTCATCGACAGAGACATGGAGCTGATACTTCAGCAGATGTGTTGCGGGGAAATATGTAGTGCGCGCCTGACCTACAAGAACAACATAGGGACGTTGATGAAGGACGTGTCGTGTGTGATCGAACTGGTGGATGTGACGGAGGAACAGCTGGTGAGCGACTGGAGCTGGGCGCGCCTGTTCGAGTCCGCCATGCACCACAAGGAGCGCGGCGTGCAGCTCGTCAAGGACAAGCGTATAGTGGACGGCTTCCGCCGGTTTAGCAAGTCTCTGAAAATGGTCGTCGCTATTGAACCAATCAATACACAAACAATAGATGAAGAAAGAGTCAAAGAAATAAAAGATTTAAAGGTGAATAGAGATGTTTCTTTTTCTCCTTGAAATTAACAATGTTTCTGTTGACTTGTTACTTTTGTTGGTAGTCTATAAAATTTGCATTGTGTTTTTTGTATAATATTGTCTATTAATTATTTATATTGTCTTTTCAGTTAAAGCTATACAACAACTTAGCACACTGTCAGTTGCAATTCCAAGAGTATGGTGCAGCTCTAGAACTGTGCAGTAGAGCCCTGTCGCAAGACCCAGAAAACCTCAAGGCTCTGTACAGAAGGAGTATCGCATACAGCGGCCTGCACATGTATGAGGAGGCCTGGGGCGACATCCAGCACGCACTGGCAATAGACCCCAATGACAAAGCCTCGCAATTAAAAGCCAACGAGATCAGGCCTCAGGTGGAGCGAGTGAACAAAGAGTATGCTACTGTAATAAAAAAGATGTTTAGTTAAAGAGATTTTATCCTTTTGTTGTACAGAGTAAAGTTGATTTATACTTTGGCAATCACACAAGTTTGTAACTGACAATTATTATTGTATGCCCATGCATACATACAATACCCAATACCCATGGTATTACAAGCAAATCAACAAATAGTAATAAACAATCACTCCAATCTCTGACTATAAAAAAACTTATTAGTTGTCGATGGAATAGACAAATAATAATTTTAATAATATATTCTAGTCAATAAGTTAAGTTAATATTAAAGTTTCAAAAGATGGCAACATTTTGAGTGAATTTATGATAGTGGAATTATATTATGTCCATGATAAATGAATTGTAAAATTGACTTTAATCATCCTGAGTCCATAATGGGACACTTATGCAACTAGTTCTAAAACATCTGTAGCTTGACAATTGATGTCCCTAGGCAAATGTAACACTATAATATTTTAATTCTAAAAAAAATAGAATAGTTTTACAGCATTAAATTACAAAATAAAATCAATAATATTAGTTACTTTCTTTGAGACAGTTAATAGATGTGTTGGTACTTGGTATAATGCCAACCTGAGTCAACATGAAACGGCATGGTGCGGTGTCGTGGGACATTGCGGTGTCGTGGCACATTGCGTCGCCGCGGCGTGCTAGTTAGAATTTTATATGGCCCGGCGATCCGGCGCGCGGGGCGTCGCGACCGCAATGTGCATCTGCACGTTATGTCAACGCACCGAGCCGCGACACCGCACCGTGCCGCGACACTCCACAGTTTCATGTTGAGGACGTCGTGACGTGGACATGTTGTCAGGCCGTAAGTGCTTGTTAATGTATGTTTTATTTGTATATACTGTATGAGTAGGTTTAATAAGTTTGAACAGTGTTTTGATACTTTGGCTATTAAGATTTGACTGTCGTAACGATTGTGAGTCTGGTGACGAGGTATTGGAAGTCACAGAGCACAAAATATTTAGTTGATAAGTCTTCCGCAATAGACACAGGACTAGATGAACAATGTCACCAGCTTAAATCATAAACAGTAGGTACATAGTAGTAAAAATTGATGATGATTAAAATACTTTTTATGAAATTGTATTTAATTAAGGGTAAAGCGAACAAATCGTGTGCCCGTTATGCCCGGTATTTCTGAGGTGAATTAGTCTCGGTAATTTATATATTCAATAGTCCTTGATTAGGCATGCTTACCGAATCAAAAGCGCTATTGAATAGATAAACTACCGACAAAGTAAGTTCAGAAGCCGGGCATTATTACTACTGCCTAGCATAAAATAGCTGTAAAACAACTACAGCACATTTCAACTGTTTTTAAAGTTCGGACTGCCATTGCCTCATACTCAATTACTGCCCGCCACTGCAGAGTTTCAGCTGCTCTCCTGCAATTTCGGAAATCACACACCTGCAAGTCACCCGGTGAAGCTATTCTTGGGCGCTGTTATCCTTTATGATCATATGGATCTTTTATCGGTTTCCCGTTTCCTTCTTTTTAAATCAAAGATTTGGGCTGCTCCGCTCGCGAAAACTACTACTACGTCACTAATTATTTTATTTATTTTTATATTGCTATGTATGCGTGATGTCATATTGCACACACACGTAATAAATAAAACATTTATTTGTTTTATTTACGCCCATATCATACCTATACCGGTATTGTTCAAAGCAACGACTTTCTTTTTTATGTCGGTTTAAAAGTAGTGTGGGTTTAGACTGCCGCGACCTGCGATATGTTATGAAAATGAAAATTGAAAACATGCCCTTTCAAATGAGACTGAGCAACTTTTACAAAAATAGCCTTTCATTTTGAAATTTGACTCGAGTTGAACTAATCTCGAAGCTAAGTACATAGATGATAAGTAATACTACTGAAGGCTAAGTAGGGGTTGAAGTATAGTCCGCTACTGCGCTCACTGTTCGGAGTTATTTTACTTCGGGGTTTCTAGAAAGTGAACCTTATGTCCTCGGCATAGAGGTCCTGTTAGAGGTAAACTGTATTCCCGTTTCCCAGTATCCAATAAATCAGACAGCTGCGATGACGTTCTAGGGTTCATCAGGCCCATGATGTCACCGGTGGGCGTGTTAGGACTTAGCTGACATGATGACATCATATTGTGCCGACAGCCGACCTTCAGTGCCCAGCCGACTGTCTCGGGGCGCGCACGAATGTTCGGTCGATGTATTCTCGTGTAAAAGTGTTAAACTTTCACTATCACCCACATAACGTGTAGCTTATACCACCAGTGTTTTTATAAACTATTTGCTTTAAAGGAGTTAAGTACATACGAGATTCAGTTTGTTATTTCTAGTGATTGAGTCAGATGTGTTCGAAGGACGTAATCCTTACGTAGATATTACGCACCTTTTAAATAATATTGTTGACAAATACGTCTTCGTTTTTTTATTGGTAAGTTTACAATAATTTAATGCGTTTTGTTATACCGACTTCTGATCAACGATAGCGTCCTAGTGAGTAAATAGTTTGTCGATTTGCATATTGCTATTTGTTCTATGTAAATGACCTTTAGTAACGTTTTTATTCCAAATTAATTTTATTAAAATACCTGAGAACTTAAGTACCTCACATAAAATGACGCACATCTTATAGTTTTCATTTTAAATTTTATGGCTACATACCTATATAAATAGATAAAAATATTCAAATAACAGTATAATGTTATTTGAATATTTTTATCTATGGAGGCTTACTCACCAGGTGAATCTAGACCCGCCGTAAGTAGAGGTGTGACTCCATTCAAATCTAATTGAATATATTATACGTGAACAAACAGATTCAGTTGGGTTAAATTAATGTGGCATTATATTCTTTATCGCACAGTAAATAAGTGACATTTAAATTGGTGGAATTATAAGTTCTATTGTTCTCTTTGTTTACGTTTGGATTAAATTTGATCTGAACGGAGTTTAATCGGATAACTTCTAATAACCAGACAATATTTTTTTATTAAGGACGAATTTTTTTATTTTAAGGACTTTTATAGGGACATAATACATTTTTATCAATTCTACAGACAATGGAGCCGTTGGAGTCAGGTCGAGGTATACAGGTGGTGACCCCAGGGGAGGACCACACGTTCGCCCTAGACGAGAAGGCTCTAGAGGAGCTGCTGCTGCGCGAGGACGTGCGCGAGCGCACCGCCGTCGTGGTCTCCGTCGCCGGCGCCTTCCGCAAGGGCAAGTCCTTCCTGCTCGACTTCTTCCTGCGGTACTTGCATCATAAGGTCAGTCCCCACTGCCTCGCTGCGAAACATGTAACCGCTTTCGTGTAATATCGCCCTTCAGAAAATGAGGAAAAGCCTTTACCTTTAATAATTGTAATTCTAATTTGGCCCTATTAAGATTTTTGCTTGCGTTCTTAAAGCTAGCTTTTGACAATTTCAGTACATGATGAACGGCACTGGCGAGTGGATGGGGTCGGAAGACGAGCCGCTGCGCGGGTTCAGCTGGCGGGGTGGCTCCGAGCGCGACACCACAGGCCTGCTGCTGTGGTCGCAACCCTTCAAGGCCACCCTGGACAATGGGGAAAAGGTCGGGAATTAAAGTTACTTTGGTCAGATACATACGTCTTACAGTCTGGAGAGTATATTGAGTGGTCTCTTGAATAATTCTTTTTACTAACGTTTTAGGTGGTGATCTTCCTCATGGATACCCAGGGAACATTCGACAGCGAGTCGACGGTACGCGACAACGCGACAGTGTTCGCGCTCTCCACCATGTTGTCGTCCGTACAGATCTACAACCTGTCGCAGAACATAGAAGAAGACGACTTGCAGCACTTGCAAGTAAATTCTTTGTAGACTTAGACGGGTAACAATAAGCTTCATTGTGAAAGATATTTCATGATCAAGCTCGTTGTGGACCAGCCTGCCTGCCTTAGCGCTCATAAGTCGCATAAGTGTGTCGATGTTCAATCAACTTATGGTCGAGGCGTTAGCTGTCAGTCTTAAATCTTAATGCCTTGGTTGTCTTTTGAAATTGCATACCTTACGACCTTCTTCAGTTATTCACGGACTACGGGCGGCTGGCGCAGCAGAGCAGCGGCGGGAAGCCGTTCCAGCGACTGCAGCTGCTGGTGCGGGACTGGAGCTTCCCATACGAGCACACGTACGGCGCCGACGGCGGGGCCAACCTGCTCGCTAAGCGACTTACGGTATCACAACCTTTACCCTCTTTAAGAAAAGCATACAGAAGGAAACATCTTGGCCAATGTATTACATGTAACAACATATAACATGAGACATGCGGCATGCATTAATAATTTTAACTTTATACTTTTATGAATGATTTTGTATGAAAATTGGTATGTGATGACTGACACCATGGAAGACCAACTTTACATGTCATATTGATATTGAAAGGTCTCATTTATTGATGGACTTGTTGTTAATGTCGAATGGACTTCGGGTCTAAAGACGATCCACCTGCGACAGCGACATATTATGATGATTTCTGATTTATATTCGGCTTCATTCAGATCCACGAGGGCCAGCACGAGGAGCTGCAGTCGCTGCGGCGACACATCGCCGGCTGCTTCGAGCAGCTCGCCTGTTTTCTGCTGCCGCACCCCGGCCTCAGCGTCGCCACTAACCCACACTTCAATGGCAGCTTGCAAGGTTAGTGAAATACGTGATGCAACCTGTTAAATGCCTTATTTAAGCGGAGCGCTGTAAGTGTGCGATTCTCGTTAATAAATGACCAGATTATACTAAAATTTTATATCGTTACGGCGCCGCGTTGGGATCAAGGACACCGCCGGCGTGCGGCAGCACAAGGGTGTTCGTACGTTGCGAAATTTTTCAGGAAATGTTGTAAATTACGTAATGTTTTACGTAATTGTCATACGGCATACAGTCATTACTTACCTAGTACGTACCCAATATTGTTACGTCATGTTATAAAACTTAAAAGTATCGTTAAACAACAACCTGTATAATACATTTTGGAGACATTGAAATAAACTGTTGTTTAAATATTTTATCAACAGAAATAAGCTCCGAGTTCAAGCAGTCGCTGCAGCAGCTGGTGCCGATGCTGCTGGCGCCGGAGAACCTCGCGGCCAAGAAGATCGGCGGCCAGACGCTGCGAGCCAAGGACCTGCTGCTGTACTTCAAGTCCTACATGAACATCTTCAACGGCACCGACCTGCCGGAACCTAAATCTATCTTGGAGGTACATACTGTACAAGCATTAGGAACCCCTAAACTTACTTTGTTTATTCACTTTAGATTTTAATAAGTTCCTGCATACTGTGTAATATAAAGACTTGACCGCTGCCGCGCTCTGAGATCCCCACCAGGAATGTAGAGAAATGGCAAGATTTTGAGAAAACTTCGCGAAGCTAAATTGACATGTCATTAATGTCAAATGGAAATAGTCGAACGAAGCCATTGATTGGCAAAGCACTACATTTCCACTTTATTCTTTATTGACAACATTACGCTTAAGACTTGGAGATGGCGCGGCCCATCAGATGGCATTGATTAATTTAATTGTCATTGATATTCGGCTATTTCCGTACACATTCGACTGGGCAGACATCCGCGGGGCAGTTTAGATGCCGCTAAAACGGCACTTATAATGACACTTATTAAGGAAACTTTACACACAGTTGCCAGAATGTTGGCAAAAGTTAGCTGCTCTGCTGTTGTTCGTGTTCAAGGGTATATATACTACTAGCTTTTGCCCGCGGATCCGTCCGCGTAAATACTGGTGGGATAATCCACGGGAACCGTACATTTTTCCGCGATAAAAAGTAGCCCATGTTCCCTTTCGTTCTTCCCTTAAATGTGATTTAATCTATATCTGTGCAAAATTTCATGAAGATCGGTTAAGTAGTTTTTACGTGAGAGCGTAACCAACAAACTCACATTCACATTAATTATAATATTAGTATTAGTAAGGATAGTGTAGCAACACTCATTGAATTCCAGGCGACAGCAGAAGCCAACAACCTGTCGGCAGTGGCGGGCGCGCGCGAGGTGTACGAGGCGCTAATGGAGGAGGCGTGCGGCGGCGCGCGACCCTACCTGCCGCCCGCGCGCTTGCAGGACGAGCACCACCGAGCTCGGGACAAGGCGCTACACGCATTCCACTCCAAGAAGAAGATGGGCGGCGACGACCTCGAGCAGACTTACTGCGACAAGCTGGAGAAGGTACGAGTGATATTGTACCCATAAAAAGAGGAGACGCTCCCAACCAACTTAAATTTTTGGCTCTTTTAAGCCCACAAAGCGGCAACTTTTTGCTAGTATTTTCGGCATAAGCTTTTGTTCAGAAAGGGCAAATTTGGTACGCGTGTGATACGCGCCTCAACTGGATGACGCAAGGCTCCCGACGTATCTCAAGGGTGTCACCGCCAGTACTTCGCGCGATTTACGTGCGTTAACGCGACGAATTTGAGTGAGATGAGATGAGAGTTGATATGCGGTGCCTTGTACAGGAGCTGGAGGAGCAGTACGAGCAGTACCGCGCGCGCAACGAGGACAAGCGGCTGGTGCGGCGGCTGGGCACGGCACTGGTGCTGGCGGCGGCGGCGCTAGCGGCGTACGCGGCGGGCGCGGCGGCGGGCGCGCTCGGCCTGATGTCACTGGTGACGGTCGCTAATGCGCTGCTCGCGACTGCTGTGCTGTTACTGCTGACTTGGTTCTACTCACGGTCAGTTTAACTATAGATTTTAGCTTAGGTTTTCCCAAGCTTCGAAAGCTTTTACAGGAGACATCTAGACATATAGTTTAGGTACTTTGCAAATATGTAATAAGTTTACAGTAGCTACAAGCAAGTACATATAAAATAATTGTTTTTTTTTTTCAGAGCGACTGGAAATTTGGCCGAATTAGCTATGAAGCTTGACGAGATAGCGGATCAAGTAAGTTGTTTCCAAATTTTTCTTATTTCTTGTCCATATTAATTGAGTTCCGCAAGAGGATTAAAAAATATTCCAATTTCATTGAACGCCTAATGTCTAATGAATGCAATAGCATTAATTTCTAGTTGTGGTTTTTGTAACACGTTTGAGGTAACACCATAATACTACTGCAATGTATCGTCTGTAGGTGATGCAACAGGGTCTGCAGCTGGCGGGGCGGCAGGCGGTGACGGCGGTGCTGGCCGCCACCACCGACCACAAGAAACAGTCGTAGTATATATAGGAGCCCCCTGCCCGCCCAGCGTCGCCTGTACAATGAACACACTTGGTACTTTAGTGTACTATACCTGTTGGCTATAGAATTATATTTGACTCCTGTAATCTCAACAGCTGTAAACTGTAAATACAAACGATTTCTTACTCAACTCAATGGTAATCAGAATAATTAATTATACCAGGTGCCTTAGTTAACATTTTATATATACCTTAGTCTTTAATCGAAAGTGTTATCTATGTAAATACCTTAAATGCTAGTCAAAAGATAAGGCATTATTTTTTTTTAATTATTGTGAGCTGGATGCCGAGTCCTTTGCTCATAAGGCATTTTATATTAGGTCTTTACCTATGAAATTGCCGTTTTTTATGAAAAAATTTAAACGAATTTTGTATTAATCGAAGTAATCACCCATGCAATCAATGCATCTTTGCCAACGAAGCGGCAGTTTATTGATGCCCTTCTTAAAGAAATCAGCTGGACGTGAGGCAACAAATTCTTCAAAGGCATTTTGTACTGCCTCTCGGGTATTGAATTTTTTTCCCGCCAAGAAGTTATCCAAATTCTGGAAAAAGTAGTAGTCTGTAGGCGCAAGGTCTGGTGAGTAGGGCGGATGACGGAGAGCTTCCAACCCCAGTTCTTGCTTGCTTCAACTTGGAGACCGTCTGCTGTGCAGTATGAGGTCGCGCGTTGTTGTGCAGGAGCAGTGGAGACGAGCGATTGACCAATGCTGGTTGGAGATGTGCCAGCTTCTCCATCATTGTGTTCAGTTCTTCACAGTACACATCTGCAGTAATGCTCACCCCGTTTGGTAAGAAGCTGTGATGAATCACACCGGCGCTAGACCACCAAACAGTGACCATCACTTTTCTAGGGGTAAGTTTTCGTTTAGGTGCTGAACCAGGATCCAACCAACTTGCTGAGCGCTTGCGGTTATCAAACAGAATCCATTTTTCATCACAGGTAACAATGCGGTTCAAAATTCCTTCATTTGTGTGTCTGTTGAGCAGTGGAAGGCACGTCTCGACGCGTACTTCGCGCTGGCGATCATTGAGTTCGTGGGGCACCCATTTGTCAATTTTTTTTACCTTGCCAATTTGACGCAAATGGACCAATATTGTTTTGACGCTAACGTCGAAAGCTGCTGCTAATTCAGCCGTAGATTGTGTATCATCAGCTTCCACATCGCCTTTAATTCGTCATTGTCGACCAAAGTCAAGAAGTCGACCGCGAGGGTTCATTTTTCAGGTCGAAATTTCCAGAACGGAAGCGAGCAAACCAATAACAAGTGGTGCGTTGGTTTGTAGTGTTAGCTCCGTAAACGTCGTTGATGTTGCGTGCCGCTTGTGCCGCGTTGCTGCCACGATGGTACGCATATTCCATAATTACTCGAATTTTTAACGTATCCATGATGACGAAAAAGATTGAAATGCGATGAAAATGTAACACTAATCAATAAACAAATGATGATAACAAACAAAAATCCATGTTTTTAAAATAAAAATAAATTGAAATTAGAATTCTTAGCCAAACAAAAATTATTTTGGTTTGAAATGGCCAGAACTGCAAAATGGCAATTACATAGTTTAACTATTATGTTGTAACTTGCCAGTGCTATCAAACATGTCAGCGCATGTTTTTGTTATGGCAACAGTTAATTGATATTCTGTTTATCGAAAATTGACGCACTCCTACATGTGTGTAAATTTTGCAGTAATTACTTACAATGATATTGTGGAATGATGTGTATATATCCGATGAGTAATGTTTTAAATTGAATATAATGGGATTGCTTTTATATAAAATTTAATATTTTTGTATATTATCAAATATGTACTTTTGTAATAAAATAAAGAAAAGCTAATCATATCTTAATATAGTTTTAATTTATAGGCAAACTTTACTAAAAAAATGAAAACTAAATTTAAAATTCAAACTAGGTTTTGTGAGATCTTTCTCAACTTTCTTAATATTTTTCAAATTATTAACTAACAATAATCCTAGAGATCTACAAGTGCTTGGGGTTTAAAAACCTTAGTCGTAGTAGTAAATAAAAAAGTCAGTGCTCTGCAATTCGGTTTTTACTTTCAATCTCTTAAACCATAAAAAGAATTTTCAATTACAATTATAAATTATAAAAACAAAATGTGGAAAGAGAATAACTATGATAAACAATTATTACAATGCCGCTTTTCAGAAACAACGAAATTAGACTCTGAAAAACTTACAACAAATATAACGGTCACATGATAATAAAAACATTTTCAAATTGGCACATAGAGGACTTACAGTCATGGATATGTGTTCATTATTTACAACTGTGACAACACTTCGCTGAGACTGGGCTCCGTCCTACGCCACATGTCGAGCAGATAATATGAAACTTATGCAGAAACTACATTTATAACACTATTTTTATTTTTAATAATTAGATATTAACTTGAAACTTAAAGCCTTTTCATTACAGAACAATGTATTATTATTGTCAATACATTAATTTCATTTAGATACTCTAAATAAAAATAAATAAATATGAGTGACAAACTGTAAAGCCTCCAGCGCAACTGGACAGATTCGAGAGTGGACAGATTATCAAGATAATGGATTCATAACGGCCCATGTCTACCGATAAATTGTCTTTAACACGAGGAAGAGAAGATGTACTTAAAACTAGTCAACTCATGTCAACTAAAACGTATTTTGACTTTCGTAACTTTTTCAAGTTGGCGGACATGAAATTGATAGAAAAGTAGTTAGTTCTATGGGCTCTCGTAAATTTTTATGAACAGGAAACATTAGCTAAGAAAGAATTTAGACAGGACTAAACATAGGGCTCTCGCAAGTTTAAAATAGGCATTTTGTACCTGTAAATTGAAAGAGAGATAGAATATAGTATAGTAATAAAGACGTTGTCAGGTAGGAACAGAATTTATAACAGGTAACAGGTTCAAGGAAACCCAATTTTACGTGGGCGACACCGCGGGACAAAGCTAGCAAACTAAATATTTTCACGACTGTACTTTTGTCCACTTGCGAATCTATGTGCAGATGCCCCAGAGGGACTATGAAATGTTTACTGTGTCAGGGCAAAAGCAGAGGAGCGTGTTGGGCTCAATTTTGCCATAGGATAGTGGTTATAAGTAATAAGTTCTAAAAAAAAATCTACCCTAAGACGTATAAAATATTGTTTCTGCTGTATAACAGAATCTAAAACACTAGTGAAGAATAAAAAAATATCCTTGATTGTGAATATTTGTCTAAAACATTATTCTCGTCTTTATAAACTTTGTAATTGGACTAGTAACTAGGGCATCTACAAGTAGCCCAGTCTCAATACAACGTTTCCTACATGAAGACATTCAAAAAGAGATTTAAGTACATTACAAATTTCGTGCTATGCAACAAGTGATGATAATTTCGATAAAACTCATAAAAACTGAAGGGATTCATTGTACAACTATTGTTTGTGCATTTCCGGGTACAGAGAATGGACAGCTTACGTCTTGCTCAACTATCTCGGAAGGAAACATTTCTTTTATACATAAATTAATATAGATTTATGATCAGTTATGAGATTTAATGAGACATTTTAATTTTTTTTATTTTGTACCTTTTTTTTGTGATAAAAACTTATTGTAAATGCAAGATTGCACACAGTCATTACCATTCTGCTTTAAAATAACTGTTTTTCAACAGTAATAATGTGCAATATTTTATAAGTTCACAAAACTGTCCATTCTTGTGTGGTCACTAGGACATAAAAGATTTTAAAGTTATAAACATATTAAAATTTGTAATGTGTGTATGTTACACTTGTTACTCTCATAATTTATTTAATACTTAAAATAAAAAATCATTATTCTAATGTTATTGCTTTATTAATCTACTGCTAGCTTTTATGTTGGTATTATCCTAAGGGAGTTTGATAGTGTGTAATTAATATAAAGTTACTAAATGTGTCTAAGTAACACATTCGACTCTTGAGATTAACAAAGCAATAAACGAACATCACTATAATATAATATTATTAACAATAAATTTATCTATGACTGTACACCCACCTCCACCGGTCCACTGCTCCCATAAACTTTGACAAAACTAACCATTTATTTAAAAACGCAAATAAATCTCCCATCGGACTACATTCACTAGCACATTGTCAGTTCCACGCGCACACTGTTTCACTCCGTATAATTATTGCTTGACAAAATTTGCACAAAAACCATTCACCACCAGCTGGACACATCTTCAAAACTTTTACATCAAGCATCACTTACCCGAAACATAATTTCACAAATATTGTAGTTGATCCCATTTTGAACTCGATACAATGGAAACCACTGGCTCGTTCCGGCTTTAGGGGGCCGGTGATTCTCCTCATTACTATTCATAATTTTAATCGCCTATGTTGTATAGGGTCATCAATAGTGGACTATCCAAAATAATTTAAAACCTACGTCACAACCCTGTACGTTTGGCAAGTCGTGACCTCCGCTGCGGCTGCGGGGGCGCCAGTACCGAGGGCCGCAGACTATGCGGCGCTGAGTATTGCAGGGGAGCGGGCGCGCGGGCGGCGGGCGGCATCACAAGCTCTTGTGCTTGCCGTTGGCGCGCAGGTCGCCTGCGGACGCGGACGGGCCCAGCGTGCGCTCCGCCGCCGCCGCCGCCGCGTGCTCCATGCCCTTCTCCAGACCCGCCTGGTACACCGGCTTCATCATCTGAAATATTTCATTGTCACCTTAGTATAGTTTTATGCTAAATAATTTCCACCTGGATCGATAAAATTGTATATATACTAACATTATCCCACAGCCAGTTGGCCATGTCATCGATGGAGACTCCGAACTCTCTCATCTCGCCGCTATACCTGAAATCGAGACAAAAATACGTCAAATAAAGTAAACCAATAGTAAAGCCCAATATACGTTTACACAAATCTCACCTGATATACGCCCAGAGTGCCAGCGTGAGCAGCGAGATGCCCATTACGAGGTTGCAGAGGTTGGCGATGGGGTAGAGCCCCACGAGGCCAAACACGCCGCTCAACACGTAGAAGAACAGCGCTATCGCGAAGAACACGGACGGCGTGCGCGCCGCCTTAAATATGTTCTTGCTTTCGTTGTGTGCTTTGAACTGCTGGAACTGTTCTTCTAGATCCTGTAGAAAACACAATGTCATTTAATGTACTGATATTCCGAAGCTTTTTCAGCATTTATTAATACGTAGTTAAACAAATTTGTTTGAGTGCATGTAAATCAAATAGTAACTAGATTTTAAGTAATTTTAAACCGAGTAGTAAATATGCACTGACTAGTAGCAGCTGGTCGCAGTAGGACTTGCTGAAGTCGTCGCCGCCCATCTTGCGCTTGGAGTGGAAGGCATGCAGCGCCTTGTCCCGCGCGCGCGCGTGCTCGGCGTCCAGCAGCCCGGCCTGCAGGTAGGGCCGCGCGCCGCCGCACACCTCCTCCATCAGCGCGGTGTAGGTGTCGCGCGCAGCCGCCACCGCCGTCAGGTTGTTAGCCTCCGCCGTCGCCACCAGCATGCTCTTGGGCTCGGGCAGCTCGTTGCCGCGGTAGATGCCCATGTATGCGCGGAAGTACGGCAGCAGCTCCTTGACGCGCACGCGCTGGCCGTTGATGAGCTTGGGCACGAGGTTCTGCGGCGCCAGCAGCATGGGCACGAGCTGCTGCAGCGCGCGCTTGAACTCGCCCTCGACGTCGGCGAGGCGGCCGTCGAAGTCGGGGCTGGTGGCCACCTTGAGGCCGGGGTGCGGCATGAGGAAGCACGCGATCTCGGCGAAGCACGACGTGATGTGCTTGCGCAGCGACTGCAGCTCCGGGTGCTGCTTGTCCGACACCTGCAACGATTCATTCATTTTCCCTAAATTCAAACAAGCACAGACCTGTTTAATAGCTCACACCGAAACGAGACGGTACGCGACGCTGCATTTTTAAAATAGTAATTCAAAATTAAAATTTATTCAGTACACAAAAAGATACAAGTTTCATTGCCAGAACGACACCGCGCTACGCAGAGCGGTCTAGTTTGACATTCGAACTCTTGCAATTATACGTGTATCTTTTTGTGTAGTGAATTAAGTTCAATTTTTAAGCGCGATCTTAAAAATGTGGCGGCGCGTTCGCGTCGTATCGGTGTGAACTATCGCTCCGACAGTCTGAGTCGACAGCGACGGTTTAATGTTAAAATAATAACGTATATTGTGGATCATGAATTTGACTACAAACTGATTGCAGGGGCGTGCGCTCCATATAGGCAGAAATGCAGTGCTTTACTTGTCATTCACAGATATTTTAATAAAACGTTCGTACGTTTTAGATGACTTTATTAATTAATAGTAAATAAATTAATAAAAAAAATATAATAACTTAAAAACGCCTAATATTTTATAAATAGCAACTAATGCCGTTAAGTTCTGCAGGACAAATCATCCCATGTATGTGTAATTTTCATACTTCGCAAACGCACACACCCATGAATATCGACATGATAAAATAGCGATAAGTCATGCGGCGGGGAGATGGCCGAACCGAGAGCCGAGCCGAGAGCTTCGGTTCGGCTATCCGATCGCTTCCGAAAACCGCCGAACTGGCTTGTCGGAAATTATTCGATGCCTATAATTCGAGTAAAAACAATACGACGCGAATCTAAGGAATCGTGTATGCACACATTACGCATTTTTTTTTAGTAAGGTTTTATTTGTTTAAATAGAAGAAACGTTTTGTGTTTCGCGGGGGCCATATTGCATATTTCATGTGATAAGCATTGTTTACAATTTAATCGCTCCAGTTTATTTATAGTTATCTTAAAAGATTTTTCATTTTAACATTTGAAAGTGTGTACATTTAACAGTTTATTACTGAGTTTCTATAATAATTGTAGTGATTTGCTTTTACTAGTGAGTTAGTTGAATTTTTTAAAATGTTATTTGACTGTGAGGTTTGTGTTGAAAATGTGTGTTTATTAAAAATTAAAAATAACAAGTTCTCACAATTGTCATTCAGTGAAAATATTCAAATTCTGTCTAAAGGTAGGTGTGTACCCGAGTTACAACAATTAAACCAGCAAAAAAATAATGTAACTCGAAAATTTCATGTTAAAAGTTATGAAACGTATAACTGGCTGTGTGGTTGTGTACACACGATTAAATTATATTGTTTTCCTTGCATATTATTTAGTAATTTACATCGGGATATAGTAATCTCAAGTAACCGGAACCTTGAATATGTGAAAATTGAATAAGTGAAGCTGACTGACTGGTGAGTAGTTATAATATTTTAAAATATGCTTATTATTTTACTTATTAGAATTTCTTCCGCCGCGACGATCGATCGCTGTTTTGTCTGCGTTGCCGTAGAAGATATACATGAATAGTAGTACATCTGAGACTTGCTCTGTTGGCATGGTTTCGACTTAGAGATCCATCGCTTGGCTGTAGCTATGCTAAAAATCTATAAACGAAAAAGTTTTTGTGACCGAGTACTTCGCCGCATACCCAGTGTCATAAACCTGTGCACGCCACTGGTATCTGGTATCCCACGGGAATACTCTACTACACTAAATTTCCATACCAAATTTCATCGAAATCCGTTCAGTAGTTTGCGTGAAAGAGTAACAAACATCCATCCATCCTCACAAACTTTCACATTTATAAAGCGGCTTTTAGACTACGCAATAATATAATAGCAAAAAGGCATGTTAATAAACAAATTTTTTTCGTCTATTCGATGTTAGATAACATGATACTAAACAACCTAGAACCCATTTTCGTATATCTTACAAAATAACGGAGATACAAACAATTTACAATATGAAAGAGAGCGATATATCGTAGGATCCACAGCTTCGCCCTGGAATTTTTCCAGGGAGCTACGGTACGAGTGCATCGTACCGCTAGCTATACTCCGGATTCATCGCACCGCTAGCTAAATCCTGGTTACTGCACGGTTTGGAGTTTTCACTTCGCCCTCTGAGTTCTACGCTTTAGACGGAAGGCTGTAGAAGGCCCCTGTCACGCGCTGCCCGTCCTTGGACGACCTGCGTCGTGACGAGTTCCTAGCCAGAACACCGCACTGGAAGCGCCACCGGAAGTTGGGATCCCGCGCCACGTGTTGTCACACTTCACCGTCTACAGCTAAGTGCCGTGTGGAAATTGAGCCCCTCCGATCCCCAAAGACACTAGAGACTAAGCCAAACTTTACGGCCTTTTGACCACGACCCCTTTTTTTGATAATATTAGGTCATTACATATGAAATTGGCGTTTTGTAAAGGAGGAACATAAAGTCGATTTTTTTAAACATAATATATTTATTTAATGAAAGTATATACCATTGCTATCTATGCACTTTGCCATCTCATAGGTAGTTAATTGATTCATTTACTAAAAAAACCATTCGGACAGGAGAGTGACGCAAAGAAAAACCCAAAAGAGGAAAAAAAAACAAATGAATTACGGTTTTCGAAACACAAATGCATGAGTAAATAGCAGTATAAATTTGAAATTGGAATTCCTAACCCAAGAAGATATATTTGAGATCAAAGTGGCCAGTACGATAAAACGCCAATTTCATATGTAAGGACCTAATATATTTGTTACGTTGGAAAATCTGTGTTTTACTAAATATACCTGTAACAATATAGTATACAGCTCATAGAAACAATATCGCGCACCATACATTGTTATGAACGTTCACACTGTATTGTACTATACATTATTGGCTTACTATACGCTATAAAAGTGCGACACGCTGAGTTCATGCTGTGCTATATCGCGCGCCGCCCTCTTCCTCCTCCCTCACCCCCGGCCGTCCCGCAAGCGAAGCGAGCGACACAACCATACTGAGCTTCCTATATACTATAAATGCTTGCGATAATATCACGTAATGTGAACGCCATGCTATATAGTATATATAGCATTAGGTCCTTTTTTGATATACTATATGGCAAAATAGTATAGCGTAGTCTGGAATGAGCATAATTGTAGTCGGATTGACGTCAAATAGTGTTAACCTACTTTTAACAATATATTTAGAATTTTTTATATACATTTTCTGCGCCTGAATGTTCTACTCGTGCAACATTCGGTTAAAGATGTTTTCAGTAATCAGTATACCTTGAGACGGCGCTGCAGGATGGTGCGGCCACCGTCGGCGCCGTAGGGGGCCTCGTAGGGGAAGCTCCAGTCGCGCACGACGAACTGTAGCCGCTGGAACGGCGTGCGCCCGCCGTCCTCTAGCGCCAGACGCCCGTACTCTGTGAACAGCTGACGACCATACACGTTAACCTCTCTCTATTCACTACGGTGCATAGAGCAAAATTGCAAATGTGATGTAATTTCTCTAATAACTAGGCAAAATTTTTACAAGCATGAACGTTTGATGAATAGGGCGCGAAACGTTGAAAGTGTGGCTCAGTATAAAATGATGCACTTCATTAAAGATATGATTTATTTCGAAATAAAAAAGTCAGGGGTTCAGATGTATGGAATAATATCGAGAAATCCCTATATAACCAACCTGCAGATGCTGCAGATCATCCTCCTGTATGTTCTGCGACAGGTTGTAGATCTGCACGCTGGACAGCATAGTGGACAGCGCGAATACCGTGGCGCAGTCCCGCACCGTCGACTCACTGTCGAACGCGCCCTGCGTGTCCAGCAGGATTATGGCCACCTGCAAACCCCAAGTTACATGTTATTCATACTATGTTCGTTAAGATAACTTAGACTTTCCATAGCAACGTTAATTTTTTGGAAGTTTAAAAACACGTACAGTGATATAAATCTAAATTAAATCAATGTAAATGCTAAACACTATTTTATGAGCAGGTCTACGATGGAAGAACATTCGCACCAGCTAAGGAGTTCCGAGACGAAATACAATGCAAATGCTATTGTACGCCGGGTTTCTGTGCCATCATGGCATCCGGTCGACCTGCCCATTCATGCTAAAACATGGCTCTCTCATTAATAATACGGTGTAAAGTAAACATACCTTCTCCCCGTCCTCGAGCGTGGCCTTGAAGATCTCGGACCACATGAGGATGCCGGTGGTGTCGCGCTCGGAGCCGCCGCGCCAGCTGAACCCCGACAGCGGCTCGTCCTCCGACCCCAGCCAGTCGCTGCCGCCGCCCGACCCGTACTAAACACAAAAGACACAAACCATAGGGGTGTTACAAGTTTGACGTGTCTGTGTATGCGTGGTGAATGCGTGTCTGGCTGCAGCATCGTATAAACGAAACGAAAAGCCCGATTTTAACGCGGTTGCTTGTTTGAACGTTTGAAAGCTGACGTGATCGAGGTGGTTATTATCTATAGCTCATCATCATCAGCTCGCTTATTGCTTGCCGGGAGACGGAGATTTCGTAATTTTTTAAAGCTCCTGTATACATGAGTGAAGAGTTTTGCTGACTGACCTTGTGGTGCATGTACCGCAGGAAGAAGTCGAGCAGGAAGGACTTGCCCTTGCGGAAGGCGCCGGCGACGGAGACCACGACGGCGGTGCGCTCGCGCACGTCCTCGCGCAGCAGCAGCTCCTCTAGCGCAGCCTCGTCCAGCTCGAAGGTGTGGTCGGGGCCGGTGGTCACGACCTGCACGCCGCACCCCGCCGATCGGGAGGCGCGCCCGCCCGCCGCCGCCGGCCGCTCCGTCACTGCGGCAACACACCCGTTAGCACGACTTGTCGATGGTCAGCTCGATACAAGCGAGAAGCTGTAAGGGTAGAATGTAGATCTACGTCTGGCCCGCGAGAGTGCGCCCGCGCAGATTCCACAATTCCACAAGGCGCACACGGCAGTCGGCACAGCAACACGCTCTCATTCTCCCTCAATTAGTAATTAACGATTCTAAGCAATAGAAATGATAAAACATAAAAAATATATAGCCTATGTTACCCGCGGCATCATTACGAATCTATAGGCACCTCGCGACTACGACCTCATGTCTTTCGGCAATCGTCGTTTTTCATACACCGTCTGCCATTACCTAAGCATTTGCAGAATTCCTTCAATCTCCAAAGCCAAAAATAAATGTAAATGGACTACGATCTAATTTCGATCTGTAGCCACTAGTCATATTGTGCATTATCTGCAGCCGACCACTATGTAAAGGTACGCTTACATGTAATTGCCCATGGGCAACAAAAATTGATCAATTTTAAGCACGAAATAGACGAGCACATTAAACAATATGGGGCAAAGGAATATTGGCGTTTTTTTTATTGCTCTACATTTCTGCACTAATTACTCGAGATTGATCCACCCGTGTTGCCGAGCAATTATTGCTCAAAAATTGCCCGTATAAACGCAGTATAAACAAGTAGTGGTCACAGGTCATCATTTCAGTATGTGGATGAAGCAGTACTCACACTACTCAGTAGGCAGTGGGCACTAGAGAACATTGGGTGTATCTGCGGAAATAGATCCGAAGGCCGACCGTTGCGGGTGTACAATCGCCGCTTACCACTTTTGGACCTTATTGCCGTAGTGATAAGACCGATATGCGGTACATTGGGTTCGTCGGCGACGGTGTGCCCGCGCCGAGTTGTAGGCCTCGTCTATACCTTCTCCATTCATATCCAAATAAATCCAAACGTAAACAAAGATAACAATAGAACACTTATGCCGGGTTTCTGGGGGATTTTGTCGGTAGTTTATCTATTCAATAGCGCTTTTGATTGGATGACGCGAACCGGGCAATAATGCTACCATTTTAAATGCCACTTATTTACCGTGTCGTAAAGGAATAAAATGACACATTAAAGGACATGGTCAAAAATTCATACAGCGTCGACAGCAATTAAATGTTTGCCAATGGGTTCACTTTCAATCATATTTGATAGCACCAAAGGAGCAACCCTGTAATAAGCTGGGTATAGAAGTTGCTAGCAAGAATAAAATCCAAAATCATTGGAGGCGGAGACGTAGGTGGAGATGTATTTGTTGGTGGATGAACTGTAGGAGTATTGAGCTAGGCCGCTGTTGTAGGTGGGGAGGTGGAGGCATAGAGTAGAGTTGGAACGGAGCTTTGTTTCCGCCTCCACAATTACGGAACTTCCGCAAGAAATCATACCTCCGCACATTGGAACTGTAGGGGTAATATGTTCGAGTATAGCTACAATTTCAACACCATAAACTGGTCTAGTTTACTACTACCTAAACCGACCGATATATACAGTAATACATTACAGTCACGTTTTTAATGTCTTCCGGGAACCGTCAGTTTTCTGTCTGTCGTTTCCATAGAAAAACTGATATTATTCTTGCTTACATTTTCTAGACCCGGCGTTTTTTCAGGATTGCCCTTTTGGTGACAACAAATATGATTTAAAGTTGACACATTGTCAACCATTTATTGCTGTCGACTCTGGGTCAATTTCGAACCATCACCTTTGGTAGAATTTACTATTTTTGTTTACGTTTAGCATAATTTGGACCTGAACAGAACAGAGTTTAGGTATCTCGTAATGTTTAGTAATTCGTTTATACTTAACTATATCGACCTTACATTAGACGTCCGGATTGAATCACTCTAACATTGAAAGCAACGAGGAAAACATGGAAGTTTTATTCTTTCGGTCAAGCTCGTATTCATATTGAGCAAAATATTAGCATCCTTATTATATCTTACTTAACGCGCATTCCTCCTGACTTCGTATTCATAATTCAGGAAGCTCACTGAGACTTTTCGTAATCGTAAGCTAAGGTAGACTTTCTCAAAGTACTCATAGATTCAGGAAAACCAGCGCCCTCATAATTAAGAAGAGCTTATAAAGCTTATCTTGTCTCCAATTAATCGCATCCTCAATACTACTTTCTCTAAACTAAATACAAAAAAAGAAGAAACGTGGCAGATAGAGATCACTTCAAACTAGCCGTATAATCTACGAAACGAAATCACACTCGTCCAGTTACGTCAACATAGAAGTATTATGAGCTGATTCAGAGGCAATGAGGTCTGAGACTGTTTATGAAACCGGACGCACGAATCGCGATATTAACTTATGATGCCTTTGAAACTACGAATGCATAAGAGTATAAATATTTTATGCGTTCCTAGTACAATTATCATAGTAGGGACATTCAAGAGATTTAGATGATACCGCATTTTTATGAAGGAACCTCTATGGCTAAAGATAACTGTATAATTAGTCTATGAGTTCACAAACATTTAGAAAAGTAAAGACAAATACGATATAAAGATACAGAAAACACTCTTGATAGCTTAAAACTACAGGTGATTGTAGTCTATGGCACTAAATTACAAAAATATAAGAGGTTGCAGAGAGCATGTTGTGAAAATGCTAGACGGGAGATTCACAGAGACAGGTAGTAAGGTAAAACATAGGAGTCCAAGACAATGTCTGTACAGGAGTCAACGGTCAAGCGGAAACTTACTAGGCAGGTCTGCCAACTGCAACTTTAATCTACCCACCACCTGGTTGACTGAAACAATATCAAACTGTTTATTTCATCTGGGACTAGTGGAGACAGAAGTAGGACCTTCATCTCAAGTTGCTGGTGTGTCTACACCCAGGGGGATCCCATGTCTGGGAGACTAATGAGTGATGCAGAGAATTAGATCTGGATATTATTTTCTACTGAATTATGCTGAAAACAGAATTTGTTCCGTATACAAAATGGAAATATAAACCTTTCTAACCTACCTCCAGCCAGCGGGATATTTACCAAAGTTACTTCTGATGAACTATAAATTGATATTAGCTTTAGATCTGTAATTGTTCTGTTCACCAAAACATTTTTCTAACGTCCTTACTTCAGCCACAATCAAGCTGCAAAGAAACCTCCAAGTCAGTGGACTTTTTCTCTCGAGGACATTTTTTTCTAACTTTTACACTAAATTAATAAAATTTAAACTATTTACGATTATAATTTTACTTAACTTACCTATTGATACACCTTGTGTTAAAATTAAAAGTATAAAAGATAAAAATAAATTCTACACATTAGGTACAAATTCAAGCTGTTTAGGAGTAGGGTAGTTTATTACCAACACAAACTTATTGAATGTGTAATTAGTTGTGTGATGTGATTAAGAGATGTGATGACTATGTCGGGGAGAAAAAGTTTAGTACACCTACAGGAACAAACAAGACTACCCACATAATAGCTTTCAAATTATCTACTTTTAATTTTAACATAAGACGTACGAATAGGTAATTTAAGTAAAATTATAGTCGTAAATAGTTTAAAGGAGACCGGAAAGTCGCCACACATTTACTGCCTGAAAATTAAAATACGTGGCTATAATAGGTATTTATTGTAAATTGTAGTTTATGAACATAGGAACAAAAGATGCAATAATATTATACATGAAACTCGGGGGATAAAAGATAATTAATTAAATATAAACTAACCTATTGTTCAATAAATTGCCCTAGTTGCGGTTTGCGGAAAAGCGACATCCATTTGTGGTGATGCCAATTACATAATGAAATTAATAACTAGTTTGTTTGGAAACGCAATATGGTAACAGACAAATGATAGATGTCGCTTTCACGTTACGAAAACCAAAAACATAATAATTATTTTTCATAGTACAAATATAGTATAGAGCGATCTATTTCACATCTCAAGTAACTTTTTTTTTTCATAAAACTAGTAATAAACTGCTGAACTATTATAGAAAAACAAAATAACTTTATACTCCAATCAAAAATAAATTTATCTAATGGGCCACTAGATGGAGCTTTTACACTAGATGGAGCTTTTACCCCTTAAATTGATAATTAACAGCATGATAACCATATGTTAAAGATATGATGACAACGATTACCACATATAAGTGCACATTTTGCACATGAATTCTCTGATATTCTGAGACTTATAACTTTTTATTCCCAAGTCCTAAAAAATAATATATTTTTATTGTTTAATAACTTTTTAAGTAGGTATTAAAAACCACATATGTTCGAAACTTGGCCGCTCTTGATGGAAAATCAGACAGGATTCGCCAGTGTCCTTTTATTAATTTTGTGTAAAAGGTACAAAAAAATGTCCTTGAGAGAAAAAGTCCGCCCTTATTTCAGGTTTCTTTGCAGCTTGAATGTGCAAGCTGCAAAGAAACCTGAAATAAGGGCGTTAGAAGAATGTTTTTTGTTTTGGTAAACAGAACAACTACATATCTAAAAGTTAATACAAATTTATTATATTAATTCATCAGACGTAACTTTGGTAAAAATCCCGCTGGGTGGAGGTAGGTTACTTTGTAACCTTATATTTCCATTTTTTATACGGAACAAATTCTGTTTTCAGCATAATTTGGTATAACATATCCAGATGTAATTCTCTGCATCACTCATAAGTCTCCCAGACATGGGACCCCACTGGGTGTAGGGTGTAGACTGTAGACACACAAGCTGCTGTACTTGTGAAGGGGCAGTCCGGCTCATCTAAGGCTGGGACCATAACACTAAAGGTGTACATTCTCTACATGAAAAAGTGTCCGTAAAAAGCGTTAAATAGGGGTGGTGCTATGGTCGCAAGGGTGTACGGAAAATTAAATCTTAGCAACTACGCGAGTAATTAGAATTTTCATGATTTACAGAATTAACTACTAAAGTCTTAAAAAATTTAAATAACAAAACTCAACTTACTTCACTGGATCTATTATTGCTTAACTTTATATCACACCCTCTTCTGACTCTACCGCCATTATGGCCAGTTTTGGAATTATTATTACTTATAATAATATATTTATATTATTTTGTCCGACACTTCTTAGTTTTTCTGCCATAGAGATGATACTCTGTAACTCTATTTTCCGTGGCTGGGACTATATTATCCGGAATTTCTCCGGCCGGAGAAAATTCAGAGCGCTGAGAATAGAACTATGGGCTGACAATAGAGTTGAAAATCGAACACATTGAACACATCTATATTTTCTCCGACCAGGGAGATTCCGGACAATATAGTCAATCTCCCCAGTTCCCCAATTAGACTAGAATATATAAATCATGGTAGTTTTTTTATCATTACAAAATATGTTCTTCGTTCTAAAAACGTAGAGGACGCGGCACTCTTTCATACACCATTTAATACAAAATATGTACATACATAATAATATTAGCCATTATGAAGAACATAGTTCAAAGTTACATATAAACATTTTTTTTTTCAACGATTACGAATAATTTGATGGTCAATTAATATATGGCGGTTTATGTTTACATTATAATAAATGTTTAAATGTGAAATATTTGTTGAGTAATCGCTAAACGCTGGGTTTCGGAGGTTTTTGTCGGTAGTTTTTCTATTCAATAGCGCTTTTAATTTGTTAACGCGTTTACGTCATCCAATCATTAGAGCTATTTAATAGATAAACTACCGACAAAATTCTCAGAAACTGGGCATAAATGGAGTATGAAACAAACTCAACTAATAATATAATATAGTGACTAATATAATATAGAGAATTTCTTGTAAATATAACGAAAACATGATTCGCAAGGCATACAGCTGGTCGTAATGATAAAAGAGGGGTACGAAGACAAACCAAACCATTTAACAGCGCGTTTCTACGTCATAACTCATAAAGCATGCTAACAAAAAAAAGTAGAACTTTACATGCACACATGTATAATGTAGGACATACGAATACTAAACACAAGCGTCAATAACAAAACCAGATAAATTGAATCTATTAATACCGCTACATTACATTCGGTGGACCGCGCGCATACGATATTGCCAGATAGAGCAGATAAGAGTGGGCAGCGAAAAGAAAGTCCACACGTATTACCGATACGTGTCGAACGCTCTTATCACATTTACGTATGTGCCACTTTCGGCAGCTCGCTTTCGACGGATAACCGCCTAAGTGGTGCGTATACATGGTGATTCTAAACACGATCCGTGAAGGTGGGAACAGGCACAACGCGTTTAGATAAAGAGCTTGATAGAGACAATTATTGACAATACGTCAATAGTATATAATATAGACTTTTATCTCTGTAGGAGCTAGCACGAACATTGCTGATTCTACATAATTTCCTTGGATTGTGGGGCAATCTGCACGCTGTCGGGCCCAGTCCGCATCGAGCAATCAAAGCGCGGACTTATCATCATCTTAGCAATTAATGCTTAGTCAATTATCAAAATCGTATTTTTTTATATCAATATCGTATTTTATTTTACTTATCAATCATCTATCACTATCAACAAGTGGCGACGGTTGGTTCCCCTTATAGGGAAGCCCCAGCCTGTGTTATACAAAAGGTAAGTGAAGCCGATAGGAATGAAGTTATAGGAACCCCACGCCACTGCTATCACCAAAAGGCGTGCAGCAGCCCCTACAATGTCAGTCTCCCACTTTATGTGTACGCGTTATACTATGAGTTCACGACGATTTTTCGTCGCATTTTATAAGAGCTAAGAGAATGTACTATTTCCTAACGATACTAATCGCTTTCACAGCTAGGACGGGTGTTTAGAATTTTGAAACACATGTACCTCACACGAACCTTGAGAGTTAGACAAACGTATTGTACAAGATCCTTTTTTAAAATTCTAAACAATACTACTTAAGAACTAAGATAAGGTCATTAATGTCCGCAGTATGTTTATTAAAGCTAACTATGAATTTGAAATGTTTGGAAATAAGTTTTTTGATAACGCGCCAAGGCAAAGAAATATCAAATGAATTTGAACACTGACAATTTCGAATAATATTATGTTAGAAATATGGACTTGTTCGACAGCTAATAACGCCACTTGCCAAATTAAATCACAATTGAAGGTCACAGAAGGGTGCAGAGTGTAGACGCAAATAGTACGTACAAAACAGGTTGCTGTGAAACCGACACCGGCTTCTATATTAATTATGTAACCTCCGTTGTTCTGGTTTGGCCAAACTAGTAACGAACTCAGTACCTAATTGGTAACTCGTAGTTTTGTATATTCAGAGATTCCAATGCAGAAACATTAGACGCTCACTGGTCAGTCTCTAAATATACTTTTCTACGTAGGAAAGAGCAAAATATCCGCCTAATGGAGAACAAGAATTTCTACAATTTGCCATTACACGAATTATTCTCTGAAGTAATTAAAACGTCTCACTTGTATCGTAAAAGATATAGCAGTCCAGCTTTTATATAAACATACATAGAGTGAGTGTAGATACTACCTACCTATTACTACTGTATGTGTATATTTACTATATTGTGGCTTCTTGTTGACATTATCAATCAATGTTTGTTTCTATTTATTTTTGTGCCTTTAGCTTTCCAAGTAGTGGTAAGTGCTTACACGCGGAAACCACGATAAGTAATTCAGGTTTACACACGGGTTTTCCGACATACAGACATGTATTAGACATTTGTTCTAAATTCATTAATCGCAAACCGTTATCATCTCAAACATATTTTCGGATGAATCGAGAGCAGCGGGTCATTATGTAAAGCGCTAAAAATTTTTGGAAAGTCGCTAAATACACCTGTTTGATATAACAAGGTGGCGTGCTGCTGGCGGAGCTCCAGGTGCGGTTATTGACACCCGCTGGGCTGCTGCCAACGCGCCATGAGATAAATACTGCCGCCATTCTCATAAACTCGCATCATTTGCGCGGAAGACGTACGAAATAGGAATATGCGTAGCGTAATGCAAGTTATGCAACTCAATTCGCTATTTATTGGCATTCGTTGGTCGTTTATTCTTAAATTAGGCCTCCGCTTGTTATAAATTACATCTCTTTGCATGTAACTCATATAAAACTTTTGTTTCTAAAAATTAAAGCTATTGCTTTTGTAAAGGCTTAATTCTTGCTTTTGAAGCAATATGTTACAGTACTTGAATGTTTTGTAGACTTGTGTGTTGTACATTTGTTTATACTACTATTGTTATAATGAATCGTAAATAAAAATGTAACTTTTTCATCAATAAATCAATTACTAACGGCCACACTTCTTATCAATTCAAAATAAAACATTTTTTTACAAGGAACTTTCTTTTGTTACGTCAATGAATGTATATTATTTGCTTTTTTTTGAGCTAATTTTTCTTATTCGGCTAGTTTTTACTTTTTCTAGCGCGCAATTTTGTTGATAGCTTCAGGAGATGTTACAAAACAATGGATCTAATCGGATTGACCGTCTGTGAACACGCGCGGTTGCCGACAAATCCTCTATAACATTGAGAACCTTATTGCCACAGTTATAAGATCTAAATGTGACTTGGTCTGTCGGTGGCTGCTACTCATGAACAATGAACATACAACACTCTATTGTGTGTCATCATTATTTATTATATTAGCACAAATTGCCCACCACGGATGTCAGATTTGATTTGACTGCTGGAGCTGTTCAAGTGAGACTTCAATGCCTTAAGATTTTGAAATTGTGCTGCGTTAACTTAAATGAAGTATTTAAACAATTTTAAGAGTAAGTGCCTAGTGCCCGAGGTTAACTAGAACAGCAAATAAGTTTTCATAGAATCGCACTTCCATGTTACTGTATATTAGGATTTTTTCGCTGTCTGGTACTGATATAATATATAGTATATATTGGTACCAGACATCAGATAGCATGGAGAAAACATTAATTTAATGCATTTATTACCATTGGGTTACCTAACGTTCAAGACAATGCAAACAAAAGGTCAAAGCATGTAATGACTCACATGGAGTGAGTTGATTGTAGTACATACATTTACAGCTACATACATAGCCATAACATGTAATTATCTAGCTCCATGTGAGTTGATTGTAGTACATACATTTACAGCTACATACATAGCCATAACATGTAATTATCTAGCTCCATGTGAGTTGATTGTAGTACATACATTTACAGCTACATACATAGCCATAACATGTAACTATCTAGCTCCATGTAAGTTGATTGTAGTACATACATTTACAGCTACATACATAGCCATAACATGTAACTATCTAGCTCCATGTGAGTTGATTGTAGTACATACATTTACAGCTACATACATAGCCATAACATGTAACTATCTGGTTCTATATGAGTTTTTTGTAGTACATACAATTAGCAGCAAATATTTACGAAGTAGGTCTTTTGTAGCCATCTAAGACTTATTTTGCAAAATTTTGATTCTATAACAATAAAACTTTCATTAGAAAAGTAAATGAATATAACAGGTAACCAATGTATAATTTGGTATGACACAACATTTTCTACACATAATCTGTGTTTGACCCGGTTAGCAACAAATAATTCATATATTCATCTTAAACATTGTTGAGTCGTGATCTGACCTTCTATTTTGGTGCAAAAAGTATCTATTGAAAACTTGAATATCAGATGCTCAAAATACACAATCTACAATAATGAAATTGGATATTTAAATCAGTCTTTTCATTAATTAGTTATTTTAAAGTCATGCTGAAAAAGGTGCTGACCTAAAAGCATATACATACATATAAAAGTGAGACACAGCATGTTTAAAAATGGGATAATAATAGCTGCCAATTAATAGATTTATGATTTAAATACATTATTCATAGTTCAACTTGGTGAATATAAAAGTGTGTATGCACGTCTACACCTCCCCGCAGGTCTCATAACTGGCTGGTTATTGGTTACATATTATTGAAACAACGTTGGCTCATATCTATTGAACTCATTAATTGGATAATGTGTTGCCGTCTGTAATAAGCTTTACATGTAGTCAACATGCCTTATTTGCACAGCACAGTATATTAAGATTCGTAAATACACATTAAGTGTAAATGGTAAACAGAAAAAAAATATTAAATGTATATTACATAATAATAATATTATTACAATAATAAATAAACAAAATCAATAAAACACCTTAAATTCGATACATTATACAACTAAGCAGCTAGGAATTGATGTTCATATTTAATGTTTTAATAATGTCATTCAACAATAAAACAACACTCTTTATGTCTAATGCGACTTGGAAGTTATTAAGAAAAAATATTGGTCTAAAATTCAATTTTAAGGAAAATTTAATATGAAATTACAAAATTTAAAAATTTAACGATGCAGTTACTAAATATAGGAAATTACAAATAGCTGATTTGAAAGTATTAAGTTAATTTCAGACATAAGTAAAAGTTTTAAAGAAATAGCTTTTGCCCGTGGCTCCATGTGAATAGTGCATAGTCAAACATGGACACATAAATACCTCATCCCACTGGAACACTATTTTTTTGAAATAAAGTGTTTGTGTACTATGTATTAATCCAGAGCCTAAATACTACCATACATAACTACCATACTTCAACTACCAAATTTCATCCAAATACATTTAGTAATTTTTGCATGTATATGTCCCAAACATCCATCAATCCATACATCCTCACAAACTTTCACATTTATAATAGTATTACAATTATAATATTATGATCAAACAAAACACATAGCAAGATAAACAAAATACCTGATACTGATGAACATGTATTTTTCTTGAACTCTTGTATATACCTCAAAACTACTTTCGATTATGAACACTTCATTCAGTGGAGTAAGGAGTTTAAAGTTTATGTAGCACGAGCACGCGTGAGCGCGTAACAAAACATCGCAGATAGTTCAATGTGCGAATATAAATCGTCACAGAATCGTAACAAAAACAATTTACCTGATGAGAGTGTCCTGTCCGATCCCCCGGTCATTTTCGACAGTCTTCACACCGCACTTAAAATGTTATGCAGTTATATGTCTTAGTTCCTTCAGTTTCAGCACCAAAATCCGAGCAGCAATTAGAAAAAGAACTCGTTTCAATGTCACAAGTTACACGAGGGGTAGAACTGGGTACGAAGAATGGTCGAAAACACACACTACAACTCACTCTGATATAACTAAAATATTTTAGCAATTTTTACCTTTTCCCTCATGGAAATTTGTTTCTCGGTGTTTATAATCTCCGACATCAGCCATGGCCAATTTATTTATTTCAAGAACTGACTTAACTGAACATAGCGACATGCAATTTTTCCAACTCGACGCAAATTGACAAATGACAAATGACAATCAATTTTTTTTTTAATTTATATATGGCATCGGCTTATAACTATTTGCCAGTATCAAGTTAAAAAGACGGGAAATAGAACTTTCGTTTCAATTTTCAACACCGTATTCCTAAATCGTCAAGTCTAAAGTCTAGTCAAAGTCCAAATAAATAGTCAGTGCAGTCCATGAGTCATGTCAGTCGATTCAGTAAAGTGGTAGAAGCTTTACTAAAAGTTCCTATGGAGTTGTGGAGGTAACTCAAAATAGCATGTTTTTAGATGTTTTAGAAGAAGAACACACTTGTGCACGTTAACGAATATTTAATGGTTAATATTCTACCAATATTACACATTCCCATTGAATTCCCTGGCAAAATTCCGACAAATAACTGCACAAAAAGTCATATCATTGTCAAATCTACAGATAAAAATAGTTTTTTAACCGACTTCCAAATAAAGGAGGCTGTTATACATTCAGCTGTATGTTTTTTTTGTATGTTCAACGTTATCGAATAAACGGTATACTTCGAAGTTGGTCCCGTTTTCATAAAAGTAATGACCTGATGATGGGATCCATGAGGAATCGAGGGAACTCTTCAAAATTTATATGGTGGGTCCATATACTAATTTCGACTTTTTCTGAAAATACTTATTTTAGAAATAATTCCCCTTTTAAATTTGGCTGAAATTGTAACTATTTCTCTGTACCTGTGGTACCAGCCAACTTGAACGTGTTCTATTTTAAATATTGTTTTATCAGGATGTTGTTTGTGAATGAATTATTTAGAAATAAGTTTCATTTCATACTTTTTATTAATTGGCAATGATTTATGCTACACTACAGACCACCAATAATTAAAAATATATTGAAATGTCGATTGTCGGTGTCATATTTCAAAAAAAAGGATAAATTGCATTCGAAAATTGTATGAACACGTATTTTTAAAAAATATCAGCTGACTTCTTAAAATTTTATAAATAATTTTTAGTTAAAGCGCGTTCAGAAAAGTGATTGCATAAATTAATAAAATGCAGGTACCTATACAATTATATTACTACTATTTGTACTTAAACTTTGTTTAGCATAAAGTTGGCTAACTGTATTACTTTTAGAATCCAAATGAAGATACAGAATGGAACGATGTTTTACGTGCAAAGGGCATCATTCCTCCCAAGGAGAAGGAAGTTTCGGAGCAAGATATAGTTAACATGATTGAAGATACCATACAGAAGAAGACAGAAAGTATGTTATAGGTTATAAACAGATGATTTAAAAGACTTCTAATTGTAGAATAATTTAATTTCTCCAGGGCTACAAATCATATAGTCAAATTGCTATAACTGCAATTTAGTAATCTTAATCTTCAACCTATAAAAAAGTTTGAATAAAATGTTAAGTACTTACATAGGTACCGTTTTCATTACAGAAGACCAAAAACTCTCAGAACTAGATTTAGATGGCCTCGATGAATTAGAAGACTCAGAAGACGAGGCAGTTCTAGAACAGTACAGACAAAAGCGTATTGCTGAATTAAAGAAGTTAGCAGAGAAGCCTAAATTTGGTGATATTAGAGAAGTCTCAGGCCAGGATTATGTACAGGAGGTAAATAAAGCAGGCGAGGGCATCTGGGTGGTCATACACTTGTACAAACAAGGGTAAGAAAAAAGTAAATTTACCATGAAAATAATTCTATTTATGGAAATAAAACATTTCTCATTAATCAACATTTCTCATTAAATTAGTTTAAAAAATCTCTGTCAATTACCACAAATAATATTTGTTTATATTATATATTGTATTCTTTTTCTTTTATTCTTACTTGTGTTCAAGTTGGTCTGTCTCTGATTAGCCAATTTATAATTAATAATTGTAATTTATTGAAATGAAACCACTCCAACATAAACTTATTACTGTTATTGTAATTTGCAGAATCCAACAATGTGCCCTAATTAACCAACACATAAGGCAGCTGGCGGCCAAGTATCCATACACTAAGTTCCTAAAGGCCGTGGCGCAGACCTGCATACCCAACTTCCCGGAGAGGAACCTGCCCAGCTTGTTTGTTTACTTTGAGGGCGACATGAAGAAGCAATTTGTGGGGCCACATGAACTTAGAGGAACTGCGCTCACTTGTGATGGTCAGTATATAGCCTGTATTCAAAACAAAATTACATATTTAATGAGCTTTATCAGTATTCAATTTTTGTTCCAACGCTGGTACAGCGCACAGAATATGTGTAAGTGTGTGTTAATCATGTAATTTTACTGATGCATTTTGTCATTACTTGTGTAATATTGTGAGCTTAAGTTGGGTAAAATATATCATTCTGTTAAAAATATACAATCTAATTAAATGTGGTAAAAGTTTGTGTGCAATATACAAAAAGCACACAACTGTACAGACAACAGTACAATAATATTATATTCACGTTATTTGGGAAACTTCATTTTCCATACATGGTCTGGCACTGCTACAGAAAAATGATGATTGCCAAGGGACATTAAGATAGTAGTTGCACTGTACTGTAAATTATTACATCACATCATTTTAATCAATATTTATCAACCTCAGCTTACCTTTTTATTCAGCAATGCTACAAATCATATTATTACTTTTTAAGTGTTTTAAATAATAATGAATTGAGGTGTATGTATCCTTAGCACAGTCGTGGCGTCCATACAAGCCGGCTTCCTTTATGAATATTGCTTATTTATAATACATGTTTATTTTTAAAATACAGCACTTGTCATTTCCTCCCAAAATTCCTATCTGTCTCCAAGAATTGTTTATAAAGGCCTCCCACAACGTAACATCCTTAGTCCCCTTTTCTACAGTATATATATCTCTGATCTCGATCTTTCTGTTAAGTTTCTGTGAGGTCCTCCAGTATGCTGATGATTTGTCCTTGTACATAGCCTCAAAGGATATAGCGGAATGTTCCACTCTCCTCAAACATCTTAATCACTGGATGGATAGACATTGTCTGTCCATTTCGGCCACTAGAAGTTTGGTTGTTGTTTTTACCCGAGCCAGAATTATACCTAACATCAGTATACAATCGAATGAACAGGTTTTCCCTTACTCTTATAAGGAAAAGTTTTAGGGGTATATTTGGATTCGAGACTAACTGGTGTCCACCATATTAACCATGTAGCGAAAAAATGCGAAAAAAATATAAACATTATCTCCTCGCTCTCGGGTGTCTGTTAGGGTTCACATCCTTACACGCAAAAGCTGATGTATAATTCGTTGGTTCGAAGCCACATAGATTATGACACCTTTCTAATAGAACCCTGTAACAAACTGCCATTAATGATCTTGGACAAAATATAGGCTAATTCATTAAGAATTATAATTGGGGTCACGAGATCCTCGCCAATTAATGCGCTTCAAGTAGAATAATTAATATCAGGAGGCAGCACTTGTTGGATAGATTTGTGTTTAAATTGTTCCAATATTCCATCCACCCACTCCTAAGAAAACTTCATATCCTTTCGCAGTTAGCTCTTCAAGCTACTGGTTGCACAAGGAACTTCCTCGTCTGTTGATTAGCTACCATATAATTACCCATCTTCCTTGCCCTATTTTCCAGTGTTCCTGTCGCCTTTTTTCGACCTCCTATCTTGAACTTACCTTCCCTCCAAAAGTGACTTTAAATTTCCCTATAGATAAGGCATCTGCCCTTGCGAATACCCAATTTCAGTGTATCATTAATCAGCACTTTGACGATTGGCTGCTTATTTTTACTGATGCTTGGATAATGGCTGTTTCGGCGTGGCCGCATGGATTACGAAGGTTGATGTTATCCTAAATTTTAAATTTCCTCCAAATTCATTGGTATTTACAGGGGAAACTGGCTATTTTGGAAGTATTTATATTCCTTATTATATATATATAATATATATTCATCTCAATAAATCTGTTATACTTTCGGATTCCAGAAGTGCACTAGAGCCTATTAAATCCAATCAGTTCCGCTCCAGGTGTAAACTGCCCTTAGTCCTGAAAATAAAACCGCTTCTCCTTAGGTGCCACACAGAGGGTGTCCAAGTGGCTCTAGCTTGGATACCAGGTCATAGTGGAATCACTGGCAATGAAAGTGTAGGCGCACATGCTAAAGATGCTATAACATCAGGTGGACCTAGTCAATATAAGGTTTATTGCCAGGATTTAATTCCCCTAGCTAAAAATCAGATGAATATCAGGTGGCAAAATGAGTGGGCCAGGACTAGTGAGCATAAGGGTAAACAGACCGTGGTTTTTTAAATTTAAACAAGCAAGTGAAGCAGTGTGCTCAACAATTTGCAGAATCAGACTGGTACATTTTTGTTCGCCTATTTTCCGACCTAAGATTAGGGTAAGGGATAATTCACTCTGTGAGTGTGGCATAACACTCTAGAACATATTTTCTTCTACTGTCCAAAAAACCTATCCTCATTATATGATTCCCTCTCTCCTAGAATTCCTCGCCCTATCTACCTTAATCTGTTCTGTGTTTTGTAAATACTCCTTGTATTTAAACTTTATATACATATCTTCTTACTAACAAAACAAAACTGTAAGGTGTGTGGTACTAACCCTCAATGTTTGTGTTTGTTCTAGGTTTAAGTTTATTCATCGGATATAAGTTTATTTCGATATATAACGAATTATTCAACTTCCTCCAGTACACCATACCCACTTGTTTATTCATAAAACCCACTCATAAGGCAGAGATTTCGTCAACACACTCTGAAATTGGCAAATCACTAAGGAGCCATTTTAAAGAAGAAGAACAGCACTAAAACATAAATATAATTTGTGCCCATTGCACCCCAAACATTGCATTAACACCTTGTGACGAAACAATTCCGTTGAACGCACAAAATGAACCTTATATTGGTAGAAATAAAAACAAATGAATCATTATTTCAAGGAGTTTAAGGTTCATATAAGCGCAGTAAAAATTAAATATTGTTGTTCTGCGTCTTAATAGATATTTGCTTATTACTATTCCGCGAATCTCACGCTTCGCCACTGATCCTTAGTATTCAAATCACGAAAGTATGTATGGATGTTTGTTACTCTTTCACGCAATAACTGCTGAACGATTCCTGCGCGATTTTTTTTTTACTTGCACGAAATATTTTATGTTTAAAGCGTTTTTATTTAACTATTGTCATATTTTACTGTTGCAGAGTTGGAATATATCCTCGGTCAGGTTGGTGCAGTGGACACCAAGATCAAAGAGGACCCCAAACCGAGGATAAAGGACAAACTGTTCACAGACCTGGGGTCTAACGACTGGTGATGACAGTTATGACAGTTACAACTGTTGGGTTTTGTACTATTTATTTATTTATTAGAGTTTATTTACTCAAAGCTTTTAACTAATCGACTTAAAGTGAATTTGTATTGATATTTTATAAATAAACTTTTTTTATAGTCTTGTTTTGCTTAAAAAAAATTGGTACCCAGGTTCCCTGCGACATTTTTTTCCTGTACAGGAATTAAGAATTTTGGAAACAACATTAATTAGTATAATTATGAAATCAAACTTCTAATAGAGAATACTTAGAAATATATTTACATTTTACATATAACACAATCACAAAGTTGTGCTGTCCCTTCGTCTGTTTTTGTCTTGCAACGAATGTAGCTAGACAACCACCATTACGGACATACCATTTGCATGTTCAATACCACCATATGCCACAAGTTTGGCATGTAGTAAAGTGTAGTCTGACCATTTATAAACAACTTGCACTGAGGGCGCTTCATTTTTTTATTGCAGCAACAGTACGAAATTCTGGGATGTGATTGTTGAATTGTATCGATGAATTGAAAATGTATCGATGAATTGACATTCATGTCATTTCAATTAAGTTCTGCGCGAATTTCTGCAACATGGCAAGGGGTTATGTATTTCTGGTCAGGCTTTAGTATAGTTAGTAGTGAGACCGGTCTAGTGTCGTAGTGTCTAGCAGCCGCGGTGATGGTTGAGCGTCGTGAGCGCGCGCGCGAGCGGCAGGTCGGCGGGCAGGCGGTCGGCGGTGGCCAGCTCGAACACGCGCAGCAGCAGACGCGCCGCGTGCTCGGGCAGCGCCGCCGCCAGCTCCGCCAGCCTCTCCAGCGCGCCGCCGCACACGCCACCCTCGCCGCTCTCCAGGCACTCCAGTATCGCGCGCAGCGCTGAGGGAGCATAATTATAATATATTAATAGCTCCCCACACCGATTTCGGTGACCGGTTTCATTAAAACCGGGCCAGCTACGCAAGAGTTATTCTATAGTGCCCAAGTGTGTGCGCAGTACACAATAGCACTCTCTCTTCCTTTACTCTCGAAACCCAGCGGGACGGATAGACCGACACGACTGGCGAGAGATCAGGCGCAGGTCCGACTTTTTGCCCATCCGACGCATGGATCATCTTTCTTTTTTTTTCTCACTCTCTTTTATTTATAATGTAACGCCCCCACCTAGTGGAAGCTTCCTTTAAGCTGCCCGATCTCAAGAAATTTCGTAGGGCTAGGTGAGGACGCACTAGTCTAATTCTGAGAGATGCCTGTTAGTTCATACTGTAAACCTTAATTAAGATTTAAACAGATGTTTCACTAAGCAATAATGGCTTATATGGATGGAAATATGGATGATACAAGGGGTAACCTTGTAAACTTGGAATAATTTGTGTAAATTATATATTATGCCACCTGCATGGTTTTTACCTTGCGTAGGAGCTTAGGATATCATGAATATATGTAACTGTTGTTTTGTAAACTTAGACCAGTGTGGGTTAAGCGGATAACATCGATGTATTGATTTACTTTCTCTATTTTGTTTCTCACTGTAACGCCCCCACCCTGCGGAGGCTTCCTGAAGCTCCCCCCGATCCCAAGAATATTTCGTAGGGCTAGGTGGGGACGCACTAGCTTTATTCTGAGAGATACTGTTACCATCATCTGTGTCACCATAAACTGTACTCAGATGCAAACAAATGTAAATGTAAAACAATGAAGCCTTTCCCCTTTTTAAACTTCTTATGCCACCTGCGTGACAGGCTCTGCCTAGCGCAGGGGCATAGCAAAAAAAACATCTCTGTATGTAATTTTTTGGAAAATAAAACATTTCATTTTCATTAAAACATTTCATTTCATTTCGTGTCAGACAATCAGGTGATCAGCCTGCATTGTCTTAACCAAACTTGGAAACAACAATTTTTGTTGTTCTAATGCGGGAAACGAACCCATGGCCTCCGAGTCGAGAGCCAAGCTCTAAATCACTGGACCACAGAGGCTGTTATATACACACACCGGCATATTTAGCGGAACATAAAATAAAGGTTTGATATCAGTATCATATAAGGTTGCTGGCTGGTTTATACGTCATTTAATTTAAAAAGAAATATTTTCAAATTAAGAAAACAACTGAACATCACATTTTATGCAATTGTTTTAATTTTATTCAAATACACCTTATCTGGAGCGAACTACGAGTATTTCTTCCTTCTGAGTTTGATTTAAAATTTCATTGGTATACTGTTTTTTGTTACTTTTTTTTAATCGCGTATCTTTTTGGAGTTGAGGACTGAATTATGCCTGACTTAGCCCCAACGGAGATTGCCAGGGCACTCGAAATGCGAAGAAATGGTCAAACCTACAGAGTGATATCCAGAGATCTTCGTCGACCAGTTTCAACGATCCATCGCAGTATCCAACGGTTCAGGGAGACCGGTACTTATGTGAGAAGAGCAGGACAAGGCAGAAAAAGACACACTTCGAGTAGGGATGATCGTTTCATTCGGCTTCGTGTACGTAGGAACCCCCGTTTGACGGCCGTCCAAAACCGACATGAGTAAGAAGCAGTGCGGGGTGTAACCGTAAGTGAGCGTACGGTACGAAGAAGGTTCGAAGAAGCTGGTTTGGGTTCATTTGTGCCCGCCAAGGCTCCAAGGCTCGAGGTAAATCATCGTAGAAACAGGTTAACTTTTGCTCAGGAACATCGACTTTGGAACGCGGACCAATGGAGTAAGGTATTGTTTAGTGATGAGTGCAGAATTCTCTCAAATCAAATTGACGGCAGGCAAAGAATATACAGACGCAAAGGAGAACGATACATTCAGACAAATTTTGAAACTACAGTTGCATACGGTGGTGGATCAATAATGGTTTCGGCGGGCATTTGTTTGGGAGCTCGCACAGACTTGGTAGTGATTGACAGAGGGAGTCTGACTGCAGACCGCTATATCAGAGAAGTTTTAGAAGAAAATGTCGTACCGTTTGCCCCATATATCGGTGACGATTTTGTTTTTATGCAGGATAATGCTCGGCCGCAAAGCGCTCGGGTAACTCAAGCTTATTTTAATGATATGAATATCACTGTTATGGAGTAGCCGGCGAGATCACCGGATATGAACCCTACAGAGCACGTTTGGGACTTGCTGAAAAGAAAAGTTAAGTCCAGAATTCCAGCTCCTGCCAACGTGGGTGAACTGCGAATCGCCGTAGTTGAGAAATGGCGGAGACTATCCCAGGAGACCATCGATAACATCATTCTCAGTATGCCTAGACGGGTAGAAACTTTAATAAGAGCAAAATGTACCATTTTTCACAAATAGCCTTTACTCGCAAAATCTCTTTTTAATGTGATCTCATTTTAAGTAAAACAAATGAAACTTTAAATAACAAAAGAAGTGTAGTAAGTAGATTTTAAAATAAAACCATATTTTTTTAATTATGGACCTTTTTTTTGTGTTCCGCTAAATATGCCGGTGTGTTTATATGACTGGGGATATATATAACAGCCTCCGTGGCGAGAGAGAAAGAGAGAGATATGGAGGCTGCTGCATAATAATAGGTTATTTTACTAAAATATTTTTTTCGCCCAATCAATGTTAGACATCATGAACATAAACAATCTAAACGCCATTTTTTATTATATTTTCGAAAAAAAAAAACAACAAAGATACAAACAATTAAAGAGCGAAATATGTGTGATGACATCGAGGCAGTCCGCCATACATTTTTCATAGCCAAAATTGTTTGGCGAGAAAAAGACGGGCAATAATTTTTATTTGTTTATAATTTTTAATCGCACCAAAATAACTATTTCTTTAAGATTTAAGTACTCAACAACTTTTAAATTTAATTGGTTAAATGTGATTCCCAGGCGGACAGTGTCAATGGCGGACTGATCCCAGGCTAACATTGTCATACAACAAGTTACATGTTGTACCTGGATAAGTGTCAGGCACAGCCGGCAGCAGCTTGACGAGCAGCGAGAGCGCGGCGGAACGCAGCGGCGGGTATGAGTGCGCGGCCAGCGGCGCCGTCGCCCGCAGCAGCGCCGCCGCCGCCGCCGCGCCGCCCCACGCGCCGCCGCGCCGAACGCCCCACGCCTCCACCTCCTGCGAGACATAAATATCATGAGACATGACACTCTTGTGGCATTGGATATAAATAACAGCTATGCAATACACTATTTTCGATTAAAATACTGACATACATTAATTCACATCGTCACAACACACAATATTGCCATCGGTTATACAAATATGCGCATTGCTCATGTCATATTCATATTGTTCTGAAGGTAAAAAAGTAAAAACCCTAATGCGCGATTTAAACAGAGTATGGTAGGCTAATGTATTGAAGTCTGTACCTGTATATGCCACAACAGCTCCATAGGCGCTGCGGTGCGGCACCGCAGCGCGTGCAGGGCGTGCGGCGGCGGCGCGGTCGACGCGCTCTCGGCGCCTCCACCGCCCGTGGCCGCGCTCAGCGCCGGGGACGAGCTGCAATATGATACGGAAGCATGACTTAATTTATTTATATAGGACTAGCTTTTGCCCGCGTGTGTTAGTGTTCTTGGAGAATAAACTTCTTCAGCGAATAACTCTACTCACTGCAATAAGCTTTCTGTATACAATATTGAAAATGTTTTTTTTGGGTTTCGTACCCAATGGGTAAAAACGAGATCCTATCACCTCGACGCGACGTGCGAGACCGCTTGATATATATTTTTCGCGCTTGAATATAAATTTTACCATATCCTCTAAATGTAAGATATTAATTTAAACTGTATGGTTTAAAGGGCTACTATAATGTGTATAAAGTGAGTAACGTATTTGATAAGGCTTACTGTGTAGGCCTCAAAATGTGTTTATTTACGACATTAGAAACCTCTAAAATTGTCAGTGTTGCTCTAGTATACTATGCATGTTATATACATATAAACCTTCCTCTTGAATCACACACCGCATCAAAATGAGTTGCGTAGTTTTAAAGATCTAAGCATACATAGGGACAGACAGAAAAGGCGACTTTGTTTTATTATTATTACTTTTTACTACTATTTACTATTTATTATTATATAGGAAGATTTACAGCTATCAATACAACAATATGTAACTGTCTTAGATATTGGGATGCCAACTACAGGTCCTCACATACTGCACAGCTTAACATTACTTTATATACAATCTTTAATTTTAAATACAAACTTTAAATACAATCGAAACAGTCACGATCATGGGGTATACATAAACATAGCTAAGATATTATATTTTAATAAATACTGTAGGGGCTTGTAAAGTTATATTATAGCATACATCTTCAGTTAGACAAAGCTAAGAAATTAACAAAACTCGTTTCACTGACTCAACTCATGCACAAACAGTCGTTTGTCTCTGACTTTAATGCTGCCTTCATTTAAACGAGTTTTACTAGCATTCAGTTTTTGAGGTGAACAGTATCATGTACTCACGCGATGATGTCCCGGTACGCAGCGAGCAGCGCAGCGGCGCGGGGCGGGCGCGCGGCGCGGTAGCGACGCAGCAGCGCGCCCACGCGGTGCGCCAGTTGCCCGCCGCCACCGCCGCCTGTCTGCTGCCCCACCAGCTCCAGGAAACACTCCAGGATCTTGTGAACCTCCTCACTGTCACATACACGATATAAATTGTTATGAAATTTCGATACTCAAGTTTTGTCAATTATAGCCGGTGAATTAAAGTTAATCATATAGCTACCTGGTATTTTTAAATAAAACAGTAACTAGTGTATCTGTATATAAAAAAGATTTACTATTACAAAGTTTCATGTGATTTTACGTACCTAGTAACTTTCGTAATCGGTGCAAATGTATGGATATTACCTGGCGTGCGGCGAGAACAGGTCGGCGTCGGGCAGCACCTCGACGGCGGCCAGCAGCTGCGCGTGTCGCTGCCGCAGCCCCCGCAGCAGCGCGCCCGCCAGCGGCAGCGCGCGCGCCCCCGCGCCGCACTGTCGCGCCCACAGCGCCCGCGTCGCTGCCTCCAGTCGCACGGCCCTGAGACACAAGTTATCCTGGCGGTCACTGTTATATCACACGAATATTAAAAATACGAATGTTTGTGTGTACTGTGTATGTATGATTGATTGTCTTTCACGCTCAAACGTCGAAACGGATGAGAATTAAATTTGGTACATAGATAGTTTACACACACCTGGATTAACAGATCAGACAGGCTACTTTATATCCTGGAAAAATGTGGCGGATTTTCCTTTTCAGCGAACGAAGTCGCGGGTATCATCTTATCGTTATCTAAAGACCAGTACCCTACATACCTATGTAGGGGAACATGTTGTACCTTGACTTTTTCTATATACTCATGAGATTTTGAATTCTGATGCCTCCCTAGGCTTCGCTACGTCTCTGCCATAATAAAACAGAAACAATCACATTTATTTTAAATGCGTACGTTTCTTTTATTTATCAAGTATGAAAGCAGTTATAAACGTGATAATAACTAACGTGATATTTTAAATATATGCCTATAGGCAACAGAATGTATGGATGAAAACAAATGGTAGTATTTTATATTTATAAGTAACAATGTTTGTAGGTAAACTATTTTTCCGTTTATTTAAAAGTTTATTGTTTGTGTTTAAACAAGCAAAGAAATGCTATAATTTATATGTCGATAATGTTAACTATTTAAGTTAAAACTAATTCTATTTCTTCGTTAAATATGTCACTCGATTAAGATATCGATAAAAGATAAAGAATTAATAGTGTTTTCAAGTATTTACTTTTTAACCGAAATTTTAAGGTACAACATGGTAATAACAAATGTACCTTGGCCAGTATTAATTTTTTTTAACTTCCTAAATACTTTGAGAAGATTGTAAGCATGTTATATATACGTTTCTCATTATTTGGAAATGTGTGTAACCCACCCAAATATACAAACATGGATTATAGGCATTAAGTCAAATTGGAATAAATAACGAATAACTAAAAGACTAGCCAAGTTACAAGAAGGCTTTACATACTTATGCGAGTTTTCCTTGGAGTGCGGCGCGGGCGCTGCCAGCGCGGTGAGTAGCGCGTGGCTCACGCGGTCGGTGGCGCTGGTGGAGCGCGCGGCCGCCGCGGCCACCGCACTGCCGGTCGCCGCCGCCTCCAGCGCGCCGCGCGCCGTGTCGCCCGCCCGCCCCCCGCTCTCCCGCAGCAGCTGCAACACGCGCGGCACCTGCGCACACTTATGTGTATTAATACCTCCTCACGAAATAAACGTTACTCACTAATCTACCCATAAATGAAAATAATTCATTGGCAAAAATATGATATAATAAGATGTCGGCTTGCATGGTAGACTATTGTCCGTCAGGCTATTGCGGGTTACTTCACGTTACTTAAAAATTGATACGCGCCAGAAGCTGCGATTAACTCTTTTCTCCTAGTCACACAAACTTGTTTACAGCTTTAGCACTCGTATATGAATGCGATACCTTGAGGTAGAGCAGCAGCAGCAGCAACGGATGCGCCGTCTGCGCGGCCAGCGCGGCGGTGAGGAGCGCGGCGGGCGCGGGGCAGCAGCGCAGCAGCAGCGATAGGCGCGCCTCCACCCGCCGCCGCGCCGCCTCCACGCCGTCCGCGCGCTCCGCCGCCGCCGCCTCCGAGCTGATGTACTGCACCAGCACCTCCAGCTGCACAGAGCAAAACATAATATAGTGTACAGATCGGGCACGATACAAGTGATACTTAAATAAACAAAATTATATTTTAAATAACCCCCGAGCTGATGAATTTTTTTTTTCAAAACGATCAAAATCAGTTCAACCGTTTGAGAGTCCGTGGTGCCTCCGCCAAGACGAGCCAAGCGAAGCGCAAGGGCACCACCTTTTCTCGAAGCGTTTCGTCGAGTTTTGTACCCACATAAATTACGTTTAGATTATAAAATATACTCTCGGTCCATACAAGGTAAACGATGTGCTATTGTCATCTTGTTGTTTATAGCTATGTTAATTATTGTATAAAATATTTCTAGACAATATAATTTGTACATGACGTCATGTGGTTGCTTGGCTTTGTTTCGCTTTATTTCAAGCCGTTTCTAATCACAACGATCTTTATTTCCATAGTCACTACGGTTCATAGAAGGAATTTCACAATGTTCGGACGTCAGGCGTTCACCTGGTCGTGCGTGAGGCGCAGCAGGTCGTCGGGCTGCTGGTGCTTGGGCGTGGCGCGGTCGCGGCCCTGCCACACGCGCGGGCTGCCCACCAGCGTCTCCGCGAACCGCAGCACCGCCGGCGCCGACCACCCCCTGCGCACGCAACATTATTAATAAACAATTTTTAAGTAATCCCCGAATTGTTAAGCAGTGAGCGTGCTTATGATGATGAATCGGTGCTAAGAACACTTTCGTCTCGATCATGTCAGCTTTCAAAGAAAAAAAAACTACCTATATCAAAATCGGTTCATCTATTTGGGAGCTACAACGCCACGGACAGTGACACACAAAGAGACTTACAGACGCGTGAAACTTATAACACGCCTCTGTTTTCGTTGGGGGTTAAAATGGAAGAAAAGGAAGCATAATTTTTATGGTATAAAACTGCCAAAAAAGAGCTGTCATACAACCGTAAATACATTTTAAGCCCCGCCCCCCTTGGCCCTCCGATACCTTCGCTGAAGCGGCGAAACTCAATGCAATGTTTCACGCTGATTTTCTTTGAAGCCTCTTATCGTCTTCGACCGAGGCCTATCTATCCTATATGTTGCAGTACTCTTCCGTCAGTGGTGAATGATATACGAATGTATACGAAGGAATGAATATTTATTTACAAAACCTTAGCCTATTTATACAAAATTTTCTATTTAAATAGCCAATCAAATATTAGATAATTGCTAACACAAAATGAAATACAATAAGAAAAAAGATAATTAAGTAACAAATATATCTTACATCCCGCTCGCACGCCGAGTGTATAAATATCACCGGGTCGCGAGCAGAATTCGTAGTTGGCCGCTTGCGGGCGAGGGCGCTGCATGTATGCTCCCATAAAATTAGGTAGCGAAACACGGACGGAGGTTATCAAACTGGTTTATCGACTGCATTCGCACGATGTACAAACATAAGCGTACGGCGCGTACCCTAGCCCTCCCCAGGGTAAAAACGTCAGTATCTTACCCTTTAGGCTGCAGCAGCGTGCGCAGGCAGGCGTCGAGCGTGCGCCAGGACGCGCGGTGCGCCAGCAGCGTCACCAGCAGCGGCCGCCACGCGCCGCCGCCCGCCACGAACATCAGCCGCACCTGCGCCTCCTGGCAATTTACACTAGTGTCAGTTACTGCGTACTACGCTCACTCGCAAGGAGAAACACTCCTTCTATCGTCATCATCGCCGCGTCATTAGCATACTGTGGTTTGGCAAACGAAGATTTTCTCACGATAGGTTTGTTTACCGTTTCTCAAGTACGGACGTACTTGAGAAAATCAACCGACAATAAGCCGCGACCGAACTTGCACCCTATGGAGGAAACCGTCTCTATCTACCTCGATGTTAGGCTGAGTATGTACGTATGGGTGAAGTGTACGTACTACGTACATTAAAATTACTATACATACCACGGTAAACAGAGAACAGTAGGACATCTAAGGCCGTCTGGCGAGTTATTTGCCTACTCTCGCGTTGGCGCAAGGGCTGTCAAATAAATGCTAAAATATGCAGGCTATCGCGAGCCGTTATACTTCAATGCGCGTGATCACGGTACGTACGCGATCGGTCGCGGCACAGCCCGCACTGAGAGCGCCTTATCATTTCTTATACGAGGTGTGTGCTTGCGTGCGGATAGGCGCGCAAGCACACACCGCGCCCGGCGCGCACGCACACATTTAAACCAATCGCGGCACATTTGTATGAAGATGTTCTACTGTTCTGTTTACCGTGATACATACGGTACACATATACGTAAGTGTGTATACGTAAAGAGTGCGTACTCCGCACACGATACACATTATTTATTAATGTCTCGTGCTCACCTGTCGGCCCAGCGTCTCCCGCTGCAGCTCGGCCAGCCAGTCCAGCAGCAGGCCGCAGCCGCGCCCGCGCGCCGACAGCACGTGCTCGCGCGCGCCGCACATCAACTCCTCCTCCATTTTGATCTACCACAACGTCAAATATGCTACGATCATTTATGGAATAAGATCGAAGATACGATTTTTTTAATGAAATTAAATTTCTTAAAGAGCAGGCCGAGTGCCTGACATACCGTCAGGCAAGTTCATTCTGATCTAATCTAATGTAAACGTAAACAATGAGGCTATAATACTACCAATTTAAATGTCATTTATTTACGAGAAATGTATTTTTTTTTAATTTATTTATTTATACCACATAAAAAGTAAGTTTCATACAGTCTGCTGTTCTAGAACTTACACATCAAATTTGAGTTTTTTTTTTCATTTATCAACTATTAACCTCAATATTTCTGAATATATAGATTAAAATAAATATTTTGCGTGGAGTCACCGCCCCAATTGTCGCCACCCGAGTACACCAGAATAATTAAAAACGCCATTATTCATTACGCGTAACATTATTTCACGACCATTTTGTGCGAGGCCGCGGTACTTACCGGCAGGTCGTAGCGGCCCTCCTGGTTGTTGGTGAGCAGCTCGGTGATGGCGTCGACCACGAGGCGCGTGTCGGCGCGCTCGATCACGCGCGTGCCCACCGCCTCCAGCGTGCTCGCCGTACACGACTCGAACACTGTGAAAGTACGATACGGTCTACGGACGATAGAAGTGCACCGTGTAACCTCCAAAACTATGTGTTCCATTCTCGCAAACGCAAGAACTTACAATAGAGCTGAAAATCGAACATGCAAGTGTCGAGTCAAATATCAATGTCATATATTATGTCGACACTTCCATTTTCAACTCTATTGAATAAACGCAGAGTTCTAATTTTAGTGCTTTGAATTTTTCCCGGGCCATATAACCCAGCCAAAATGTCGCGTTTTCAACGAGTTTCGAATAGCAACTATGCTAGTAATATTTATATAATTTCTATTTAATATATATTGTATATATTTTTTTGTTTTTAACTATTTTAGTCGATTATGTGTTTAGTAAAGATATATGTTTATGATTTATTTTTATTTCATACTAGCTTTTGCACGCGACTCCACCCGCGTTACTACGCGGGTGGAGTCGCGTGCCTGTATTACACGGGATAAAAAGTTGCCATTTCATTTGAATGTAAATAAACAAACAAACAAATCATCCTCTTTATAATATAAGTATTAATCTTCTAAATAGGAAAATTTAAGTACCTTTAACGATCTGCTCTTTAGTGGTGAGTGGCGGCAGCGGCGGCGTCGCGACGGCGGGGTCGTGCGTCGCGGCGCCCGCCCGCAGCGCCTCCACCACGGGCCCGCGCAGCAGCTTGCATTGCACGAGTAGCGCGCTGTAGATCTGAACAGAAACCGACAATTTGTCTAAATACTAGAAGTAAAATATTTGTGTGTGTATTAGAAACATATTAATTAAATTAAATTTTCACTTTATCACGTGTTGTCGGCGATATGTGTACGTTACTTTAGTTGCAGGTATAGTTTATTTTTTAGTTACCTTTTTATTAAAAAAATATGTTAAAATTCATTGTAACCAAAAGTGACAAGGTGGTGCAGCGATTGCAGGCGTGGTGGAACTACGTATTTCCACGTGAGTATGTGTGCGTGCAATTTTCATCTTATGCTTGGTCGAGCGGCAACTTGTTCGATTGTACATAAATTATAACATTTGGTTGTTACATATTGTGGTGTAGTGTAGTGGGTGTTAATGTGGCAGAAAAAAGGTATTTGTGTATTATATATTTATGTTATATACAATATACTTCACTTTAATAGTATCACGTACTTGTGAATGCCATGTTGTATCGAGTACTAAAGTAACTACTTAAGAAACCCTTTTTCCTGATACATTTCAAAATTCAGCGCTCGTAAATATGATATGGACCACCAACCAACCACCAATAGGCATGATAACTATTGATTATGATCGTTTACCTACTAAAGTATGATTAATGTATTTACAAATTTTTATTAATGTAATTTTAAATGCGAGATTAATTATTTATTGATTAAAATAAAACTTTAAAACACAGAAGTCCGCCATGTTCACTCAAACACGAATCAGATAAAATGAGGTAACTGAGGTGTGTTCCATTAGCTGTTAAATTATCCACAAAACGCTACGTTTTGAGGAAAACATGTTTTTTTTTTGTAAAATAAAAAGTATTAAAATTTCCGATCAGACAACTGACAATCAAACAGGAATGTGAACGAAATTATGAAAATTTCCTTCTCAACACCCGTTCGGAACGCAGTAACAGTCGTGACGTCACAAGCTGACGCCATGATACTAGTGGCCGTTTTTGCGCTAATTTATAAATATGTAATTAAATTTCTGTTAGGTTAAAAATACCTTGATTTATTGTAGATATATTATGTTTTGTTGAAATAACATATACTTATGAATATTAAGGAACAGTTTTTCAAAATTAGCCATCGTGCCTATTGCAATAAATTACACAATGTGGGCGGTACCTCAATAACTTCGGCGGGCGCGGCCAGGGCGAGGGCGCGTAGAAGAGGCGCAGCTAGCGCGGGCTGTCGCAGCAGCGGCGCGGGGTGCGGCAGCGCGCGCACGTACTGCAGCGCTGCGCGTACGCACGCCCCACCGCCCGCGCGCGCCTCCATACACAGCATCTAAAGGAAATTATATTTTTATATTCGCAAAATTTACCTTTCAATTACTGCTGTATAGTCTGATCATTCATATAAATAACATGACTTGCGAAGACACAGCTTATATAATAATCCGTACATAACAACGCGCAATACACTTTTTTCAAATAACTACATTAGTCAAAGTTCGATTTCGCTGAAAATAATTTTTTACGTCAGTATTTAACATGGCCTGTTAGCATAGAAGGTAATAAATTCTACATTTTATAGTTTGGATATGTCAGGGGGGTCCAACTTATTAACCACTTTGTAGGCTGCTTACTCTTTATAAAGTCATGTATTATCTTGCTTTTATTTTAAAATACCTATTGACATTTATGATTATTCAATTCGCTAAATGGAGAGGTTATATTTCTGGTTATGCTATAACAAGAGTGATAAAGTGCCTCTTACGTGGTGCAGGTGCGTGAAGCCGTCGAGCAGGTCGGGGCGCGGCGCGGCGTCGAAGGCGGCCCGCAGTAGCGCCGGCACGTCGTCCGCCCGCAGCGACGCGGCCGTCAGCGGCTCCGTCCACGCGTCCTCCTCCTCCGCCGGCAGACTCTGCTCCGCGAACAGCGCCTCGTCTGTCAAGTACCATTCTCCAATGAGCTTCAATAAGATCGCCAAATGACACGCAGTCCTCATGACAGTTAGTCATTAGCGTCACATATAAAATGTAGTATTTTTAAAAGTTTGCCTTATTAATTTTGAGCTTCAGTAGCCTTAAAACTATTTATTAGGAAGTACCTGGCGGGTGCGTGGGTCGCGTGAGGCGAAGCGCGGAGGCGAAGGCGTTGCCGCCGGTGGCGCCGCGAGCACGCTGCACGCGCAGCAGCTGCGCCATGTATCCGCGCTCCACGCCCAGCCGCACCACCGCGCCCGCCGGGCACGCGTCCAGCGCGGCCAGTAGAGCGCTGGGAATAGATGTGACTAGTGACTTTGTAGTTAAAATAGACTTTGTGTAAAATAAATAAGTGACTTTGTACTTGTGTCGTGTACATAATTAAGCAATTTTCCGAAAACGCAGGCAAAATACGCATACCTTACTTCATATAAATTACGGTAAAATTACTGATGACTTTGAATGTTAAACATTTAATTTTGATTTAGTTAAATATACTTAATAGACTATAGATATAGTTAATAGACTTTTTTTGCAGTTTTGTGAAAAATGGGATAAAAAACCGCAGGAGTTACCTCATGGCGGGCACAGGCATGCCGAAGGTCTGTATGAAGAGCGCGAGCTTGTGCGCAGGCAGGCCGCGCAGACCGACCTGCAGCAGCGGCGCGCGCGCCGAGCGCACCAGGTGCAGGCGCAGCCAGTCCGGCAGCAGCTCCTCCTCCGCCGCGCTGCCCGCGTCTGCCGCGCCGCCCGCCGCCTCCACCCAAGTGCTCTGCAGCCACGAGTACATCTCCTGGTTCTCGTCCACTGAAAAACACGCGCGATGTTACTTGTGGCCTTTACATGGTGACAACAGGATTAAAATGCATAAGAGGCACTCTTCTCACGTGCGGAGGGCCCGTAACAGAGTAGCTTCAGGTGCGCGTGCGCCACGAGCGCGTGCAGCTCGGCGCGGCGGCCGCTGGCCCACTGCAGCAGCAGGCGCGAGCCGCCGCTCCAGGCGCTGGACTCGCCCTCCTCCTTCGACGGCTCGGTCTCCACGCCACCCTCCAGCAGGCCTCGCAGGTGACGGTAGAATATGCCGGTGAGCGCGTACAGCGCGCGGTGCTGCGCCGCCGAGCGCTCGCCCTCTGCCGCCGGCAGCACGTAGCCCATCACCGTCGTGCGCTCCATTATCACTTGGCTGAGGTCCTGATACACGGCGAACGATAACGTTTCAAGTTTAATGTTACCAGGTGCTATGTCACACGGTAACATATCAAACACTCACCAGTACGAGGTCGGTGGGCGGGCGGTCGGCGTGCTTGGCCAGGAACACTAGGTAGGCGGCGACGTGCGCGGGCGCGCACTCCACCAGGCAGGCCGCGCGCACGCGCCGCAGCGCCTCCGCCATCAGCGCGTCCCAGTGCTGCAGCCCCTCCACCAGCCCCAGCCACTCCCTGCCGGGAGGGAGATCAAAGACGTTTGTCAGTTTTACCACTACTATCAAACGAAATCCGAGTACCAAAACGAAATAATATTTATCCATAGGGTAAAAACGGAATTCTAATACTACGACTCCACTGTCCGTCCGTGTCACAACAAATTACACAAAATACATTTCTCAGGCGTTCTTGCTCATATTATAATAAAAATTTAAACGAAATTGACATATTCTTTTCAAAGCTGTGCAAATCTAAGAAACAAGTGCTTGAATTGTTCGAATTGTAAATCTGAAACTATTTTAATTTGGGTATTTATTCATATTATGTAAAGTCGTTTTGTTCGGTTTGTGATGGAGACTGTTACTTGTGCGACGTTTTTCAAAGTTCATAATTACTTGTAGCAATTAATGGTAATGTAGGTTGTTGTTATCAAATTTTTTATTTTTTTTTGTAAAAAACTGTTTTTACCTAAATAAATGAAAATAATAATAATAATAAAATAAAATTTAAGTCTGGCTCACAACAAACGTGATTTTTCTTGCCATTTTTTGCTCGAGATTAATAACAGCAACAGGTATACGATTAAATTTTCACAATAAAGTTATAATATAGTCACTAAGTTATAGACTTTTCTGTTATAGCGTATATACAACATATTGTATATATGTAGGTACGGGCCCTTCGTGCCGCTAGGCAGACTGGCACTTGGCCAGTTTTTTCCTAAAGTGAATGTATACCCAACTCACTCGGGGCTGACGTCGGCGTTGTAGTCCATTTCTGTACTGTCGTCGGACGGCGACAGCACGAGCTTGAGGCCCTTAAAACCAATAAATTATAATAATATAGCACTTTAAAAATGACAAAAATTAAAAAAAAAAAAATAGAACATCAGTAGTGCGCGTACCCTGTTGGCGGCGGCGCGGGTGGGCGCGTGGTGGTGCGCCAGGCGCTGCATGTAGTAGTGCAGCACTGCACGCGCGCCGTCCGGCTGCTGCAGCGTGCGGCGCAGGTGCGCGGCCAGCTCCGGCGCCTTGCCGTCCGCGCCCGCGCCCAGCAGCTCGCACAGGCACTGCACCGGCAGCGCGTGCAGCTCCAGCCGCTCGTGCCGCAGCAGCTGGTGCAGCCAGGGCAGAGCGCGCCGCGTGCCGTGCCGCTCCACCAGGCGCAGCAGCAGCGCGGGCTGGCGGCATAGCAGGCGCGCCAGGCGCAGCTGCTGCGAGAGCGCGGCGAGTGCGTCGAGGGCGGCGGCGGGCGGACGGCGCGGTGGGCCGGCGGGCTCCAGCGCGGTGAGCTGCGCCAAAAGGCGGGAGGCGTGCTCGCTGACGGGGGTCTTAGCGCCGCCCGCAGCTGCTAGGTGAGTCTCCAGCCCGAGTATCGCCGCCCGCTCGGCCTCCGCGCGCTCTGCCTCCGCCGCGGCGCTGCCCCACTCGATTGATGGTTTTCTAAACGATTTAATAAAATTAGGTCTAATAGCAACAATCGTTTAAATATAAAATCGGAAGCGAAGGACGTATCGAGTCTTATGTATCCTCGTTTATATTTACCCGGTGATGCAGAACTCAATAAGTGCGCGGAGCGTGGGATAGGCGTTGGCAGCGCACTCGGCGAAGCCCTGTGGGTTGTGCGCGGCGATCATGACCAGTAGCATCCATCCGCGCCAGTACAGCGAGGTGATGGCCAGCGTTGGCGGCGCGTAGCCGGCGGGTAGAGTGATGTTGTCGGGAGGGTGGAACTGGCACAGCTGGAAGACGTAGTCGGCCACCTCCAGCTTGTCCACCTGCAGCGGCGCATCGTCGGGCGGAATGGCGCACGCGCGCCTCACCAGTTGCTCCACCAGCTCGAACACCTCCGTACTTGACACCGGAATCTCCTTCGACAGCCCGATGAACACGAGCCGCAGCAGCGTGTTCTGCGGCAGCGGCGCCTCGCAGCACAGCCGGTACGTTAGCGCGCGCTCCGACTCGGGCGGCCAGTTGTCCAGCTTGCTGTACGCCTCGGGCGGCTCCACAAACATAATCTTGTGGAGGGCGGCCAGCAGGTCGGCGCGCGCCGGCCTGTACACGGGCACCGCCGTGTCCAGCAGCCACGCTAGCGCGTGCTGCTGCAGCGCGCAGATCTGAGAGCGCTGGCGGCCGTGCTGCGCAGCTAGCAGGCAGCACAGGCAGAACAGGTCGGTAAGCGCGTGGAAGGCACGCTCGCGCAGCTCGGGCGGCGGGTCGTGTGGCGGCGGCGCGGCGAGCGCGCGCGCCAGTGGCAGCAGCGCGGAGTCAGCGCGGGCGGCGCGTACCAGCTCGCGGGTGAGCGCGCGCAACGGCCGCAGGTAGTCGTCGGCCCGTAGCGCCAGCTCAGCGTAGGTGTCGGCCAGCGCGGCTGGCGCCAGCTGCGGCTGCGCGGCCACGAGCGCGGCAAGGACGGCCATGTTGTGGGGCGCGCGCGTCGCCGACAGCTCGTTATATACGGTGTGCGTGACGACGCCGCGCAGCAGGGCGGGGCTGTCGGCCACCATGTCGCGCAGGCAGGCCTGGTAGGCCGCCTGCAGCGGTTTGGTCTTGAGTCGCATGCGCGCCAGTTGAGCTAGCACCTCGTGGTCGCGCGCGGCGCTGGGCCCAGCGGCGCGTGCGTTGGCGCACACGTGGGCCAGCAGCTCCTGCGCCGCGCGCCACAGCTTGCCCGAATGCAGCCACGCCTCCAGCCGAGACGCCGCGATCATTCGTATCTGCAAATAATATACAGTAGAATTGTTTACATCCGCTAATGTTCACTCAAATATAACTTTTTAAATGTTAAAATTCTTATAAGTGAATAAATTAGACAAATGTTAGCACCTCAGGGAAGCCACACGTGGCAGACAGCAGTTTGAGGAAGCCTTTGCCGATGGCGTCGGGTGCGGCGCGTCTCTGTATTTGTTCCTTGATGGCCTCCAAAACTAAAGTCTCCACAGTCTCATAGCTGCTGGAATACCTACATAGACCGTTAAAAAACAAATATAAATTGTAGTCTTTTTTAAATTAAATTATTTTATTGATCTTGATCCAAAAAACTAAACTAGAAATCGGGCTAGATTAATTAATAATAAAACTGATAACCTTAATGCCCCGAATCAGGCAGATTGCAAGAAAAGACTGAATTGCTTAAAAAAATATATTGATCTTACCTAGGAAACACTGAGTATTCAAGTTCAGTGTTATCAGTTTCTTCTTCAGCATTCCCCATGAGTGGGGAACCGGCACCCGATGGAGACATGGTGCCTGTGCAAAAAACATCTAGTAAAGAATATTCGGGAATGCGAAATCCTTAAAAAATAAGTTACTTTAATGTAAGCATTTTACCAGGCACAAATGAAAATGTATTTACCTATAGAACTTTCAGTGGGTACCAGATGAGGAGGGGGATGTTTGGTGTCAAATGCGGTGATAATGTTCTCCACCAGACACTTGCACCATGAACACTCCACCCACCATCTTTCATTCAACGCATCTTCTATGTACACCTAAAAGTTTCCGGTAATAGACACATCACACAAAATATATTGTTTTGTGTATCATGTAAAATTATGCCAAGAAGAGACCAAATGACTTGCACTGTCAAAAAGTTATTTATCAGATCTCATCTAGATCCTAGCTTCTGACTCTACACATCCTAACTCTACTAAGCCTAATTTGACAAACTCTACATCTTAGTCGAAATATGTGGTTAGCCATTTTGCTACATTCAAATGGCCGTAAGGTGAAAAAATATGTATTCACTGTTCACTATTTTTCTGGTATATTAGCTCATGTAGTAATGAAAGATGTAGAGTTTGTGAAGTTAGGCCTTATAGTAATTGTAGCTATACAAACTTCCAGCCCGTAGCAACTAGTTTTTGGGAATAAAAGTTCCAAGTTTAAAAAAAAATTATACTGTTTGTGTACTATGGCTTACATACAAAATTTCAGCTTATATATTTGGAAGTACCCTAGGTATTTATTTGATGATCATCAGTGGGTCAAATTTGGGGTTTTTAGATATCAATAAAATCTTAAGTATTAGACCTATGCAAATTAAACTTCATGTTTAATAAGTCTATAGCTATGCTTGTGCTACTAACGCAAAAAAGTGAAAGAAATGAAACAATAGATTAACTTTAACTCAGCAGCTATATTGTTCGATAAACAGTTACAGTCATAAGGAACAATAGCACATTATCAAAAAGGCAAGACTTATAAATCTGGTATAATCCAAACTTGAGTTTGGATTTTGTTATGAGGGTTCAATAAATCAATGAAGCTCTTCAAGAAAAGGTAGTCAGGTAGTGCAATTGCGCTTTACTCGGCTCGTCTTAGCGGGAGCACTGCCATGCCCAAGATTAGGGATAACATTTTAGAGTAAAATATAAACTTTTCTACTTATTTCACATTCAAGGTATAAAAAAGTAGAACCTAAATTACCTTTATGAATATGTCAGGCCAGCTGTTGTTGTCCTTGTGACCAGCATACAACATGTTACAGGCCAGAACATACACTAGCGGGTTCCCTTTGCTCTTGAACGCTGTGCCCTGCTCTCTCTTCAGAAGCGTGCACAATGTTTGAGTAACTGTCTCATGTGCAAACATATTTGGTCGTATTTTAGTGAGATACAGCAAGCTCATACAAAGAATTGGGTCTGGTTTAGAACGTTGAGATTTCAGTAAGCGTATAGAGCCCGTCAGTAGACCCAACTGTAACAATAATGCAGTTTTCCTTAAAGAAAAGTAACAAGAGCAAATAATCTATTTTTTATTGCAGTACATTCAACATGTATACATAACCAACCAGTTTATCAGAATTGTGTGTGTCCAAGGCTTGCAGCACATTAGGAACCAAGTCCACAGGGTCAATCTCTAAGGACGTGCCACATGTAGCTTCAGCGGGAGACCCTATTCGAGCCCTCTTACTCGGAGGTTGAGTGCCAAAGCTTGAAGTTTCACGTTTTCTTTCTCCAACGCCTATAAAATTATAAAAATAACAATCATAGTACTTGTTGTGGTCATAGTTTAGTAATTTGAGAGAAGAAGAAGTCTGTATAACATACCGCTAGTGGATGGTTTGTGTATATTCCTTTTTTCTGAATCCCTAGAGACCACGACAGTAGACTTGCTCCCGAGTGCAAAAATATCCTGGGGATGCTGTGGGGCTTTACTCTTGCCTCCCCGGCCACTCGACGACATTTTCCCCCGTTCCATGATTATATATTTTTTATAATATTGTTACCAAGATAATTAAGCACTCAAGACATGTTTTTATTAAATTCAACAATTATAAATACAAGTTTGAAAAAACAGGAGTAGACAGATGCCAGTATGTATGTAACATTGATAGTTAACACTGACAGTCACTGAAGTCTGACAGTTTTTTTTTAAATTTATATATGGCATCGGCTTATAACCATTTGCCAGTGTCAAGTTAAAAAGGCGGTAAATAGAACTTTCGTTTCAATTTTCAACACCTTATTCCTATATCGTCAAGTCTAAAGTCCAAATATATAGTCAGTAGAGTCTATGAGCCAGGTCAGTCAGTCAGTAAAGTGGTAGAAGCTTTACTGAAAGTTCCTAGGGAGTTTTGGCGAGAAACACAAAATAGCATGTTTTTAGAAGTTATACCACTTGCCCACACTTGTGCACGTTAACGAATATTTAATGGTTAATATTCTACCAATATTACACATTAAGAACCGAGATAACACAAATTTATGAAGTTTTACAAATTCCACAACGTCACCCATTGAACTCCCCGGCAAAACTCCGTTTATTTTATTTTATTTATATGGCATTACGGCTTAAAATTAATTGCATGATCAAGTTAAAAAGGCGAGTAAAGAATTTTCGTTTATGTTTTCAACACCGTATATCTAAATCGTCAAGTCCAAGTCCAAATAAATAGTCAGTGCAGTCAATGAGTCAAGTTAGTCCATTCAGTAAAGTGGTAGAAGCTTTACTGAAAGTTCTTAGGGAGTTTTGGAAGGTACACAAAATAGCAAGCTATTTTCGAAGTAGTAGCACTTGCACACACTAGTGCACGTTAACAACTATTTAATGGTTAATATTCTACCAATATTACACAATAAGAACTGAAATAACACAAATATAAAGAAAAACACAAAAATAACAACGTCACTTTTCACATTCTCGCCAAAACTCCCAAGTGTGACAGTTTTATCCGTTTCGTAACACGGTGAGAAGCTTTTTTTTATGAATTTAAGGTAGTTAGCACGGAGAATGGAGTACAATACTGAGGTACAATATTATGTATCTTTTAAATCAAAATTTATTAAAAGTCATCAATATAATTATTTTTTTAAAAGGGCCTGTTATTTTTTACTTTTCAGTTTGTTTCAGGAACAAATTGACACGTATCCATGACTGTTGAAGGGTGAGGACGTTTCATACAAAATCTGCCACTGCTCTTACCCCTATATTTCGCCTCCCTATATCTTTTTCCTAGGGGCACCAACTTTTACACAGTGATGATGAATATAATTTCGGGAATAGCGAACGTTCAAAGATAACGGTGTAATATTGGTGTAAAAGACTATGAGAAGTACTTAATATAATATGATGATGTATGGTGTCGATGATGACGATGATTATTAATATAAAACATTACTTCTTTCTTCTGTTCTATAAAAAATGCCGAATGCCCAAACGTTTGTATATTTTATAGACTGAGGAGTTCAGTTCATTGGATTTTGGATTTAGGGTATACCTTGGCACAAAATATCAGGCCTTGGTAGCATAATATATTTTGGCACAATATAAAAGTTGAAATCCCTATAAATTTTGAGTTTTCTCAATTTCTCATGTATACCATTTGCCATTAATAGAGATGTGGCCTAGTGTCGAATAACACATTTTTACAAAATAAAATTTATTATTGTGAAATAGAGATATTGTACTTAAGTGTAACAGAAATAGATAATTAAGTTGAGGTGATGAAAATATAAGAAAAATACGTGTGGCACTCGGGGACTGCCGCGGTAAAGCTATTGCATGTCTACACGTCTAGTCGCACGCACACAAACACTGTGCCGAAGTCTGCCGAACTGAAACGACGTTAGACGATGCACGGCTTTCAACGCCGCACCGCTGTACCGGTCGGAGTGGGGGGTGTTAGGTTTATTTTCATTACGGAATTTCTTGATTCGGTCGCCGCGCTCAAAGCCCGCGACAAAAGCTATGCAATAGCTTAAAAAAATATTGCATATTTTTCTCACAAAATTATTTGTTACGTCACAAGCTGCTACACCATACTTTTTGAAAAATGTATGGCGGTTGCAACACATAACGTCACAGGACGATATATCGCTCTCCTCCTTATTGAAAATTTAAATTGTTTGTATCTTCGTAATTTTTTTAAGTTTACAAAAATGGGTTGGTTCTAGGTTGTTTATTAACATTTGTCAAACATCGGATAGACGAAAAAAATTTTTTTAGGCAACATGCCTATTGGTGACAATAAAACCAACTTAAGAAGTAAACCCTTTACAATAAAAAAGTTCATAGAATTATCAATATTGGACAACTCTGTAAAAAGCTACGCGTGGTCTACTACATAAAAAAATACGAGATAACTTGAAAAGCTCCTCCGTTTTTTCGTCAGTTAAAAACCATTCATAACAAATTCATCACTGATACAAGACAAGAGGTTCAGGAACTGTGGTAAAACCTGTTAACCAAGGTTTTACCACCTTATACCTTACCTCGATAGCAAAAGCCAAAGCAAATAAGTGGTAATCGGTGCAGTTTTTCAGGGATAAGATCGATATTTAAATCTATATTTCTCCCCCAAATTTCCCTGCATACGAAATTTCATGGTTGTAATGTAGGTTATAATGAAGGTAGGATCATAGGAAATTAAAATTCCATCAACTAAACATAACCAAAGTCGATTAAAATTTTAATCAGAAAAACACAGTTAAGTATAAAAAGAAAAATAAATCTATTCGAGTAATCAACATGTAAGGTAGTATAACATTTTAATGCTTATTCTATTCTAACGCTATTATTAAATCAATTAAAAAACGTTGGGATCAGTTCACACCGTGACGATACGAGACACTGCATTTTTATGATAGCTATTCAAAATTTAACTTTGTTCACTACATAAAAGATACAAGTTTTACAATATGATAAGTCATACACTACACATGCGCTGTGCAGCACGGTGCAACCTGACATTCGACCTTTTACAATGAAACGTCTTCTTGTGTAATGAATAAAGTTCAATTTCGTATAAGTAGCTGTGTTAAAAATGTAGCTGTATGTCGTGTATCGTTTCATTCCGGTGCTAATTGACCTTAAAGTAAACCAAAAAGTAAATCAAATTCAAGTTTCATTATTCATTAACAGAATAATTATTTAGATTTCTTGTCATTTTTGTTCTTAAAAAATCGACGTTCTTTATTTTTCACGTTATCCTCTCGGACTTGAGAAAGTGAAATGAGACCCTGGACAGAAAACATAATAATTATTGAAAGTATGTCGATCGTCTGTAAGCCGCTATACAAAACAACAGTTAGTCAAAAGCTGTTTTCACCTGTTTGGGGACAGGCGATTTCAATTTGAGTCCACCCGGAGGCGCGGGAACTCCTCCACGACGCTTGAGCGATGCGATAGGACGCGGAGACATGCGCTCACCACGCGATATCGCGTGGAATCGACGATTCACTTCTAAAGCCTACGACCATTAGTTAATCCGGGTTAATCGTTGGATTAAGAGCTATTGAAGGCAACTTAAGCATCGGAAGTCGGACTACATGGACCCGGAATCTCTCCGGCAGCCGGCTTGAACAGGGCTAAAAATACAACTCACTAAATAGAGCTGAAAATGGAATACACTAGTGTCGAGTTTTTAAATTGCTGCATGTGTTCGATTTTTAGCTCTATTGTATTAGCGCATTTTCCGGATGCATGTATTCCGCGCCTAAGTAATTTATCTACACAACCAATGGTCGGTGTGCCTTTCCTTATGTACCCCCGAATTTGATATATTATATTGTTGCTTACATCGAGGGTGTCGCCTTCCATACTGCTGTCGCTGAACAAGTTGAACAACATGTTGTCCAGACTAGGCTCGGCGCGAGGGACTGCGAACTCCGGACCTTTAGTCTTCAGGACAGGCGACAGTAGCACAGCTTGCTGTTCAAATAAAACGTGTAACATGTGAAAGTTTGTGAAGATGGATGGATGGATAGATGGATGTTTGTCATTCTTTAACGCGAAAACTACTGAACGGATTTTTGTAAAATTTGGTAAGGTTGTAGTTTAAGCTCTACTTTTTATTCCGAAAAAGTATATAGTGTTCCCGTGGAATACAGTATTTACTTGGGCGGAGCCGCGGGACAAGTTAGTAATAATATATAATTTAATAACTAGTATTCAGTCGTCAAAACACGAAGTAAGTACCTTAGACGGTGTGAACATGACAGCGTTGTCGTCGAGGTCCGCGGGACGCGGCGGCGCAGGTCTGCCTGTCAGCTCCTTCTGGATGTTGTCTATGGTGTTCTGCATGCCTTGGATCTTCTCCTGGAGACGCTCCTAGAGAAATCAAAATAAATATTTTGATATCCTTAACAAGAAGGTTTTTTTTAAACGCTTTACTTTCGAAACAGCATTCGAAAACCCCAATTACACAATATTATAGCAAAGCAGTAAACTGCTAAATTACCTTTTCCTGTCTCATCTCCTTTATAATTGACATTTGCTTCGTAACAGACTCTTCTTTGTCCTGCAAGGATATAAGGATAATAGTTTAGCAAAAAATATTTTTTTAACAAAATCATTTTATAAGTACCCAGATCTAGGGATTGTGACCTTGACGGAAGATTCGAGGTGGTCTATTTTGTTGGCCATCTTATTGTGTTTTTGTAGCTCCAGCTCGCGCTCCCGGTCTGTCTCTTGCCTAAGCCGCTGCAGCGCCGCCTCCAGCTTGGACCGCGCGTCTGTCCCGGCCTTCATTTCAACCATAAGCTTCGTGATGGTATTGGCCTTCGAATCGAGTTCCTTATCTTTAGAAGCAAGTTCTTTATTTTTTACTTCCAACTCCTTTGTTATTGCATCAACCTCAGTTTTCGTTGAATCGAGCTCTTTGCTCTTTACGCTGAGTTCCTGGATCTTGGTGTCGAGTTCTGCGTTCTTTGTGTCAAGCTCAATATTTTTGGTTAGGAATTCGGTTGTTATTTTCTCTAGTTCCTGGTTCTTGGAATCAATTTCTTTATCCTTATTCTGAAGCTGAGTTTGTAGTTCATGTATCTCAGCTTCCACTGTATTTCTACGAAAAGAGAATGTACAAATGAAGCACATAACTACTAGTTAATAAAGTATAACTATAATATAATAATAGTTTTTACTTATAAATTTCAAAGCTACGCTTTAGCTCCTCACTGTCGTTTACTTCATGTCTAACGGCATTTTTCAGTTCCTCAATGTCTGCAAGTTTAGTGATAATTTCTTGCCTACATTGTTCTAATTCCGACGCCATATAACAAATTTCATTGTTCTTTTTATCAACGTGTGCTTTCAAGTTTTGAATTTCCTCGGTATTTCTATTGATACTCTGAAAATATATTTTTTCTTAGGTAACATTCATCATTTTGTTTATTATATTACTTATTATACATCTCGTAATGATATGACTAGTGCAAGTTTTTTGTGAACTCGCGTTGTACAAATAAAAATGATAATAAAAGTTTTTTCATTCACCTTATCTCTATTATCAATTTCCATATCGAAACGTTCTTTTTCCTCGAGTAATGCTGCAACTTCCTTCTTAAGTCCGTCATATATTGTTGAGGCGTCCTTAAAATATTTATTGAGGTGGGTTAAGGTAAATATTAAAATATTTTAATTAAGTAATCGCGTGTCTTTTGCTTCGCGAATCTTACCTCCACTTTAGCTTTCATTTCTTTAATGAGTGCAGCGGCTTTTTCGTGTTCTTCTTCCATCGCCACCACCTTATCAATCAATTCATTGTTCTGATCGCAAACGCTTTGGGTGTACTTCTCTTGATTATGCAAAGTTTGCTTTAACTCTTTTTCGTTATTTAGTTGTTCCTTTAACCTATTGACATTCACTTATTTTTATTTAAAACCAAAACCTTACTGGTCTATTCTGAGATATTTATTATGTACTTATTCGTTATTTATACGGACTGAATCTTTTAACCAAACTTACTCTTTTTCTTTTTGTTGAATAATGTTCCGAGCTTCGTTTCTCTGAGCATTGTATTCCGAGATCAATTGTTTCAAGTCGTTCTGCAGACGGGCTATGGTGTCATCTTTCTGTAATTAAATATTTTGAGTCAGAAGGTCAGAATATAATTACCATGCGATCACAAAATTTACAAAAAAATGTATCATTACCTTTTCAATTTCGAGTTTATATTGGTTTAAATTCTCATTTTGTTCATTGTTAGCTTTTATCAGCTCCTGTTCTTGCGCTCGCAGAGTCTTGACTGTACCTTTCATATCATTAATTTCGGATTCTGCTTGTTGTTTGAACGCCGCGAAGAACTGAACAAGGTGATTCTGGTGCTCGTTCATTATTTTTACTGCAAGATTATTTTCAGAGTCGAATCATTGTTAATATTACACAATATAAATAGATGTTGCCCGCCACTTCGTACGCGCAAAAATAAATCCCGCTGGAACCGTACGCGATAAAGAGTAGTATATTATTATGTACTTTATTATGGTCTACTCTAATATCTGTGTAAAATTTCATCAAAATCGATCCAGTAGTTTCGGAGCCTATTTAATGCAAACAAACAAAAAATACATATTAGTGTAGATATGATTTCGTATTCTTATTTAAAAATTTAGACACATAGCATCATACTATGATCATAGTATCAAGTGTACCCGACTGACTCGACGGTATCACAAAAAAAATGTCTTAAAATATCACCAGCGTTGATCACACGATCTCTCTGCTCGTTTACCTGTACGGCGTTCGAAGAAAAATGTATAGTACCTTTTTCTTCGAGCGCCGCAACTACATTCGTATTGTTTTGCTCAGCCTGCTGCTGCTGCGTCTTCATGTCTCTGACTATCTGGCCCGAGCGGCGGTAGGCCTCGCACAGCGCCGCCTGGTCCGCCTTGCACCGCGACAGCGTCGCCTTCAGCCGCTCGCTGTACTCCTGCAGCACCTCGCTGATCTCGCGGCAGCTGGTCACCCTGGTGGCGAACATTTATGCTGTTTTGGGTATAAAACGCGTGAGCTAATTTTGACATAAGTACTTACATTTATTGTTGCTAACAAGATTGACAGAATCTCAAACAGTTGTGTTATTTTGCGACCATGACAGATATTGCATATTATATCAAGATAAGTACTCTGTGGATATTGCGGACGCCAGACAGCAGCATACATACTTTTGTAAAATTACTCCGTTCAAACCAATGATATAAGAAAGGTACGTTCAAACTTAAACATCGAATACCATAGAAGCTTAAAAGTAATGCTAACAACAATTCATATGAATTAGTTACCGAACATAATCATTTTGTCGTAGCAATCTCGCGGTACGTCTAACTAAATCGCGAAGTAGGCAAAACGAGATTAGCCTGAAAAGTTATAACCATGTAGGCTACCCGTGAGATAGGCTCAATGGAACATTAGACATACTGAGATTGAGTCTTACAGCTAGAGTAACTTTTTACAAATATTAGTTGGGACTCAGAATGTACCCTTTCAGTATGGTGGCCCGGACCGTTATTTAGTCCGCCACCCGGATATATTACCCGTTATATCCGGGTGGCAATCCTCCTGCTCGTTAATGACATTGACCAGAAAACGAGCAGAAGGATTTCCTGGTGGTCAGCGATTACCTCCGCCCATGGACACTCGCAACACCAGAGGAGTTAAACTTGTAACTCATATGTTGTTGCGCACTTGCGTTCCTGCAGGTCCTTAAAATACCCAACCCCACCAGGCCACCACCACCTCCTATAACCTCACGCTCTCGGGGAAACACAACGCAAGTGTTGTTTCACACCGCTTTTCTGTAAGTCCGTGGTATTTATCCGGTCGAGCCGGCTCATTCGTGCCGAAGCATGACTCTCCCTCAGGAGAAAATAGAATGTCGTAAAAGTATAATTGTCATGTGACACTTAAAAGTAATCAAACATTACAACATGCTTCTATATACAAAATTTTAGGCATAGGGCGAGGTAGGCCATATAAGATTTAGGTGTACAGCGAAGTAGTTCTTAGGCGAAGTAGGCACAACGCGAGATCTAAAGTAAACAGCGCGTAAGCCCAATAGCTATTTGAAATTGACGTTTAGGCATAATGCGAGTTACTACTTATACCAAATGTAAAGGGTTCGAACTTAATATTTTGTGTACGATTTGATTAAAATGCATCTGAACAGAGTATGTATAGTACTGTATAATATTATAAAACTAATGGATACTTGTTAAGCGTGTCTGGACGCAGACGAAGTTCTTCCTGGTACTGTCCGGAGATGGTCTCGTGCTGCATCTGGACTTCCACCATGTTCTGTTGCAGGCGCTCATGATTACCTTCGACTTGCTGTAGTTTCTCTTTTAAATCCCAGTAAGCTGTATCTTGGGCAACCTAGTTTTTAAAATAAATGTAGTTTAAAATGTTACTTTATGCTTATATCGTGTATTTGTTCTCGATAGAAAGATTTTCTACTAATACATGCACTAAAATAAGTCCCTGTGAAAAATATTAATTTTTTGGTTGTATGTAACGGATCCACCGTTTTAAAATTTAGAAGACAAACCTACCTTCAATTTTATTATTTTTGCAGTTTCCCGTGATACTTTATCCCTAAGTTTTTCTGCATCTGTGTTAATGCGTTTTCTGCATGATACTTTATTTATGTTATCTCCCATATCCATAATATTTCGGATAGAATTATTCGACGTAGAAAAATCGTTTTCAAAATAATTACGTGGAATTCGAATTCAGCGCTTTTAAAATTCAGGAATAAAATATGATGTCCCAACGGCGGCGGAAGGCGGGTAATATCTTTGTTTTTTATTGAGGAAGCTCTAGGTGGCAATGAAATTTTTAAGAAAAATCATTATTGTTAAACTTGTTAAAAATCAAAATTTTATATTTTATTTAGTGGTACTGTAAAATATAAAAAACAGACCTTTCACAGTTATTTTACCTGTCTGAGTGATCATTATGTCGTCAACATTAAGTCGGGCTGAAATGTGGGCTGAAAAATCAAGACCTCGAGTGCGCGTAAAAAAAAAATATTTTGCTGTACTGTCGCTGTCACTTTGACAAATAGATGTAGTCAAGTGTCAAAATTATTGGGACTTTAGTTGTCAAATTTTATCTTCAAGTTCAATTTAAGAAGGTAGAATAAATTCATTTTACAATAAATTATTAGACATTTTTTGATATGTAAATACAATAAAGTACTTTACCATTTTATATAATACGCCTCCTAAACAAAAATGATCCCGAACAATATTTCCTAAGTTATGTAATGGCTATTGAAGGTTAGTTTTTCTTTCAGATGCTCACCACATCACTACTCGGTGGACTTAGGGCCGCTCGCTCCTCGGTGGTCATCACCAGGAACTTGGCAGCAGCACAGAAAGCTTCAGACCCTATTCAGCAGCTATTCCTCGACAAAATCAGAGAATACAAGCAAAAGAGCGCGTATGTATAGCAATTTACATGTAAAGCAATTTGACTGAAACATACAAAATAATATAAAATTGAGTAAATAGTAAATACTAAATCTGGGGTTTGACGGAATTTGAGACATTATTGTGTATTATAATCCAGACAATTGGCATCTTGTTTTTTCCCACACCAAATTGGCAAGGCCCAACTGTAATGGCTAAACAATAATAGTAATGTCAGTTTAATTTAGTCAATAAAGTTCCTCTTGTATCTTGCAGTGGTGGCAAACTGGTTGAACCCAGCCCGGCTATTGAGAAGGAACTGAAGGCTGAGCTAGAGAAGCTGGAACGCCAGTTCGGAGGTGGCTCCGGTGTCGACATGACGGCATTCCCCAACATCAAATTTGATGAGCCAAAACTGGACCCCATCGATGAGCAAGCCGCCAAGTGAACACTAAAGTATAGAAACTAGACATAAATTCAAAGTAATTGTTGTACATGTAACTTAATAAAAAGAGGTTGAGTGTAGTACGTACATTCTTTCAATTGCAGAGTGCCCCAATGCCCCATTGCCCCAATAAGTATGTCAACTACTACTACACACTGTTCAGATTCCAATTTATTTTTTTCAACCAAATTATTGTGTCAGTGTATTCTTTATGGCATGTTAAATTAGTGATATTTAAATATGTGGTATTGTAATGTACTGTTGTCATTTTGTTTACACAAATATTAAATTGGATATGAACAGAGAGACTTTACTAATTTAAATATTACTTATTATGCTTACCAACAGCATGCATTATAAAATAATTATTACAATCAATAAATTTTACAAAAGAAATAACCGATATTCATAGACTAATTATTGGTCTCGCTGGGCGCTCTCCCAGCGAGTCCAATGATTTATCTATGCCGATATTCATAGTTTATAATCAGTAGTGAGAGCTTTAGGTATTGTATATTTGTAGCTTATTGATTTGGGTTTTATAGTGAGTATAGTGTATTGTGTAGAACTATTTGGTGGATGGAGGAGGGTTTCTATAGATGTAGTCATTTTTAGCAGTTTTTTTTTATTATTTTGTTTATCTTTATTATAATCATTGCTGGTGCATAGCTGGATCAGGATATTGTAACTTGTTTGCAAACAAACAAAGTTTGAGACATGTAGTCTAGATAATATGATCAGTTCAGATTACTGTCTTTATGTAATCTTGTGAATGTTGTTATTTGAGCCATTATTTATTGTCATAAAATAAAATATTGTCAAAATATCAACTTGGTGGTCCTCACTAACGTCTAGGAACGAAAAACACGCAGCCTGTACAGTCGCAAGTTATATGCATAAACCGAACTTTACACATTCCGCCCTTACTAATAAAAATATTTAAACAGTGGATTACGGCGCGTCTTATGCTCATGTTTTTTCGTAACATTACACAGAAAACATGAAACAAAAACATTTGTTTTCATACACAAGCTGTCTCCCGCTATACAAAATGTTTTTGATTGAAACAAAACATTTTGTGTAGACAAGATCATGAGTTCCGATGAGGAAGACTTAAGCACTCGCAGTTTTAGTGATTGCAGATGCAGAATCTAGGAGAAAACACAGGGGGTGTTTCATATAATATTTTTTCAACTCATATAATGTGCGCCATTTTACGCATTTCTATTGAAAACTGTCGAAATTGATGTTTTCTAATATGATGAAATCAGATGAATCATATAGCCATTTTAACATTTCACGATTTTTGTATGGAAAAAAATATAAGTATGAAACATAATATGAAACATCTAAAATGGCCTTTTTAGCCTCCCAGATTTCGAGTTAGGCCATATTTACTGACCCGTAATTTTAGTATATGTATCTTCACTGAAGACCGATTTGGGATAGATAAATAATTTTTTCCGTATTTCTGTTTTTAATGGTAAGGTAAGTGGTCTAACAGTTGATAAGAAATTAATCATTCCTTCCCCTCTCTACCCGCGCGGGAAATGTTATCCGTCTGTCTCGGAAGACAAAAACATTGTGTATTCCTACACAAAATAATGTGTATAGCCACGCCCCAATGTTTCGATGTTTTGTGTAATTTTTCGAAAAAAAACACGCGCAGGAGACGCGCCTTAAGGAGGATTATCTATAATATTAATAACTATATAAATTTAATTAATGTATATTCTTAATTACAGGAAGTTAGCGGATAGACAGATAGACGGACGGACGGAGCGAAACCATTAAGACTTCCTTGTAGTACTACGGAAACCGAAACATTGAATAGGAATACATATTTAATATTTTTGTAATTGCTCGTAAATCCGTTTTGAGTTTCGTGTACGGATAAATAATAATGAGATTATTGAAACCCTGCTTGAACATAAATTTGAACCGACAAGCTGCTGACGGACTGGACCGGACTGTCCAGTCCGGTCACTTCGGTCCACAGAACACTATTACTGCTTCGGTCGGTCTAAACTTCTAAAGAGTATTTGGAACTCGAAGTTGCACTTTCTATGTAGTCGGTAAGCTATATTTTTCCCAAGGGCAAAGGTTGCAACTTGCTGAAGCTTATTATAGCTTAGACCTTAGACAATGTATTGGACTAATCGATAAATGGTGGTCGAACGAAGTTGGCGAACCTAAGGGCTCCCTTAGGTAAGGTGTGCTTGTAGTTCCTGAAGTTACCTCCGCCTCGCCTTTATTGGACATAAATATCGAATTTACTGGGCAAGGTACTTTGAGCAACTTCTCATTACGGAACCGTCTAATGCGCGTACCTCGATTCAGGCCTGGTCAGTTCTTTAAACATCGATGTCTACAGTAACCTTAACACGAATTCATTGATCATGTTTTCCTCCTATTTAAAAAACTACAGTCACTTCGTAATATCATTTTATGTAAATCCCAATGAAAATTATTCAAGTGTTAAATTTTCTTTTTGCAGTTTTCCCCAGTTTGTATATTTAGCCCGAAAAGGGCTTAGCACAAGTTGAGTGCACTCACAGCCGCGGGCTGCGCCTGCCGTAGCCCTCCGCGAGTTATAGTATTCTGTGCGCCTGCCGCCTCCCACTCCGTGACTCAGTCCTCACTCCTCGCTAGTCAGTAGGCAGCGCGACGCCGGTACACATGGTCGTTTCGTGTTAAACATGGCAGCCGGCTTCGTCGGCTCCACCAAGAACTTCCCGTTCTCCTTCGACATCGATGTCGAGGATGAGGACCCTGGCCGCACCACGCCGCACCTCAGCAAGAGAATCGGTGAGTGGAAACAAACATTCAACTGTAGTAGTACCTGTAGATCTGTTTATTGTCATTGTTTTTTGATAATAGGTATAGCAAGTGCTGCTAAGTATATTATTCTTTATTGAACGTAAAAAATTGTCGCAGATAATATTTTCCATGGCATTAGAAGCGCAGTTAAACAAATGAAGCTATATTGCGTATCGCGAACGATACGTGCATCATGATTGCGTGTTGTTATCTTGGATTACTTTAACACGAGTCCACTTTATTTTGATTGGCATAACCCGTCGGTTTGCGATGGCAGTTTGAACGGGGCTGGCTTGACGGGGAAAGTGGTCATCTCAAACCAGCGGGGTTGTAGCGATCGATACCGTTACAGCTGCATAGGGCTGCCAGACTTGGGAGTTAGGAGCTAAATGACCACTACAAATCTCGAATATTTGGTCTGGTTCAGGTATTGCGAAATAAGTATCAATTATTAAATACGAAAAATTCACATTAGCTTTTTTAACATCTACAGTACGACTTCGAAGTATGACATCAATGTCTTTCGACGTCGTTTTCAAGGTTCCGTAATAATCAAGGAACCCGTATAGTTTATCTCTGCCCGTCCGTCCGTCTGTCTGTCCGCGCTTCTAGCTTCTGTAATTATGAATATAAATTGATGAAATTTGGTAAAGTTAAGTATTGTGTATAGATCTCGGTACTGGCATTATAAAAACTGTTACACTATAAACATTATTATTGAATAATGTTACATTTTAGGGGTGGCTCTCCAGACATGTGACGTGGGGATGAAACATATTTTTTGTTCTACCCCATCGTGTGGGGTATCCTTGAATAGGTCTTTTAAAATAAAGGCAAGGTTTTATAAATGTTTTTTTTTACAAAGTCCACCATTTTCGAGTAATCGGCCTCTTAAGTGGTTTATAAGTTATAAACCACTTTGAAGGCCGATTACTCGTAAATGGTTGACTTTGTAAAAAAATCATAAATAATACCTTGCCTTTATTTCAAAAGACCTATTCAACGATACCCCACACGATGGGGCATGATGAAAAAATTATATGATGCTAAAACCGAGATCTATTCACAATATATAACTACACCAAATTTGATTCATTTATATTCATAATTATAGAAGCTAGAAGCGTGGACAGACAGACAGACAGACAGATAGACGGACGGACAGAGTGAAACTATAAGGGTTCTTTGTGTATTACGGAAAAACAAAGAGCCATTAGCAACATGTTTTTACTTCCTACCTACCTTCTTTTAGTTCTGTTTGTTAACGGACTTTAAAAATTTAGTTTTTACCATTAAAAAAATTCAACTCGGGATAAATCCGACGCTACATTTGGGGATATTATTCACAGATCATAATTTCCATCCAAGTATTATGTACCTGGTTTTCCTCTGCCCGGGCTCCGTCACCCGTAGCAATATTCCGGCCGGGGCAAGTGGCAACCCTAAACTTACGGAACAGCTGGTTGTGGAGGCTTGGCGCCTGGCGGGGCTTGACGGTCAACAATGGAGCATGTATGTAGGCTCACCCAATACTGACTACTGGCTACTTCAAACGTGCAAAATTTAGAAACAGACACGGACAGAAACGTAAGAATCTTATACTTTAAACGAGACAATCTTGTATTAAATATATTATACTAGCTGTTGCTAGCGAAAAATCAATATAGCTAGATATTATCCCTGTGAGAAACTGCGCATTTTAAACTATATCTGTTTTATCTTTCGCCGTGAAACAATATATCAATAATTTCAACGCTATTATGTCAGTCCGATTGGCAGTTTGGTATGGGTATGTATAACTAGCTGTTTCCCGCGGCTCTGCCCTCGTAAATATACTATCGGGTATCCCGCGGGAACACTTTACTTTTCCGGGATAAAAAGTAGCCTATGTTTTAATCCAAAGCCTAAAACCATACCAAATTTCATCGAAATCCGTTCAGTAGTGTTTGCGTGAAAGAGTAACAAACATTCATCCATCTATCCTCACAAACTTGCACATTTATAATATTAGTAGGATTTTTGCTTTGTTCGAAAATTCGGAATGTAGTGGGGGTTCGAATCCTGTCGGATAAAAATATTTTGTGATTCTTTTTATGTATTTTTTTTATTTATCAGAACTCCGAGCAAAGGTCGGTTACCCAGGTACTGAATATTATATACCGTGATGGAGCACCTATATAATACATTCATATACAATTTGCAAAACTTCCATTTACTGATATTTATTCCCCGTTCAAATCCAATTTAATTTAAACGTAAACAATGAGAAAATAGCGTCAAGCATGCTATAATGTTACCTAATTTAAATGGTACTTTGCAATAAAGAAATACAATCTCAATTTGGTAGAATTTAATGTTTTTGTTCGATTAGATCTGAATAATGAACAGAGTGCACTAATATATTCTGTTCTAAACTTGCGGTATGATTCTGCTGTAAACAATTAGTTATATTACATATATATTATACTATTAATATAACAATTAGTTATATTAATAGTTACATTGAAACTAACTAAAGATTTAGGTATACCGCAACGTAATCGCGCAACTTGTGTTTAGATGTGTGCCACTATGCAGGTGCTCGACAAAATAAACAAACAAAATATTTTTTTAAGTAACCTCCCAGATTATCAAGTAGTAAGCGAGATGATGATGATAAATTATAGCTACAGAAGAACACTCTTGATCACGGCAGGTATCAAACGAAAAAAAAATCGAGTGTTATTTAGGCCACACGATAGAAGTAAAACTCGCAAACGAACTACTGACTGAGATATTATGATATATATTTCATGCACTGGCTATGAGAGAAAAAGAAAGAATATGTGAGCGCACTGCTCTCTCTTGCTCCTATAGTAATATACGAAACTTAACTCTCTCTTTTCATCATAACTAACTTATATCTCCCTCTCAACTTCCGTTCGCCTCGCCCGATCACACTTTTCGTAACGCTCTCGTCACGCATTCACCAGCTTACTCCCCAAGTCAACTTGTAGCCGTCTATAACATTTTCAAGATTGAGTATAGAAATAGTTGACGACCTCTGTGGCTCAGTGGTTCAGCGCGTTGGTGCTCAAGCCGGGGGTCGCGGGTTCGAATCCCGCCGAAGGAACAAAAAATTTTTCTGTGTTCCTGGGTCATGAATGTGTATTAAATATGTGTATAATATAGTAAAAATCTTAAATATATGTATAGTATAAAAGTATTAAATACCTATACTTCCCGTTTTCTGGTACCTGTAACACAAGTTCTTCGGGTACTTAACACGGGGTCAGATTGACGTGGTGTGAAGCGTCCATAGAGATTTATTTATATAGTTATAATTTTACCCATATTTAAAAGGGGAATTATTTAGAAAATAAGTTAAATTATTTCATACTTCTTTGTGCATTTTTTAACACTTCCATAAAAGGAGGGGTTATACGTTCGGCTGTTTTTTTTTGTATGTTCAACGATAATTACTTTGGAAGTTGGTTTAATTTTTTGTTTAAAAATAATAAATATTTTCCCTTTTTAGTTATATTTCTTAAATTATTATTAATATATTTTAAGAACATTAAAAATAACGGTAGTAAAAAGTACCGACTTCAAAATTTTGAAGATTGAGTAGACAAATAGTTAACATTTTAGCCAAATTTAAAAGTGGAATTATTTAGTAAACAAGTTTTATTTCATACTGTACGGTGTCATAAATCACACCGTAGCACTTTTCACTTCACAATGCATTTTACCGTCAGTACGCGTTCATAATTAGCAAGAACCGCACGTGCTCCCCTAGCACCTTTATAGCATATATCAATCTTATGTGGGACAATTAATAAAATCTTTATGTTCGGGAACACATTTGGTTTTATTAGCCAAACCCCCACATAATATGGTCCTTCGAGCTTTGTGACCTTCCGCGATTTGGCCAAAGCAGGATCATTCGCGAGTGAGGACTATCAGTGACTATCAGAAAATCAGTTCGGTAAAATCAGAAGACAGTGCAGTAGTGGTGTAGTGGTAAAATCAATCTAGCAGAGCAGTGGTAAAGTGAAATAGCACAATTGTGTAGCAGAACAGCAGTGTAACAGAACAGCAGTACTGTGGAGTAGCGTAGCAGTGTAGCAGATCGGTGGTGTAGTGATATAGTAGAACAGTTTCTCGCGAATCAGTGTTGTGGTAGTGGAAGACGAGCATCAGCAGCAGCAGTATTCAGCATAGCAGTGTGGTTCTTGTCTGCAAACAGCAGACAGCAGCATCAACATTAGCATCGCTTCAGCATCTCATCAGCAGACCATCACGCTTTTCAGGGCGTGATCAGCAGCAGCAGAAAGGTTCCGGAGCAATCAAGTAAGATCTTTCCATTTTTTCACTTTGAGCAATAAGTTACCATAATGGAGGATATTTACGAAAATCAAGAGCAGTTAGTAGGCGCGATAGAGCAGTTGCTTGCGTCTTTCAAGAAGACGGGGCGAGATCGTAGGACAGTAGATTACGTTAAGCGGAAGTTACAAACCCTTGACGAATATTGGGAAGAATTTAAGCAGAATCGACAGCAATTAGCAGGATACGTAGATGAAAATTCTGAGCCTATGAAAAGTCTCAATGAACGGGCTACCAGAAACTACGAGATCACGAAGTCAACTTTGCAGCAGTATCTCTTGCAGGTGACTTCGCCAGCAGTAGCACACCCAGAGGGTAAGGTACTTGAGGTCCCAAGTCGTGGAGCAAGCCCGTTACCTATCCCTGGTCCGCCAACAGCAGCATCAGCAGAACAGGTGTCGAGGACAATCTCCCAAGGAGTCGACAGCAAAACAGCAGAAATGTTACGTAAGCAGATGACGAACTTCAAAGCATTTTCACGAACGGTAAGCAACATTGACCTGGAAGCATTAACAGAAAAGTGGCAGTTTGAAGACACGTTGCAGCAGTTACAGATGAGATGGACAGCAATCGACGCTCAGCATTGGGAGCTCGATAATGAATTAAACGGGTCTAACCTAGAGTACGAAAAGCAATTTACAGCACATGAGAAGAAATTTAACATTTAGCGGTAATTATCATCAATGGATGTCATTCCAAGATTTATTCAGTGAGGCCATTCATAACAATCCCTCACTGCAAAAACTGCATTTTTTGGGCCTGAGACAGTGATGTCTCAGGCCCAAAAAATGCAGTTTTTAAGGAGTAAATTAACAGGCGAAGCTGAAAGGCTCATACAACATTTACAAATTACGTCGGCTAATTATAATATATCTTGGGAAATTCTTAACCACAGGTACAACAATAAAAGGCTCATATTCACTTCGCACGTCAACATATTGCTAGGGCTGCCAACCATTCAATATCAATCAGCAGCGCAACTTAAAAAATTACACGACACGACTAAAGAATGTTTGAATGCACTAAATAACCTGGGAGTCAATATCAGCTCATGGGACCCCTTATTGGTCCACCTATTAGGGCAAAAATTGGACAGTGAGTCGTATACAGAATATTTGGAATCAGTCAAGAATCCTCGAGAATTGCCAATTCTAGAGGAATTCGTGAATTTTTTGGAAACGAAATTCACTGTGCTCGAATCATCGCGCAGAAAACAAGAGCAGGGCGTATTTAAGCAACCAGCATCATCGAGTCAGCAGCAGAATTTTTCACATCAGCGAAGACTTCCTCCGAGCAACTTTAAATCTAGCAACAATAATTTTTATTTTAATCATAAGTCAAAATTTAAGGCTTTGCATGCAACCAAGATAATTTGCAGACTTTGCAAAGGCGAACATGGTTTATTCAATTGTTCAAGGTTTCAAGAAATGCCATGCGATCAGAAATTGAAAACCGTAAGCCGGTTGCGTTATTGTGTGAATTGTTTATACGAACACGATACTAAAGAATGTTTTTCCAGTAAAAGGTGTCGCTTATGTGCAGGATTTCACAATAGTTTATTGCACGATGCATGCACAAAACCCAAGCCCAGCACTTCTTCGAACCATGTGGCGAAGGCCCACCACGTGTCTCAACCCAACACGTGTGAGGTCTTACTAGCAACGGCAATGGTTGGTGTGAAAGCAGCAAATGGAGATCAGCATCATCTTAGAGCCCTCATAGATTCGGGTTCTCAAATTTCAGTTATTACAGAGAGAGCAGCGCAGATTTTAGGATTAAAACGACGTAGGTGCAAGAGCACTATTTTCGGCGTCGGCGAGCATGAAAGCAGTAGCAAGGGAATGCTTACTATACAATGCAAATCATTGCATAATAATTTCACATTTAGCATAGACGTCATCATCATGAGCAATCTTATCAAAAATCTTCCAAATGTAAATTTACCTAAGCCTTCATGGTCATACATCGAAAACATTAATTTAGCAGATCCAAAATATTATATAAAACGTCCGGTAGACTTACTTTTAGGAGCAGATGTCTACTCCAAAATTTTATTGGATGGTATTTTGAGAGGTCCGACTAGCGAGGAACCCATAGCACAGCAGACTTATCTTGGCTGGATCCTCTGCGGCTCCGTCAAATCATATCAGTGCAACGTCATGTTATATAACAATTATGACGACTTGCAAAGATTCTGGGAATGCGAAGACATTTCCCAAGAAAAGGAGATGACGTTAGAAGATGAATTTTGTCTTCAATATTTTTCTAAAACAACTAGAAGGTTGGAGGATGGAAGATTTGAGGTGCGCTTACCTATCATAGAAGAATTGAAGCATAAATTAGGGTCATCAAAAACTACAGCATTAGCACAGTATCAGAGTTTAGAAAGAAGATTGCATCGAAATACAGCATTAGCAAATGACTATAAAAAATTCATGCAGGAGTACATGGACTTAGGTCATATGGAACGATCAGCATCTGAAAGAAAAATGGAGTTCTACTTACCTCATCATGGAGTCATCCGAGACAGCTCCACTACAACGAAGCTACGCGTAGTATTCAATGCATCAGCAAAGTCTTCGAGTGGATATAGCTTAAATGATATAATGTACAAGGGGCCCAATCTTCAGCAGGATCTACAGCAGATAATTTTGAAATGGCGTCAGTATACAGCAGACATCGAAAAGATGTACAGGCAAATTTGGGTTTTTCCCGAAGATCAAGCATATCAGAAGGTATTTTGGCGGGATTCTAAAGACCAACCCGTGTAAGCGTATCAATTAAAAACAGTTACTTACGGAGAAAAAGCAGCAAGTTTCTTAGCAATAAATTGTTTAAAGCAGTTAGCAGCAGAAGAGAAGAAGAAGTATCCAGAAGCAGCGAAAGAAGTAGGAGAAAGCTTCTTCGTAGACGACCTTTGTGGAGTCATCATACTTTACAGCAGAGCAAGCAATTACAAGCAGATTTAATTGAGCTTCTAAAATTAGGAAGTTTTAATTTACGAAAATGGAAGTCAAATGACCAGCAACTTCTAGCAGATTTAGATACAGAGCAGTGTGACAAGCAGACGTACGAATTTAAGCATATAGAGTCGACGAAAACCTTAGGTCTAAGCTGGGATCCCCAAGGTGACGTGTTTACATTTCAATGCAAAATAGAATATTCTGAAGCAGAACCAACTAAGAGGTCTTTATTGTCCGAAATATCGAGGTTATACGACCGCTTAGGTTGGCTTACGCCATTGAGCAAGACACTTAAATTATTATTTCAAAATGTGTGGTTATCGAAAATAGAATGGGATGATAATCTCCCGCAGAATATTAAAACAAAATGGTTAGATTTACGCCAAGAGTTGCAAAATATAGACACATTTAAAATACAACGGTGGATCGGGACTTCTGAAAACGACAAGCTCGAGTTTCATGGATTTTCCGACGCCTCTAGCAAAGCATTTTCGGCAGTAATTTACTGTAAAGTCATAAAAAATGGCAAATCACCAGTATCATTATTAGCAGCCAAAGCAAGACTCGCACCATCAAGCAAAGTTCAGACCATCCCTAGGTTGGAATTAATGGGAGCTGAACTATTATCAAAATTGATGAGCAAGGTTCAAAAATGTTTACATCAATACAAAGCAGAAGTGTATGGCTGGACAGATTCTACAGCAGTTTTAGGATAGATACAGGGAGACCCATCACGATGGAAAACATTTATATCCAATCGAGTCAGAGCAATAACGCAAGTAATGCCAAAATCATGTTGGCACTACGTTAAAACCGACGAAAACCCGTCTGATTCAGCTAGTCGCGGCTTAAACGTGACTCAGCTCAAAAAAGATAAGCTATGGTGGAACGGCCCATCATGGTTGCCGTCATTAACAGTTAAAAAGCCAACATTATACGAGACTACATTAGAGCTAAAAAATCGATACAAACAATCTAATACCATAATTCATACGGATCCTCAAGCATTAAGCATCATCGAACAATTATTAAATAAACATAGCAACATAACTCGAGTTATTCGCATACTTACATGGATATTACGAATAACAAAGCGCAAACAACGCCGCGAAGGGTATCTCAAATTACGAGAATTACAATACGCAAAAATGCTTATTGTAAGGAATGTACAGCTGGAGCACTTTAATGAAGAAATTAAACTGTTATCAAATAAAAGACCGTTATCATCAAAAAGCAAAATTTTAAATTTAAATTCGATTTTAAACGACGACAAAATTTTACGAGTTGGTGGCCGTCTCAAGAACGCGAGTGTAAGTACCGAAATAAAAAACCCCATCATCATACCTTACGAAAGTCGACTTACAATTTTACTGATACAGCAAGCACATGAACTAACATTCCATGGCGGTCCACGAATTACATTGGCCAATCTTAGACAAAGGTATTGGATCATTGGTGGTATAAGAGTAACCAAAAAGCATATCAGAAAGTGCATGACCTGTAGGAAAAACACACCTATTTTAGGTCAGCAGCTCATGGGCGATCTTCCCACAGCACGTGTTAACCCGAGGCCAGCATTTTATAACACCGGTGTAGATTTTACAGGATACATCGATGTAAAAGCAAATAAAGGACGAGGTATCAAAACCATGAAAGGATACGTAGCATTATTCATTTGCATGGTCACGAAAGCTGTACATATAGAAATAGTATCAGACCTCACGAGTTCAGCATTTTTGGCGGCTCTCAGTAGAATGGCAGCTCGTCGCGGCACGCCTCGTCACATCTTCAGTGACAATGGCACTAATTTTGTAGGAGCAAACAGATTGATGCAGGAGCAATTTCAGAACATTTTCGATGATAACACTTTAGGAGAGATAGCAAGCATGAATGTCACTTGGCATTTCAATGTAGCGAAATGGTGCCAAGCATCAGGTTTATGGGAAAGAAATATAAGAAGTTTAAAGCATCATTTAAAAAGGGTCGTGGGTGAGCAAAAACTTACATATGAGGAATACGCTACCCTATTAGCAAAGATAGAAGCAATCTTAAACTCTAGGCCCCTCTGCGCGCTCACAGAGGACCCAGAGGACTTAGACTATTTGACACCAGCACACTTCTAGTCGGCAGAGCAGAGTTAACTATCATAGAAACAGAGCAGGATGCTAGGTCAAGATGGTATTTAATATCAAAAATATATTTCGATTTGTGGAAGAGATGGAGGATCGAATATATGACTCAGCTCTCAGTAAGATCGAAATGGTTAAGAGCACGAAATAATCTTAAAGTTGGCGATTTAGTCACTATTCAGGACGAGAATATGCCCCCCGGCAAATGGCTCATGGGGAGGGTATTGGAGCAGCATCCCGGAGAGGACGGATTGGTTCGTGCCGTCACTCTGAAAACAAAAAACGGAATTATCAAAAGGCCAGTAGTTAAATTATCATTGTTACCTATCTCGAACGCAGCAAGCAGCGACCGTGAAGAAGAATCTGAGGCACAAAAAGAAGAGAAAAAACAAAGAAAACCTATCAAGCAGAGTAGTTTCACGTCCATGGCGATAGCATTTATATTATTTATGTCGATAGTGACGACTTCTTATGCAGCTAAAAATTTACCTAGCAACATATCTCTATATTTCGATTATACCGGAAGTGCAAAGATCATTCGGGATAAGTGGACTCTCATAGCATACTACAATATGTCTCCGTACTGGGAAGGATTCACCGCAGCAAAAAAATTCATTAATTATACAAATATAATATGTAGTTATATTCCCGACTATGACTATTGTTCAACAATTACGCTACAATTACAGCACGAGTTCGAGGAACTGGATCACTACAATCGTTTGTTATTAAATCAGCGTTTTAAGGCGCGTGCGAGGAAGCGCCGGACGCTTATCAATGGTGTCGGTTACGCCGCCAACTATCTGTTCGGAGTATTAGACGAGAGATTTGCGGAACAGTATAGGAACGACATCGAGCTTATCAGACAGAATGAGCATCACCTTAACAACTTGATACAGAATCAAACATCAGTCGTCGAGGCACAATACAATTTACTGAAACGCACAGAACAATCGATTCAACTTCAGCATAAATCGATAAATAACCATCTTGAAGATTTGTATAATTTTACTAATTCTCTCAAGTCGGATCATATTCAGATTTCGGACGTTCAACATTTTTTATTGTCGTCATTCACGGCGATGAACTTATTTCAAAACCTGAAAAGAATTCAGGACACGATTTTAGATACCATCACAGATATTTCACATGGCAAGTTTAATATGCATTTATTAACTCCGGAACAAATTAAAAGCGAATTACAATTCATAGGGAGTCAGTTGACAAAGGATATCACGTTACCCATTGACAACATACAATCAGACTTACGGAACGTTTATAGTTTACTTAGAATTAAAGCAAGAATGTTAAAGGATTATTTTATATTCGAAATATCGTTTCCATTAACTAATAGAGAAGCATACAACGCTTACAAAATTATTTCGATTCCTAAGCAGATAGCAGGAAAGGCGATCACTGTCCTCCCAGTAGATGATTACGTAGCAATCAATTTAGGAAAGGATTCCTATTTTACCCTTTCCACATTTGAGCTTCAACTATGTTTTAATAATGAGCAAACTTACTTATGTCATCTCAGCAAGCCCATACATTATCTCCCACCAGATGAGAGGTTCTGTAAGATCGACGTAAGAACTAAGCAATGTCTCGTCAGCAAATCAGCATGCAGAGATCAGTGGATTCAGCTGAAGGATGAATCCCAATATTTTTATTTTTGCTGTAATACATATCAGGTCAGAATCATATGTTCAGATCGTATTAGCACAGATCAGCTGAATGGGGCTGGTATATTGAGCATCGAGCCTAACTGCATGATAAAAGGCAGAGACTTTACTATGTACTCTCAGACCAATTCCAGGAATGAGATCTATTCGGATTTGGGCGTTATAGCTCCCAAACTTCATAATATTAATCATATGATCAACCAATCACACTTGCAATATTCGGGCATCCTTGATAACAGCGAAATTGATATAAACAACTCCATCAGTGATTTAGGCAAGCAAGTTGAAGAGTTGAAAGTCGCCACTAAAGATTTAAAGACATCAGATAGTCAAATATCGGGTCACGACGTTCATCAATACAGTATCTCATACAGCCTGCTCGCTGTCGTGGTTATAGCAGCGTCATTCATACTGTGGAAGAAGTATAGGAAAAGATTCAGCAGTGTCTCTCCGCAAGCAGAACCTAGTGTAGTGTTTAGTGCGCGAAAGCAGAGTACGGCTGACCGTCAGCCGAGTGAAGTGTGTAGTGTAAATATCACGAGGGACATAGCAACCTCCCCTATATTTACCAGATGTAATTTTCCCCCAAAATCAACCTAATTTTTTGTATCTTTTCGGCTCGGGAGTATGTACGGTGTCATAAATCACACCGTAGCACTTTTCACTTCACAATGCATTTTACCGTCAGTACGCGTTCATAATTAGCAAGCACCGCGCGTGCTCCCCTAGCACCTTTATATATCAATCTTATATGGGACAATTAATAAAATCTTTATGTTCGGGAACACATTTGGTTTTATTAGCCAAACCCCCACACATACTTTTTTGTGCATTTTTACTTTGGAAGTTGGTTTAATTTTATTAAAAAAAATAATTAGATATTGTATATAACATGATGATGATGGTGATGATGATGATGATTACTGTATGTTACATAATGGCATATGTTGCAGTTATTTAAACAATGTCGAAATTTCCAAACGCGTATCTTTAAATACTAAGGAAATCTGTTCAGTGCTTTTGGATTCAGTGTGGTGCAGAATCTTACTGTTTGGTAGCATATGCTTGGGTTACTTCAGAAAAAGTCGTAATCACTATATATATATATACATCAAATTAATACAGCTGAAAGTATAACCGCCTCCTTTTTTGGAAGTCGGTTAGAAAAAAACTAGAATAAAATCGGTTCATCCGTTTGGGAGCTACGATTTCACGGTCAGACACGTGAAACTTATTAGGTACACTCCTCTGCTTGCGTCGGGGGTTAAAATCGATGTCTGTACCTACAGAAATAAGCATGTCATGCTACGCGTTCTATCTTTTCTTTATTTTGTCGTAATCAGATTCATCATACTTTTTTGCTACTTAAATCAATTCTATAACATTTTAAAATATCGACCGCAAACTAATCAAGCTAAAGCTATATTTTTATGGAAAACTCTACAACAATCTCTCTCCTATGAAATAGTCTATAATATCTGGAACTTTAATTTGATCGGATTTTGCAATTTAAAAAAGTATGATTGTATAATTTGTAGATTAACAAAAATACCCAACCATCGTACATAATATGGTAATACCTAGTTACTTACATATTACATTATTCGTTGAAGTAAGACGATATCGGCTCAGACGGGCTCAGATCACGGTCATATACAGCAAGTATCTTATCTAATCGCATATCAAATATCTGTACAACTGTTATCTGTACAACTAGTTTCAGTCAATGTGAAATAATTCTGTTCGATGTCATCAAAATATAAAAAATATTAATCGAAACAATTTTTACCGGATCAATCAACCCGGATAGAACTTAGCAGATAAAATGTAAACTTTTTCTATATTTGTTTTTGTAGATTGCCTGACAAAATATCAACTGGATCTCATTCGCACCTGGAAACAGTAAAAAACGTCCTTGATATACCTACCTTCTCTTTACCTTAAATAAAAACAACCATGTCTAAAAACTGATAACTGCTAACAATAATTGGCGTGGCAAAACAAACAAAGGCGAAATAGATCGGCATTGTGGCTGAGCTGCCGAGTCACAGAGCGTGTCATGTAATTTGTTCTGATGCCAGACGCTCAGTCGTGTTTGGACGTTCACATGACTGCGTCCACCATACAGTGTCGTGAAGTTCAGCGAGTTCAGCTCTGTGGAACGGCCGTTCCGGCAAAATCTGCATATATAAATATCACGATATCCCCATAAAACCAGTGGAAATTAATGTGTAATTGATCTTTAATTAGGAATTTCAGTGTGTCTTGTTCTCTTTGTATGTTTCATGTTGTGTGCTAATGTGTTTTCAGCATCTAATCCTCCAGCCGGTGAGCATTTATCAGCGTTGAGCTTAGTTACGGTAGTTACGTAACAACTCGTAGATGCTCTTGCGCACATTTTTCATAGGTACATTAGTTTCGCTTGCCGGTAAGTTAATCACATTTTTATTGCGATATAAAATTGTATTATGCTGTTTCTGTAGGTAAGTAATCCGTTATACCTACCAGAAAAGGCCAACCTTTGTGGCAATAAACAATGAAAATTTTTTGACCGTAACCTTTGGAGCACTTAGTAAAAAATCGGAATGGGTGGCTTGTTTGGATCTATTAATCCGAATACTCTATGTATCCTATGAAGTATATCCTTTAAAGTATCATTTGTTTTTAGATAAACTGAACAAATGCAATGAGAAATGCAACATAGCATCGCATATTTTGCACGGCGATGGCTGTGTGTAGCAGCTTTATTATAAAATGGCACGCATTAAATGTTGCTTAAATGTAAAAAAAGAAAATTGTAAGAAGTTACAGTAAGAGCAACTTCTTCCAAAACATTGTAGAATTCACTTAATATGGCCTGTATTTTTATTGTCCATTAGCACATCACCTTTCTCATTTATTGCGAGAAGTTCGTCAACTAATGTTGGAGTCCGACCGTGAAAGTTGTCTCTTATACTGACCTCTTAAGTTAAGCAAAACGAAATTAATATTAATAACAATATCAACAAAGTGTAGTATGTAGATTGCAGTGTCGAGTGGCCAAAATTTATAGGTCTTTGACTCAGAAGTTTATTTCTCCGTACAATCGCGTGGGTTCTGGCACGATCCCGCTTCGCAAATAGCTCCATAATCATCAAAATATTAGCGTCGTCCGCTTCTCTCGATCTGTTCACAGTTTACACTCATGTGTAAATTAAAGTGACTCTAAGGGAGCGTGATTTATGGCGAGAGATCTTTACTTTATCTCAAGGAAGTCGGACGGACATTATCGTTATCACCGTATCTTCTCATGAGATGAGGTGTGGAACAACTTTGTTTAGAAACACTAATAACCCATGTGCCTATCGTAGCAACTGACTGTCTCCAGTGAATTGACTCCAGTGATCCTTGACTTTGTCCGACGGGCATTTAACGCTCATTTCCCAGCTGCATCATTGAAGTTATCAAGTCCCAAGTTCCAACTTTACAAGATGCGCCTCCTATTTCCACCTTTCTCCGACGTTGTTTCATTTGCCCTTTGCCAAACCAAAATTATTCGGAATGGCTCGTCTCGTGCTAGTCATAGTAAAATCTTGTCGGACACATCAGATAGTGCGATAAATACTAGTCAGTGTCCGAAGCCGGTGTGTAGTCACTTGTCGGTACAGTATGCAGGTCTTGGCACCGGCGCTTTCCGTGTGATTAACTAGCTATCTGACACGACGCCTGCGTCATCGCGCTACTGTCATACTCACTACATAATAATTTCATTTCATCCACATAAATCTTTAATCTAGGTATATAAGCAACATTTGTATTCATAATACAAATGTTGCTTATATAATTGAAGCTAATTTGTAAAATATAAGTAGCAGACGATTCCACAGTCTTTGCTCCTCCTTGATGATTAAATTATGATCATGTCGAAATTAAAACTACTGTCCCCTGCGTTCAATAGGAATGATTTTGAACGTCCACCGTAATTTTTGTACCGTTTGTAATAAGTCGTGTGCTATACGTACTCGTATTTTAATTGGTTGTGTAATGTGTTTGCTGCGTAGGCAGTACACTCGGTAGCTAAACGTTTTCATCCGCAGATGGAATTTTCCCGAATACGTAGTGGCGAACGTCCTCGGAGTCGGAGTCGTTTCGCGCCGGCTCGTGAGTAATGTCGGAGTTAAAACGAGCGAAGGTCGCACTCGGAGCAATAACATTTTTGTTTATATGCGCCTGTCGTATGTAGCAAGATCAAACTAAATTCGCTCGTTTGATAGTTTTTCCGGTCTCAGTCTTTCTAATTATACGGAAATTATAACTTCTATAGACGTTTGTCCTTAACCTACATTTATTTAGTGCCCTACATAGAGATATTGTAGTTAGAAATTCAAGTCTGTGATGATCAGGGATTTGTCAACATTTAACCGCTTCGCCTACAATTTTAGATTAATTCGAGCTGTACATACAATATAAGGTAGTCATGTGCATAGGTACCTCATATTAAACATTTGGTTGCACTCTGCTAATAAACATGATAAGGACTATCACAATAATCACAGTAATACATAATGTTTTTATCAGCTTCATTATGTAATGTGGAATACATTTCGAGTGCATTTCAGCCCAAAGATGTGGTGACTGGTTTGGTGAGTGTTGTCATGTCGTAGCGTGATTACAATTTTTTACCGTGATTTTAATCATGGTTTTCGCAAGGTTAGTGACTAGTGCTTTTGTTTTGTCTGCAAACCCTATTACCCAGTGAGAGGAAGGCCAGCTGGATCGTAGCGGCGCGATGCGACTTGTCAACATTTAATTGAAATCTGTTATCGATATTTTCAATTCTTCAATTGGTGCGCTCTACAACTCTTGTTTTGCTTTAAAATTATGTTTCGCTTTCGTCTACTTCTATAATTTACAAGTCCACTCTTTCTAAAGTCCCAGTTAGCAAACTAGGACTTTAGCAAGTCTTTAGAAGGTTATTCAATCTTAATTGAAGTTCTATACATCAGGTACTAATTAATTTCCACAGTAGCCAAGACTTATTAGTTGTGTCTTGTGATAGATGGTGCGAATTATTCGAATGCTAGTTAGCACAGCGACGTGTTTAATGTTCTAATGACAAATTACGATTAGTGTGGTGTTGAGTGTCGACACGTAACTATTGTAAATCTTCAGTGTTTGAACCGACAAGATGTCGAAGAGAGGAGTGCTGGACGGCTCGCGGTCGCCGCTCATCATCACCGACTCCTTCTTCGATGACACAGGTACGTTTATTATTTGTTTATTTATTGAAAAGAACACCAGCGGTACGTAGGTACCGCTGTACCTACATACATTAAAGTACCAACATAATGTACCTTTACACATATTATTTTCTGATAAATACACCTTCGTTATAGGTAACACAACATTTACATTACAAGTTGTGTTTTTTACCATCTACATACAATATTCTAGTTTCCGGGCATCGACATGGGAATGCACATCGACGTTTGAAAAAAGATTTTCGGCAATTGTCGGCATAGTAAAGATGTTCTATTTAATATGAGAGATGATCCTTTATAAACTGAACATCTCTCTTCAGTGGTTGATGTGCGTTACTCGGGGTCGTTCTTTATGGCCGGCTCTGTCACTCTATATCATGTGTCTACTACAAGAGAAAACTTTTCAACAATTTTGAAAGACTGCTACCATAATAATAAAAATGGCTTTTAAAATTTCTTCGTCCGAACTACGAATACGAATAAAAATTTAATTATGTTTTTATTTTGTTTAATCTTTGTCTTAGAATAGGCAAACTTTAAAGTGCAGATAAACCGTAATATCTTTAAAAATAGTTTTTGACGCTTGTAGGTATTAAGTACGTTTGCAAAAAGTTAGAATTAAACATGATGTTTAACAAAAAGCTCCTTCGAGCCGGATTTGAACCAGCGACCTATGGATATCAGCTTCTATACTCTACAGTCCACCGCTCTACCAACTGAGCTATCGAAGGCGTGATGACTAAGCTGAAATTTTCACTCAAATATAATGATATTTGAGTGAAAATTTACACGTTTTCCTGCGTGGAAAAAGCCATAAATTATTTCTGAGAAATTAATAAACTAAAATAAATAAAGTACGTTTATTGCAGACCAATAGTCCAAAGCGTTAGTACTTACATTTAAACCTTAATATACCACTACTGTCACTAGACATCGTCAAAAGATTAAAAATTAATAGTTTTTTCAAGTATTTACATTTTGAACTGCAATTTTAAGGTACAACATGGTACTGGCCAAGTTATGTTGTACCTCGGCCAGTTTTAGAGATTTTTTCGAATGTTTTGAAGACACGTAAGCATGTTATATACGTATACATTTCTCATATTTTGGTGACGTACACCCAAATCACTAACCTTCCAAAATATACAAACATAGCTCGTGTGCAGTAAGTCAAATTGGAATAAATAACGAGTGACTAGAAAACTTGCTGAGGTACAACAGACTCCCCTACTGACGGGAGAAAAAAATATAGGTATTGCATTTGGCATTTGGATTAAAACAACGGGAAAATGGTTTCTAAATTAATTGATTTTTGTATTTAGTTGTTAGTTAGATATCTACTGTCACATTGTTTTGTACACGATACAAGTTCGTTCTCTTTAGTGCGGACTGCGTAGTGTGAGGCAGGCGGCAGGCCACAGTGCCTACTGCCTGATGCCTCAGTCCTCCCGCGAACCTCCGAGGAGGCGCACACGCTTGCGCTCTCCTGCTGGTTTCTTTTTATTCGTCGCATTTGCTCAGTGTCTACTGTCGCGTGGCATATATTCGTAACTTTTTAATTGCGGCCAGTGTTTGGTGAAGAGCCGCGACTGTGCAGACAGTTATCGATCGAGGTTTCATTCCGTTTCCAACAGCTGTTTGCAAACGTGTTCTGGGGTAAATAATGCAACACGTTGGGAAACTTCGACCGATATTAAGAACATCATTTGAAAGCCGGTCGAAGTCGTAAAATAAAATTACCGATATGGTTTCTAGTTTATACAGAACGTTTTGTTCGATAATTTCCGATGTTAAAGTACACAGAGGTATCCAAGTAGTTTATATTTGAATAATTTATACAAACAGTATACAGTTTACTATTATGATTAGTGCCTCTATTTTCTATACCAGCGTTTCTCAAGCGGGGGGTCGCGACCCTTGTCCAATTTGTTTTTAAAGGGGGTCGCAGTCTGTTGAAAAACAATAAATACAAACTACATATAGGTACAAAAGATTCGTTTTTCGAACTAATCTTTTGTATCGAACGTTCGTTCGATACAAAAGATTATCGTCGAAAAAATCGTTCGAACGTTCGAACCAGTGAAGGCTAATATAACGCATAGCTGATAAAAATAGCGCGCTGTTTATATTATTGTTATAGTTTTATAGTGACGGGGTCGCAAGACCTTTTTACTTAACTTTTTGGCATTTTCGTGGGTCGTGACATAAAAATTGTTGAGAAACGATGATCTATACTATAGGTATCATCTAAACGGTAACAAAACAATGAAATTCATTATTTGACCAAATTAATGTGTCATATTACTCATTGTTACATTTCTTTACTGCTCGGTAAATAGTGTCATTTGAATTGTTAGTATATGATCCTGTTGTCTACGTTTTGACGTTGTTTACGTTTAGATAAATTGGATCAGAACTTTGAGTTTAATGACTTCTATGAACTCTGAAATTCGCAATGAAAGGAATTTGCATTTGAAGTATGGTGAAAACCAAGATGGCGTAACTTTTTATTGTATGAAGATTTGTTCTGACAAATGTACGTCATAGCCTATCTTGAGTTTTGAAATCTTTAGTAATAGCTATTAAACTGAGTAAATTAATATTTTATACTAAAAACTATAAGCTTTTAAAGCTAATAAGCGGTTAACGAGATTGTCAAAAATGTTGGATGTTGAGTCGTAGGCCGTAGCTCGCCTACAAGGGAAGCCAAATGTGAAATAATTCAGTAATTAGTAATTACTGACAATGTCTGGCTTCTGTTTGGCTATTGCAATGATATTGTGTTTCATCATATCGCTATCACATAATCACTGTGTCAAAGGTCAGTAAACTGCGGAGCCGGACAAGTGCGAGCCGAGCTCGTTAGCCGACTGCCGAGAAACGTATTACGACCGCACTCTGACATTAAATGCTTGCTTAAGGAGTCGTATAGATGGATTGACTGGGCGATGGTAGGTGATGGTAGGCAGACGACCGGGTCTCGCAGGAGTGTCGTCTTTCCTCGTACATACATATAGCATAGACATAAATATTGTAACAATCAAATGAGCTGAGAATACACTTTGATACTGCGAAATACATAATATATGTATATTAAAAGGGAGTGGACCTGTCCGTCTGTCATTAATAATATACACTACATACACCCCCCTCTTAAAATAATAAGGGGGGTGTAAAAACAAAAAAAAAATTAGAATTTAACAAACGTTATAATTAGGAAGTTTCGGTTGAGGCAAACCACTTAAACAACTTCCTCCATTTGAATTTATCTCCTTTCTCAACACTTTGGACACAAACTTTATATCCTACAATAGCACAAAACACAAAAATAATGACTGCCATAATAGTCTGCTGTTGCATCCGAATAGGTTTTTCCCATTTTAAAAATTAATTTTATTTTAATTTAATTGAACTTTACTGAGCCGACAATCAAAAACAAAAATAATTTGCTTGCTGAGCCGGTACTTAGTACAGACTTTGACATAAAGTCCATAGACTTTATGTCAAAGTCTGTACTAAGCAGCTCCTTAAACGTCCCCACAGACGAGAGGCCGATCGTTAGAACTGACGTCATTTCGGTCTGAACGGATTCGAGCACATACACGGAATTCGGAAAAATCGCATCAGTTCGTTCTGGTTTGCCGCGAGCTACGGTCGTGTTTATTAATTATAAACTCACTACGCTTAAGTTGTACGCGATACATGCCCGCACGGCCGCGTCTCAGGAGCGATTTGTCACTAGAGCTGAAGCAAACCGAATGTATTCGGTACTAACGGGTGCGCCATCTAGCAACGATTAACGAAACGTTACACACCAATACATTTCCTTGCTCGCATTTTTCGTAGTATGTGTACCTACACTTTTTCAGTTCACACAAGTAGCGTTGATGCGTGTATTGAAACATTTGCTAATCGTATGTTTTACCAACACCGACTGTTAATATACTCCAGACCGGAGCGCTGCTCTGCGCTACAATAGGTGAAAAGCCCCAAAGGGAGATCTCCGACCCAGCGAGGTAGTATGCCCGTTCAGGCCGAAGCCCACTTGTATGAATTTCAAATGTCGTATATACATATAGTGCCGATCTTAGAAAACTTCGATTGCGCGATTCAGGCTTGTGGCGCTAATTGGTCCGCCACAAGGCCATACATTCCATACAGTGGAACCTATAGATAATGTAATAGTAACGAGTACTAATTGATAAAGTAATGATTACATACGGGTACGCTTCTTGCGTTACTTTTACACATTTATTTGTCACACATGGTCCGTTCAGTCCATCCGTTCAGGCCAGAATTAATGTTGCCACTTAGTTCTTGAACAAAGTTTTACTTCTAAATCAATTATTTTATTTCCTCCTTAGTAGGAATTTAGTTGTTAGTAGTGTTTTAGTAGGAAATAGCAAGACAGTAATCATATGCAAAATGGCCTAGTTAGGGCACAACAAAAAAATAAAAATTTACACCTTATCATAATAATACGTAGTGTTCGTTGGTAATTTTATAACTACCCGTTTAATTAAAACTACCAATTTTAATTAAACGGGTACTTTTAATCAAATTGCCAACGAACGCCACGTATTATTATGATAAGGTGTATATACGTAATACGTCATAAGTAATATATTTATGACGTATTACGTATATACGTACGTATATACGTATTACGTATTTTAACGCTACGTAATTTAACGCTAAATTTATAATAAAATTGAATAAATAATAAAAATTAACATAACAAAACCTAAAATGCAGTGGTTTTTTGGGGGTTTCAAGGATTCCTAGGTTTAGTACCTTTTTTGATAGCTTTCAGTATTTTTTTAGTAGAAATCGACGCGATTTTAGTAGTTTCGCAAAAACAGAGTTGGCAACACTGGAACCAATCGCTTCAGTCCATCCGGCCGCCTGATGCGATCTCGAAATTGCACATAGACGATAATATGATTTTGCATCCGTTTAGGCCGAACTGAAGATAAACCGGAACATATAATATGGGCGCCCTTAGTAAACATGAATTGTCTCTGAGTGCAGCAGCTAGACTCTTAGGACGCAGTCACGGTTATTAATCTACGCTTTAGTTTGAGCTAACCAAAGCATAGATAACATAACAAACAGAATATGTAGGACGTAGGTATAGCATAATAAATAAATGTTTTCCTCAAATATAGACTAGAGCAACAAGTGACGGGCAAATAGTCTCTTTAACAAGCTAGCCTCAAAATATTTACCCCCTTACTAATAAAATATATAAATTACACAATGGACAAGCTATTCAGTGTCTGTCTGTCAAGTAACATTGAATAGCTTATCCGTTGTTAACATTTTTATTTAACCCCTTGGTTATTTGGTATACTTAGGCTCGAGTTCACCAAAAGTAACTTCACCATTGATTTGTAACCGGTCGTTTAAATTTTAAACGACTTTAAACAAGGAGTCATTTTTTCCTGTTCACCATCGCTTCTCTTTCTCTGATTAGTAAATCGAGACAAAACTGGCCGTTTATGAATAAATGAGTGAGAAATGTAATACAACTAAATAAAAATGTAAGGCTGCAATATAAAATGACATTTATGTTTCGACATTTTGATTTCGTTACGTAAAATTTAACGCTACAAAATGTGAAAGTTTTTGTTTATTGTTTCTTTTGTTTAAAGAGTAATTCATTTTAACTAGGACGTATATTTACGTAGACCTTCAATTAAAGTATCGTGTAGACAATTATAGTGAACCAAATTTTGTTGTTTTCTTGTAATAAATATGGATGAGAAGAAAAAGCGAACAACTAATTTTAGCAACAATGAAAAGAGTGTGCTGTCTGAACTTGTAATGAAATACAAGCATATAATTGAGAAAAACGGACTGACGCCTCTACAAATTCTCAGAAAGTAGCAGGTTGGATACGACTCGCTGAAGAATTTAACTCAAATTCTAATTTATCTTCAATTAATCCAAGAATATGATGAATTGCACTCGATTTGGATAAGCAAAACCGGGTCTTGAATGAAACTTCATCGTATACTTCACAGAAATTACGGCGACTTTGAAAAACCGAGGTCTTCTCGTCATCGCTTCTAACTTGTCCAAATACTCAAGCATGTTGAGATTGTAATCTCCTTCCATTATAACATTAAAAGGCATCATTTATTGTCTCAAATAAATAATATGTCTTTACTCTTTAATAAAACTATTAAAGTTAAAGCTACAAAAGTTCTGTCAAATCACTATAATCGACGGTTAAACAAGGGTCTCGGGCTTGGTTAAGATAATCGGCCGGTTAACTTCTATAACTAGTGTTTAGGACGTGGTGAACAGGATTTTTTACAAAAACGGCCGATTATTTATTAATAACGGTTGATTAAATGTCGGTGAACACGAGCCTTAGTCAGGTCATAATAAGTTCTGTCAAAAACTTTTAATGTAATAAATTTTACACATTTCTATAATAATTAATTAGAAATTATATAAGTATATAAAATGAAAGATAATTAAACATAGAATACATTCTTAACCGACTTCCAAAAAAAGGAGGCGATTATACGTTCGGCTATATATATATATATATATATATATAAACACACCGGCATATTTAGCGGAACACAAAAAAGGTCCATAATTAAAAAAATATGGTTTTATTTTAAAATCTACTTACTACACTTCTTTTGTTATTTAAAGTTTCATTTGTTTTACTTAAAGTGAGATCACATTAATAACAGATTTTGCGAGTAAAGGCTATTTGTGAAAAATGGTACATTTTTGAACTTTTCATGTAACCGGGAAAAGTGAAAATTAATATTAAAATAACAATTAATTATATTAAAAAAATGGTGATTAATATCGCGTATTTCCTCCACGTGCTCTTATTAAAGTTTCTACCCGTCTAGGCATACTGAAAATGATGTTATCGATGGTCTCCTGGGATAGTCTCCGCCATTCCTCAACTACGCCGATTCGCATTTCACCCACGTTGGCAGGAGCTGGAATTCTGGACTTAACTTTTCTTTTCAGCAAGTCCCAAGCGTGCTCTATTGGCATCATGTCCGGTGATCTCGCCGGCCACTCCATAACAGTGATATTTATATCATTAAGATAAGCTTGAGTTACCCGAGCGGTATGCGGCCGAGCATTATCCTGCATAAAAACAAAATCGTCACTGATATATGGGGCAAACGGTACGACATTTTCTTCTAAAACTTCTCTGATATAGGTGTCTGCAGTCAGACTCCCTCTGTCAATCTCTACCAAGTCTGTGCGAGCTCCCAAACAAACGCCCGCCCAAACCATTATTGATCCACCACCGTATGCAACTATAGTTTCAAAATTTGTCTGAATGTATCGTTCTCCTTTGCATCTGTATATTCTTTGCCTGCCGTCAATTTGATTTAAGAGAATTCTGCACTCATCACTAAACAATACCTTACTCCATTGGTCCGCGTTCCAAAGTCGATGTTCCTGAGCAAAAGTTAAAATGTTTCTACGATGATTTACCTCGAGCCTTGGAGCCTTGGCTGGCACAAATGAACCCAAACCAGCTTCTTCGAACCTTCTTCGTACCGTACGCTCACTTACGGTTACACCCCGCACTGCTTCTAACTCATGTCGGGCTTGGAAGGCCGTCAAACGGGGGTTCCTACGTACACGAAGCCGAATGAAACGATCATCCCTACTCGAAGTGCGTCTTTTTCTGCCTTGTCCTGCTCTTCTCACATAAGTACCGGTCTCCCTGAACCGTTGGATACTGCGATGGATCGTTGAAACTGGTCGACGAAGATCTCTGGATATCACTCTGTAGGTTTGACCATTTCTTCGCATTTCGAGTGCCCTGGCAATCACCGTTGGGGCTAAGTCAGGCATAATTCAGTCCTCAACTCCAAAAAGATACGTGATTAAAAAAAAACTAATAAAAAACAGTATTTCAATGAAATTTTAAATCAAACTCAGAAGGAAGAAATACTCGAAGTTCGCTCGAGATAAGGTGTATTTGAATAAAATTAAAACAATTGCATAAAATGTGATGTTCAGTTGTTATCTTAATTTGAAAATATTTCTTTTTAAATTAAATGACGTATAAACCAGGCAGCAACCTTATATGATACTGATATCAAACCTTTATTTTATGTTCCGCTAAATATGCCGGTGTGTATATATATATATATAGCTTTTTGTGAAAACGGGACCAACTTCGGAGTATACCCTTTACATATATATATATATTATTTCAGTTTATATATTATTTCAGTTATATTTATATATATTATTTCAGTTTTTTTAGTAATAAGTAATTTTCAGTTCCTTTCAGCAACGAAACCTATTTTTGTGAAAGGCTGCCTCTATTCACATCGATCTATTTTAAGACTAGCGCCTGAGCCCTGAAGTGACGCAACTCTATCTGTGACCCGCGGCAAGTTCAGCCGGATAACGGATCAGTTGAACCCAAACCATATTTAAACATTCCAAACATTGCTATTACGCACTTACAACAATCCAAATAATTAATTTTAAATTCGGCTAAAATTTTAACTATTTCTCTACTCAATCTTCTTAATTTTGAGGTCGGTACCAGCCCGAACAACATCCTGATAAAACAATATATTTTAAAATAGAACTCACGTTCAAATTTGCTGGTACTGACTTCAAAATTAAGAAGATTGAGTAGAGACATAGTTAAAATTTTAGCCGAATTTAAAAAGGGAATTAGGTACCTATTTAGATTTCATGGATCCCATCATCAGGTCACCACTTTTGTCAAAACGGGACCAACTTCGGAGTACCCTTTACATCAAAAAAGAATTTTGACTGATTTGGGGCGATTTTCAAAATTCTTTTTTTGATGTAAAGGGTATTATTATTATTATTATTATTATTATTATTATTATATTCATTATTATTATTATTATTATTATATTCATTATTATTATTATTATTATTATATTCATTATTATTATTATTATTATTATTATTATCTGAACTTGGTCGCGTTGTCACCAAAGTGATGACCTGATGAAGGCATCCATTAGGAATCGAGGGAACTCCTCTAAATTTATATGGACACATATAGTGATTTTGACTTTTTCTGAAGTAACCCAAGCATATGCTACCAAAAAGTAACATTTTGCACCAAATATACCCTGAATCCAAAAGCACTGAACATAACTCATCAGTCTTTAAAGACACGCGTTTAGAAATTTCGACATTGTTTAAATAACTGCAAGCATATGCAATTATGTAACTTAACAGTAATCATCACCTTTTTATATACAATACCTAATGGAATTGGCGCGTAGTCAATTATACATTCGATAGTTTATTTTAAAAGTTCTTAAAATGTGTTAATAATAATATAACAAATATGCCTAAAAAGGGAAAAAATATTATTTTTAAACAAAATATTATACCGACTTCCAAAGTAAAAATACACAAAAAAGTATTCAGAAATAAATCCTATTTTCTAAATAGGTACCTAATTCCCTTTTTAAATTCGGCTAAAATTTTAACTATGTCTCTACTCAATCTTCTTAATTTTGAAGTTAGTACCAGCAAATTTGAACGTGAGTTCTATTTTAAAATATATTGTTTTATCAGGATGTTGTTCGGGCTGGTACCGACCTCAAAATTAAGAAGATTGAGTAGAGAAATAGTTAAAATTTTAGCCGAATTTAAAAGTAATTATTTGGATTGTTGTAAGTGCGTAATAGCAATGTTTGGAATGTTTAAATATGGTTTGGGTTCAACTGATCCGTTATCCGGCTGAACTTGCCGCGGGTCACAGATAGAGTTGCGTCACTTCAGGGCTCAGGCGCTAGTCTTAAAATAGATCGCTGTGAATAGGCAGCCTTTCACAAAAATAGGTTTCGTTGCTGAAAGGAAAAGTAAACTTGCTTTTAATTTAATGTGGCTTTGGGTTCTAAAATTAAATGCAGCAAAGTTTTACAAATTATGCAAGGATGTCAATGTATACATTACAATTTAGAACGTGTTACAGCTACGACGTCATTATGAACAAATTATTAGACTTTCGGTTTGTTTCACAGTCGCCTAATATGTGTCTAATAGTTTCCGTTTTGTCGCCGCTTACCTTATTCTGAGCGACAGAGACAAGACATGCAAATAACCTATCTAACCTTTATCAGTGGATTGTGAAACAAACCATGAGTCTTTGAATGCTGTGTTATATACATTTATGGTATGCTAATTGCTCATTTTAAATTTAGATTCTAGGTAAAAATAAAACGGGCTACATTTCCTCAATACACTGAACCATTTGGATCCGTTCAACTAATTTAGAATGACCTTTAAGCGATAACAGCGTCTGCGTTTGTTTTGCTACATTAAATGAAGAAAAAATCGCAATTGTTCGAAGCAATTTTCCTCATATTATTACACAATAATTATCGCGGTTGTTAAATTTGGGATGTCGTGGAATAATTTCAAAGTATTTTTATATACATACCTAATTCAGTTATAATTCTAGAAGCCATATCGGTAGCGAATTGCAATCTCAATTTTGTGTGTCTTCGCCGTCGGCCGATGAAGGACGGATTTAGGTGGACCTTGTGCTCAATGATCGCCGGACCTGTGGACTTAGGTGGACTTAGATCTCATTAATGGTTGCCGGACCTGTGGACTTCGTGCCCAGTGATGTACAGCTTCGACAAGGACTTGTGGCACGTGAGGTCCCGCACGCAGTCCGAGCCCCAGGAGGAGAAGGATGAAAGTAAATTTTTTCGTAGTAACTTTATCATAGAAACTTGGGTTTCTTAGAATTTATGTAAGTGGTTTGAAATTGGAAATATTCAGAGCATTGAGAACAGAACTCTGGACTAATACAATACAGTTGTGTTGAATATACGAGGGCTGATTGATAAGTTTCCGAAACGACAAAGAAAAACTTCAAAAATCTATTTAAAACAAATTTATTTCTCAACGTAGTTTCCTTCTACCTCGATGCATTTAGTCCAGCGCTTCTCCAATGCCGTTACACCAGTTTGATAAAATGTTTTCTCCAACCCCTCAAAATACTCGTCCACGGCAACAATTACTTCTTCATTTGATGAAAATCTCTGGCCACCTAACCATTTCTTCAGGTTTGGGGCCAGATCCGGGGAATAGAGTGGATGCGGTAGCAATTCGAACCGCAATTCATGGAGTTTGGCGACTGCAACCATTGACGTGTGTGCAGGTGCGTTGTCATGGTGGAAGAAAATTTTTTTCTTGGCCAAATGTGGTCGTTTCTTCTGGATTTCTTCACTTAATTTTTGCAGCAAGCTTGCGTAGTACTCTCCATTTATTGTTCTTCCTTTTTGCAGATAATCCACTAAAATAATCCCTCGAGCATCCAAAAAACAGTCGCCATCACTTTGCCGGCCGACAAAACAGTTTTTGCTTTCTTCGGCGCAGGTTTTCCGCTCTCAGTCCACTGCTTAGATTGTTCTTTTGTCTCGGGAGTATAATGATGTATCCAGGTTTCATCGAATGTTACATAACGCCGCAAAAACTCATTAGGATCTCGGTTAAACAGCGCCAAACACTCCGATGAATAGTCCACTCGACGTTGCTTTTGGTTTACAGTGAGCAAACGCGGCACCCATCGCTCGCAAAGCTTTTTCATTCCCAAATGTTGGTGCAAAATATTAAAAACGCGTTCAGATGAAATGCTCACCATCTCTGCTATCTCTCGCAACTTTAAGCGCCGATCATTCAATACAATTTTGTGAATTTTTTTGATCATGTCCGGATTCGTGACTTCATTTGGACGGCCAGACCTGTGGGCGTCTTCGCAGCTCTGTCTTCCACGTTTAAAATCAGTTACCCAGGTGTGAATTGTACTCAATGCAGGAGCAGAATTACCTAATTACCTAACACTGTCTAGCTTGGTTTTAATCTGGGTTGCTGTTTTCTCTTTTAAAACGTAAAACTTAATCACCGCACGAATTTCGTTTCTTTCCATTGTTAAGAAAATTTACGACAGAGAAAGTTCTACGTCCTCTCAAACAAATTCCATCAGTTCGATTAAATTCAAATTTGGCATTCTATTTTCAAAAAGATGCCAGAATATAATGTAATATTCCTTTTTTGCGTATCATTTTTTTAAGTTCGTCGTTTCGGCCAGTTATCAATCAGCCCAGGTAAAATGTGTCGGGTTGTTAGATTTCACATTGACATTTGATCTGACACTCGTGTGTTCGATTTTCAGCTCTATTGTAGGTATTATCACAGAGTTCTATTTTTAGTGCTCTGAATTTTCTCCGGCCTTCCGGATCCGGATCATTTAGACCCAGCGTAAAGGGTGAGATATATTGAAAATATTGTATCAATATATCCAATCCAATGAATACAAATGAATATTTACTCTTAAATATGAGTAACTTCTCAAAAGAAACAGTATATCAAAAGTCAATATTTGTACAGTACAGCGATTTGTATACAAAATTTCCCAAGTCGCCTGAAAATGCTCCATACTAAAGTCATACCTAGCTGTATCATCCGCCTTGGTAAAAGTGTATGAAGTTTATGGCCGCAGGAACATATTTGTAAATGGGATATAATTAATCTTGCGAACAAAAAATAAGTTGGCGACTGTACATGCGCATACTGTATTACTGAATTTGGCAACGAATTAATATGTTTGCGAGTAAATTACTAAACCATCGAAAGCACTCAGGTGAAAAAAAATACAAAAATCGGCAGATAAAAAGTGGCGAAATTTAATCCTAATTGGCACCAAAATTTATAAGTTGGCGACTTAATTTCCAGGTTGGTGACCATTATACGATGTAAGAAGCTATAAAACCAGACTGGGTTGATGAATTAATGGCTGCTAAGAATTCAATTTGCAGACTACGGAAAATCGCATTTATGCATACCATTGGGGTCTGTTTTCCTTTGGTATGGGTGTCGTTTTTAAGGTTCTTGGGGGTGCAGAATAATATGAAAATTAAATCCATTTTGAAATTCCAAAATAGCGTTTTTTTTATTAAAATTAACATGGCCATGGCCAAAATTAAAATTAACATTAAAATTAAAATTAACCTTTTCCAGGTTTCTGGGGGTGCTGATTGCAAAATTTCTTCGTAAAAATCACATAATAAACATAAATCACGTAAAAATCACATAATTTAAAAGTTGTTGGGGATGCTGATAAGGATTGATGATTATTATTTCAATATGCTATGTAGAAAATTCAGGATTTAAAAAAAAAACTCTTTTCTCAAAAAAAATACGTGATTACAGAGTTACTTGGAGGGGAGCAAATTTTTATAATTTTTTTTAGTAGGATTACCTGTTTCCGAGATAGAAGCGATTATAGAAAAAATATATGGTAATGCCTACATTGAGATACGAGCGATGTATAAAGCTATAGAAAAGTTGGAAAATTCAGGATTTACAAATTTCTTTTTCTTCCATCATGAAGAAAAAATGTGGTTGCGAGGTTACTAAGGAAATTTTCATTATTTTTTCAGTAGGACGCACCATTTTTGAGATTCTTATATCCGCCATTGTGAAATTTGAAAATAAATGTTTTTTTTTGTAAGTAACATCCCCTAAACTTAGAAAAGGACACCTAGATTCATTTTATAAAAAATAAATGTCCGCTATCTTTGAAATTCAAAATAGATATAATTTTTGGATTCAGCACCCCTAAAAACCTGAAGACGACACCCGTATCAATTTTACAGAAAAATAAATATTCGCCAGTTTGAAATTTCAAAATGAATGATTTTTTGTAATCAGTGACACCAAAAACCTAGAAAAGGATACCTATATCCATTTTTTGTAATGTCAACTATCTTAGAAATTCAAAATGGATGACTTTTTTGTAATCAGCACCCCCAGAAACCTACAAAAGGACACCCATATTAATTTTTATAAAATGAAGTATGATCGCCATCTTGAAATTTTAAAATGAATGTCATTTTCGTATCCAGCACCCCCAAAAACCTGGTAAACGACACTTATATCAATTATACAAAAAAAACAATAATAACCGACATTTTTAAATTTCAAAATTAATCTACACAATAAATACACCCCCCGAAATTGAGAAAAATTAAAAATGGGAATTTTGTACGCTCCTTTACGTTTTTTTTATGTGAGCTCGATTTGCTGCTTATTATGTTTTTTGAATTACCTACATCAGGGAAAATATATTATGTGCCTATTCTTAAATTAAATGTGTATTCTCAAATTGTCGCCAAGATGGTTATTTGTTCGCTAAAATAATATCTGTCTGCCAGTTTGGAATATTCAGTAAAAAAAACTGATATTAATTAGTCACCAGATTTTAAATTTTTTGTTCCTTATATTCTTTCACCAACTTGGTAATTTAGTATTATATTCGGTTTTTTCACACCCAAAATTTGATTGTTACGTCGCAACTTTAAATACATGACATAGTTGTATACAGCCGAACGTAAAACCGCCTCCTTTTTTTTGGAAGTCGGTTAAAAAAGTTCATACAAAAAAGTATTTTTTTAGCTAAATTAGTAAATAAAACTTTTCATTAGTTTACTTACATCATATACAAAAACATTCATTATGGTAAATAAGAACTGAAACGCACAAATATCTCCGATAGATATTTACAAATATGTTCCTGCGGCCGTCTACTTCATACACTTTGCCTAGGCGTGACATCACCGCTAGGAACGACTTAAGTATGGAGCGTTTTCACGAGACTTGCGAAATTTTGTATACAAATCGCTGTACCTTTGAAAATATTGACTTTTGATAAACTGTTTGTTCTGAGAAGTTAGTACTCATATTTAAAAATACTATTCTTTTATACAATAAAAAAAAAATCAGTCATCTAGGGCGCATCGAAACTGCGTCCCTAGTGGCAAACTATGGTAACTAATTCAATGTCATGCAAATTGTAGTTAACTTCTTCACGACGACTAGTGATAAAAACTCGTTCTCAGCACACAGAAAAGATTATATTCGCTCCATGGAAAATACCTCTTTAACATAACTTAGGTATACATTAAGTTTATGCATTGCGCTGAGCGCTCCTACGGTTACAAGTTACCCGTGTATCGAGTATCGACATCTGTGGGTAAACATATAATAAACACAATATATTACGCTTGCTGTGTCTGTGTGAAAGTAAACGCAGTGTGTCAGACGTCGCCACTGGCAGGATGCCACGCGAGTCGCGCATCACGAGTAATGGCGCCGCACTATTCACTAGATATGAACTCACTATAGGAAATTGCCGGCGATAATTCGAATGCTGATGAGTTAAATTCATTAGCCGCAGCTTAGTGCGTCACTTAATTATTTGAGAGGAATTTTGACGCGTTTGTGCACTTGCAAGTAGGTCGCAGCCATGAATATGCTGAATCACAGCATAGCCTGAGTATGTTTAGTAAATTCTTCGAATAAGACGCTTGGGCTGGCGCCTAGCATAGCAACAAAACTAGTGAAGACATTAGAAAGTAGTGCCCAATTTCATAATATTGTTTTAAACATTCAATATTATGATAATGCATTCTTGCACGGTGAAGGCCATACTTTATCTCATGGGCGATTACTGATTAGTATTCGTCTACAGTCCAAACGTAACTTCTACCTGCACGTATTAAATATGGCGCCCATACTGAGTACGGGTTTGTCGCAGTAACTCAGAACGTGACGTTGATCTGTCCATGTTCTAATCCGAGGATCAAACAATCGAGCGATTAGCTCTTCTATGGCTGCCTGGGTGATTTGATTTCGATTACGACAATCCATTATTGAATCCATATTCTGGAGAAGGATCTTAAATCCGTAATCAAGAGAAACCATCGGGGGACAAATTACGCTGTCAAAGTTACACAGCTGTTAAGGTCGAACGTACCTATATTACGTGACCACTTTTTATCTGTTTTTTACCCCCGTCCCGGGTCTCCGCATACACAAGTAGTATATGCCGAGACCCCCCCACTCCTTCTTTTTACGTAGTAGGTACCTACTAATGGCCGTCGCGCAAGGTTTTCCTAGAAGATGTTGACTACGTGACGTGACAAAAACCTAGACCCCCTCCCCACTCCCGGTGACCAAGCGTAGTATTTTGAAGCCAACAAACAGGTCACGTAGAATGGGTTACGTAGTAACTATTTAGTAATTTGTAATTAATTTAGTAAAATATTTAGTATTTAGTAATTTGTGGTATGTCCATATTGCTTTACCAGATGTTCCAATATTTATGCATTGTGGCAGAGCCACGTCTCGGCATAAATGGGCCGGCTCGACCGCGTAAATACCACGGCCTCACAGAAAACCGGCGTGAAATAACGCTTACGTTGTGTTTCGCCGAGTGAGTAAGGTTACCGGAGGCCCAAGGTGGGTTGGGGATTTTAAGGACTGGGAACGCAAGACTCACTACACTTTTAACTCCTCTGGTGTTGCGAGTGTCCATGGGTTACCATGGGGTACGCTTACCATCAGGCGATCCATCTGCTCCGTTTCCTTGTTTCCATAAAAAAAAAAACATTTGGGTTTTCAAAGTCGCATGATGTAGGTAAGCAACTCGATATTGTTGGAACGATCAAACTAGTGACTCGGAGTCACCTTTCAATCATCTCGTTATTGTTTTCGGCTAAGCTTAGCTCGTAGGTATTATCTTAATAGAATCTTTTGATCCCCTTCCTTCCCCTGAATTGTAAGAAATTATTTGTAAAGCGCGTATTCCACCTCAGACGTCCTAAATGATTCAGTAACTAAATTCAGTCAAGTGAAATAGCATATAGGAAATTAGGATCCTAATTAGAATCCGAAATCGGAAGAAGTGTGGCTTCTAATAGCTAAATGTGGCTAAATTGTGGCTAAATTCTAATTAGCTTTCTTTTTAGGATCCTAATTAGGAAGTTTGAATTTAGTGAGATGGAATTCGCGCATAACGGTTGATACGCGTCTCATTACGTTCCAAATGTGCTAAAAGAGATTAATTTTAGGAATATTTTATTCGTGTACGTTTAAGTGTCTCTACGTGTAAAATTTTAGTGCAGTGCGTTGGAAGTGTATTTTGGACTTTTGTATTTCAGTCACTAACGGTTCCTCTCGATATTATATGCTAGCTAGTATATATTATACAATAGAAGAATGTTTGTTGTTGTAGGAAGCGAGAGCCCCGCGAGCGCGATAGGGGCGGAGGCGCCGCGGGAGCTGCCTAACGAGCTATCGGCGCCCTATGAGGTGCCGCAGTTCCCCATCGAGCAGATCGAGAAGAAGCTGCTCATACAGCGCCAGCTAAATGTCAAGTGAGTCCAAAACACAATTAGACCAAACTACTGCAATACGTTATACGTACCTACTTGTAAATTTTATCATATTTTTGACATCATATAATATTTAATTTTGTATTTAAGGGTTTAAAAAAAAAGTAACCTCAATTCACACGTCCCATACATCCCATGCGGATGAAATTTTTTACTGTACCCATCGCGTCGTCGTCGTTCAATACATGGCTTTTCTAAAGTGAACCATTTACGAGACATCGGCCTATAAAGTAACAAGTTGGCCCCTGGCATTTCTAAACTGTAAGAGGTAGAAACTCGTTACCCTCCATACTGATAGGTCCTGCTAAATAATCTTTCGGTAAATTATTTTGAGCGAAATGGGACAATAACTTTTGAAGTTATTAAAAAAAAAACAATCAATAGTTACGGAACTCTCCTTAGTTAATATGTCCTGGCATGCTCTTGGTTAGGTTATTCAATGCGAGAATCATACATCACGGTAACATTTGCTTTTGTAAGTGAGAGTATTAGAGTAATGTAACAGCATGTACTCGTCAGCTGCACGCGCACTCGCGCTGCACTTGTCTCAGTAATTGGATGGACCTTGACAGCCCCCGGCACGGGGGATGGTCGTGCCGCCATTCGCAATGCTCACGTACTCGCGTACTCAGTAGACCGGCAGACGTACTCGACTGCACTCCCGAACCCGTACTTAATTACTCAATACTCAGTTCCTGTTGAAACTCTGTAACGAGCGGTCCGCCCAAATGTTTAGAAGTAAAATCGAATGCCAGAAGTGGACGTCTACGAGGTAGGTACCTAATTTATTATAAGATATTTTATCTTTTAATAACGCATTTTTTTATTACGCTCTACGCAGAAACATCCGTAATTATATTGAAAGTAATACCTACGCTTTATTTTGTTTTTATTAATCTGAAGAATCAAAGCAAATAACAAGTTTAATAAAAGCAGATCTTATTTTTACTTATTGATGATAAGAGAATTGATAAACGAAATTTTTTGTAAATTGTGCAATAATTGGGACTTTTTGGAATTGGTTATTCCTATATATCTCGGCTCTCTCGGCTTATTGAAATGAGTGTTTTTATATTTAATTGTACTTTATAACTTGAGTCTATAGGCCATAGGAGGTAGGGTGTTGGGAGTTGGGAGTTATCACAAGCAACACGGAGATCTATGAGTTAACTCCCAGTCTCGCGCCAAACTCCCCATCTAAAGGATGGGGTAGACAGTATAGACGTGCTTAGACCGTTCTGTCGACACAGTTATTGCAGTTATTGCAATTAAAATTGAATTCAATTATTTATTGAATACATTAAATCATTTGCTAGCCTAAGGCCCTCTTGCGTAGATCTGGGTTAAAGTTATCCCTGGGTTAAAATATCATGCCTTCTCATTCATAAATAAGAAGAACGACAGAGATAACATGATATTTAATCCAGGGTTAACTTTAACTCAGATCTGCGCAAGTGGGCCTAATTAGCAAACAGTGAAAATGATTTGTAGAATTTTATCAGTCTTCCTGTCTTAACTAAAGAAGATAACGGAATGTCTGGGATACCCTATACCTAATCTCTTGACTTGCCGTTGTCAGGTCCCCGTAACACAAGTTTTTCGGACGCCACGGGACCAGATTGACGTGGTGTGAAGCGTCCATATAAATTACTATACTTTATTGTCTCTTAACAGCCAATGAATTTTGTAGTGAAATTCTCAATGAATGCTCCCTATACAATATAGGTAGGTACTAGGTACATAGCACATTGGTAACTAACATGTGTAAGGTGTCAGTTACTGCTGCAGCTGAAGGCGGTAACACGATACCTACGATCCTCATTCTCTGAACGATAATGCTATCAGCCGTACCCACGTAATGCTGCCCACGTCGACTTTTTACGAAGATTACTTACGACGACGTTACGTTTACGCCGCTGTCAATAGTTCCTGCTAGGCCCACAGGACTTCCTGATCTTTGTAGATTAGATACTTCAAAATTTACAAATTTCACACAAGTATTCTTCCAATGTTCTGACTCATCATTACCGACCGGCGACCACTAACGTTTCCACTCCGGCTACCGAGCCTCACATGTGACATGACACATCACATGTGAATAAGCTTACACCTATGTAGTCCACCGAGCTAGCTACTGAGCGTCCGCGTCTCCTATGACCTATCAGACTCACAAACACAATTCACAATCTATTCTTATACAATTGTTTTCTCTGAAAGGCTTCTTCGTTCTTTCAAAGTGTTTTAATAACGCAATAGTTTATGTGTCTTCTTTTGATGAACTTTTCTAGTTGTTTATTTTTTTAATGCTAAAAAAGTTTACTGCCACAAATAGGTAATTTATTTCTATTGGTTACTCGATGGGACGACTCGGTATCTCTGGCGCCTGAGCACTTGATTGATGATAGTTAAACGGCAATTAATTAAGTATTAAGTTAATTTGTGTACCAAATGACTCCGACAATATTGAAGCAGCCTGCCGCCTGCTAATTCACCAAACAGTTGTAACTTGTACTTGGTCGACAATCGATATGAGTTTCGTAATAATATCAGCTAAATATTAGAACTAAACTTATTCCAACCGCTAGCCTAAATCTAAACATAAACAAAGAGACAATAGCGCACGATAATGCTACCCATTTGAAAGTTTTGTATTTACAGTGCATTATGAGAAACACATTGACATGTGTCAAAATTTGGTCTAATTTAATGTTTTTGTTTACGTATAAATTGAATTGAATCAGTGGGCTTAGCGCGAACAATTACCAACTGCGTCTTCGTATAATATTACGACAGAATAATTTTAACTATTTCTCTACTCAATCTTCCTAATTTTGAAGTCGGTACCAGCAAATTTGAACGTGAGTTCTATGAAATATTATAGGATATTCAATAATATAATTATAATTCAGCCCAAAGGCAGGTACCGACTTCAAAGTTAGGAAGATTGAGTAGAGAAATAATTAAACTTTTAGCCGAATTTAAAAGGGGAATTATTTAGAAAATAAGTTTTATTTCAAACATTTTTTTGTCATTTTTACTTTGGTAGTCGGTTTAATTTTTTGTTCATGTAACTTACGTTTATGGAAACTTTCATTTTCATAAAGTTTTGATTATTTAAATACGGCAGTATATGTACTATAATCATTCCGTGTAGTAACTACGCTACCGACTTTTGGCTTCTGAACCTAACCTGATGTGTTGTCACCTGTTACAGGGCGGCAGAATGCGGTCAATCGGCGCGGTCGTACGCCGGCAGCGAGGCGGGTGGCGCCGCAGCGGTGTTCGAGGAGGCGGCGCGGCTGCGCGGCGACGACGACGAGTTCGACTTCATCCTGCCGCACTTCCAGCGTGTCGCCATCAGCGGCGAAGACACTTCTGGGGTAAGTCCGGTCTGTGTGCTGAGTACGAGTTGTTACGGGGGAAATTAAAATAAAAAAAAGAGATTTCCCGTGACAATATTTATATATTAAAAAAAAAAAAAAATAGGGGTCGTGGGCAGGAGGCCGTACGTATCTGGCTTAGCCTCTAGTGTCTTTAGAGATTGGTGGGGCCTTTAAACCACACGGCACTTAGCTGGATCTGTCGACGGTAGGTATGACAACACGTGGCGCTTTCGGGTCCTGTGTTCGGGTCAGGAACTCGTCACGACGTGGTCGCCTAGGAGCGGACAGTCCGTGGCACAGGCCAGATAGTCATCAGATGGCGAAGAGTAAGCCAAGCAGTGCCGTACCGAGGATGTAGATAGGGGTGCTTGTACCCGTACCGTAGTTCCCCTTACACGGGGTTAAAATATTATATAAACTTGTATCTAGAAGAAGTTGAACAACCAAAATTCGGCAGGGAAAAAGAGCGTTGTCCTGTCGCGACAACCCTTTTATACCTCTACTGACATTTGTTTTTTTTTTTAACCGACAATTAGCGGTAATGCGTAATACAAATGCCACAATAAAGAAATATCAGAGATGAAGCTCTAGTTAGAAGCATTTGCCAATAGATGGCGTTGTATATCACAAATTAGCTATTATTAATATCGACAACTGCTAATAGATGACGCTATACGCATCGTTATTAGTTATAACGATACGTTAAAAAAAATGTAGCTATGCTACAGAGTTTTTGTCACTGTTCGCCGTGAAGAAGTTAACTACAATTTGTATGGCATTAGTAACTAATTCGATGCCATACAAATTGCAGTTAACTTCTTCACGGCGAGTGAAGCAAAAACTCGCACTCACCACATAGGAAACAGACCGCTAATAGTCGCTTGTCGAGTATGCAGTGTTCCTAAGCTTGATAAGCTCGTCAAGACGGTATTCCTAGCCATCAGGTCTCGTAAAAGAACAACATTCTTTCTGGGATACAATTATAAACACAATTATATATTTTAAGACACCTTTGTCAAGTAGTAAGCGAGCTGATGATGATGAATTAGTTGTAATTCATCATCATCAGCTCGCTCACTGTTATTATTTTTATTAGAACACGTCGTCTATTATTATTAGTCACCTTTCAAACGAAAACATAGATCAAAATAGGTTCATCCGTTTCGAAGTTACGACGCCACAGAGAAAAAACTCACATACGCACGTGCGCACATACGCAGACACGTCAAACTTATAACACCCCTCTGTTTTCAAGTGCTGTGATTATTAAATACATATTGACTGTCAAAACATGTTGTTATTTAAAGTTGTCATGCTTTACCAGCCAATTCTACTGTATATTCCAACAGGTGCCCTTAGAGGACCTTCAGCTGGCGTCGTCCTATCTGGTGCAAGCGCTGGAGATCCGCAAGAAATACATGGACATGTCCAGCCAGAGCTTCGCCCCCATCACCGCGCGGTTCCTGCGCGGCATGGACAACGAGGCGGCCGCCAACCACGCGCCTATTGTCAAGGTGCCTAACCGTCACATAGCCGGTGAGTACAACACATACAATACTTATCCGACTGCCAAAAACAACATTCGAAAGAGGAGAGTTATGTTTTTCGAATGGATCATTAAACATATACCTCTTATTAAACGTATATTGCTTATTTTGCGGACTCAGTAAAATAAGCCGGTGGTAATTGTAATCCTTTTTTTCTTTGTTTAACGTTCAGAAAACAAAACCTTGTTTTTTTATTCCGAATAAAAATATATTATTATTATTGGTAACAAAATTATATTTTAATTTGAAATAATTTGTAACAACCAACGTACAATACGAGCGCACACATCACAAACACTGCCACACCTCATACTGATAAACCTAGTGGAACTAAATAGTTTCTGAACCCAAGACTTGTCGTAGGGCTAGGGTTCTAAACAGACATTCATACTACACACCAACCACACAATACACACCGCAACATACACTATACACCACTCAATACACACCGCACGCATACACTATACACCGCACACCGCACACATACACTATACACCACACACCGCACACATACACTATACACCACACACCGCACACATACACTACACCACACACCGCACACCGCACACCGCACACCGCACACATACACTATACACCACACACCGCACACATACACTATACACCACACACCGCACACATACACTACACCACACACCGCACACCGCACACATACACTATACACCACACACCGCACACATACACTATACACCACACACCGCACACATACACTACACCACACACCGCACACATACACTATACACCACACACCGCACACATACACTATACACCACACACATACACTACACCACACACCGCACACATACACTATACACCACACACCGCACACATACACTATACACCACACACCGCACACATACACTATACACCACACACCGCACATATACACTACACCACACACCGCACACCGCACACATACACTATACACCACACACCGCACACATACACTATACACCACACACCGCACACATACACTACACCACACACCGCACACATACACTACACCACACACCGCACACCGCACACATACACTATACACCACACACCGCACACATACACTATACACCACACACCGCACACATACACTATACAGCACAAACCGCACACATACACTACACCACACACCGCACATCGCACACATACACTATACACCACACACCGCACACATACACTAGACACTATACACCACCCACCACACACATACACTATACACCACACAATACACACCGCACACATACACTATACACCACACACCAACCTGGGATCCACGCTCCAGTATCCTATGTATCTAAGTAACTTAGACAAGTTTTATGAACCTTTAGGTCTATTCTTAAGAATATGTTTGTATATGTAATATTTAAGAAAACACTGTATGCGTTCTAAATAAATAAATAAATAAATTTTTATATATTTGACTCGCTATAAACATCCTAAACGGTTTTATGGATTTTAGCTTAGATTCGTCTCGATTAGGACAGTGATACTGAGTATATCAAAATTAAAATAGGAAGACGGGTTATAGTTTTTAGCCCTTGGGTCTTGCGTACTTTAAGTATCAATTCGGCGGCTAATTTAGCTGATTTATACTTACTTACAAGTAAATAATTTTGGCAAATAAATCGTTCCGTTTTCTTAGATCACATTGTCCACCCGCCGTTCAGAGACGGCAAGGACCCCTGGGAGTGCCCGAACCCGGAGCCCAAGGGCTACACCATCAAGTCGGACGAGGGGGTGTTCAACCTGTACCGCACGGTGGACGGCAAGGAGGAGCGAGTGCCGTACTCTTACGTCACGCTGCAGCAGTACATCCAGGACATGAACACCATGTGCAACATGATCGCTGACGGACCTCTGTGAGTAACTACTCTAGAAACTTGAGTCTGAAAAATGGCGGCCGCCATTTAAAAAATCTCAGGTTAGCAACAACTATGAAAAAAATCAAATAATCTGATGAGTTACTTGACAGTTAATTAATTAATAGTAACATGATAAATAGAATGTGAAATTAAAGTAAAAAAACTTAATAAAAAATAAAATAACTTTCTTTTAAGAGTAAAATACTCCTTCAAGCAAAAACCAGTGAATATATAATCAAATCTTGGTTCGTCAAATTGACTTTGAGTTCGTATAGAGTTGCCAAAAGTTTGCATATAACCCGACTTTTGTTTGCCAGACTCTATCGGCCGACTTACCAAATGCTACTTAGGCAAATGCTATTTCGCGGTGAGCAGCGCGGCGGCGTGCATTGACAGCAGCGGCGACGCGCGCAGGCGGGCGCCATAGTCATATAGTGCATTTCTGTCAAGCGGTGGCGCCCACCTGCGGGCGTCGCCACTGCTGTTGGTGGAGGGATTTGCCCGCTGCCGCGCCGCCGCGCCGCCGCGAAATTCGAGGCCTATAAGTTGAGGGAGCCCACATTTGAGTCTGTCAACGTTTTGCCGCATACACACGATAGCCACCTAATTTGAGTGTTCAGTTGTGTATCTTTTATAACATCTATCACTTGAATTTTTTTCTGAAATTGAACAGTAAATCCATTTAGAAGTAATATTATTGACGACGATGGTGATGATTACAACGAATGTGTATTGCGTGTGTCGCAGCAAGTCGTTCTGCTACCGGCGGCTGTCGTACCTGTCGTCGAAGTTCCAGCTACACGTGCTGCTGAACGAGCTGCGCGAACTGGCGTCGCAGAAGGCCGTGCCGCACCGCGACTTCTACAACATCAGGTGAGCCAGCACATTTTTATTTATTAAATACCAACATGTAAAGTACATTGTTTTTATAACATGCCCCGCAAAACAGCTTGCGCAGTTTGACTGCAGGCTACAGTCTCTTTAGATTACATATCGGTATACTGGAGTACACTCTGTTCAGATACAATGTAATATAAAAGATGAAATTCGGCCAAATGAATGTGCTATACTCCACGGTAATGTATTTCTTTATTGCATTGTAAACAAGTGACATGTAAATGGATAGTGAAGCGCGCTAGTGTTCTCTTTGTTAACATTTAGATTATATTGCATCTGAACGGAGTATAAAATATAGTACCTGGGAGTACTGATACATTTAAAAAAAATAAAAATAATTACAAAAATATTTATCTGACCGATATTCGAACCCACCACATTTTGTATTATTGAACACATCAATAATTAATAATTATACATAGGTAGGTACGCACACCAAACTGCTTATCGGACTGACATATTAATAGAGTCGAAATTATTCACTACAAAAGAAAAAACACATATAGCATAAAATGCGCAGTTTCCCAGCGATAAGACCCAGCTAGATCGATGTGACGTATCTTAAGTATATGTTCGTGACATAAAGATGTGACGGACATATAAGATACGTCAAGAAAATACCGTTTGATTAGAATTAATTGTTTTTGTTTTTAATTTTGAATGTTATTTAAACAGGAAAGTGGACACCCACATCCACGCCGCGTCGTGCATGAACCAGAAACATCTGCTGCGCTTCATCAAGAAGACGCTGAAGAAGCATGCTGACGAGGTATGAAATTCACTGTAGAGCCAAACCTTTTTATTCTGTAGTGTAGTGTAGTCTTTGGGTGACGTCACAAAATTGACACCAGTCTTTTTCCCTAAGCAATATTGTAATATGCAGGTGGTGACGCTGCACAAGGGCACGCCAATGACGCTGCGCGCGGTGTTCCAGTCCATGAACCTCAGCACCTACGACCTCACCGTCGACATGCTGGACGTGCACGCGGTCAGTACTCAGTCAATCAATCAATCGTCGACCTCTGTGGCTCAGTGGTTAGCACGTAGGCGCCTAAGCCGGAAGTCGTTCCCGCCGAAGGGACAAAAAGTTTGTCTGTGTATTAAATATATGTAAAGTACAAAAGTATTAAGTATATTTATCTGGTACCTGTGATACAAGTTCATCGGATAGTTCATCGGAGTACGGGACCAGATTGACGTGGTGTGGAAGCGTTCATAGACAACGCTATAACGCTACGCTTTACTAAAAGTAAAGTAGTACCACTATAAAAGTGGTTTAAACTGGTTGTATAATAAATCTAATGACATATAGTTCCTAGATAGGTGTAAGTAACTCATCTCGACTATTTATTTAAAAAAGCATGACGTTTACAAACTGGCGAAAGTCAAAACAAAAAAAAAACAAAATCAAAATTCTTAATTAAATACAAAATGAAAGTATATTCTCCGTTTAAAATATAAAATTGTGTCGCTCGTGTCGTGACGTGGCCTTACCTTCAAACACTCCAAAGAGCCAAAAGCAGTCTCACTTCACAGAACACAGACCTTATAAAATTTTGAAGGTCAACATTTGGGAAAGTCTTAGTTAAATGAGAGTTCTTTTATTGATGTGTTAGTATGTGTGTTTGTTGACAGGACCGCAACACGTTCCACCGGTTCGACAAGTTCAACGCAAAGTACAACCCCATTGGCGAGTCGCGCCTGCGCGAGGTCTTCCTCAAGACCGACAACCACATGAACGGGAAGTACTTTGCTAGGATCATCAAGGTCAGTAACGCATCTATGTATCTGTCTACTAGGAAAATAAAACCTCGCTATGTTGCGGAAAATTGGGTAATTAAATTAAAAATTTTATGTCAAATCTTAGAGATTTGACCAATCACAAAACAGCTTTCCGTAGTGTTGCTACAAAAAGCATTAAACACCCTCAGCGCATTTTTTTCTGGTCAGACTATAAATGATATTAGATAACGTTCAAGGGGTTTCTTCTACATATAAAGGTTGTCTGAAGATAAAATTGTACTGATGATATAAACAAATTCTTTTTGACGTTTCTCTTGTGTAAAATATGATTCTATTTTTACTGTATTGCACCCTTTTAAATTCTTCAAAGTGTTCATGGTCGTACAGGAGGTGGCGTTCGACCTGGAGGAGAGCAAGTACCAGAACGCGGAGCTGCGGCTGTCGGTGTACGGCAAGAGCCCGGGCGAGTGGGCCAAGCTGGCCAAGTGGGCCATACAGTACGACGTGCACTCCGACAACGTGCGCTGGCTCATACAGATCCCGCGCCTCTAGTGAGTGCACCGATTACTAACATCATTGGAAATAGAAAAATATTTATTTACCTTTTTACAGTTTTTTGTAACAATTAATCAGAGATTAATTGTTATACAGAGATTAATTAATTATATTGGTACCACCTAGCAAGTAATAAATATTCTTGTACGAGGGCGGCACTGAAAATTTCTGGAATCAAGGAAGTGACACAACATTACTATTTAAAAATGTATTTATTGCTTTTCGAAGTATTCTCTGCGAAATTTGACACATTTTTCCATACGATGGAACCAATCATTGAAGCAACCATTCCATTCGGAAGTTGGGGTCTCCAAAATGGCCGTTTTGTAGGCGTCCACAGCTTCTTCAGGTGATGAAAATCTCTGACCACGCAATTTATTCTTTATTTTAGGGAAAGTATAGAAATCATTAGGGCTTAGGTCGGGGCTGTACGGCGGATGGTCTAATAATTCTATGATTTCTTGCTCTAAAAACTCTTTTGTTCTGTGCGCGGTGTGAGAACTCGCATTGTCGTGATGGAGGATGATGCGGCGGTTGCAGTTCTCTTTACGGAGTTCAGAAACGACCTGTGGCAAACAAATGTATGCATACCATTCTGCATTAATCGTTCTTTGTCCCTCAAGAGGAATAGTCGCAACATGGCCGGTTTTGGAGACAAACGTGGCCACCATTTTTTTTGCAACACTCCGTGAACGAACAATTTTTGTTGGCTTTAACTCATTTTCGAACACCCAAACTCGTGACTGGTTTTTGTTTCGGGTTCGTACGCGTATATCCAGGATTCGTCACCTGATACGATGTTGTATACCTACAGCATATTTTGAGGATCCTGCGTGGAATCTTTCGAGAGTTCTGACGCACCAAGTAACGCGAGCCGCTTTTTGCTCTTCACAGAGCAAATGCGGTATCCATCGGGAAAACAACTTTTTTACACCTAATTGTTCATGCAAGATTATTTGTATTTGACTCACGCCAATGTCTAAAGTTGCCTAAATTTCGCGGTATGTCACATGTCGATCTTCCTCAATCAGCTTACGCACAGCATCAACGTTTTCTTGGGTGACTGCAGTTTTTGGACGACCTTGACGGGGATCATCACTGAGCTTGACACGTCCACGTTGAAATTCAGCAAACCAGCGATAAATTGTGGTTTTGGATGGGGCTTCATCACCAAATGCAGAAATCATCCGGTCAACACAATGTTTTTGTGTTAAACCACTTCGAAAGTCATAATAAATCATCGCTCTAGAATTTTCTCGAGTCAATTCCATTTTCTCAACGACTAAACAAGTTTGACAAGACCTTGTGACAAGACCGAGAATCTTTTTTTAAATAAATAAACGATTCGATTTTTAAAACCAAGGAGTTTTAAATTAAAAAGATTTTAATATGACAGGAACAGTGGAAATATTCCATTCCCGATACTTTTAGTGCAGCCCTTGTATTAGGAGGCCCCCGCTCTTTCTTAAAACTATCATACGTGACAATGATTATAACTGCAATATTAAACGAGTTTAAAAAATTACGTTAATGCGACATAAGCCCGTGCCAATTTCTCAGAGCAAGCAAATAAAGACCACATACCTACATTTTGAGGCCTGAAACACGTGCCTTCGTCCAGTGATCCTCCATTCAAGGACCGCTTGACAGGAGTGCATTTCTGTCAAGCGGTGACTTTGGCGCTCGCCTGCGCGCGTCCCCGCTGCTGTCACTGCTGTCAAAGCCCGTCGCCGCGAAATTCGAGGCAGCGCCCTTATTGTACCCATAACATTTTGATAAGATTACGTATTCTCGATTGGGTTGGCACGCTGTCCTGCTCGCTCGCGTATGATTTCACGCGTATGTGAATGAGTCAGTACGCTAACCGAAACGCTTCAGGTGACCAGATCAACTCTTCGATTATTGCAGTAGAATTTTCACTAGAATAGACCACGGGGAAGGACATAGGCTACTTTTTATCGCGGCAAAATGTACGCATATGAAGTCGCGGGAAACATCTAGTCGTAAATACAATCTTCAGTTGGTAATGTCGTTTATCTCTTTTCAGCGACATCTTCAAGTCGAACAACATAATGAAAAACTTCCAGGAGTTCCTCAGTAACATCTTCCAGCCGCTGTTCGACGTCACCAACGACCCCAGCTCCAACACAGAGCTGCACAAGTTCCTCACGGTAGCGTACTTCATCCACTTTGATAAAGAGAATTACGACTACATCATTTTTGCCTTCCCTTAAATTTAGTATGTAACGTGTGTGTGTGCAGCACGTGGTGGGCTTCGACAGCGTGGACGACGAGTCGAAGCCGGAGAACCCGATGCTGGACGCGGATGCGCGCGCGCCGCCGCACTGGGACGACGTGGAGAACCCGCCCTACGCCTACTACCTGTACTACATGTACGCCAACATCACCGTGCTCAACCACTTCCGCAAGTCAGTGCATGCTTCATCTATGTTCGTTTAAAGCTCGGAGAATAGAGTAAAGGAGTACCATCTCAAGACAGAAAAGCTAAACATTGTCCGATACAAGTATTTAAATAATAGTTTCAAAATTAGTTACTTCAGAAAATCATGAAAATTCTAATTACTCGCGTAGGTAGTCGAAAATATTTTTTTTTTTTTAATATAACCGAGTAAGATGCTAAGATTTAGTTTTCCGTTTATATTTTGACCCTTTAGACCCTTGCGACAGTAGCGCCACCCCTTATTAAACGCTTTTTTCATGTAGAGAAGGTACGTAGTTCTTTACTCCAGTCTCCATCATTTAGTCTTTAATAAAATTATTATGTATTGTACAAACGATTTAATTACGGAAAATTGTTCCTTGTTCGTGAACCTTTGAAGCCGTAATAGTAGTCGTAACGACTTGAAGGGAAATACCTAGTTGTGACGTCATGTATGACCAACTGTAATCGTTCGATTAGGCACAGAGGCACTATACTTTATTGTCGGCCAGCAATTCAAATGCAAACGCACTAGCTACTCTTTATATCAATAACCGAAAAATAATTAAGTTATGTGTACTTTTTTTAGGTTCCAGTCTAGTCTAGCCACTAAGCTTATGTTTAACTTATCATGTAATTATTACAACCTGTTTGTGTACTATTTAGTACAATACATTAAACAGCATAGATAAATAAATAATTAACATAAATATGCGCGTGTGTGTGCGACAGGGAGCAAGGGCTGAACACGTTCGTGCTGCGGCCGCACTGCGGCGAGGCGGGCCCGGTGCAGCACCTGGTGTGCGGCTTCATGCTAGCGGAGAACATCTCGCACGGGCTGCTGCTGCGCAAGGTGCCGGTGCTGCAGTACCTGTACTACCTGGCGCAGATCTACATCGCCATGTCGCCGCTCAGCAACAACTCGCTCTTTCTCAACTACCACCGCAACCCGCTGCCCGAGTTCCTGGCGCGCGGGCTCTGCATCACGCTCAGTACTGACGATCCGTTGCAGTTCCACTTCACAAAGGTATAATAATTATTTACTCCTGAACCATAACATAGCATATACTATCCGATATAACATTAATCTTACGAAATAAGTGAGTATTGCAGAATATTACAATTGGAACATTTTATTTTCCAGTTTTGTAATATTTAGTCATAGTGTATTGGAGTGGACCCAAACTAGGAGGAAGCCTGTATCTTGGTGGTTCATAATCCATACAATCATTCACAATAACCTAAATTTATCACATCCTATGCGAATCGCTTCAGGAAATCAGCAGACTGTGATAAAGCTAGTCAACCCGCTTGCGACACATTTAATGTACACGTGTGCGTGCGCGTAAGTACGTTAAATGCGTCCAAAGTTGCAAAATTTAAAGATTACTCGCTGATCCAGCACACGTTGTTCTGCCGTCTATATGCCGTATATATCACTCGGTGGTATATAAAATAGTTTACGACCTATTCTCAGAAGAATAAACACAAAATATTTCATAAAAATAGGACGAGTTATTTCGGAAGATTTAGGTTGCAAACACTGTGACAAGGAAATTATATATATATATATATATATATATATATATATATATATATATATATATATATATATATATATATATATATATATATATATATATATATATATATATATATATATATATATAATTAAATGCGCATATTTATTATATAAATAAATGCGCACCCGACGCATTTACGTACAAGTGTACGTTAAATGCGTCGTATGCGATGCGAACTAAACTGATAATGATACTAGTCCTATAATACTGTGCGTGCGCAGGAGCCGCTGATGGAGGAGTACAGCATCGCGGCGCAGGTGTGGAAGCTCAGCTCGTGCGACATGTGCGAGCTGGCACGCAACTCCGTGCTCATGTCCGGCTTCCCACACGAGGTACCCAGCTTTTTTACCTACCGGCAGTTTTACATACACGTGTTAAGCGTCATTCAGCGTTTTTCTGTAAGGTTCCGTAGGGGTGTTGCCCCTCAGTAGATCCAGTCCACTTGTGTTCAACGTCTCGCAAAACAGTAGTTTTTTACGTAACTGTCTTTATGTTATGTAAAATGTTTTTGTTGTGGTAGACAAACGTTATATCTATGGAATGGCATCCCCAGATGAAGCAGTACTGGCTGGGCCCGAACTACACGAAGGAGGGCGTGGCGGGCAACGACATCACGCGCACCAACGTGCCCGACATCCGCGTCTCCTTCCGCCACGAGACGCTGCTGGATGAGCTCACCAATATATTCAAGGTGGGGACTCCTCTTTGCGGTTGCATACAAAAGGCTATTTCTCGTATTTAAAAATGTTCAATTCGCAGTATATATAGTGTCACTAGCACGCGCACGTTTTGATGATAAATAATATAAATAATAAAAATATCTTTAGTGGCAAATAAACATCATAATACAGTATTAAACCCGCCAAACTGCGTCACAGTTCACTTCACAGTCGGCAGGCTGGTATTGCGCCCGTTTTATACATCTTTTTAAACTTTTTAATTAAACAATAATTATAGTAAACATGTTTAGCAACACTATCACTATTGTACTTAACAGTAATACTTTTACTTAATACATATTAAACAGAACAGCAATATTTTTAGAACGTAAATATTATTTGGTAACATTAAAATTTTCAATTTATTTTTAACAATTACTCCATTTACTTTACAACTACTATCGTAGTATGATGCTCGTGCGAATGCGACCTCTTTGCTTGCGACTGAAGCCAGACTGCGAATTGAACATTTTTAAGTACGAGAATTGGCCCTCAGGTGAAAAGGTAAAAAAACAAGATAAAGTCTGACCAGTAAAGAAACATAGAAAATGAAAGACTGACTTTTTGTAGTTTTTATATAAGTATACAGAGAATACACACAACTAGTACACAGCACACATTACAACTTAGTTTTGGGATGTTTGTCTGTTATTTTTACTGTGTTGCTTTGATGTGTCTAACCTCAAGCATCTTAATTTCGAACCCCACGGATAAACTTGTCCATAAATAAAATACATAAAACCGTTTTCAGGAGGGCATGTCGGCGCGAAGGTAGCCGCGAGGTCCACCGCATTACGCATACCATCCTCGATAGTTCGTCATACAATATGTCAATATATCACATATAGATCATAATATAGATCACCGACAGAGTGCCCCGACTAATGTTAATCTCGCATTGTGATTAAAACAAGTGCCATTCCAGCTAGCGTGCCATTGAAGCGCGAGCGCTCGCGCTAGAAAGTAAACGCACGTTTCCTCTGAAATGTATACAACTTATACAAGGCGCCATTCATAAGTACACAATGACTTTGTTCACTTTTAAATGGCTCTCCGCTGCCCAAATTCTCAAACACTTCATACAATTAAGAGGCTCTCAAGCCACATGCTGTCCTTGTAATTCTGCCAAGCGGAGGCAGAGACAGCCTGTTTTAAGGAGCCCCTAACTATAAGAAGCGTATGGAATCGGCCGTCGTGTACATTGTCAAAGGAACTTATGACTCATATTAGTGATACATAATATGACAATATTGGACTTTATATAGTATATACCTATCGCTTGGAGGCGGCCGCGGAGTTGGCGAACACGTTAATATGTACCTAGCCTATGTTATTGCTTGTCTTATCTTTCCTTATAAATTCTAACGTTAACAATATAACATTAGATTTTGTATCAAAACGTCTTTTCCAAATTGTAACTAAGTAGCTGCAAGAAATGTTTGTTATTAAGATGTAATATTATGTGCCTAGAGTAACCATATCCATATCCGCATATAGGGGATCACGTAACATTTCTACTTCACATAGCGAACCTCTTAATGTCCTAATAAATAATTGGTCTTTGTGAGTTTTTTATGAATAATAATTAAAAATATACTTTTTTGTAAACATTGCTTACTTTTAAAAATTGGGTATCTTATTTAAAATATTAGAATTGTTGTGTATGTAGAGATTATTTATTTTTAAGTGCTAATTGTGTTGTTTTATAATGTGTTGGTAATGTTTTGCTTGTGTTTGGTCGCTTTACTTTTAAACATAACCTTTACACTTCAATCAACTGTTTTATATTGTACTACATAGAGACACACACATGAAATCAGTGGGTACATTTATTTTTTAAGAAAAAATACATATGCGTTATCAAATTAATTTCTTATGAAATATTTATATTACTTTACTGTATTTTTGTTAAGATTATATTTCCATAACTTATGCAGATTTAACCTAAATACTCTCACTAGACACAAGAAAAGCATCAATACTGAATTTACAAGACTAGAAAATAAAGCATACCGTATAATCGCTCGGTCCCTTTTGTTCGCGTTGGTTGGACTCACACGTGTACGCACTCGGTACGCGAGGTGCGTGCGTGCATACCATGCGCATGCGTGGTAGCCGAGCGAGAGTGACGTCAACGAATTTACTGTTTATACTTTATAGTCTGTTAGTATATACTATATACGGAAATTAAAGTTATCATGTTGTTAGAAATAAAATTATTTCGTAAATGTCGTGTTTCTATTTAATAGTAAATAGTATAGAATCCAAACAAGTATATTAGATTTCATCTATCGTTGCAACAGCTGTTGTTTTGTAACGTCTATTCTTATCATTTATTATTGAGACATCTCCGTGGTCCAGTGGTTTAGAGCTTAGCTCTCGACTCCAGAGATCGTGGGTTCGATACCCGCGTTGGAACAACTAAATATGTTGTTTTCAAGTCTGGTTAGGACAATCACCTAATTGTCTGACAATAAAGATGATTCGTGCGTCATCCGTCCCACTGGGTTACGAGACTAACAGGAAGAGCGAGTGCTCTAGTATATTGCGCACACACTTGAGCACTATCAAATTACTCCTAGATAGCTGGTCTAGTTTCAATAAAACCGGTCACCGTCACCGCAATCGGTGTGGGGAGCTATTATTATTATTTATGATAATTGTAGAATCTTAATATGATATTACCTACCACGCCGTTGTTTTCACTGGTCGTTTTATAAAATCAATAGTAAAATATAGCTGGAACGACCATTTTATGTTACGAGGAGCCCTTATATATGTATCTGTGTATGTTTTAAAATATAATATAGTAAATATAAAATTAATACGCATGAGTCAAATACACAAATAATTGTATTTCCACGCTGTTAACTCGTGTATATTATGCTTAATATATTGTTCTGTCCACGTAGATCAAGCGGAGTGGCACGCCCATGCCTTCATAAGGTACAATCTGTAACGTCAATTTCTCTGTGTAATGGTAGCATGTGATTTTTAACCGACGCTCTACACTATCGCCGCGAAGTTCGGTGAACAGTAGCCCAAGCACGAACAATTTGCGAAAATTTCATTCGATAACGAGTACCGTATCGTTGTCGAATGAAAATTGTAAAAGCGCTGTCATCACATACAATTTTTATTCAATGACGATACGAATACCTTTCCGCGAATTGTTCGTCCTTGGGCTACGGCGGGAACGGTAGTGTGCAGGCAAGGTTCACGAGGTTTCCTACTACTTTTTCGTGAATTAACGCGGCGATAGTGTAGATGCGCTACTATAGTTATGTTGGTAACAAAGTCAATGGCTTAACCGGATACCAGGTACGTATAAGACGGTGGCCTTTTAACTACTTTTGTAACTCGCTTTAAAATATAAACGTTCTTTTATGACGAAATTATACTTTTATTTAATTGTTTGCCGTATAAAGTTATCAAATATTTTTAATAAGTGTTATGTGTTTATATAAATACGTTTTGTAGTTTATACATTGTTAATGCAGTTTTCTGTGTGCAATTTTATAATCATACTTTTAATAATGTTCTTAAAGGAAAGCTTACATATTATGAAGTTTAATGTAAGTATTTGAATATACAAGAATTATATATAATTAATGATAAACGACCTTAAAATATTAGGTATTTACCTATGAAATTGCCGTTTTGTATGAAAAAATTTAAACGAATTTTTTTCATGTATTTTTTATTTGTATTAATTGAAGTAATCACCCATGCAATCAATGCATCTTTGCCAACGCAGTGGCAGTTTATTGATGCCCTTCTTAAAGAAATCAGCTGGACGGGAGGCAACAAATTCTTCAAAGGCATTTTGTACTGCCTCTCGGATATTGAATTATTTTAGGCACAAGGTCTGGTGAGTAGTGCGGATGACGGAGAGCTTCCAACCCCAGTTCTTGCAACTTGGAGACCGTCTGCTGTGCAGTATGAGGTCCGCGTTGTCCTGCAGGAGCAGCGGAGACGAGCGATTGACCAATGCTGGTTGGAGATGTGCCAGCTTCTCCATCATTGTGTTCAGTTCTTCACAGTACACATCTGCAGTAATGCTCACCCCGTTTGGTAAGAAGCTGTGATGAATCACACCGGCGCTAGACCACCAAACAGTGACCATCACTTTTCTAGGGGTAAGTTTTCGTTTAGGGCATTGTTTAGGTGCTGAACCAGGATCCAACCAACTTGCTGGGCGCTTGCGGTTATCAAACAGAATCCATTTTTCATCGCAGGTAATAATGCGGTTCAAAATTCCTTCATTTGTGTGTCTGTTGAGTAGTGCAAGGCACATCTCGACGCGTACTTCGCACTGGCGATCATTGAGTTCGTGGGGCACCCATTTGTCAAGCTTTTTTACCTTGCCAATTTGACGCAAATGGACCAATATTGTTTTGACGCTAACGTCGAAAGCTGCTGCTAATTCAGCCGTAGATTGTGTATCATCAGCTTCCACAATCGCCTTTAATTCGTCATTGTCGACCAAAGTCTTCGGACGACCGCGAGGTTCATTTTTCAGGTCGAAATTTCCAGAACGGAAGCGAGCACACCAATAACAGGTGGTACGTTGGTTTGTAGTGTTAGCTCCGTAAACGTCGTTGATGTTGCGTGCCGCTTGTGCCGCGTTGCTGCCACGACGGTACTCATATTCCATAATTACTCGAATTTTTAACGTATCCATGATGACGAAAAAGATTGAAATGCGATGAAAATGTAACACTAATCAATAAACAAATGACTACTTGTGGAAAAAGAATAATATGTTTTTAAAATAAAATTAATTTGAAATTAGAATTCTTAGCCAAACTTATTTTGATTTGAAATGGCCAGTACTGCAGAACGGCAATTTCATAGGTAAAGACCTATTATTATGAATTTTATTACATAACACAGATGGCTATATGTTATAAGTAATAGCTCGCCAGAATGGTGGACTAGCACATTTGAAATACACCATCTAATTGTGTATTTTGATGCTGGCAACACCGTCACATAATGTACTAATGTTTGCAGGCGCAGCAGGCGTCGTGCTGCTTCCCGGAGCGCGCGCCCACCTCCCCGCCGCCCCCGGACCTCACCGCGCCCATCGTTAGCCTCAAGCGGCCTTCGCTCGTGTAGGCCACTAGAAACCAGGGGCCAGGCTGCTCAGACAATGTACAATATCGAAAGGATGATGAAAATAGAATATAAAAAAACGTATAAACCACGTTAGCGACGGAATATGTCAATTCCATATGAATAAATAAATTGATTTTTTGTTTCTTAAGTATCGTTTTTATATTTTCACTGTAGCTAGGGGACACACTTCAGGGGGCCTAGCAGGAACACTTGACAGCGGCGTAAACGTAACGTTATCGAATGAAATTTGTATGGGCGCTGTCATGATTTTGAATGATTTTCATACAAATCTCATTTGATAGCGTTACGTTTACGCCGTTGTCACATGTTCCCGCTTGGCCCACAGGGCTTGGTTTAGGTGGTGTTCGAGACGAATAGAAGTTATAATTAAATTCATTATTTTAGATGTTTATACAATAAAAATTGAGAATAAATTTTGTTTCCTTACTTTCAAATACTCTTCAAGTATTATCATATGTTTAAGCTTCAAGTGGGAATGGGAGCGGAAAAGAAAATATTGAATAATGATTGAGTTTTTATTTTGAAAATAAAATATCTCTAACACAGTGTTCACATTACAAATAACTCATTTACAAGGCAATATTTTCATCTACTTAAATCTACAAAATGTTTTAGGCCTTAGTCTGATTCTTTAAATCAATGCCGCCAACATTTTGTGTAAATGGAGCGACCATCATAATTATAAACATTTACTGTCCTCGCAAATAGTCCCGAGTCGAGTGAAGTCGCGTGACCACAATATACCTTTATGATGTTATTGTAACAGAGAAGGTAACAACATAATGAGTCCTATATTACACCTGTTACAAATGGTGAGTTCTAGAAGCCGGCTGCTCCAGAATAGAATGTTCCAGAAGCGAATGTTCTAGACTCGAATGCCCTAGAAGCCGGTGATATTCGTGACGGCCTGCTGCTCGTACTGCGGCGGCACCTCGCGGTAATTTAGCAGCTCCATGCTGAAGCTGGCCAGCCCCGACGACAGCGTGCGCAGCGCCGACGAGTACCCCACCAGCTCGCTCAGCGGCGCCACGCACTCCACCACCTGCAATAGGCGTCGCTGTAGTTAGTTCTCATAGCATTTTGAAAGAAAATTACATAAATATATACACAAAAAGGATGTAGTTTCCTACTAAGTAAAAAGTAACAAAATATGTTTGCCATGTTCTGTTGGAGTTGTTATCGTTAATGAAATTACAAAACGATGTGCACGAACCACGAGAGTTAACCATTTGTGTAAACGAAGATCATCTGTCGAAAAGTTAATAATTCTAAATTGAATCAATCCAAAGTAACATATTATTATTTATTATTTCTCCAAAACGAATATATGTGTAGAGTTGTTATCCAAAACTAATAAGCAATTTCTCTTGCTCGGGATAGTAACCTAGCTTCTGAGAATATTATCAACCATTGGTATGGCGCCTTCTTTATTTAAGTAAATTTCTAACAGATTTTTATTCATGTCTTTAATGAAGTGAAGAAATTGTTCTTTCCATTTGATTCAAATATTGCCAACCCCTTAATCTTTGTATACATTATTATTTTGTCTAGTGAACTCTCAACTTTAGGTCAGATTTCCGTCATGACCTACAGCTTTAGGAACCCACCTTGTTGTCATGACGCAGCTGCACGTCGTGCAGATCGGCGCGACGGCGCGCCAGGTCAGTCATGACGCGCGCCCCGTGCGACTCCGGCACCACCAGTGCCAGCCGCATCAGCGGCTCCAGCAACACCGACCCTGCCTCCGCGAAAACCTGCAACATAGGTTCATGAGAATAATTGAGATTAGGGCTACACATTAGAGGCTACATGTATATACATCATGTAGCCTCAATAAACTTTCGTTTCATTTACATTTATAATAATTTTCGTTCATACGCACACGCATTTCACACACATGCACCCTCGTACGCACACGCACGTTACTGACCTTGCGTAGACAGTGCGCGGCTGCGGCGCTGACGGCGGAGTCGGCCGTGCCGCGCCCCACCTCCAGCCAGTGCAGCGTCACCTGCACGTCCACTAGCTGGGAAATGTATGACTACACGTTATACTTAGTCTGGCCATAAATACTGTTACAATTAAAAATAAACAAAATATTACATCTGAATTTGGAATCTGTAATTTTTATATGCTTGTTCATTGGGTTTTCTCATTTTGGCGCCAATACATTACAATATTTTGCGATATTAAAATGGAGTGGGGTGATAAAGAGAACCGAATCGCTGTGATTGCATTACACAAAGTAGGTATGGAGCCAAATGCAATTTTTAAAACTCTCCATACGCTTGGTATTATTTTAAAAGATGACTTAGGACTTGCAGCATATAAGAGACGTACTGGTCATTTCTTAACTGATAATTTAAAAAATAATGGGGTGGTAAAATCGATACAACTACTGAAGCGGTATGCAAAGGCCACAGAAAAATTTTGTTTACGGATGAGATTTTTTTTACAATTGAGCAACATTTTAACAAACAAAATGACCGTATTTATGCTCAAAGCTCTAAGGAAGCTTCCCAATTAGTCGACAGAGTGCAACGTGGGCACTATCCGACTTCAGTGATGGTTTGGTGGCGTATTAGCTATGAAGAAGTGACTGAGCCATACTTTTGTGAAAAAGGTATCAAAACATCTGTACAAGTGTATCAAGATACCTTTCTTGAGTAAACTAAGGTAGTGAAGCCCCTTAACAACACCATGTTCAATAACCAAGAATGGTCCTTCCAGCAAGACTCGGCGCCGGGTCATAAAGCTCGGTCTACGCAGACTTAGTTGGAAATGAACGTTTCGGACTTCATCAGAGCTGAAGACTGGCCGTCGTCTAGTCCCGATCTTATCCGCTGGATTACGATTTATGGTCACTTTCAGAGAGTACGACTTGCTCTAAACGCCATGATAATTTGGAATCCCTAAAACAATTCGTACGGTTGGCAGTGAAGAATTTTCCCATGGAAAGAGTGCGTGCTTCTATTGATATCTGGCCTCAACGTTTAAAGGACTGTATTGCAGCCAATGGAGATCACTTCGAATAAGCTTTTTATTGTTTAAATTATTTTATGTTTATGTATTAAACTAAGACACTGTAAAAGTAATAAATGTTATTTGCAATATAATTTTTTTTTTCCTTGTTTCAGTATTTATGGCAAGACTAGGTATATTCTATAGGCCTTTTATATTACATTAATCTGGTCATTGGTGCCAAAACAAAATCTATGGAGTATGGTAGCGCCATCTAGAGGCGTCGAACGCCACTATGAATGGCATCTCATAATATCGATAAAGCAGTATTCCACCCCCCGCTTCCCCGCTCCCGCGCGAACCGCAGGAATACGCGGACAATACTGCAACAGAGTGCGTGTGCGCGACATGTGTATTATTTAGACTTTTCGCCATTAATTACCGCCCACGAAAGTGAGATATATTCCTATAGAACGCGATAAGAATTCTGGAAAGACTAAAGTGTTGTGAGCAGAAGAAAGAGAGAAGATTCCAGCAGCAGACGCCCGCACAGAAGCCGGTTCGGTAAGCGGACCCTACCTATATACCTTTCCATTACATTTAATTAATACTGCATATTAACCTGGCGACGCCAGATACCTCATGAAATACAGTCCACAAAAATATCGAAGAGAAATTATTCGCTAATCGCCAGAAACGTGGCCCGCGCGGCCAGAGTACCTAACTTGAAGTGCTACAACTTGTTGAATCTATCTACGGCAACTCGGATTAAATCAATTAAAAGTTGTAATATTGTACAAAGTACAATATAATTGGTGGTCAATCGCCGTATGCTATGTCAGCATATATATTCCACATTGTTCAATTCTATTAATTAATAAATCTGTGTACAAACAACACTCGTTGGGTTTGGTTATTTATCATCCCTTCTATTCACTGTAGAAACACTTGATGACTTGTGAAAATAGACATTTGTATTGTCTATTTTTTATCTTATTATTTAAAATATAAAAAAAAATGTAATCAGCAAGATGGCTGAGTATTTCGTAGGTACGTACCGGGCAGCCGAGGCGCGGGCCGTGTCGCAGCGCGGCGTGCAGGCCGGCGCGCACGGCGGCCAGGTACCGCGGGTGGGCGCGCGACAGGTTCGATGCGCTTTCCGCGGTTTTGTCCAGTCTGAGATTAAATAATAAACTTGAATATTCCACTTTACTTTAAAATAATAATACTACATAGTAAATTAAAAAAGTGAAAAGCATTAAAAATTAACTTTGAATGTAGAGCGTATGTATTACAACAAATTCGATTCCATACTACCTGTATCGAGAAAACATAAATTCTGGTAGTATACCGGCATTTTTTTTTTTCATTTATTAAGCCCAGCATTAAGGACGAGTTTACGAAAAGTAGTTTGACAAGTTTCCGAGTATGGAGAGCATCCGCTATTTTTGGGTACTTTTAAATAAACAAAATAAGCTACATAAGAGCTGGCAAATATCCTATGCTATTTATTATTAAATATAATCCTATTATTATTATTATTATTATAAATAATCCTAAGCACGGCCTCGTTTTGTAAAATTTGGGTAAAAAGGTTCTGGTAAATTGTTTGCCTCATAAAAATCACAATCACAATTTTTTTATAATAATTTTTAAACAAATTGGTAGATAAAGAAGTACTCTATTTGTGACAATTGTTAGTTAGACGCGAAATGTACCGCAAAACGTTAGTTTTGAAGGTTTTAGTCTCATTTGGACGCAAAATGTATCGCAAAACGTTAAGTTTTGTAGGAGTTAATCTCATTTGAATGCAAAATGTACCGCAATACAGCCAATTGATGTCAAATTCGTAAACTTTACTTATTCACATTATATTTTCCAATCGCCCACAACATTAACTATAACTCACTTGAGCACTTTATCGTGGGGCACGCCCTTGATGGGTTTGGCGGACATGGTGAGGTTCACCACCTGCCTCGCCCCGCCCACCTTGCGGTCGACGGCGTGCGCGCAGCGGGCCCCGCCCACCAGCGCCTCGCGGTACGAGATCTGCGGCGGGCCCAGCTCCACCTCGATGCCGTACTCGCGGACGATGCGCTCTTTTATCACTTCTAGATGCAGCTCGCCCATGCCTGCACACACGCACTGTCAGTGAGATGGGCAGATGTCGTCACTTCAAACTTTGATTTCTCTCTCTTTCTCTTAGTCGAAGAACTCACGATCGACCGGTTGATTAAGCTAGCCCGAGCTATCAGTAGCACAGCACCGACCTGCGAGCAGCAGCTGGCCGGTGTCGTGGTCGGTGTCGACGCGCAGACTGGGGTCCTCGCGCGCCAGCTCCGCCAGCGCCGCCTCCAGCGCCTGCGCCTGCCCCGCGCTGGGCGGCTCCACCGAGCAGAAGAACACCGGCTCCGGGACCGTAGTACCTACAGATAAATCATATTATTATACTCTATACATGGTGTATTTATATTTCCTGATAACTCTCACTACGTATGAGAGCCGCCGACAGCCTTGCATTGGCTGTTTTTTCACCTACCGGCCCGGCGCTGGCACCGGCAACCACCCGGCTGCCGGGGAGAGAGGGAGCATGTGGCATGTTTTTCCTTATAATCCTAATAGTCACCGCTGCCGCTACTGTTAAAGTGGAAAAACTGCAATTGCCGTACCTAGGCCGCGCCGGCTTTGTATAACACGCGGGCGCCGCCCATTATGGCCGCGCGTGTATGAATCATCACGTTAATTATATTTTATAGGCTAATCTCGTCAAAATTTAAGGTAACATGCAATATATATTTTTGAAACGAATTTCCAATACTGATCACCATTCTTGAATATGTAATTGTAGTTTGGGAACAGGCTGTATATCATATTAAGATGTGAAGTTACCGATCCCAAGCAGCACATCGGCGACATCCTCCGGCGCGGGCTCCGCGTCGAGCGGCAGCTTGTGTCGCGCGGCGGGCGTGAGCAAGCTGTCCGCATGGGCGGGATCCCGCAGCTGCGCAGTGAGCGCCGAGCGCGCGCGCGCCGCCGCCGCCGCCGTCGTCGTCACCAGATCGCCAGTCATCGTCGCCTGTTCCAAATAATTTCTTTTGGACAGGAAAAATCTTAATCCTATGCTAGTGATATGTTCTAAAACAAGATTTTATAAATATATACGTGAAGCAAAAACTTCACACTGCGTTTTACAAAAAATATGTATGAGTATAAAATTTGGCACAGTTAAAGTTTATATGGAGGAGCTGCACAATTTTTTTTTTTATAATACTGCTTTAATAATAAGAATATCGTTACACACACTATCTCCTTTGATCTATACATCTGATTAATTACGTCTCACACTAATGGTAGTGTAGGTAGTAATGTTATAGCGTTAACACGTACGGATTTGGTCCGCAGGCATCCGCGCACCAAATCGGGTGTCGCTACAGACGATCGGATTTCGTCGGCAAACCAAATGGACAACTCGACACTCGTGCGTTCCATTTTTTTGGCTTTAATACATTAGCACAAAGTTCTATTTACAGTGCAGTTTTTCGACGACGACGATTATGATTCCCCAAATCCATTGAGTTGTTACCAACGCTCAGTGTTAACAACTCTCACAAATATTCCTCCCCAAACTTAACCATTAATTCGAGCCTGATTAGTATAACTAAGTTTTATAGTAATACAATGAATAACTAGGTTAATATTGTACCCTACATAGATAACAATAAAACATCTTAAATAAATAGTTTTTATTGCTAGTTAGTTTTGTGTCAAAATGACATAAAGACTTACGCGATAATCTGTTTTCATTCCCTATTAATTTTCATACCCTGGGGTATGAAAATTATATATGTATGAAAATTGATTCTTAAGGGGTAAACTCCGAAAAACTGCCTTCTACAAAATCGCCAGTCGCCCGACTACTCTACACAAGTTCGGATTTGGTGCAGAGCAAACCAAATCTGATGCGATGGACTCATAAATAATAATAATTATGTTTGCCAGACTACACACGGTCTGTTGACTGTTAGCACTAGTAGGAAGGTATATTGACAAACGTCAACATGTGTAAAAAAATTATCTAAGCGGCAAGAGCCACTAAATGAATTATGGTCGAATTTCGACCACTAGGTGAACACTAGTACAATATATAATTAGAAGTGAAATGTTTCAATGGATCGTTTCGACATTATATTTTAGAACATAAGTACATATCATGTAGTATTGTTGCCTATAAGACTAGCAATGCTTAGTTACCTTGAGTGAGCTGACAACAGCAATGTTCCCACGTGTCACCTTTTCCACTGGCTTGTACTCGTCAGCTAGTGCCACGTACAGGTATCCTGTCTAGAACATATATTATTATTATTAGTAAATAAAGCATGACTTATAAAAAATTTATAGAATAAAATGACCTGTTCACTTTTGTCCCTGGCCACATTGTATATTTTTTGGCCCTTGGTGATCTCTCCGCTGTACAGCCTCAGGAAGGTCAGCACACCCCTCTGATCATCGTGCTGAACTTTAAAAGCGCGTGCTGATAGATCAGAATCAAAACACTTGTATGTTTTATTACAAGCGAATGGTGATGGAAGATATGATGTCACAGCATCCATCAGAGTCTGAACCCCAATATTTTTGTATGAACTGCCACACAATATTGGAAATGCCTTCATATCTATCGTAGATCTTCTCAATGCCTCCTCTACAAGCTTATTCTCAATATTCTCTAAGGACTCTTGCTGTATAATGGCTTCTGCTAGTTGATCATCCATGGAGGACAGATTGTCTATTAGTTCCCTGTGACGTAACATACTTTTCTCCCACTTTTGTCCATCCTTCTCAGTTAACTTTTTACGATTATAATTTTGTCCACGTCCCTGCGTCCAAATAATTTCTTCTAGTGTAACTAGATCTATTAAACCTGCAACAGCATTTCAATTTAGGTAAAGGTGTGTAAATGTTTAACTTCAAAATCAGAAGGTAAACATTTTTTAACTACATTTACCAATAAGTTTATCTTCATGACGAATAGGCAAATGTAACAATAAAGGTTCAACTCTGAGCTTGTCACGTATAGAGTTGAGGCAGATGCTGATGTCGGCATCGGTCCGGTCCATCTTGTTTAAATACACGATACGGGGCACTCTATGACCATCAGCCTGCCGCCAAACGGTTAGGGTTTGAGCCTCTACACCTGAAAGTAACTAAATATATTTTATATATATTATAACATTGTATAAGTTGTACTTGTAGTTGCTGCAGTAGTAAAGGTATCTGTTTGTTGTACTATTTCTGTTGACATTAAGAAAAAGATTGCTGTTTAGATTCAATGTAAAAGGGAAATATAAATACTACCAGCAGAAGCATCGAGGACCACAATAGCACCGTCCAACACGGCCAGACTCTGCTCCACCTCCATGGTGAAGTCTATGTGGCCTGGAGTGTCTATCAAATTTATTTGATGATCCTTCCATGGAAATGACACTGCTGCAGCTGCAATGCAATACATTAGTGATAAACTATTAACAATTAATGTAGTAATAACATTGGCTTAAATTGCGAAAATTGACGAAACTTACAAGTAATGGTAATTCCCCTCTGTCTCTCTTGTTCCATGTAGTCAGTAACCGTGTTGCCGTGGTGTACTTCGCCCATTGACCTTATAGTTCCTGAGTAAAACAACATGCGCTCAGTTGTTGTAGTTTTTCCTAAAATGATGTCCCAGAATATTTTAGAGGAAATTAATAATTTAGTCATGTAACTTACTTATAGTATGTGTAATATTTTATTTAATAAGGCAATTAATTATAAAAAATTATATACCAGCGTCGATGTGCGCTAAGATTCCTATGTTACGAGTTTTATCGATATTATTTTTTTCTTTACTTTTGCTTGCAGAGCAATACTTTCTATAAGAAACATGCCTAAAAAACTTTCGGTAATATTTGAACACACAAAATGTATTCATAACTTTATCAATTTAAAATATCAGTATTCAGCAATTTTTCAAAAGACTCGTAATTTTTCATTTAATGTCTACTTCGTTCTTCTTCATCTTGTTCATTTGAAGTCGGATGTCAAATTGGATGTCAACGCCATGTGACGTGATGTTTTTTTTTCATTTTTCGACGAGCTTCTACATAGATTTCGCATGTTGCAAAAATCTACGAATATTGAAAGTCATGTTGCCTAAAAAAATTTTTTTCGTCTATTCGATGTTAGACAACATGTAATAAACAATCTAGAACCCATTTTCGTATATCTTTAAAAAGAACGAAGATACAAACAATTTAAATTTACAATATGAAAGAGAGAGATATATCGGCCTGTGATGTCACGAATTGCACCCGCCATTCCGTGGACCCGCTATACATTTGTCATTACAAAATATATGCCGGATGCAATTTGTGACAAATAGTTTTAAAAATAAAATAAATAAAATACGTTTATTTCAGACCCATAAAATAGTCCATAAAGATATTAATAAATGTGTTATTATTAAAATAAACTTATTATAAGCTAGTATTGTTAGTAATGACATTTTTATGATAATAATTCATCGTAATATATAAATTATGTATCCGAAACATCTTATACCTAGTGCTAGCTCTATCCAATGTATTTGTATAGGGGAGTCTGATCTACAAGCAATTATTTTCAGGATGCTGTTCCAAGTGTTGCGTAGACGCTGCAGTAAAGAGGCGGCTTTTTTACGCATGATGGCGTGAAAGCCATCAGTTCTAGCCTCGGCAAACATGCCCGACGCACTGCAGCGCCACGGCAGTTGCAACAGCTTCCTGAAAACGTTGTTGTACTGAACGCGCAGAACGTTGTAAGTTTGGTTCGTATATGACACCTACAGGCCGCTCATATAAAAAGACTGGCAGAACGCCTGAATTAAAGTAATTTTGACGTCTACGTGGAATGAGCGAACCTGCGGGCGAGCATATTACCCCTCACCGCCAGCAATCTGCGCTCGCGCATCGCATCTCGCGGGTCACTGGTCACGACATGACCCAGATACCTAAAGCTATCGACTAAATTAAGCGCTACTATAGGGGCTGTTGTTTCGGTGCCTTGAACACGAGTATTTCACTCCTATTTGAGTTATATTTAAGTTAAAGTTATATTTATCTCAGATCGTTTATCTATGGACTAAGCAGAACCATGTCGTCCGCATAACTTATGTTGTTTACACACATGCCGTCAATGTGGCAGCCACATGCGTGCTGTTCAGTTCCTCGATAAGCTGATTAACATACAAATTAAATAGTAAGGGCGAGCTCAAGGCCCCCTGTGAATTTCTACACTAGGCAACATCCCTAATGCAGTTTTTATAAATAAAACATAATTCCTGCCTGCTCAAATATAGTATCCCACGGAATTACTGTACTTTTTAAGACAAAATGTAGCCTATGTTTTAGTCCAGAGCCTAAACTACTACCTACCAGACCAAATTTCATCAAAATCTATTCAGTAGTTTTTGTGTGAAAGAGTTGCAAACATCCTCACAAACTTTCACATTTATACAACAACAATGAATGTAGTGGTACCGGTATGGTTTTTATTAAGATAACTAGCTTTTTCCCGAGGCTCCGCCAGCATAAATATAGTATCGGGTGTCCCAAGTGAAAACTGTACTTTTTCGCGATAAAAAGAAGCTTACCTATGTTTTAATCCAGGGCCTAAACTACTACCATACCTTTCATCTAATTCCGTGCAGTAGTTTTTGCGTGAAAGAGTAACAAACATCCATATATCCATCCATCTATACATCCATCCACCCTCACAAACATTCACATTTATATTATTAGTAAGACTAAAAAATATTTTTATGCTAGTGTGGTTCCATTTTAAATTTTTAAACGAAAATAAAATTTCTCCTTCTTCTTTTTCATATATTTCGTCTCTATCCCACTTCAGCAATGGCATCTTCGTCGATTTGTTTTTGTGAAATACGATAAATAAAATTTATTTACAAATTTCTATTACATTATATAAATAAAATCATTAATTAAGCCCTTCATAATTTCACAATGGGAGTTCCAGCATTCTTCCGATGGCTCAGTCGAAAATATCCAAGTGTTATTGTAGAATGTATTGAACAGAGGGTAAATTAAAGATAACCTCAAAATCACTGTAATTCTAGTTTATATTCATAAGTTTACCTAATATTTACCTTTTAGCCAACCGACGTAGATGGCGAACTGGTTTATGTGGACTCTTCATTACCAAATCCTAATGGACTCGAGTTTGACAACTTATATTTGGACATGAATGGCATCATTCATCCCTGTACACATCCTGAGGACAAACCGCCCCCCAAAGACGAGGATGAGATGATGGTCGCTATCTTCGAATGCATTGACCGCCTGTTCCGCATCGTCAGACCAAGGAAATTGTTGTACATGGCTATTGATGGTGTGGTAAGCTATGAATGTTATTGAATCAAGAATATATTTTATCTTAGAATTGCCTATTGGGCAATACAAAGATAAAATATGCATTATTCGTGAAATATAGTGGCTAGTATTTTATTAACACAAACCTTAACATGAGAAGTAGTACATAAGTCAACAAAAAATATCTTAAATGAGGGCATTAGCATCCATTTGTCATTATATTTTGTTTTTAGGCTCCACGTGCAAAGATGAATCAACAGAGATCTAGAAGATTCAGGGCTTCAAAGGAGACACAAGAGAAGATTGAAGAAATAGCTCGCATTCGTTCAGAACTTCAAAGCAAGGGGGCTTATTTGCCGCCAGAGAGGCCTAAAGAGGCACACTTTGACTCCAATTGTATCACACCCGGCACTCCATTCATGGACCGACTGAGCAAGTGCCTTCATTACTATATTCACGACAGGTTCGTATCAAATTCTGTTTGAATAGTTGCATTGTGGTGTCCATTTATAAAGATACAGTTAACTATAAATTCAAGAAAATGTTAAGTTATAAATTTCGTTATTCTTTTTATTATATTGATTACTGTTTCTTTTTTTAAAAAAATACCTGTTTTTTTTTAAAGGTTAAATGGTGACCCTGGATGGAAGGGAATCAAGGTAATTCTCTCAGATGCCAATGTTCCCGGTGAAGGAGAACACAAAATAATGGATTATATTAGGAGGCAGCGAGGTTGGTATATTTTACTTACCATGGCTTATCTACACTTCTATATACTAATATTATAAAATATACTGTGTTCCAGTAGCTTGATAAAAAGGAAATTTTCTTTATTTCATTCACATTCCTATCTCTTTCAATCAATCAGTACTCTGTATGTCAGTTGTTCCATTAGTATTAATATTGCTAAAAACTATCTGATCGAAAATTTCAATATTCTTGGTATTTCGCAAAAGAAACAACTTTTTGTGGATAATTATCGGGCGAAATCAACATCTTCTGGAACAGCCCCCATATTTGTTGTTTTAAAAACTACTGGTTGGAATGGTGTATTATCCCACAGTAACATAGCACATGTTACTGTATGTGTGTATTATAAAAAAACTGAATTTACCATGAGAAAAAGCTTGTTAGTTTAACATAAAGTATTTTAACAACGTAATTCAGAATAATTAGATTTAGTATGAGAAAATATAACTGCTCTGCAACATATCCATTGTTACTTCCTTCCTTATTGTAGTTTTTGTGAGAGTAAAAAAAAATATAACATTTTAAATAATTTGCATCCGTTTCATTACACTCCAGCTCAACCCGACCATGATCCAAACACCCAGCATGTGTTGTGTGGGGCAGACGCAGATCTGATCATGTTGGGGCTGGCCACACATGAGCCCAATTTCACCATCATACGGGAGGAGTTCAAGCCGAACAAGCCCAGGCCTTGTGATGTCTGTGGACAGTTAGGTGGGTTACTATGATGAAGATGTTTTTAGAATAGTAATAAGTTTTGATTAGTAATAATAATATCTATGGAAGCTTCACACTACGTCAGTCTGGACCCGTACTAAGTGTCTGAAGGACTTGTGCTACGGGGATCAGACTACAGGAAATATAATATATTTGAATACTTTTATACTATACATATATTTAGGATTTTTATTATATTATAGACATATTTAATACACATCCAGAAACACAGAAAACTTTAGTTCCCTCGGCGGGATTTGAACGACCTCAGGCTTGCGCATCGACGCGCTCAATCTCTTAGACGCAGAATTCGTCAATCATAACAAGAGGTAGTGTGTAAGGCTCCAGCCGCTTCAGCCGCGCCGCTGCCGCGAGTCTTGCATCACTAGAACTGGAAATTAATTACCAGCTTCTATGATACTGAAAACAAGCTCTCCTAAAGGTAGACTTGTGAACTGAGCATCTATAGCGACAGCTGCCGCGACACTGCATTACACTGTGGCACCGCTCGAACGCCGTCACATATAATTCAGTACTACATAGATCTGTCGCACTGTCGCGGCGTCACTGACGGGGCGGCACTGTGGCTATAGACGCTTGCTTCGAAAGTCTACCTTTATTGTAACAAATATAGGTATCAAACCAAGGAATACTTTACAAGTTTTTGTTTTACTTCTTCTAATGTATATAGTTTATTCTCTGTTCAGATCAAATTTAATTTAAATGGAAACAAAAAGATGAAATTCGCCAAAATTAATGTGTCATTGTGTTTCTAGCATTAAATGAAATAAGTGACATTTAATTTGGTAGCATTCCATAGCGCTAAGTTATGTTTATATTAAATTGGATCTTCCGTGCGGAGTATAGTTTTTGTTTATTTAATTTATTCTCACAATGCGCGCGCAGGTCACGAGATGAAGGAGTGCACGGGCAGCACGCCCGACGCGGCGCTGGTGCGCGCGGACCCCGCCTTTGGCAACCAAGACAGCTTCATCTTCGTACGCCTGCCTGTGTTGCGCGAGTACCTCGAGAAGGTAACACTGGTTCCCTGCCCTGACTACCTGCAGCCCAACAGTTATTAGTCGAAATCAAATAATTTTATTCAGAATGCAATTAAAATGCATCGTTATGAGTCCATTGTGAGTAACTACGTACTTTTTTTTAGTAAAATGAAGGGGGGGGGGGGGGCAGCAGCAGCAGCAGCTATATTTTAATTTCTGTAAAATTCTTGTATCTCAAAAATGGTGCGTCCTACTGAAAAAATAATGAAAAGTTCCTCTCCCTTAGTAACCGCGCAACGACATGTTTTGTTCATGATGGGAGAAAAATAAATTTGAAAATCCTGAATTTTCCAACATTTCTATAGCTTTATACATCGCTTGTATCTCAAAGTAGAGCATTGCCATATTTTTTTTCTATAATCGTTTCTATCTCGAAAACAGGTAAACCTACTGAAAAAATATTTAAAAAAAAATTAAATTTTCCAAACCACTTATTTTCTTTATGATAAGAGTTTTTTTTTAATCCTAAATTTCCAAAAATTTCTATAGCTTATATAGCTGGTACTACTAATTCTGGTATTAATAATCATCAATCCTAATCAGCATCCGCAACAACTTTTAAATTAGTATTCATGTCATTTATACGAAAAATAAAAATTATCCATTTTGGAAATTGAAATTGGAAGACAATTTTATAATCAGCACCCCCAGAAACCTGGAAAAGGACACCCATATTAATTTTAATGAAAAAAATGTATGCCATTTTGGAATTTCAAAATGGATTTAATTTTCATATTATTCTGTACCCCCAAAAATCTTGAAAACGACACCAATACCAAAAGAAAACCAACTCCAACAGTATCCAAAAATGAGATTTTCCGTAGCCAGCAAATTGAATCTTTAGCAGCAATTAATTTATTAACCCAATCTGGTTTTATAGTTGCATACATCGTATAATAGTCACCAACTCGGAAATTAAGTCGCCAACTAATAAATTGCGGTGCCAATTTGGATTAAATTTCGCCACTTTTAATCTGCCGATTTTTGTAGTTTTGTCACCTCAGTGATTTCGCCAGATTAGTAATTTAGTCGCCAACATATTAATTCGCTGCCAAATTCAGTAATACAGTATGCTCATGTGCAGTCGCCAACTTATTTTCGTTCGCAAGATTAATTATATCCCATAATTACCTAGACCATAAAATATTTGTGTGCAAAGTTTCGTTCAGATCAGTCCAACCATTCGTTTTATAATAATATGATGTAACAGAACATTTCACTGAGAATGTGTCTTTTCCAGGAGCTGATGATGCCCAACCTGCCGTTCCCGTACGACTTCGAGAGAGCTCTGGACGACTGGGTGTTTATGTGCTTCTTCGTCGGCAACGACTTTTTGCCGCATCTGCCCAGTCTGGAGATCCGCGAGGGCGCTGTTGACAGGCTCGTTAACTTGTACAAGAAGTGTGTTTACAAGACCAGGGTGAGTTGCAGTCGGTATTGACGAAGGTTCGGGTCGCAATACATGGGGTCTGTCGTCTCGTATTTAGCATAGTATGTGTGAAAGCCCATTAAATGTGTATATTAGGTCAAGTTTAGAAGTGTTAACTTTTGACAAATTCATTTCGAAACTGGATGGAACAAAAAATTAAAAAACGAAATACATATAATATATATACTCAAGGTTCATTTGAATGTAGAATCATTCGATTTTGAAAAAACAAAACAATAAATTATATTTTTTTAATGTTTTACTTCTATCACTCTCTCCCCAGGGCTGGATAACGGACTCCGGGGAGGTGAACCTGGACCGCGTGCAGGTGATCATGGACGAGCTAGGCCGCATGGAGGACGAGATCTTCAAGCGCCGCCACCAGAACGAGGTCAGCTTCAAGGCGCGCGAGCGGGCCAAGAAGCAGCAGAAGGTCAACTTCGGCTTGTTGGACAAGACGCAGTTCGCGCCGATGGTAGGTGGAGTTTGTTTATAGATATAATGGTAGGTGGAGTTATTTTTAACCATATGTATGAGTAAAACCTAGCCAGGAAAATAAAGAAATCTGCACTGAGAACGCTTTCTTTTTATTGCAGCCATAATAAATAATATATAAACATAATTCTCCGAAATATGGCGAGGTCTTTTTATATTTATGGGGGTCTAAAGGGCCACTTTAGGTGTTTCATATTATGTTTCATATAAAAAAAATTCAACTCGTATTATGTGCGCCATTCAACGCATTTCTATTTAAAACTGACAAAATTGCTATTTTACAATATGATGAAATCAGATGAATCACGAAGCCATTTTACCATTTCACGATTTTTGAATGGAAAAAAATATATGAAACATAATATGAAACACCTAAAGTGGCCTTTTTAGACCTCAGGTCAGGCTATACTAAAACATTCAGACAAAGTAGTAAGTAGTCTAGTCACTGGTTCGTTACTCTTGAAACTAATAATGACAAATGGAAATTTAAGTATGTTTTATTATCTGACCAATAAAATTTGATATTTGACTAACAAATAGGAGGTGAAATATCCCTAAAACTTTACATGCCTGTATATCGAGTTTGTAAGTTAAAGTTTAAACTTAAATAAAATAATAGGTATTTACCTATGAAATTGCCGTTCTGCAGTACTGGCCATTTCAAATCAAAATAATTTTTGTTTGGCGAAGAATTCTAATTTCAAATTAATTTTATTTTAAAAACATGGAATTCTTTTTCCAAAAGTAGTCATTTGTTTATTGATTAGTGTTACATTTTCATCGCATTTCAATCTTTTTCGTCATCATGGATACGTTAAAAATTCGAGTAATTATGGAATACGAGTACCGTCGTGGCAGCAACGCGGCACAAGCGGCACGCAACATCAACGACGTTTACGGAGCTAACACTACAAACCAACGCACCACCTGTTATTGGTTTGCTCGCTTCCGTTCTGGAAATTTTGACCTGAAAAATTAACCTCGCGGTCGTCCGAAAACTTTGGTCATGACAAATTAAAGGCGATTGTGGAAGCTGATGATACACAATATACGGCTGAATTAGCAGCAGCTTTCGACGTTAGCGTCAAAACAATATTGGTCCATTTGCGTCTAATTGGCAAGGTAAAAAAGCTTGATGCTTGAGGGTGCCCCACGAACTCAATGATCGCCAGCGCGAAGTACGCGTCGAGACGTGCCTTGCGCTGCTCAACAGACACACAAATGAAGGAATTTTGAAACGCATTGTTACCTGCGATGAAAAATGGATTCTGTTTGATAACCGCAAGCGCTCGGCAAGTTGGTTGGATCCAGGTTCATCACCTAAACAATGCCCTAAACGAAAAATTACCCCTAAAAAAATTAATGGTCACTGTTTGGTGGTCTAGCGCCGGTGTGATTCATCACAGCTTCTTACCAAACGGGGTGAGCATTACTGCAGATGTGTACTGTGAAGAACTGAGCACAATGATGGAGAAGCTGGCACATCTCCAACCAGCATTGGTCAATCGCTCGTCTCCGCTGCTCCTGCACGACAACGCGCGACCTCATACTGCACAGCAGACGGTCTCCAAGTTGCAAGAACTGGGGTTGGAAGCTCTCCGTCATCCGCCCTACTCACCAGACCTTGCGCCTACAGACTACTACTTTTTCCAGAATTTGGATAACTTCTTGGCGGGAAAAAAATTCAATAGCCGAGAGGCAGTACAAAATGCCTTTGAAGAATTTGTTGCCTCCCGTCCAGCTGATTTCTTTAAGAAGGGCATCAATAAACTGCCACTGCGTTGGCAAAGATGCATTGATTGCATGGGTGATTACTTCGATTAATACAAATAAAAAATACATGAAATAAATTCGTTTAAATTTTTTCATACATAACGGCAATTTCATAGGTAAAGACCTAATATTAAAATATTTTCTTGTTTTACAGCCACTGGGAGGTGGCTCTCGGTCCATGTCCAACGTGCGACAGGAGGCCGCCGATATCCGAGTCGCCGGCATGCAGGCTGTCGCCGCTGTAAGTGTCTATATTCCTTTTAATTATAGCCTATACTCATGTTAAGTTTGCAGTGAGTTATCCGTGCAAATGTCAAAATTTACCAGAGACGCTTAAGCCGTGTTCACGTTAACCAATTTAAGTAAGTCATAAAAAATCAATATCTTCAAAGAATCTGCAGATTGTTACTGAAAACGTCCCATACAGAAGTCGCAGTACCGTGTATGAAGGTACTCAGCCACTTCATTGGTATAAAGTAATAAATAAATAAATAAATAAAATGTATGGTCACATGCGTAAACTTTGTAATGTCTGCGAAGTATGTGATTATGTTGATAACTACTATATTCGTTTTTTGTAATTTATGTAAGTAAAGTTATTATAAATGTAGGCTTTTTTAAATTATTGTTGTAAAAAAAATCTACATTTTAGTATCTTTGAAATTAACCTAATAACAAAATTTGAAATGACCCAATTGCAGCAGGAGGCGGAGCAGCGCGGGCGCAAGCGGTCGGCGGCGGCGGCGGGGCTGGACAAGGAGGAGGACGACGTGCACGACGAGGTGCGTCTGTGGGAGGACGGCTTCAAGGAACGCTACTACGAGAGCAAATTCGAGGTGGCCAGGGATAACCTCGAGTTCAGGTAACATTTCAGGGCAGTGGTAAGATATTTGAGGAGTGTAACTTTATTGCAATCTGTGTGAGTAATTTCCTGAAATGGGACAGAAGTGTGTTCCAGAAAAGCGGGTGTCATTTGATTTGATAATTGAGCGCTAGCAGTGGGTAAGTTGGCAGTATTGTACTGTGTTATGTGTATGAAGTTACAAATAAAAATCAATACGTATGTCAGAACCACACATTAGTAGAATTTACTAGTGCTCCATGATACCTATGAGGGTTTTTTCTACAATATCGGTGTCTGCTAATTGTGCAATAGCATTTAAGTTACTAGGGAGCCATAAGCAACTAGGACAATGCGCAGGTACCGCGTGGCGCTGCAGTACGTGCGCGGGCTGTGCTGGGTGCTGCGCTACTACTACCAGGGCTGCGCGAGCTGGAAGTGGTACTTCCCCTACCACTACGCGCCCTTCGCCTCCGACTTCGTCAACATCAGCGGCCTGCAGACCGACTTCGAGAAGGGCACGCAGCCGGTTGGTTATAATATATTGTTTACTATCTTTTGCCCGCAACTTCGCCCGCGTGGAACAGTGTTCGTGGCAAAAAACTTCTTTAGCAATACCTGCAATATATATAGCACAGAGTAAAAATATATACTTTGTTATACATTTTCACACGTACTTTTTAATTTTAAGGTATCTAGATATAATCTCCTAGATAATAATAATTAAATAATAAAATTGTATCCGTCTAAATAGCTTCCGAAAAACCACATTATTTCTGATCATTTTTTTAAACTTAGAATGGGTAAAGTAACCTATTATTATTATATACACATATCTAATATGCCACCGCGGACTTTCTTGTAGACCTACCTATAAAAGAGAAACAATCCCATAAATTGTTTTGTTATTTATCTCCAACGGGTTAGGTTAGGCAGCGTTTTCGATAACAGTTCCCAGACGGTTAGATTTTTTCTGACACCTTCAACAACTATCGTCATATATCAAACAATTTCCTTTTAAGGAATAACATAGACTAGTATACTATATCAACAAAATCTTAACAAATTATTATGGACCTAAACCTTCCTAAGGAACCACTCGGTCGGTAAATGTAAACGGAATGAAAATCCTTTCAGTAGTTTTTGAGATTATCGCGAACATACGGACAGCTGACAGACAGACTCGGCGGTTCTAAGCTACCTCCCCACCAATTTTCAGCTAAATCGGTCAGCCGTTCTTGAGTTATAAATAGTGTAACTAACACGACTTTCTTTTATATACCCCACCGCCGTGCACCGCCTAGCCTCTGCAATTTTTAAGTAAATTTGAAAGATTCGTTGTTACAAATTATGACGAAGTTGTTTCTGAATTCACATTTTTATTAATTTTAATCAAACTGACTTTAGAAGCTGGACATACAACATAAGATAGATAATATGTATTACCTATGTAATATTTCAAACTTAAATTATGTGCGATATTTAATGTATCTAATGTAATGTTAGGAAGATTATTAATTATTTAAATAGGTTTATAACTTCCTGGCGGGTTAATGCCGCGTGCTCGTTATTTGCAGTTCCGTCCGCTGGAGCAGCTGATGGGCGTGTTCCCGGCCGCCTCCGCGCAGCACGTGCCGCAGCCCTGGGCTAAACTCATGAGCGACCCGGTGCGTGATATTCCTCACTTAGCGCAGTTAATAGAAATCACGCATTTGTCCTAAATTATATATGCAATCCGATAAGATAAATATGAACTAGAAATGCAGAAAAATACACGAATAAAAATAAAAGTTCCTGTCCTTTCCGAAAAGCCAATAAAAATGAACTATGCAATTTTTTTATGTTCGATCCTTTAGCTATCCAGTAATGAAATCGATTTTTGATGAGTCGACTGCTGTAACACGATATTGTAATTCGGCGATTTTTTCTCCATAGTGAATTTAATAGGTGTGTAAAAAAAATAATTTGAAAACCTTTTGCAGTTTTCGCCCATAATAGATTTCTACCCGATCGACTTCAAGATCGACCTGAACGGCAAGAAATTCGCGTGGCAGGGCGTCGCGCTACTGCCCTTCGTGGACGAGAACCGTCTGTTCAAGGCGCTCGAGCCCTACTACAAGGACCTGTCGCAGGCCGAGAGTGAGTTTCGTCACAGTTCCGACACAGTTCCTTCACAGTTCCGACACAGTTCCGACACAGTTCCTACACAGTTCCGACACAGTACCAGTTCCTAGTGCTGGTCACATTAATTGCGTATCTGTTGAAATCAATTTATTTACACTACACTTGTAGTGTTTTCGGCATCTAAAACTGCCCTGGGGCATGGCCGACTGCCATAGCTACGGTCTATTGACAGTCGATCAAAACCGATGAATCACGAAGCACTACATTCCCATCTTCTTCTTATTTATTTGACAATGTTATGGCACTGATTTAGACATTGACATCGATGTTCGGCTATTTCCGTAAACATTCGGCTGCGCTGCCCCGGGGCAGTTGTAGAAAACGTGATTAGACATACATAGTGCTAGTCATGTGATTTTCATGTTGTATATTTCGTACATTTATTTTTAAGTTTGACGAGTGTGTGAATGTGTTTGTCTGTGGCGTCGTAACTCCCAAACTGATGAACCGATTTTAATCTAGTTTTTTTTTGTTGAAAGGCGACTTAATTGAGTGTTCTTAGCTATGAATCATCATCTGCTCACTTACTGCCTGCCAGGAGATGGGGGTTACTTAAAATAAAATGTTTTTTATGATATTAGTAAATTATTTTTTCATGTTTTTAATCAAATCACTCGTAATACAGAGCAGCGCAACATTCGCGGGCACGACCGGCTTTACGTGTCGCCGGGCAACGCCAGCTATGACGCGCTGGCGGCGCTGTACGCGGAGGGCGGCGCGCGCGCGGACGCGCAGTACCCGTACCGCGCGGACGGCGTGCGCGGCGATGTGCTCACCAGCGCCGAATGCGTGCGCGCCGGCGGCACGCTCGCCTGCCCGGTGCGTATACGGCATGATGTACCTATATAATTTCGACTCTGATATTATGCTGTTTATTAACAACAAATAAGATATGCAACATAAAATATGGGAACATAAATACAGAAAACAAATTGACACATCAGGACAAAGACTTAAGGCCGAATACTCAAATACTAATCATAGTTAAGAGCCCTCCTCTTCACAAGATGTCGCTGTCTCTGTTAGCCGAAATAATAAGGACAGCATGTGCCTTGGGCGTCACCTAATGTAACCATTGTTTCAGCATTCGGCCGTTAGATTTTTTTATTTAGTTTAATATTGTATCCAGCATATTTCTCAACTATTATGGAGTTACATTTAAATTATCACTTACTCCTACAATATGTCGTCGCAGGTGGCGGGGCTGGCGCCGGTGCGCGATAACCGCGCGGTGTGCGTGCGGTTCGTGGACCCGCAGTACGCGGACGACTTCGTGTTCCCGGCGCGGCGGTTGGCGGGCGCGCACGAACCGCCGCGCGTGCTCAAGCCCGGCGACCTCTCGCACCAGGAGAACCGCAACTGGCGCCCGCAGATCGGTGTGTAGTCGTGTGTACAATATAAGATTCTTGTTATGTAATACGAACAAATGAGCAAACAGCCACCTATGGACACCCGCTACACTAGATTAGTTGCAATAATTGTGTTGCTTTTAAATTCACTTGAGCCCCTGCCCCTGGTACCAACCCCCACCTCACATGACGCCGGTTTTCAGTCAGGCAGTTGTATCTCCATAGTCGAGCCGGACCATTCGTGTTGAAGCGTGGGTCTCTAACGGTCCACCACTATATCCCTATCTCTCTCACACGATGTCATATAGTCATGTATGCGCGTACGCAGGAATGGTGCGGTCGCACACGGTGGCGTCGCTGGAGGCGGCGGGGCACCGCATGCTGGGCCACTCGCTGCCGCGCGACCGCGACCGCCAGTACGGCTCCGTGCCGCCGCCGCAGCCGCAGCACCACCACCACCAGCACCGTGAGTACATGTTGTCATGTAAGCGCTCCTTCACATGGAACTGCACTGCCATTCATTGACAGCTGCCCACGATCTATAACTTATTGAAGTCCGGAGCTTGCAGACCTTTCCTTTCTGTGTATTTTTGGCTACATTTGCGATATAGTACTAAATTAATCCGCGTTCTAACTGACGATATCTTAAGCTATCTATATCTTAAGCTAGAACGCGGACTAATTTAGTATTTAGTTTTATACTGCGCCGAGCAGGGGCGTGCGCTCCATATAGGCAGAAATGCAGTGCTTTACTTGTCATTCACAGATATTTTAATAAAACGTTCGTACGTTTTAGATGACTTTAATTAATAGTAAATAAATTAATTAAAAAAATATAATAACTTAAAAACGCCTAATATTTTATAAATATTTATAAAAATCATCGCATGTGTGTGTAATTTTCATACTTCGCAAACGCACACACCCACGAATATCGACATAAATAAACAGCGAAAGTCATGCGGCGGGAGATGGCCGAACCGAGAGCCGAGCCGAGAGCTTCGGTTCGGCTATCCGATCGCTTCCGAAAACCGCCGAACTGGCTTGTCGGAAATTATTCGTTACCTATAATCCGAGTAAAAACAATACGACGCGAATCTAATGAATCATGTACGCACAATATGCATTTTTGTTTAGTAAGGTATTATTTGTTTAAATAGAAGAAACGTTTTGTGTTTCGCAGGGGCCATATTGCATATTTCATGTGATAAGCATTGTTTACAATTTAATCGTTCCAGTTTATTTATAGTTTTCTTTAAAGAATTTTCATTTGAACATTTGAAAGTGTGTACATTTAACAGTTTATTACTGAGTTTCTATAATAATTGTAGTGATTTGCTATTACTAGTGAGTTAGTCGATTTTTTTTAATGTTATTTGACTGTGAGGTTTTGAAAATGTGTGTTTATTAAAAATTAAAAATAACAAGTTCTCACAATTGTCATTCAGTGAAAAGATTCAAATTCTGTCTAAAGGTAGGTGTGTACCCGAGTTACAACAATTAACCAGCAAAAAAAGAATGTAACTCGACAATTTCATGTTAAAAGTTATGAAACGTATAACTGGCTGTGTGGTTGTGTACACAAGATTAAATTATATTATTTTCCTTGCATATTATTTAGTAATTTACATCGGGATATAGTAATTTCAAGTAACCGGAACCTTTAATATGTGAAAATTGAAGCTGACTGGTGAGTAGTTATAATATTTTAAATATGCTTATTATTTTACTTATTAGAATTTCTTCCGCCGCGACGATCGATCGCCGTTTTGTCTGCGTTGCCGTAGAAGATGTACATGAATAGTAGTACATCTAAGACTTGCTCTGTTGGCATGGTTTTCGACTTAGAGATCCGTCGCTTGGCTGTAGCTATGCTAAAAATCTATAAACGAAAAAGTTTTTGTGACCGAGTACTTCGCCGCATGCCCAGTGTCATAATCCTGTGCACGCCACTGGCGCCGAGTGAGGCTCGTGTATTAGTAATTACTATAGGTAAGTAATAATATAAAACTTGGCGCCTTCACAGTACTCACACTTATGCAATTTCTTATACAGTGTGTTAAAAATGTTTTTTAAATCGTTAAAAATTCAAGCTCCTTTAGATTTTGTAGAGTCGGGTGGATTCGTATTATATTATTTATCGATTTTAAACAAATATTATTTCTTGAACGTTTTATCGGAATCAATTGTTTTAGAAGTTGTAAAATTATTGTAAAATGTAAAAGCTAAATAATTGAATTGGTCACGTCATGTGTCAAGTCAGGCGGGTGACATGCATGACGTTAACGAAGAAATTCAACATTCTAGACCACGCTTGAAAGCCACAAAACTTTTATTAATAAATGTTCAAAATAGAAATGACACCCGAAAAGGTCGTTCGTGGCTCGTACACGTTTGGATGATGATATAGTATTATAGTAGGGTTTTAATTATGTGAATTTGTCTATTGTAATATATGATGGACGCCAAATGATAAAGACCAAATGGTCTTTATCATTTGGCGTCCATCTTATTAACACGGCCTCAATGGTACTGTCCGAGAAATAAGAGAAGCCATTTTTATTTATAAAAAAATGGCTGTGTAATTTAGTAGCAATAAAAAAACAATTATTGTCTCCTTCATAGTCAAAAGTTTTACCAGGCGAGGGAGAGTGACAGGGACATGATGACGGATAATGCAGTGCGTCACGTCACGTCACGTCACGTCCTACTCGTACACAGCGTGTGTCTGTGTGTCGTGCGCGCCAACTCTTATATTACTTCCACCTATACGAAGGGCGTATATAAATGATACAGAAGACGCTCCATAGTTTTAGAAGTTTTATCTTATACATACAAGTAACACTCGTGAGTATAAAATATAAAGAGTACGTGCGTTGCCTAGATTCTACTCTAGATTGAATTATTAACTTGAGTCTTGAAGCCGATTTTTATACACATTTTTTACACCGTGGATACACTAATGACTAATCCATGTTGTCTTTAACGCCGCACTCACGGTCCAGCCGGCAACTCCAACACCAGTGCTGATGGCCGTCATACGGGATTACCGTATCCGTGGTGTACATATTTTTATTGTTACGTAGATTAAAGTTCATACGGAAAGGCAGAAAACGAATCCTAAATTTTGTATTCCTTTTAGTAGCGAATCTTAAGACAAGTTTAGATCTCAAATTAAATGAGAGACATAAACATTGTACCTTATTGTCCATTGTGTACAGTGTACATCTAAGACGTCACAGAAACACCTGCGAATAAACCGACATTAGTGTCACAATGTGCGCATAATCACTGGAATCCCTTTAATTCTATTAGATGTTGCATAATAGTCACATAATCGTCGTCTTTATTTGCGTCGATTACGGCAACAAAACATGCAATTACGTCGTCCAAATATTGGCATAATGCAGCGGGGGAAATGGATTCGGTGAAAGGAGTTTAAATTCAAATTACCCGCGGCATTGACGGGTAATAGCGCGAGCAGGAAGCGCCGCCATTGTCCGCTGTCGCCTATCATAATTATCGAGGGCCGAGCACAATGAAGAAAAAAGAGTTTCTAAATACCGGCGATCGGGGGCATTATCCGACTGAGCCGCGGCGGATCCGCCCTTTGTGAGCGAAGGTGTCTTAATACGGATAATACATTGTACTTATAATCCGCTAAACGTCGAAAGCTTTTTTAAATCTTTTCTATAAATTTTGCTTGATGCTACTCTTTGTTGACGCTGCACTTTACACCGATTTTGTGCAATCCCTTTATGTCCGTTTCCGATATTAAAAAATGTAAAGTTTTTGTAGTAAAGGTGGTAGGAAATCTGCAGCGGTGTCAAGAAATAAGTAGTGAATTCTATTCTATTCAAAGTTCACGTTGTAATTTTACATATTCGATGTCACGTAAATATAAGTTTATTTGTGTCTGTCCTGTAACAATATCGATACTTTGCAGATATTCACAGTTTTTGTTTACTTTTATGTTGTCGCTGACGAATTTGTAACAGCTAACAATATGAAATGAAATATCTGCATCGGAGCAAAATTAATGAGTAACAAATATTAATTGACACTCGCCGGCCGCTCTGTTTAGACATGTCAATCTTACATTCAAATAAGCGTAATCAATTAAAAATACCCCGCAATTCGGGGGCGCGTAATGACGCCACGTGGCGCCCCCTGCGTGCTACCTCGCCCGCCGCTCCGGCCGGGGCAAACTCGACCTTGCGCGCAAGACAAAAGCATCACAGTCCCGTGCACAATTAAATAGGGTTTAATAATTGGAAGTCAAGGAGCTCGAGCTATGTTTTATTGCTGTTTGGTGTTTGTGTGCCGGAGCGTGGTATCGACAGTATGGATGGTACACGACGAGCACGCAGTATCGACTGCCGGTCTACCCGATCAAACAGGTATGAGAAGAAACTTTCATCATGAAAGTAAGGATACTATTGGACGTATCGACTATCCGACGAACTTTATCTTTCGACATTTTGAACCAGTAGATCGATTCTGCTAATTTAAACGTACAATGATACAGTTTCTATGCAGTATCGATATTTTAACAACGGCAAAATGGTATTCTAATAAACGTCAAACCAACGTCAAACCCGATTTGATCGATGTAAACTCCAAAAATCAGTTTCTTATCGAGACGATTAATTTACAATTTATTGAAAGTAAATAGAAAGTCTTAAGTTTAATACGAAAATTGGGTTTTAGCGTGTATGTAGCATGTTATTTTCGCATACATATTGAGAAGCTAGTGTGGGTCATATCAGATTGAGAAGCTAGTGTATATTATATCGGATTGAGAAGCTAGTGTGTATCATATCAGATTGAGAAGCTAGTGTATATTATATCGGATTGAGAAGCTAGTGTGTATCATATCAGATTGAGAAGCTAGTGTATATTATATCGGATTGGGAAGCTAGTGTGTATCATATCAGATTGAGAAGCTAGTGTATATTATATCGGATTGAGAAGCTAGTGTATACCATATCGGATTGAGAAGCTGGTATATACCATATCGGATTGAGATGCTAGTGTTTATAATATCATAGCGGATGGACAAACTGGTGTATATCATATCGGATTGAGAAGCTAGTGTATACCATACCGGATTGAGAAGCTGGTGTAAACCATATCGGATTGCGAAGCTGGTGTATATCATATCGGATTGACAAACTGGTGTATATCATATCGGATTGAGAAGCTAGTGTACACCATACCGGATTGAGAAGCTGGTGTATAGCATATCGGATTGCGAAGCTGGTGTATATCATATCGGATTGACAAACTGGTGTATATCATATCGGATTGAGAATTTAGTGTATACCATATCGGATTGAGAAGCTGGTGTTATCATATCGGATTGAGAAACTGGTGTATATCATTGAGAATCTAGTGTATATCATTGAAAATCTAGTATATATCATATCTATTGGCTAGTAGTTTAGCTCGCTAGAGCGGAAGTCGCCGTCGACAAAGCCATTAACCGCCGTGACAAAGGGAGCGGGCTTCGATCGTCTAAAATGTTATTCCTGTGACTTAGGCACTTGAGCACGCGCTGTGCTCCGCTACGCCGTCTCTAATTATTGCTGGCGAATCGCCGCCGCTCGAGAGCTTGTCTCGTTTGTTTTGCCAGTTTTTTATTTTTTACACGAGAAATAGCTTAAGGCACGTCTGCCGGGAGGGGGAGGGGGAAGGGGTGAAGAGGTGACGTGTGTCAAATTACAATGTTACAGCGCGTGTAGTACAGACGTGAATGCGTGTGAAAAAAAATCCAAATTAAACTTAACAAGTTCTTTTTTCGAATGTCAACAGAAAAAGTTACCACCGTTTCAACCCTAGCCAGCTGAGAAGAACCAGCGAAACAAACTCGGTCGGGTGCCAGCTTTAAGCAAAAATATGGAATCTTTAAAAAGAAATATAATATATGTTTTACAATTGTACAAAATATTATTTAGTATTTTTACAGAATTTGAGTTCTTCAGGTAATCTGGCGGCCTCCCTCTATACTATCCCAATCGAGAGTACACTATGACTTCATTTCACTTACTTGCATCTACCTATTTACACTTACTTTACTTTGCGAACGGTTAACTATAGCCTATTCGCATTATGAAGACAGTAAATGTCAATAAACCACGCTTACATCTGTCAAAATGGGTTACTAACTACTATTGAACACGGCACTTGAATTGGTCAATTTTGTTTTTATTTTTTGACATTTTACTGTCTTCTTAGACGAGACACATATGGTCTACACTTGAACATTTGCGTATTTATCATAAACTGTAAGTTCAATATGTTTGTAGACTTTATAGCTGACTGTATTTACATCTGTGCTACACTGCATTTTGAATGCTGCGTGAAAAGCAATTTACCTTTGTACTTCTAAATATCGCAAAGCTTTGACTTGTGTGGCGCGATTGTCCACAAAGAATATAAAAAATCAGCGCCCTAGCGGGGCTTAGCGTAATTTAGGCGCGAAGCCGAGCGCCGAGCGCCGCGCCGTGTGCCCTCTCGGGCGCTCTCGGGCGTCGAGCGCGGCCATTAGGTGGCCATTATGTCGCGTCGCGCTTAGTTTTGTTCCGGGGCTGGAGTCGTGATACACACAGCACACTGCAGCCTCATTAGTTGTGTCGTTGTGTGTTTCTTTCTATAGAAAATCTAGAATTACAAAATCCTTATTAAAAATATAAGGCTTTGTGCTAAGATAGATCCTAGGTTGGTCTAATTAGACTCTAATATTATTGTGGGCTGCGACGTCTTGGTTCTTACAGATCCTCCTTATGCTTGAGTGGTGATAGTAATAATACACCAACAATTGTGATATTCTCCTTTATTGGTACATATGAGAGACGCTTAACACGGATACGTCTCCACTATATTATAGCCTTCTGGCTAACTAAATTCATCTAACTAGATAGGCTGTGCTTGTTACATCTGTCAATAAGACATTGACATTTCTACTTTTTATCACAACTTTATTATGCAACAAATATTTCTTAATGAACTAATCTATGGCTAGTCACTTTGCGTAAAAAATATCAACTCAATCTCCCACTACATCTTATCTGCTGGGCGTCAGTACTTAGTGCCATGAATTTAACTTACCTACATAATAGGCTAGTTGACTGTTTTTTTTTTATTGCATAAATGAATAGTACTCTTAAATATGAGTAACTTCTTAGAAAAAACAGTATATTAAAATTAATATTTTCAAAGGTACACACACAGACAACACAGAAAAAGTTGTAACACAGAATTTCTCAAGTCTCGGAAAACACTCCGTTCAAAAGTCTGACGTCACGCGTTCCTGCAGTTGTATGAAATATATACGTTGAAAGAACATATTATTTGCTAATATCTTGGAAATAACTGCGTTTTAGTTTATAATTACTTTAACGAATGTTTTTGTATTTCATGTAAGTAACATTATGTGTAGGTTTTTACATTAATTACGTAAACTTTTTTGTAACTTTGAAATGCATCTAATTACAAAACTACACATAAATTTTACATTTTTTACAGGTATCAAGTAATAGTACTTTAATATTTCAGAATATATAAATTAAACTAAATATTTGACATGTTGTTTGAAAAAAATGTGTGAATGTGATAATTTAGCTAAGTAAAAGTTCTAGAATTGAAATACATAATATGGAAAATAGTAAAATAATGGTTAGTATAAAACGTAAAGTAGAGACTTTACACCTAGCACTAAACATCAGGGGCACTCGTGCTGCGGCGTCATCCGCAACAATGGCAGCTAATGGCGCGACGGTGGCGGCGCGGGGGGCGGGGCGCGGGGACGCTCGGTACGCACGCAATTACGTGCTAGCTGCGACGCCCACCGTGCGGATTAATTGGTGACAAACGTCGCGCCCCCGCCAGCAGAACTAGATACAGTACCCGCCGGAAAAAAATATTTGCCTGACCTGGGTCAGGAGAGTTAAACAGATATTCGGTTAAGGTAAACTTTCGAACCGACGCCGTCAGTGACGCCGCTTACTACATAGATCTGTCGCACAGACGCGGCGCCACTGCCGCTATAGACGCTCGCTTCGAAAGTCGTACCTTATGTGTCGGCTTCGAGCTGGCTTTAAGTGACATTAGCCAAGAAATCTTTTTACTTTACATACTACATAATTATTTAATTGGGCGTAGTAAGTTAAATCTGAAACTATTAATATTAGCAGTAGCAAAATTTGATTAATGCCGTTAGGAAACAAAGTTAGGCTACTAACTACAAATAGTTCACCGCACGCGGAGCGACCACCATACAAATGCTACCACCAAACTGACAGATTGTATGGACAAAATTACAGATTTCCCTTATCAATTGGTCATTTTGTGTATTCTTTCGTAGAAAGAAATCATTTCCACGGTTAGCGGTGGTCATGCCACGCGTGTGTATAGTTCGTGGAACTCTACCGGTGATGATGGTGATGGCGCGCTGAAGCGGGTGTCGAGTCGTTTTGCGAGTTCTCAAAAGCTAGGCCGGTTAATTACGGCAATAAGTATTCCCTCTGCGCCTCAGTAAAGGCGGGCAGCCTTTATACACCAATGTCAAAGAAATAGTGAGGCTAAATATCGATATACGATTCTTAACTCAAGTCGTCAAAAAACGTCCCCTTATTTTAATCTATGGACGCTTCACACAACGTCAGTCTGGCCCCGTGGTAAGTAGTTACTTGAGTTACGGGTACCAGAAAACGGGGAGTATCCCTACTAATATTATAAATGTGAATGTAAGTTTGTAGGTTACGCTTTCACGCGAAAACTACTGAACGGATTTTGATGAAATTTGGTATGGTAGTAGTTTAGACTCTGGATTAAAGCATAGGCTACTTTTTATGCCGGAAAAGTACAGTTTTCCCGCGGGATACTCGATAGTAGATTTACGCGGGCGGAGCCGCGGGAAACAGCTAGTATTAAATACTTTTATACTATACATACGTCATACTTATATGTAAGATATTTTTTACATTATACACAATATATTTAATATACATCCATGACCAAGAAACACAGAAAAACTTTTTGTTCCTTTGGCGGGATTCGAATCCGCGAACCCCGGCTTGAGCACCAACACGCTCAACCACTGAGCCTCAGAGGTCGTCAAATGACGTAAGCCACTTAAGTACCTAATATAGAAAGTTTTCATTTACAATATTCTTTACAGAGTTGTAAAAGTTAAAGCATTATTAGGCCAATTAAAACCGAATTGGTCCACTCGTTACATCTAAGTGCAGCCAAAAGGGCGTAACACTCGAACCCAATACTCGTATCGAAAAAATTTGCAAATGAAATTGGAGTCGACAAGCGCCCGGCCCCCAACGCCGCCGTATCGTCGCCGTCGGTCTTCCCAAATACCCGTCTCAACTCTGACAGTCTTGCAGGTTGTGGGTAGTTTCTTAAACCAGTTAGTTATATTGTGTTGCCAAGATCATCTGCTTGCCAATTTGAAAACACTTTGTGGTTCTTTTGCAAGTGAAAATTCTACAATGATGCAGCCATAATGAGACTTAGTGACATTTAAAAAAAAAATAGTCTCTTAATTACAGTCGATGTTGTACCGAACACCAACTTTAAGCAATGGACACTTTTTTAACTTTTATCGTACATAGAAAGTAAATTGAAAAGACTTCTATACTTTTCATATTTGACTGACGCATACGAGGGCGGCACTGAAAATTTCGGGAATCAAGGAAGTGACACAACATTACTATTTAAAAATGTATTTATTGCTTTTCGAAGTATTCTCCGCGAAATTTGACACATTTTTCCATACGATGGAACCAATCATTGAAGCAACCATTCCATTCGGAAGTTGGGGTCTCCAAAATAGCCGTTTTGTAGGCGTCCACAGCTTCTTCAGGTGATGAAAATCTCTGACCACGCAATTTATTCTTTATTTTAGGGAAAGTATAGAAATCATTAGGGCTTAGGTCGGGGCTGTACGGCGGATGGTCTAATAATTCTATGATTTCTTGCTCTAAAAACTCTTTTGTTCTGTGCGCGGTGTGAGAACTCGCATTGTCGTGATGGAGGATGATGCGGCGGTTGCAGTTCTCTTTACGGAGTTCAGAAACGACCTGTGGCAAACAAATGTTAGCATACCATTCTGCATTAACCGTTCTTTGTCCCTCAAGAGGAATAGTCGCAACATGGCCGGTTTTGGAGACAAACGTGGCCACCATTTTTTTTGCAACACTCCGTGAACGAACAATTTTTGTTGGCTTTAACTCATTTTCGAACACCCAAACTCGTGACTGGTTTTTTGTTTCGGGTTCGTACGCGTATATCCAGGATTCGTCACCTGATACGATGTTGTATACAGCATTTGAGGCTCCTGCGTGGAATCTTTCGAGAGTTCTGACGCACCAAGTAACGCGAGCCGCTTTTTGCTCTTCACAGAGCAAATGCGGTATCCATCGGGAAAACAACTTTTTTACACCTAATTGTTCATGCAAGATTATTTGTATTTGACTCATGCCAATGTCTAAAGTTGCCTGAATTTCGCGGTATGTCACATGTCGATCTTCCTCAATCAACTTACGCACGGCATCAACGTTTTCTTGGGTGACTGCAGTTTTTGGACGACCTTGACGGGGATCATCACTGAGCTTGACACGTCCACGTTGAAATTCAGCAAACCAGCGATAAATTGTGGTTTTGGATGGGGCTTCATCACCAAATGCAGAAATCATCCGGTCAAGGCAACACACTGTTTTTGTGTTAAACCACTTCGCAAGTCATAATAAATCATCGCTCTAGAATTTTCTCGAGTCAATTCCATTTTCTCAACGACTAAACAAGTTTGACAAGACCTTGTGACAAGACCGAAAATCTTTTTTAAAATAAATAAACGGTATTAGATTTTTAAAACGAAGGAGTTTTAAATTAAAAAGATTTAAATATGAGACAGGAACAGTGAAAATATTCCATTCCCGATACTTTTTGTGCAGCCCTCGTACATAGCTTACACTCCATACCGCTCTCGTCGCAAATCCTCTCCTCTGGAGTGTTGGTATATTCTGTTTGTGGCGGCGCTGAGCCTGGTTGAGCCACCCCGCGCCCGCGAAAATCCCGTTACCGCAGCATCTTTCACGCCAGAGGATTACTTATCTGAGAGAGATGAGGGCTACGAGATATGCCCTAAGAGTGGTTTACGTATATGTGACATCTCTTTTTTGGAAATACGTAGATAACAAGGCCTAACTTAGATGAATACAAGTGCATATTTTTTCAGAGCGCGCGCACACGTTCGGGCCGCAGCGCAGCGGCTACGTGCCCTACCAGGGCGGGCAGGGGCAGGGCTACCAGCAGGGCCCGCCGCAGGGCCAGCAGGGCTACCACAGCCAGGGCTACCGCCAGGGCGCCGACCGCCGCGACAACCGCTACGACACGCGCGGCCCGAGCTACTCCAGCAGATACGGCGGCGGCCCGGGCCACCAGCAGTACGGGGGCCCCGGGGGCTCGCGCAGGCCACAGGATGATCAGCAGTACGGGGGCCACGGGGGGCCGCGCAGACCCCAGGACGACCAGCAGTACGGGGGTCACGGCGGATCGCGCAGACCCCCGGACGATCATCAGTACGGGGGCCCCGGGGGGCCGCGCAGACCGCACTCCGGCGGCCGCCACCAGGGCTCCACGTGGCGGTGAGGCGCCGGGGAGCGGGCAGGGAGCACCAGACCACAGACTGCTCGTAGATAAGATCACTAGATTAGACACCGCCGTACTATGCCAGATGTAAGGTTCATCTTGCAGCTGGCGACCCTGACAAGGAGCTAGTATAACATTCACGTTGTAGTTTTACACCTGTATGCTCCGTTTGTACGTCATGCTAAGTCCTTAATGTTGAGCTGCAGTGCGATCGTCTTACAAGCTGATTGTGGCTGTCGCTAAAACCGAGACAAGACAATGACGATACAGGTACGTTACCTACGTGTTTCGTCATTGTCTCTATCTTAATTTTTGGACCAGTATTGTTTTGCTTCAAATATGGAATCTTTTATGTAACTCGACTATACAAATTATGCATAGTCGAGTTATCTCAAATTAGTACCTATGGTATCTCTCGACATTAGTGTGTATCTAAATGACATTTGCAAGTCAGCACCTACTTAAACTTCACCCTTGCATTTTTTCAACATAATTTTGTAATACGACTTCGAAATGCACTCGAAGCAAATGTATCTTCATTGTTTATCGTTAATCACAAATATGTATCGATATTGTAAATACGAATTTGGATTAACTGTGTACAGTATGCGTCTTCTGTAACCGTTAGAGAATAATTATGAATACACTATTACAAATTATATATGGCCTGTAAAAGAAAGTAGGTTTTTAAATATATTTTTTTTCATAACGCCAGAATATATAGATTTTAAATAAAAAACTATAAAGCATATTTTAACAGTTTTCTGGAACTAATAGAAAGCGGAAAAAAATAGTGTAATTTTATTTATCTGTAACTTCTATACTTAAAAAAAATGGAATTTGAAAAGTGTAGTATATAGACAGTATATAGACAGTATATAGACAATATTTAACTGTAAAAGCTGACTTAAAAATTGTTAAATACCTGTCTAATTTATTAAATTCAAATATAAAATTGATAATATGACCAAATAAACTTAAGGGTCTATTCACAGCGAATCGATACGCGACATGGCGCTGCATTTTAAAGATAGCTATTCAAAATTGCACTTAGTTATTACACAAGAAGATACACTGTCACTATCTTAAAAATGCAGTGCCGCGTAGCGTTGCGTATCGCCGCGGTGTGAACTGGCCCTTAATGTAATATAAAGAAGCAATAATGAACAAAGTAATGTACCGACATGTTAGCGAATAGAAACTGTGGATTGTATATTTGGGAACGTTTGTAAAAAGGAGGGACACAGACAAATGAAGTCTACATTTGATTAGTTGACGTATTTGTAGAAATACGTTAGTAGTCACAATTCCTGTCTTCATTTTAACGAATCTTACTAGTTGAAAACTGGCTTTCTATTGCTTATCTTTACACAGAACAGTGGTCATGAAATCACATGTATTTAATAAACAATTGATCGATAATTTTATTGAATATATGAATATTTTATATAACATAGTGTTTTAATTTTATGTATGATCTTGATTGCTAAAACTAGGTACCCAAACGCAACACAACACATAACGTTATATAACATTTTATAACAGCGAATTTTTTTAAGCCGATGGTGTATATTATTCTCTTTTGTTACAAGTAAATACGTCTGTGCGTTACCTTAAAAATACTAAATTCTTCGTAGCTGTATGCAGTAAAACCACAGAGTATAATATATATATACCGTACCCAGAGTATAAAATATTTTATGCACAGAGAAACAGCTTTCATAGAACGATCCAAATTTGAAAATTTTGACGTCCCGTTCAACAGCCCACAATTTTTCCACATAATCGTGGACACACTGTATGCTTGTAGTAGTGCAAATAAATCGGAAGCTCCCTATGTAGCTGTTTACTGTTCCTCTCTCTTTAATCTGTGGTAAAGCCTTGTTGCTAATTGCCCTCGGCAATCTTCGTTTTTCTATGGAAATGAGAGGCGATGCATGAAAAACGACGAATGCCGAAAGACATTGAGGTCGTCGTTGTACTGTACCTAATTTTATTTGCAGACTCGACGTCGAGTATGTTACTATGTATAAATGTTACCCACTGACAATGGACAAGAGACCATCACCACGCCCCACTGGTCCTGTAAGTTTAGTTAAGCTTCCATTCTTAATGAAACTAAACTATATGTTTCAGTCATAGTCATTACTGAAACACGTAGTCAGTTATGATTGGGAGTGACGACGTGTACCTAATTAATTTATGCGTCTAGGCACGTGGTGTCCGCTGCCGGCGCGTTTTCAACCTAACTGCACACCATAGGGACCGGCACATTCCGTACGAGCCGCTGCTAAAATTGTTTTTTTAATAGTAACCGTCCGTCAAACGATTTCCAATATGGCGGACAAAGCGAGGCTGAAGTGGCGCGATTGTGTGCGATCAATAGTTTTTTAATTTCTTTTTTTTTTCATCACAATCGAAGGTTCGAAATTGTTCGAATGAAAGGATATTAGGGTCCTGCGTACTGCTGGAGGCCACTCGAGAGATGAATGAGGTTGGAACTTAACGGTGATTTTTTAAGTATTTTTGTCCAGGTAAGCGTATTTAATGGACCATTATTAATGCGGAAGTTCGCTACTGAAATTGTTTTATAAAGACGTAAATTTTGCCTTCAAAATCATAATAATAAATGTTAATTGGTATAGCAAAAACTTTGTACTCCGTTTTACAAAATAAAATAAAATTATGCTAAGGGAGGAGTATGAAATTTGGCATAGTTAACGTTTTTATGGAGGAGTGAACTGCACTTATATTTTTTTATAATAATACTTAAAAATACATTAAATTAATAAAAATAACGTTAAGTATGGCGTAACCTTTTCTTGGACGAAGATTTTTTCTGTCAAATGTACGTCTTAGCCTATTGAAATCTTTGGTTAGGTAGGTAGTACCTAATGATTTTTCTCAAATGGTTGTTTCGTAGCAAGAGTCGACCTCGGTGGCAACGTCATTTTCAGTTTCTGTAAATAAAATCCTTCAGTACCTACAGCTTTACGAGAATTGTGAGAACGGAGGAGTATGATATTTTGGCTCAGTTAAAGTTTATGAGGAAGAAGGTGTGCTCAAAGCTAATATATTCTCAAAAAATGCTTAGAAATACATAAAGTTAAAAAAAATAACAACACACACTACCTCAGATTTTAACACATGTACTACCTATCGGTCAAGTTCCTGCTCGACCAGGCATAAGATGAAAACCGCTTAACAGCGCCGTTGAATCGCGTAAATACGTAGTTCAACCACGTCTGCAGTCGTTGCGGTTACTTCCCTTGTATTTAAATATTTTGAGGCGTCCCAGTGGAAAAGAAAATGTTAAGAAACTGGTCGAGCAGGAACTTTGTAGATATTGTACTTACCTGCGTAACTTAAATTACCTATTGATTGCTTAGTAAAAAGTATTTAACGATCATTTTAGTTTTTAAATGACTAATATTACTGAGGCAAGTTTTCCTAAAGCTAGGCTAGGTACCTAACCCTTTTTAAGGGATTATGGAACCCCCTCGGATAATATCTTTTTGTATAAATAAATATTGTGACTTGTCGAAACTTGTCTACTAGCGACTGACGAGAAGTCGATTAATATTTGTGATAAAAATACCTAATTTAAGTTTAATTTGTATTCTGACCCCCTTGTATCTCTCTACTTCCCTTAGGGAGGCGCCCCCCACTGGTTGGGAATTCCTGGCCTAGAGGGTAGGTAGTAGGAACCCACCAGTAGGCACCCACCAGTAGGGTGGGTCCTTACTGGTGGGTGCCTACTACCTACCCTATATACCCTATACCTACGTCGCTTGGGTAGGTTATATTGTTGGCGGAGACAACTACATCAATAAGCTGCGTTGTTAATTACCTGAATAAGTATCTATGTAAGACGTTTCACATTTCAATGAACGTATTGAACTCTAAATAGTTGAAGTCAAAACGTAATTAAGCGCATTCTCTCACGTCCGACAATCGCCGCGAGTTGGCGGAGCGTGAAAAGTCGAATCGCGAACTCACTTCCCATAAACCAAGATGTGCACTTTACCATAAGACATCTCGGTGTCGGCCGCCCGGGGGCCGTCGCGGCTGGCGGGGGGCCGCGTGCGTCGCAATAGGCCCCCGCCGCGCGCGCAGTTGCCCCCGGCGCGCGCGCAGCACGCTGACGTGCGACTCTTGAGAATGTCGCGGTATCCACGCTTGCAGCGGAGTCGGCGGAGTGTGAATGAGCAATTTCCTCTACGATGGGAAAACCTCCGCGCATGAGAACTGACGTCTTGTGCAAATCAAATTGACGGGCCTTGACGTGCATTCATTTTGTTGCATAGAAAGCAATTAACAACTACATATAACATAGTACATTATGTTATATGTAGACAGTACACTAGCTGTACCCAACAGCTGTTGTTCTGTCTTAACTATGAACTGCAATTAAAAAAAACCCGACTGCAAAAAATGACAGATACCTAAGCAACGCACTTAAAAAGGGCTTTCAGCTCAAACTGTAGTCTGTTTTCTCAATCTTGTTTTAGTGATGGGACGGGAAAATGACACAGGCTGCCACCTACGTCGACTTCCTACTCCTACACCTACAAAGTACATACTTAATTACTACATACATCTATAACTACTACTACTACTACTACAAACCTACACCTACTACCTAATGCAGTAGGATGACCAGAGATAGTAACCAACACCTACAACCTACACATACACCGACTACCTAATCCTACTACCAACACTTACAACCTACACCTACACCTACTGCCTAATCCTACTACCAACACCTACAACCTACACATACAGATAGCTCCCCACACTATTTTCAGTGACGGTGGCCGGTTTTTAATTGAAACCAGGCCAGCTACGCAGGAGTTATTTTATAGTGCCCAAGTGTGTGCGCAGTACAAAAGAGCACTCTCTCTTCCTTTACTCTCGTAACCCAGTGGGACGAATAACCGACACGACTGGTGAGATATCAGGCGCAGGTCCGACTTTTTACATGCCCATCCGACGCATGGATCATCTTTCTTGTCAGACAATCAGGTGATCAGCCTGCATTGTCCTAACCAAACTTGGAAACAAGATTTTTTGTTGTTCCAATGCGGGAATCGAACCCACGACCTCCGAGTCGAGAGCCGAGCTCTAAGCTACTAGACCACGGAGGCTGTTACACATACACCGACTACCAACACTTACAACCTACACCTACACCTACTGCCTAATCCTACTACCAACACCTACACCTACTTCCTAATCCTACTACTAACACCTCAACCTACACTTTCAGATTTCTAGATTCGTGATTAGGTAGGTACTAGGTGTACCACCCTACTTATCATGGTAATAATAATTGGGAGCCTATATTAAAAATAAAGTAGTTGGCAATCATACTTAACCAACATCTTGAATTTAAGGTATTCATTCACGGCTTAACCAATCACGGTAGACCACTGACCTCATAGGTACTAGGGACAGGGCATGTGGAGGCTAAAAACGTCCCTACTTACAATGGGGCATTTGAGTTTTACATTTGAGAATATAGAGGTCTGTGTCGCGCTGTAGTTTTTTATAGTATGAAGATTTTTTTGTCTAATATTAATCATAACTTGTCAGTTGTCCTTAGTATAATACGTCTATGCGGTAGATATCTATAAACCGCCTGACTAGAAAGGTACTGAATTTGAAGGTATCAAAACGCGACACACTCCTTGAAAGTGGGAGTGTGCCTGTTTTTGTCACCTACTTTGGATAGTTGTAGATGTGACCGCCGTAAAATCGGTGGCGATAACTATATTATGTATTTGAATAGTTTTATTAGTATCATCACAGGTGAGTCTAGCAGTCCTAGTGAGCGAGGTTCCTACCAGCATGAGCATCGCAGGAACCTCGCTCACTAGGACTGCTAGACTCACTAGGTCATAGATGACATCCAATAGAGTAGAGTAGCAGCAGAAGTGGAAGTAAGTTATTTTTTAGACACCACATGAGACCATAAACCTCAATCACAGAGCACAAACCACAGATGGCTCAATATATTTAGTTTGTTTACCTATTATAACATTTGTATAGATACCTAATGCAAAACATAACAAATGAAATGACGTGTTATTGTAAAAGAAAATATTTCAATTTCAATGTAGGCGCTGTAGGAAATTTAATAAATAGATGCCTGCATGGAATCATCAATGCCACTTCAAACAATAAAATAAAAAAGTTACAAATTGTTACAGTTTCCGCCCAAATTCGGCATGCAGGGCACGCACCGCGCGCGCCGCGATTGGTCCGCTCGCCCGCGCGCCGATTGGCTGACAATTTGACAGTAATGGCGTTAACTCCATCGCTCTTCCTGCCACAGGGCTTTCTGGCTTACGAGTGCTTGTCCATAATGCACCCAATATCCATATGGATACATGCGACAATCGTTTCACCCGCTCTGCACTTGGGACGTTCGGTCTCCGGGGACTCCCCTATGACCAGATGTTGCTACACTTTAAAACAATTTCACCCACAGCGTTTCGAAAGCCATTGTGCAAGTTTTTTTGCATTATTTTGACTAATTCTTTTGTCGTGCGGTCGGTTAGATTGTATGATAGAGGGTGACTTAATTCATTGGATGCGTTTTTGTTCGCTACCGGTTTAATGCTTTTTTGTGATGTTCCGATATTTTGATTTTGTTAAATGATACGCATTTTATTATAATCGCTCGAGTGTTGTAATATTAGTGTTTATTTAAGAACGCGTAGAAAATTATAGAGTGGAAGTTTGTTTTGAAATTGAGGCCACTGATAGCAACACATAATGTACTTACAATATTATAGACGAGGTATGTCGAGGCAAAAAATTGTCCCCATTTAAATGGCCCCACTTTTGGAGTTGTTTGGGGCCATTTTTATATTTGAGGTATGGTGAAATCAAGATGGCGTAACTTTTTACTGTATGGAGATTTGTACTGTCAAATGTACGTCATAGCCCAGTTTGAAAGCACTGGTACAATATCGACAAAGTTCTTGCTTGACCAGTTTCTAAACATTTTCTTTTGCACTAGGACGCCTCAAAAGATTTAAACACAAAGGAAGCGAGCACGAGATCACTTTTGATAATTATTATCTCTCTTAAGTCTTATCTTTTGTAATTCTATACCTTTCTAAAATCCTAACCATAAAAATAAAAATCCTACTAATATAAATGTGAAAGTTTGTGAGGATGGATGGATTCACGCAAAACCTACTGAACGGATTTCGGTGAAATTTGGTATGGTAGTAGTTAGGCTCTGGACTAAAACATAGGCTACTTTTTATCCTAAAAAAGTACAATAATCCCGTGGGATACCCGATATTATATTTACGCGGGCGAAGCCGCGGGAAAAAGCTAGTAATAATTATATAATAATTATAAATAGAAAATAAAAACCACTATCCTTGCGCTACATACTACGGGCGCGGACTGCGGACTAAGGGTCAGCTCAAACTGAAACGAGGCGATACGAGTTTCTTTTAATTTGCATTTTTTTAAAATACTTATTTAAAATTGAACTTTATTAAGTACACAAGAAGATTCCCGTTTTATTGTAAGAGCGGCGCCGCGTTATGCAGAGCGGTCTAGTTTGACATTGGAACCTTTGTTAAACGTGTATTTTCTTGTGTAGTGAATACAATTTAAATTTGTATCGCTATCTTAAAAATGCAGTGCCGCTCCACGTATCGTCTCGTTTCGGTGTGAACTGACGCTAAGGGCGTCCTTTCATAAACTTCTAATAAGTGTCGAATAGCTTATTCGGAAGTTTTATCGCTGTTTGCTTTATATCGAGCGACAGAGACAAAACATGCAAATAATGTCTTATTTGCATGTTTTGTCAGTTAGTTATCTGACACTGAAACAGGCCATTAGACATAATCATTCAGGTAAGGCAGAAAACGCAAGCTCTTAATGAAAACTATTTTTACCCGACTACGGCGAAGCCAAAAGGAAGGGTAATGATATTGGCAGTCTATGTATGTATGTTCCACCGTAGCACCTAAATTACTAATCCGATTTTAATGAATGAGGTGTCAATAGATTCGTAATAACGGCAAGGGCAAGGGTAACTAGGCTATATACTTAACGTAGTCGGGTTATAGTTTTTAACTTTTGATTATGACAGAAACGTAACGTAACACTTTATAAATATAATATTTTATATATATATATATATATATATATTTAGAACTAAGCTCATAAATAAACGCTAGGTCGCCTCTTCGAGAGCTACGATGTATTTATACTTCGCACGGTTCGGTCGAGCGCGCTCTCGAACGCGGACCCGAAAATCTCGAAAACCCACCCGTGTGGCGCAATTACCGCCTAACGAGTGCCGGCCGATGTACTTGATATTGTCACGCGACACGTCTTCACAAGTTGCAAAGTCTCCACAACAGGGCCTCAAGAACTCGCAAGATGTCGCCGATGGATGGATGAGAGCTATTCATCAAACATAAATCTAAAGAAAACTTCACTGAAAAAATATTTCTTAAATCAGGTGTATGTGTAGAGTAGAAGACAATAGCAAGAATATATTAATACTAACGTGAAAATAGATAGAGACCAATGATTTCAAAACTGAGAATGGGCTGAATGGAAAGAGCCCTTCCTTCCATTCAGCCCATTCTCAATTTTGAACTCAGTTATACGTACATTTGACAGAAAAAATCTTCATACTAGTAATAGTTACGACATCTTGATTTCTGAAGATTTTGTCTATATATGCGGACTAATTAAACTGCGAAAAGTGAAAAAACTTGCCCCAAACACACCCCAAAAGTGGGGCAGTTTAATTCAGGACACTTTATGCCTCGACGTGCCTCGTCTATAATATATAGTTCTATGATAGAGGCAAAAAAACGTAGGTACGAGCAAATGTCTGTAGATCATATGTAGGCTCTTCCTATCAATTTCACTACAAAAAAATTGGCGCCTTTTGTGTCTTTCACAGTTTTTTATATTGTTTTTTTCTAATAAGCGTCGGATAGCTAATATTCGGATAGAGATACCTCATGTGTCATTTGGTAAGCACTGGACATAATGCAGCGTAACGGCTCGGAATATAGTCTGTTCTCGTTGAGTTTGAAGTGAGTCGTCAGTGCAAATGTCAAAGCCTCATTGATAAATTTTCTTGATGACTCACTGCAAACATAATAGATGAATATAATATAATGGCATAATGCGATCCTGGTGGGTGCTACGACTGTGCTACGCCAGTTATGTATGGTGATTGTTGAACCCTGATGTAGCGCAGTGTTGTTAATGATTTATATAACACAGTATTAATAATGATTTATCACTACATTTTAAGAATCTTAGATCATACTTTTAGTTTATCTGTCTCGTTTTCAATTGTGCTAAATTGAAAAGGAGGCAGTAATTGATGATGTACCTAATGAGAATTATAACTGAGTTATAGATTGTCTCGCATCAGCTCACTTCTACTGTTGAAAAATATATCGTGCACAATACCCACTTATATTTTAAATATTTATTATAGGTACTCGTGTACAGAAGCCGTTGCGAGGGGGTCAAAAACTTGCGGACCTCTAAGCCGCCGTTTGACGTGCGCATTATTATGTATTTTGGAAAAAGTCCATTGTTTCGTAATCTCCCCGGGCCCTTGAGTCGAGTGCCGACTGTCGAGCTGCGAGCCTGCTGCGCGGGGGGAGCCGCATGTGCGAACCGTGAGGTGCCAACATTAAGGGCTTAACACACGGCAGCTATAATGTATATTAATGTTACACATTACATCCCGGGATGCACAACTTTATTATCTTAAAGTATGACACACATATCGAAGAAACTTTTTGACCATTATTTTAGAAGAGAGATGTATTGTAAATTTTCGTATCGCTCTGTATCTTAAGAGACGAAGATGTAAAAATTTACATTATAGCTTTCGTGTGCACAGACGACCATCACAGGCGGTCACAGGGAGTATTTCGATTTAGGCCGCGAGCGACTGGTCGCACTGGAAATTTATGGAGGAGGCCTATGTCCTGCAGTGGACGTCTCTAGACTGAAGCGACGAGCTGTCGTGTGTCGTCTCTTGACAATTTCTATGAAAATACGTATTCTGATGTATCGTGTTATAAATACACACCTTTACATTATAGCTGCGGTGTATGAACGGCTTAATATGATTTTAGTAATGAGGCTGAATGAACACCCTCCACGGATTTGTCGACTGCACCCGCCTTTATTCAAGAACACGTTTGGTTTGTATTTGCAAATTATATTATAAAAATATATTAATGCATACTTAGCTGAATAGACTTTTATATTACTTATGTAGCACATTGTATATAATTACCTACTAGTTTATGAAGTGTGCAGTTGAAATATAATTCGTAACTGTACAGTTATGAGAACTAACAGCAGCATAACATTGGTAGACAATAATATAATAGGTATGATAGACGCATGTATGTACACGATACAGCTAGAGTGCAGTAGCGGATAAACGGTTGTTTGCCTTTAATGTAAACATAATATTATGTGTGACTACTCACAACGGAATAATGGAATAACGTATATGCTTATATCTTTACTTTAAATGAGTCAATCCTCTCTTTTAATACTAGTCGAAATTCGCCCATAATAATTCATATAGTTTTTAAGTTTGAACTTATGTTCTTTTGCTTCTTAGATAGAAAAAATTTAAAAAAAGTAAATGTTGTGAGTTGTGACAGATTGACAAACGTCAACGTGAAACAAAATCTCAGTCGGAGTTTTCCGGGGACTTCAATTGGAGACGTTGTAGATTTCGTATTTCTATCATAAATTTGTGCTATTTCGGTTCTTAATGTGTAATATGGTAGAATATTAACCATTAAATATTCGTTAACCTGCACAAGTTTTAACTTCAAAAAACGTGCTATTTTGTGTTCCTTCCAAAACTCTCTAGAAACTTTCAGTAAAGGTTCTACCACTTTACTGAATCTACTGACTTGACTCATTGACTGCACTGACTATCTATTTGGCCTTTAGACTTGACGATTTAGGAATACGGTGTTGAAAATTGAAACGAAAATTCAATTTCCCGCCTTTTTAACTTGACACTGGCGATGGTTTTAAGCCGAAGTCATATATTTAAATAAAAAATAAATCTCAGTCAATAATCTGAGAACTAAATTGTCAAAAAAAAACGCTCGGTAGTGTGTGTTAATATACTGAGGTAGTGTGTGTTGTTATTTTTATTAAATGTATGTTTTTCTAAGCTCCATTAAAATATTTGCTTTCTGCACACCTCGCTCCACATAAACGTTAACTGTGCCAAATATCAAACTCCTCCGTACGCACAATTCTTGTAAAAGTGTACTGAAAGTTTTTGCTTCACGTATTAATATAGTAAAAATGCATTTTCGAGATGGTAAAAACACATTTTAATACAATGATTATTCTCGTACCACAAAGTTACATAATATTAGGTCCTTACATATGAAATTAGCGTTTTGTCGTACTGGCCATTTTGATCTCAAATCGATATATCTTCTTTGGTTAGGAATTCCAATTTCAAATTTATTATTGATTCATGCATTTGGGTTTCGAAAACCGTAATTCATTTGTTTTTTCCTCTTTTGGTTTTTTCTTTGCGTCACTCTGTTTACAAAATGGAAAACTAGAAATATCGTATTATTTTCGAGTACGAGTTCCACCGTGGCACCAACGGCCGTGCTGCAGAAACGGCTCGAAGGATTAATGATATGTATGGCGGCGGTGTCGCAAAAGAAAACACAGTGCGTTTTTGGTTCCTACGTTTTCGTTCTGGAAATTTCGACCTGGTGAACAAGCCCCGTGGACGTCCGGATACCAAAGTTGATAATGAAGAATTGAAGGCTATTGTGGAAGCGGAACCATCGCAAGCCATGTCCGAGTTAGCTGCAGGCTGCGGTGTTAGTGATAAAACTGTTAATTAATTAATTTATTAATTCACTTAAAGCAAGATTTTGTTGATTTCTGTCCGACTGGTTTTTTTACTAAAGGAATCAATAAACTACCTATGAGATGGCAAAAGTGCATAGATAGCAATGCTATAATATTTTGATTAAATAAATATATTATATTTTGAAAAAATCGACTTTATGTTCCTCCTGTACAAAATGCCAATTTCATATGAGTTAATATATAATTACGTACAGAGAAACAGCTTTCATGGAACGGATCCAAACCGATCCAAATTTGAAAATGTTGACGCTGAATTATTATAGTATCGCTTTGTCCGTCCATCTGTCTCTCTGTCTGTCCGCGCTTCTAGCTTCTGTAATTATGAATATAAATTGATGAAATTTGGTATAGTTATAGATTATGTATAGATCTCGGTTTTAGCATCATAAAATAACAATAATTTTATATTTTAGAGGTGGCTCTCCATACACGTAAAGTGGGGACGAAAAATATTTTTTCATCCTACCCCATCGTATACGGGGGTAAAGACCTATTCAACGATACCCCGTAGGTCTTTTAAAATAAAGGCAAGGTTTTATACATGTTTTTTTTACAAAGTCAACCATTTACGAGTAATCGGCCTCCAAAGTGGCTTATAAGTTGTCCCCCCCTGGCATTTCGAAACTATGAGACTTAGAAACTTACAATTTTTTTATTCTGATAGATCATTCTAAGACCTGATGAAGAAAATGATTTTGAATGAAATCGGACAGTAACTTTTAAAGTAAATAATTTGAAAAAAAAAAAAAAACTTTTTACGCGGTTATAGTTAACCCTCCTTAGACATGTCCGGACATTCTTTTCAAAAAGACTTCTTTTAGAAAAAAATAACCTAACCAAGAGCATCTCTTGGTTAGGTTATTTTTTTCTAAAAGAAGTCTTTTCAACTGCATATATATGATGAACCGTTGACGAAATATAATCATCACAAAAGTGAAATCGTTGGAGAGCATTAAAACGCTCTATACAAAAAACGATGCACGAGTGACGTCACCGCAGTTGAAAACGTATCAAGATAAATCAATCAATCAATCAATCCTTTATAGCAAGAATGTGGTATACATAAAGTCTTAAAAATATTATAATAGCTAGGATCCAACATTCTGCCATCACAATGGCGCGCAAAATATCCTTAACATGCAAGGTGTTAGGTGCGTGAAGTTAACATTTATAAATTGCAACAAATTGGAATAAAATAAAATATATATATACAGTTAATAATTTAGGAACATCAATATTTATTAATCATAATAAATTAAATAATAATTAAATAAATCACACAAGTTTAGTATTAGTCATAGAAATTAAATAAAGATATATCACAGCCCTTAAGCATTATTTAAAATAAGGGCATAACAGAAAAAAAAATTGGACGATTGTCACAAGTATCAAATTCAATATAAAAAGTAAGATATAGCTCAACATGTCATCATAACAATAAAATCATAATAGTATTCATATAATTCATAATCATCATAAAATCAAATAAATTCATTAATAAAATATTATGTCAAAATCATCATATAGTCATGTAAAAAGTAAAAATTAGATATCTAATGTCATTTAAGTAAATTTAAAAATAACATTCATAATTCATAATTATCATTAAATCAAATAAATTCATTAATAAAATATTATGTCAAAATCATTATAATGTTATGTAAATAGTAAAAATTATATACTTATTTAATGTCATTTTTGTAAATTTAAGTAATATTCATTTCTCTTTCTTTAAATATCATATATAAAAACAATTATTTCACAGCCATTTAGTTAATTGTCTTTTAAAATTATATAGGTTTAAGCTTTTGGAATGGTCTGGTGACTTTTTATATACAGTAATGGCATTGATGTACACATTTTTTTTATAGATATCATACCGGCACTGAGGCAGATATAGTTTATACTTGTGTCTTGGTGTAGCACTTCTATTATTAACGTCAGAATTTTTGGGAGTTGGGACAGTACTGTGAACAACGTACGTGTGAGTACTGTGTACCCAAATGTACAAGCATACCAGAGACAGAATACGAAATTTCTGAAATAAGGGTTTGCAACTGTCTGAGTGCCAAGCTCCGCAAATGGCTCTTACACACTTCTTCTGAACATTAAATGCCTTGTCAATTTCAACAGAGTTCCCCCATAGCAATAGCGCATACGAGAGCACCGAAGACACATATCCGTGGTATGCGCATAATCCGGCCGCGGTTGAGACTTTGATACGTAACATTTTAATTGCGTATACAAACTTGTCTAGTTTGTTGCATACGTGGCTTATGTGCTCTTTCCAATCACAGTGTCTGTCTACTATGACCCCTAAACATTTTGTGGAATTAACTTCTATTTTAATGCTATCAAAGGTTAAATTTAAGTCAATTTGTCTCGTCCTATAGTCCCTAAATTGAATAATTTTAGTTTTATTGATATTAATTTTTAGATTATTGTATTTGAGCCATAAAATTATTTTGTCAACCGTATTACAAATGTCATTTTGGAACGAGTCTACATTCTCACATTTAATTATAGCTGTTGTATCATCCGCGAATAAAATAGTATTTTGATCTGTTACATTAGGTAAATCATTGATGTACAGCAAAAAAAGTTCGGGCCCTAGTAAGCTTCCTTGCGGAACTACAAATTCGTTGCATAGAAACTTTGACCTACTAGTAATTTGTTTATCTTCAGTAATTTTTGAAATCTCTATGCACTGTCGTCTTTCCGTGAGGTAACTTTTAATCCAGTCATAGGCTTTGCCCCGTATTCCATATTTTTCGACCTTGTATAGTAGAAGCTTACGATCTACAAAATCAAAAGCTTTGTTCATGTATAGGAATACGGCGACTACAGGCTTTTTATCGTTTAGAGATTCTGTAACATATTTTATAAGATTAAAACTGGCTAAAGATGTGTTACTATTTTTGCGGATTCAAAACTGTTCTGACCCAAGTATATCATTCGCGGTAATAAATGCGTGTAGTCTTTTTAGCATAATTTTCTCAAATATTTTTGATATTACCAGTATAAACACAAAATTAATTTTAATAACTTAAATACTGGGATTATAGTATATCATTGTCATAACAAACAATGGTGCATATATCTTATGGATTTGAACAATAATTTTCGTTTTTCAATCATAGGAAAAAAAACAAAGTGTTTTTAGTCCTGTAACTTTAAAAAGTTACAGGACTAAAAACACTTTGTTTGTTATGCCTCGTAGCGATTTCGTAGTTTATGGTATTTATAGCCGTTTTTATTTAAAAAAAACATACGATAATACATAAGCCGTAAAACATTTGTTACATTATATTTTTCCACACAATCGTGGACACACCATATGATTGTAGCAGGGCAATCAAATCGAAAGCTCACTATGTAGCTGTTAACCTATTCCTCTTTAATCTGTGCTCGTAGCGTAGCGTAGGGGTAGCGTAACGTAGGGGTAAATGAATTTGTTAACGTTTGCTGCATAACCAGTAAGGACTATCACTGGATATCGCTGAGTGCGAGGGCTACATCGAGGTCAGTCGGACCAGACCGTATGGACTTCAAATAACTGAATAATATGTGAGCTTAGAAAATTATTACTACTGTACCCTACTTCCTACTTCTCGTATCTTCTACTATCTACTAGTATATTCAAAAGAAGATGCTGAGCCTTTAGCCAAGTTGGCACCGCTAATTACGAAGTTTGAAAACAAAAATGTATGGAATTTGACGCATAAGCATCGCCAAGTGACATAGCGATGCCTATTCCATAGCGATGCTTATGTCACATCCCATACATTTTTGTTTTCTAACTTCGTAATTAGCGATGGCAACTTGGCTAAATACTCTGCTTATTATAAAGTTAACGAACTTAGATAATGGAAATGCTGGTCATTACTGTAGGTATTACATTTATGGCATTCTTTCAGCTACACTGGATTTTACATAATTCCTCTGAAAGTATGTATTTACCTAAATGTAACTCTGAAAGCTTAGTGACGTGGCAAGCTGGCAAGGCGCGTCGAAATCAAAGGCTACATTAAGTCCTTTGATTGTACAATACGTGGCGTCAAAGTCCTTTGTGTCTGGAGTTTGCCATTGTTTCGGGCGCATTAGCGGACCGCCATGCCATTTCGTCAAGAGCTTGAAACGGCGCAGCTATTTCGTGCAATTGTTTTGTAATATAATAAAAGGGTCACATAATGGCAGATTACGACTTAGGTAGTCTTAGTTCAATACCTCCAAATCACTGACTTACGATTCCAACAGACCGCTCAGCACGATTTTGCGCTTTTTGACATGAGCCTTTGCGCATTGTATTGATTTGATCCTATTACACGACTACGGGAAAACCAAAAGGAAAGGTAATTTGGCAGTCTATGTAATTTATGTATGTTTGTTCCACCGTTGCGCCTACACCACTGGTCCGATTTTAATAAATGAGGTGTCATTAGATTCGTAATATTAGCCTGGGTAATATAGGCTAAATAGTTAATGCCAACAACATTCATTATATCAGGATAATTATAGACTTTTAGTTATAGTTTTTTTTTTAATATAAAAATTGTAGTTATTTTCTTCCCATACATGTTATAGTTATTTTAACTAAATTTTACTTATGTGAATCTTGAAATATTAACTAGCGCATCCGGAGAGAGTATTGTGCTAAACTCATTTCGACATTTTGCATTTGTGGACGAACTTCTCACAATTACAATATCACCCGTATGCGAATAACTAATCACTATTAATAACATGAAATATTGACGACGGCCTCTGTGGCTCAGTTTTAAGTTGGTGCCAAAGCCGGAAGTCGCGGGTAATATGTGTATTATATAATAAAAATCTTAAATATACGTACCTATAGTATAAAAGTATTAAATATATTTACATTGTCTGATACCCGTAACACAAGTTCTTCAAGAACTTACCACGGGACCAGATTGCGTGGTGTAAAAGCGTCCATAGATATTATTATTATTGACAAATTAATCGTTAATTGATCTCTTAAAGTCAACAGTTGGACAGCATGAGGACTTGACGGAGGTAACAAGACCACCTGTCTCGACACTCGGCAAGCGCTCTAAAATAAAAGGAGTGACGAGTCGTGGTGACTCGCGCGCGTAATGACGTCGCAGGCACACGCAGGGTTCCTCAATATCCCGTGAAGTCGTTAGGTGCTCAATTGCTGAGGGAAATAACGGTGTAATTAGGTGATCTCAATGATGTTTTGTAGGCAATTGTGAAGAAAATTGCAAGCAATACGATTTTCAAATGCAACTAAGTTTTTTACAGATATATTTATCGCATAGCATGTGTCTATGACTATTGTTAACGCCGAATAATATAAAACAGCGCGCTTTAACTTACCAAGGTCTTAGAAGATAGAGTCTGGACTTTAAATAAATACCAGCTAAGTGCGAGTTGAAATCGCAAAGAAGGGTTCGGCAAGACAAACACGTTGGTTATATTTGAGCCCCACTTGTATATTTATTTTATTCTGTTTTTAGTATTTGTTGTTATAGCGGCAACAGAAATACATCATCTGTGAAAATTTCAACTGTCTGGCTATTCTGGTTTATCAGTCTGGTGAGTGGTGACATTCAGACTGATAGACGGATGGACAGTCTTAGTAATAAGGTCCTGTTTTTATCCTTTGGGTACCGAACCTTAAAAAATTAGCCTGAGGTCTTTCGTCATCACTAAAATACTTATGATATTACAGCATTTTCGTGCATTATCTTTTTGCTACTTTGCCATTTCCATGAATTAATAAAGCTCTAATGCGTAAGTACCTATCACAGACTTAGCAATGATCCCTAAAATGACGATGTCGACATCCCCCCCTCTCCACTTCCGTTCCGTCGCGTTAGATACGGAGCACCTCCGCGCGCTGTCTGCACGCTGTAATTGGCTTCAGATTTTATCGGTGCTACCGAAACCGGGGTCTCGGTGTATATGTATTTGGATGCAAATAGTCTACCAGATATTGTTATGTTGATATTAAAAAAATATAAATAAACACACCGGCATATTTAGCGGAACACAAAAAAAGGTCCATAATTAAAAAAATATGGTTTTATTTTAAAATCTACTTACTACACTTTTGTTATTTAAAGTTTCATTTGTTTTACTTAAAATGAGATCACATTAAGAACAGATTTTGCAGTAAAGGCTATTTGTGAAAAATGGTACATTTTTGAACTTTTCGTGTAACCGGGAAAAGTGAAAATTAATATTAAAATAACAATTAATTAAATTAGAAAAATGGTGATCAATATCGCGTATTTCCTCCACGTGCTCTTATTATCGTTTCTACCCGTCTAGGTATACTGAGAATGATGTTATCGATGGTCTCCTGGGATAGTCTCCGCCATTCCTCAACTACGGCGATTCGCAGTTCACCCACGTTGGCAGGAGCTGGAATTCTGGACTTAACTTTTCTTTTCAGCAAGTCCCAAACGTGCTATATTGGGTTCATATCCGGTGATCTCGCCGGCCACTCCATAACAGTGATATTCATATCATTAAGATAAGCTTGAGTTACCCGAGCGCTTTGCGGCCGAGCATTATCCTGCATAGAAACAAAATCGTCACCGATATATGGGGCAAACGGTACGACATTTTCTTCGAAAACTTCTCTGATATAGCGGTCTGCAGTCAGACTCCCTCTGTCAATCACTACCAAGTCTGTGCGAGCTCCCAAACAAATGCCCGCCCAAACCATTATTGATCCACCACCGTATGCAACTGTAGTTTCAAAATTTGTCTGAATGTATCGTTCTCCTTTGCGTCTGTATATTCTTTGCCTGCCGTCAATTTGATTTAAGAGAATTCTGCACTCATCACTAAACAATACCTTACTCCATTGGTCCGCGTTCCAAAGTCGATGTTCCTGAGCAAAAGTTAACCTGTTTCTACGATGATTTACCTCGAGCCTTGGAGCCTTGGCGGGCACAAATGAACCCAAACCAGCTTCTTCGAACCTTCTTTGTACCGTACGCTCACTCACGGTTACACCCCGCACTGCTTCTAACTCATGTCGGGCTTGGACGGCCGTCAAACGGGCTACTACGTACACGAAGCCGAATGAAACGATCATCCCTACTCGAAGTGCGTCTTTTTCTGCCTTGTCCTGCTCTTCTCACATAAGTACCGGTCTCCCTGAACCGTTGGATACTGCGATGGATCGTTGAAACTGGTCGACGAAGATCTCTGGATATCACTCTGTAGGTTTGACCATTTCTTCGCATTTCGAGTGCCCTGGCAATCACCGTTGGGGTTAAGTCAGTCATAATTCAGTCCTCAACTCCAAAAAGATACGCGATTAAAAAAAAAGTAACAAAAAACAGTATTTCAATGAAATTTTAAATCAAACTCAGAAGGAAGAAATACTCGTAGTTCGCTCCAGATAAGGTGTATTTGAATAAAATTAAAACAATTGCATAAAATGTGATGTTCAGTTGTTTTCTTAATTTGAAAATATTTCTTTTTAAATTAAATGACGTATAAACCAGCCAGCAACCTTATATGATACTGATATCAAACCTTTATTTTATGTTCCGCTAAATATGCCGGTGTGTGTATGATTTTAGTTATCTTTGACTATCTGATTTCAGTGAACATTTGACTTAACAGACTTCAAATTTAAATACAAGAAGCAAACATTTTTTTTTTAATATTGTTACCAATGAACTGCAATAACTTGACAGTAGCAAACTGCAACTTTAACTTGCATAGTTTTAAATATTGGCTTTTCAAAAAGTACATAATAAGCCAGGAAATAAGTCTTTCTTTTTAAGTAGATTTTTTTAACTTTAATAAGTCTTTTATTTTCTAAAAGAAGTCTTTGCAACCGCGTATCTACGATGAACCGTTGACGAAATATAATCATCACAAAAGTGAGATCGTTGGAAAGCATTAAAACGCTTTATACAAAAAATTATGCACGAGTGACGTCACAGCAATTGAATATGTATTTATTATCAAGATAAATACAACATTGAATTTCTTTACACTGGATACGATGGGGTTATCATGTCTTATAGACAAAAGTCCTTATTAAATATTAGATTTAAAAAAATACAACATTGATTTAATTATCTTAAATACTGCGATTATGTATATCGTTGTCTGAACAAAAAATGTCACATATAACATACGGATTTGAACAGTAATTTTCGTTATTCAATCAAAGGGTAAAAAACGAAGTTAATTTAATAGCAACTGATTAATGTACTTTTTTATTTTATGGTCCATATTTATGTCGCCTTGCGGAAAATATAAGACTTTTGCTGATTTAAAACAAATGCATGTTCCCTATTCAGAACAAGACAACGCCTACGCCTTGTAGCGATTTCGTATCGATGCGTAGTTTATGGTATATTTTGCCGTTTTTATTCAAAAACATAAAACATACGACAATAATTAAGCCGTAAAACATTTGTTACATTAGCTGTCTAGTCTTTTTTTGTGTTCGATCTCAAATGAATGTAGTAGCTACGTGCTACGAATACGCTACGAGAATGACTACATCGAGTATTTTACTCAATAATGTTATTTTTTCAATTTAATTTAAACAATTTGTAAATATAAATAATGTACGGGGCCCTCAGAATGTTCGAGAGTCGCCGGTGGTCGTCGAGCCGCCGAGTCGGGCGGGCGCGCGGGCGGGCGCTAACGAGAGATGACGCTGCACATTACGTGTCAGCTTTGACATGGTTGTAGCGTAACCATAGAACGAGCTCTTTCTTATATTAGGGGCCCCATATACGGTCCGGTTTTCCTTCAGTTAGGCCTGAACGGATGCAAAATAGTATCGTCTGTGTACAATTTCGAGATCGTATCAGTCGGCCGGATGGACTAAAGCGTTTCGTTCCAGTGTTGCCAGCTTTGTTCTTGCGAATCTACTAAACTCGCGTTATATAGTAATTAAACGGGTAGTTTTAAGAAAATTACGGACTAATGCTACGATGTATTATTAAGATAGTGTACAAGCGTAGTGAGTTTTCGCGGTTTTTAATTATTAAACATGATCGCAGCTCGCGACAAACCAGAACGAACTGATGAGATTTTGCCGTGTGTGTGCTCGAATCCCTTCAGGCTAAAATGACGTCAGTTGGGTCGGATGCGATTTTTTCCGTGTATGTGCTCGAATCCGTTCAGGCCGAACTGATGTAAGTTCTAAAACGATCGGCCTCTCGTCTGAGGGAGGCCTTTGTGTGCTATAGATACTAACTAAGAAAAAGCTCGCTCTGTATATATTATAATAAGTTATTTGTGTCACGACCAGGAACTTAGATTGTCCCTAGAAACGCGGTTTGTGTGATTTTATAATATGTACGTAGAGACGATATTTTGGCTCTCAAGGTGCAAAATATAAGTATCTAGGGGCGATAGTCCGCGAAAATTACAATTCACTAATAATGATTTCAAAAATCTTATATAAACATTATACTAGGTAGCATAGAAACAAGATGATGGAAAGCCACTGTTTTTTGTGACGTAAATAAATGTAATATGTATTGTAGGTTGTCGCACACGCCCGTAATGTCGAGGGCTTGTGGCTGACTAATTAGAACAAAAAACGCGGGAAAACACAAGGACGCTTGACAGTGAGCCAGAGACAAAGAGCGGCGTCGCCGGGAAAGAGCACATGTCGCCCGGAGAGCTCACGCGGCTCTCGCCGTTGTCTCGTCGTGATAGAGACTGGTTTTACATATGAGATATGCATTGGCTTAAAAAAATATTTTTTAAAATTGCCAACGTAGCCAACCTTATTTCCGCTGCTGGGTCCCGGGAATTCCATCCCTATGGCGAGGGCGGTGGGTGCAGTTCCGCCCGGCCGGATGGCGTAGTTAGGACGTTCGGCGCGGCGTACGGGGCTGCGTGGAGAAGCGCCGGGGCGTTGATTGTCTCCGGCACGTTCGGAAGAGTCACAATCGATAGAGCACGGGCGTGCGTTGTAATGAATTTATTAAGGAACTAGTTGCTACGCGCGGGTTTGTTTGTTTTAATTTTGAAAATCTCGGTCACGAGGTTTGGTTTTTATATGTTTCCCGCTGCTATGTTATACTGACATAAAAAAAAAAAACTTTACAGATTCAATGCTCGATTGTTCGAATTTTATAGACAGTCACCTTTAATTACCACAGATAACTTTAAAACAAATAGTATACGTGTATATTATATCTACGTACGTAATATATACAGGCAACGTGCCTTGATGATCCTACTATACTATTATAAACGTGAAAGTTTGTGAGGATGGATGGATGTATCTTTGTTACTCTTTGTCGCAAAAGAATTTTTATGAAATTTAGTAAGGTAGCAGTTTAAGTTCTGGTATAACATATAGAGTACATTATATCCCGAAAAATTACAGTGCTCCCGTGGGAGCCGCGAGAAAAAGGTAGTTCTGGATAAAAGTACAAGTCTACTCTAATGCGTCAGTTCCTTTGCTTGTGGTACAAATAACTTGGGTACCCCACGTACATTTCTAATACACCATGCATTACACAGTCCTGATGACCTTAGCCTACGTCTTAGGCTTGCAACATAGAATGGCACCCTCGTAAAGTGCAGCATTAAGCTATTCAAAACCTTTCACAGCAATTACAATTTACATGGAGACGGGAGACGGGCGTCTCAGCCCATGAATGGATCTCAAGACTCACCCCTTTGGGTATTCATGGCGCCCCCGCCGTATAATATTCACAAATTTGTTTACAGATCGTCTCGATCGCACCGGGGGCTCCGCTCCCTCGACATGAATTAAAATTGTACCAGTTTTTCCTCCCGAATAACCATATTTACGATTCATAAAATTGGCGAAACTAAACAAGGGAGAGGCTGCGAGCATTGGAGTTTGGCTTAGGTAAGCAGATACTATTATACCAGGGGTATTGTGGTGCTCCGTAACCGTAACCGAAACTATCGGATATCGGAAATAAAAACTTTTCGTAACCGTAACCGAATCCGATAAAAAACCTTCGCTAATTTCGTATATAGACGGAGTATAATATGACATGTTTGTTTAATAATGACGGCCGTGACGATTTATCGCATCACTAGTTTTTTGGGCCAAATAATTATCCAAACTTTACTTATATATAATCCGAAATAATTTAATATCTGTAACCGTAACCGAAATCTATATAATTTTATTCCTAAATCCGCATCCGTATCCAGTGCCGAACTGTTATATTCTGAACATCTCTGCATTATAAGAGTACTATCAGACTCTAACTGATCTTAAATCATACTCGTAGTTCTAGCCTCAAATCTTGTAGTAAGCAGCTACAATATTTCAAGTGACGCAGCTAAGTAGCTCTACTTGGCTTCGAAGCTGGGTCTAAAGTTCAACAGCTGAACGCAGCTACGTCGCGGGGTAGCTGCAGGCAACGTATACGCGGCTCATAATAATTGTAGTAACAATACAGCAAACGTGCTCGAGTGCGTGGCAATTACTCTAAGACGCGGGCGGCTCACGGCTGCTGGCCGCGTACGCTCTGCACGGGGACGTCCGCACGTCCGCGTCGACCCGCACGCGGCATTGTAATAGTAATTAGCTTGAACAAAACAACAAGCATAGTACAATAAGGACAAGTTCTTAATGGTCCTCGACAATCATCGTTTTTATATAGATAATGGAGATGTATGAAAAACAAATGAAAAACAACGCTTCCTGAAAGACATTAAGGACTTCGTAACGCGACTATAGTGAGGTCCCACCATCACACGAGTTGCCGCTCGAACAGGCGTATCTGCGGTTATTCATAACTAATATAGCTAATGAAAACAACACATATATTTAGTATCTAGTATCCGACACCTATGAAGTTATGATATGAAGTTTTTACGCACTTGGCTCCACTTGATGTCTTCGGAAAACTTCAGTCCCAATAAAGTGTTTTTACTAGCTGTCGTTGCAAATACTAGATATTAGACAGCACATTTGCCGGCTCTGTGTGCTCTGGGTCGCACGTGACGTAAGAGTACCCTTTCAGTTCTCAATTCCAATTTTTCTCATAACAATTACTAATTCTAGCCATACACCTGACAGGTTTGCCTGTACAGGTAAATCGGAGCATGTATGTAAAGGTAACCGTCGGTCACACGCGACGCGCGACTGCGACCCGAGACCGAAATAGGGTTACGGAGCAAAGCTTAGTATGAATTTATATGGAGCACAGAGTACTAAACAATCAATGCGACGCGCGACCGGTGAGCGTAGCCAGAGAACCTTAGTGGCTGCCTTGCTGGTCGCGGTCGGATAGATCGGAACCTTTACACAACTGTGCAGGTTTCCATGCTACTCAGCTCAGGCGTAAGCTAGCCATACACGTAAGGGTAAACACTCACGTAAAGGCAAACCTGTCAGGTAAACCTAACAGGTTTGCCTGCACAGTTATACCCATCAGGTAAGCTTGAGCTGATACGCTATGGTACGGAACTGTGTAGGTTCCATACGTAACAGACGCGCTCAGGTTTGGGGTTGCGTTGCGACTTGCCTTAAAATCCCCAACATACCCATGGGCCTCCGGTAGCCTCACTCACTCGGCGAAATACAATGCAAGCGTTATTTCACGCCGGTTTTCTGTGAGACCGTGGTATCTAGTCGGTCGAGCCGACCAATTCGTGCCGAAGCGTCACTCTTCCACGAATAAAACTTACTTTATTTACTACACAAAAAGATACACGTTTCATTGCAATAGTTGGAATTGCGATCGCTACTTTAAAAAAGTGCGTATCGGTGGGAGCTGACCCTTAGACGCACGTTGCACGGTCGAAATTTGATTCCTGTATCGAATTAGACTCGCTGACGTGGGGCAATTACGTCACATATCTGACACAAATCCCCGGAACACGACGCCGGTATGCAATATCGCCGAGAGGTCAATCAGCCCTCACCTGTCCCTCCTTAATCCCCCGTTTTATTAGCCCCAGTAATACGACGCACGTGCAGGTCCCTCTTTGTTCTATCGTAGCAGCAGTAAAGGATACAATAACCGTCTTACGCAAGTGAAAGTATCCTCTATTGTGAGTATAGCAGGACGTAATTTGTATCTCCAGGGCGTGGATGTTACGTTTCGGCAGCCATGTTTGTGCCGTTCGGCGCGGGGCCCCGGCAAACTCGAACAAAGGCAATGTTGCCACGCGGAATAAACTGTTATATGTTATGAGAGATTATAAAGTAATCTGGGAATATTGAAGACAATAAAATGAGCTTTCGAGGGGGCGCATGAACGTAAACGATGTTCCCCGTTCCCGGTAAACAAAGGGAATCGATCATTATATTGTTTTCGGATCGTAAATTGTTACCATTGTGTCTAAGGAAAGCAGTGAAAATATTATAATAGCTCGGTATTGTATGTACAATTGATAGGCGACTAAATGTAAAATGTTTAGTTTAATTTATATATTCAGAAATATAGACATATTACTACTTGATGAATGTAAAAATACCATTCTATGCGTAGTTTAGTAATACATTTAAAAATTATAAAAAATAACCTAACCAAGAGAATGCCAGGACATGTCTAAGGAGGGTTCCGGAACTATCAACGCGTAATAGATTTTTTTAATTACTTCAAAAGTTACTGTCAGATTTCGATCAAAATAATTTTCCTAAAGAGTTTTTAACATCTATCTATCAGCATGGAAACTTACAATTTTCTGTCTCTAATTGGTTGGAAATGCTAGGGTTATACCAAACTTACATTACATTTTCGAGTAATCGGCCTCCAAAGTGGTTTGACTTTGGAGGACGATTACTCGAAAATGGTCGACTTTGTAAAAAGGTCATGTATAAAACCATTATTATAAAATACCTATTAAACGATACCTCACACGATTGGGTACAATAAAAAATGTTTTTCATCCCCACTTCACATGTGTGTGGAGAGCCACCCCTACAATATAAAATTATTATTATTTTATGATGCCAAAGCCGAGATCTATACACAATGTATAACTATACCAAATTTCATCCATTTACATTCATAATTACAGAAGCTAGAACCGCGAACGCGAAACTATAAGGGTTCCTTGTGTACTACGGAACCCTAAAAATAATATTTATTGCTATATTTGTAAAAAACCTACATCATTACTGTTAAGTAAATGAATGTTTTTGTATATGATGTAAGTTATTATATCACATACAAAAACATTCATTATGTTAAATATTAAATTAGACGCACAAATTTCGGATATATTAGCAATTATGTTCTTGAATCATCATATTTCATACAACTTTACCAAGGCGCGGCGTTAGATTGTTTGTTTTCCACTGATCACGGAAGTAAACAAAACAGAAAACGTAGCTTATGGGATATTAAAACAAATGTTAAAACTCGTTAATTTTTATTTTATAAATCGAAATTCTTACACCTCGTCTCGTTATAATTACAAATTCCTTTTAATTAATAATACTAAAATTTATTTATATTTAATTATAACCGTCTCTAAACCTACCTACGTAATTACACCGGTCTAGATATGAAAACATAATATTATATATCATTTATAAATTAAGATACCATAACATTAACTTTTTATTTTGCGTGTACAACATCTTACGTATGTTATTGCTATGTTTCATCGTAGACGGTCGAGCCGCGAGCTCGACTACGAGATTGCCAATTTTCTACAAATATTTACATTGCATTTCTACAATTAAATTTATATTAAAGTCACCCTGTTTTAAGTACAAAACAAATCTAGTACCATTTTTGTTGTATAATTTGGTGTTGGGGTCGGCACGTGGCGGTGGGCGGCTAGGGCGGCGCGGGGTGGGCGGGGGCGACTGGGGGCGAGGGCGGCAATCGGCATCCAATTAGGGCCGCAGTCAATTAGCCGTGAGTCGCGGGAGCTCATCGCTTGACTCCGACTGACTGGAACCCGCGCCCCACACGCACCGCCGCCCGCCCTGGCCGAGCCCGCCACAGCACCTCCGGCACCCGCCTAGTTTTACTTAATCACCAAAACTATCGTATACTGATTCTGTTGCAGAGCCGATACCATTTTTAGATTAAAATTAAAATACTATTGCATTGAAATTGCATTATCATGTCACTTATAATACCAGACTCGGCCGATCCAGCATCGTTGTTATTGTCGATTGGATCGAACATTCTGTGTCAATAAGCCATTGGGTACTTTCATTCGTATTCCAATTTAAAATAATAATTGTTAGTTCTATATTATGTTCAAATTATTATGAGTAGAATAATTTCAATGCAGAAATGTAGCGGAATTTGTTACGTGAATTTTAGTACAGTAGTACGTCGATTATCCGAATTTATTATTAATTAATTACATAGCTGTTCGGATAACGGATTTGATCGGATAATCTAACAGCATGAACTTTGTCATGCCGTATGAGCAGGCAAATGAAAAATATACTCAAATACATACTTGATATTTTTATACCTTTAATGACAAGCAGGAATTTTTATTTGAACAGAACTTTAAAATTTAAAAGCGTAGTCTTGTAATAAATCAAATTAAAATGTTGCTATTAACCAAAAAAACCCGTCCGAGTGAGGCCACCATGAGTTCGGACAAGCGGTCGTTCGGACAAGCGGTCGTTCGGACAAGCGGTCGTTCGGACAAGCGGTCGTTCGGACAAGCGGTCGTTCGGACAAGCGGTCGTTCGGATGATCGACGTTCGGATAATAGATGCTCTACTGTATCTATAAAATTCTACATTTTCTTTACTATTTTATTCATTCTTAATCCTGGTTATGGTTTATTGTTCAATGGCTATGGCATTATACGAGCAGTTAAATAAACTTTGGAGACACACTCATGTTTGTCAATACTGTTTTGACTAAGTATTCTATCATTCTAATAGAGCAGACCGAGCTAGCACAGTTTCTAAAACAGACCGCACATATTTGTTCTACAATACGTTGGAACATTTCTACAATACATAAGCTGCACAACAGTTTTGGGCACTCGGCATATAATTGTGTCGGATTTTTGCGACTGCGATCAACCCACAGAGAGAGCTTTCGAGTTTCGACGCTGAAGAGGCTATCGATTGCCAACGTCAAGAGGACGAAAGACTTTCGAAGTAGGCGACTTTCTTACTTTGGGTCACTTCCAAGTTATATTCACAAAAAAAACGGTCATTATTTCGTGACAAATATTTTTAACATCAGTAATTTAAAATGTAGAGTTCGTAACTTGTATTCAAAACAAATAATACAGTGTCTATTATATCTCAATTTTGTTGGTTTATGACCTCTCATTGTAGTCAACTTCAAGATATAGAAATACTCTTCAGAGGGTCGGCTCACACCGAGATGCGACGCCGTGCGGCGTTGAAATTTTAAGATAGCGATTTAAAATTGAACTTTATTCACTACAAGTAAAGATAAACGTTTCATTGAAAGAGCGGCGCTGCGCAGCGTAGTCCGGTGCAGCTCGAACTTCGAACTTCTTGTGCAGTGAATAAAGTTCAATTGAATCGCTATCATAAAAATGCAGACCCGCGTCACGTCGCGTCTCGGTGTGAACTGACGCTGTGTAGGTTGTACCTATAGGGTGCAATACACTCGTTTTTACTGAGCAGGAGCTGCTATGTCAAATGAAATATAAACATTGTATGATAAAATCTTGAGCAATACAAAGCCTGCTTGTTAACAGTAAAGTAGTCTTGGAATGTAATTACTGGCTCGTATACTGCGGAGTGTCGTCTATGTATGTACAAGTTACTATCTACACACGCACAAACACCGTATCATAAATTATACTATACACACAACGATTTACTACCCATAGTATTAGTTTATTTACAATAGCACAAATTGTATGATATCAGTTATCGCTTTCCAAATGAGAAAGAAAATTGAGATAGAAAAGTTACTCGTGGCTTTCAGTTTACCGATTCAGTTTCAAAAGCTTCAGTAGGTTTAATAGTAATAATATTAATGTTTTTGTAATTTAGTTCGGTGGCTGATGATAAAAATACATTGCAGATAAATATTATCAGACTTACCTTAGACTTACCTACACGAAGGCGTAGGTGGAGCCTCAAACGAATTTCAATTGTTAAATTACTCTGCAGTCCCTACGTTTTCATTCTCATTTGGAGAGCGAAGACTTGTGACAGTTTGATGACTAAGGTTTATAAAACACTTAACGATATATTTCAATTAGAGTACCTACGGAAAACTGGGGTTCTCAAAAAATACGGGGTCAAATCCTTAATGCTTGTGCTTAAGAAAACTGCTATTTACACGTAGCGTGGCGCTGCATCGCGCGCGAGCATCGGCACTTCACGCGCGAGCTTCCGCACTTCACGCGGGAGCGTCCGCACTTCACGCGCGAACATCCGCACTTCACGCACACACCTGTCACCACTATAGTACTGTACTGTCTGTCGGTAGTTCGCCCACCGCTTTATCACTGACAATGTCCTCAGAGAGCTGATCAACAAAACGCACGAAGTATTAAGAACGATAGAACAGACTTAGAGTAAATTAGAACCGTAAGAAGTAGGGCTATGCTGCTAAAATGAAACTAGCTTAACGCAAACGCGTCTAGTCGAAGTACATCTCTTCCTTGAACATTGTCTCGTGGTAAAGCTGGGGGAACTTCTACCAGGCCCGGCCCTGCAGCGGGAGGTATCCGGAGCACTGCTGCTGGTAGGCGGCGGGCTGGCGGTAGGAGGACACGAGTGGGTTGCTGCAGGCGGCCTGCGCGGGCGCCGCGGAGTAGGAGGTGGGCGTGGCGCAGTGGCTGTGCGCCGGCGATGCCGCCTCGCCCGCACCGCAGGGCTTGCCGTCCTTCACCAGCACCGGTACGGCCACCCGCCGCGGCGACGACGACGACTGTAAACACACACACACACACACAAGTCAGCTCTCAGTTGTCATTGAAATATACAGCTTTAAGGAGTAAACATTATCCAGTGGATCAACTTAATTCGTACCTGTTCACTAAGACTTAGGTATACACACGCGTCAGCGTAAGTACATCACAGTTTCAGTAAACGCCCGTGGATCAATTTCGTTGTTAACTGGTCACTGCCCACTGGTCACATGGTCAGTGGTCACCAAGAGTAAGCTGCCCTCAAATAAAATTAAGGACCTTCCTCGTAATGATGATTTGGATCCTATTATCGATGATAAGGATCGTCTACCTATTACTCTTCCCTCGACTCCCGCTACAAATATTTGTATCGCTCTCTTATATGCACGTGACAAAAGATTGTTATTAATTTAATTTGACTGGCAGGGGCGGGGGAAGGAGGGCCGCGTGTTGCCAGTGCAGGCGATTGCCTCAATTTGAGCGAGTGCCAGCCTACATGCTGATTGTTAGCGTGGGGCGGCGCTCCAATTAATTAATGTCTTATTACATGTTTTAATGAGGGTTTTATTGAAATAATAAATTTAAATATGATTAAAATTCGAATAATGAGAAGTTTAAGACCCGAACTTTATATTATTAGGTCTGTATAAATAGGATTATAGGACTGTTAGGTATTATCTATACGAAAATTATGAAATGTTTGTGGGTATGTCAGCTTTAGTAGGGTTATTAGACTCAACGCCGTAACTTACGATTGATATAAAAAATAAAACAATCAAAAACTAATTTTCGCTATAGCGAATTAATGAAATATGAAATCCCATATTCCGCACATCAGATAAGGTACAAAGAGCTTTTATGCGAATTCCATCTCGGGCTTAATGAATATTTAAAAAGGTGAGTGATAAAATCGTCGACGGCGCAGACCCCTGTTTGCCCGCGCGACTTGGCCACTCGACAGAGCTCCCGCCGGGAAGTGCGGGGCCCGCACGCTGGCAACCCCACGACGATTCGAATTATATTTCGCTGAATACGCAAATATTTTTATTGTGCAGACCTTGATTTTCAATCTTCGATGGTGACATTTTTTTCGTATTTTTAATACCACAGTTTGCCGAATTTTGTAAAATTATGTCTTGAAAGATTGTTTGAAAATCAAAGTGAAATAAAAATCTGTTCTTAGACTTATGTCAAAATATACCTTTTAACATAAGACTTCAAAAGGTATATTCTGAGAGATTGCTTGAAAATCGGAATGAAACTAGAATTTGTTTTAAAACATAAAATGCATTAAGCCTTCACTTCACTAAAACCTCTTGTTTTTTAAATACCCCTTAGCCTATACCTAAGACAGACAAATTTTCTTAGACAGAAAATCATTTCTGTCTAATGATTATCATCATCAGATGATGCTGATGCATTTTAAGCAATAAAATATAAAATACCTGATTGTGCTGGTTCTGTTCCGCCATCGCCTTCTCCTTTGCCTGCCGTTTGCACTTGTAGCGGTGGTTCTGGAACCATATTTTAACCTGGAACAAAAGGCAAGTGTTATTTCATAATACATATTACTTAATCCTTATTCGTAAGACTTGAGGAGGTACGATTAGTCCTAAGCAGCAAGGCAAAAATACTAGTTGTCATTTAGGCCTATCCTTCGCATTTATTGAACTCTTCATTTCATATTAACTATTTGTTGCACGCAACTCCGTGCGCGCAAAAGGAAATTCGTCGGGTACTGTACATATTACCGAGATAAAAAGTATCCCATGTCCTTCCCCGTGTTCTACTATATATCAGATATATAATATATGCTAATTTTGTAAAAATCGCTCCTGTAGTTACGGAGCCTATTCAACGCAAACAAAAAAACATACACATAATCAAATATTTTCTCTTTATAATATCAGTACAGATAATATATAGAAGTATATATATTAGAAAGAGTATAATATATAACAGGATTCATTAACGCTGGCACAGAATTAGTGCAAAGAGTTGTCGAGCTTAATGACGAGAGAACAAACAGGGGGTAGCCATTGTCTTATAACAACGGGGCTATTTAACACATCGACCCGGAGTGTGGGACCTGCCGAATGTGTTTTGATTCTCTGGCTCAGTGGTTTATTACGCCAGAGGTCGCGGGTTCGAATACCAGCAAGCAATACAAAGTATCGCTATTTCTCCGCTCATAGATGCAAACAATCTTAAATATGTGTGTAGTATTTAAAATATTTTCCATTGTTTGGTATCCGATACACAAGTTTTTCTGATACTTTGCACGGGGCCTGTGTGCCGAGTACGAGGTTTTGTTACTGCTCGCCGTGAAGAACTTAACTACAATTTGTGTCATGTGTGGCATCGAAACAACGCCCCTAGTGGCAAACAATGGTAACTAATTTGGTGCCATTTAAATTGTAGTTAACTTCTTCACGCACTTAAGCACACTGATCGTTGCGATCTATGGATGAGGTAGTGTCCTATATTATTATAATGTTCAGCACTGCCCGTAGTGTGTGTCCTGCCGAATGCACTGTTTACACATCCTAGCACGGAGCACCCACCCAATCTAAACACGATCCACTCGCCTCTGTTTGTTGTTTTTCTTTGTTTGTCGTTGGGAGTTGTTACAAGTGCGCCGAGAGTTGGGACTCGTGCGTATGTAGCGAACACTTCATCTTAATAACATGAAGACTAAATCCTTGGGGATCGTAAAAATAATTACAATGGAGTAGCAATGGCCGATATAGATCCAGTGTCAAAACCCTTACGACGAACTGGGTACTACGACGAAGTTTTGAGGTCCGTCATGTTACAATTTGAACATTAAGACGGCCTCTGTGTCTCAGTGGTTAGCGCGTCGGTGTTCAAGTTCAAGGTTCGTCATGGGTGTGTGATAAATATGTTTATAATATAATAAAAATCTAAAATATATCATGTACAGTATAAAAGTATTAAATATAGTCCCCGAGTTGTCTAGTCCCCGAAACACAAGTACCTCGGATACTTACCACGGAGCCAGATTGGCATGGTGTGAAGCGGCCATAGATATTATTATTGTAGTGTCGGTTTTAACGACTATCGCCAATTACCAGCCTCTTTAATGTGGTTATAATCGATTTTCACTATACACAAGGAATGTGAGGTTTGTAATAGGTTAATATCAGACACGTTAATAAATGAACAATTTTATGACTGTGTTTTGAGAAGGCATATCGACGTCGACTGGTGAGGGCTCTCGACGTTAAAAAATGCAAGAGCAGTAGAAGCGACTTCTCACTTCGCCAACGCGTCTACGGGGTTGTGGGACAGAGACGGCGAGTGCATAGGATATGCTCTGTCCGCGTCGTCCGCTGGCCGGCGCAGGCTATGTAGCCTGTATTCCGTAGCAGGCTATATTATAGCGTGTATTCCGTAGCGTGCACCAGTTAATGAACGGCTGTTGACGGGCGTCGCTTATTGCACTCCGCCGAGGCCTGGACGCTCTCGTGTCGAGCACTTTCTTTCAATCTCCTTGTGCATAATGCTCCGTGTTACCTCACACGCACCTCCGAGAGCCATTCAATTATTTGTTTTGCACGTAAATGACTTGTTCCTCGAGAGACATTTCGGATGTGCGGCCTGCAAGCTGTGCCTTCGAACGTCTTTTATAAGAGCTGACTTTTAATTTTTATCTCATTTCCGAGTCATATTTATGAGTTTATTACAGGAGTCAAAAGACAATGATAAAAGTTACTTGAATTTCATGAAAATACTTATCACTCATATCTTACTGATATCATATTTACTAGTTATTTTAGTAGTAAAATTATCAACTACCAATGGAAAGCCTTTCTGTTGTATTTATAAATCTATGCTTTCTAGGAGGAAAACACAATTTATGTTAAAAACTTATTTAAGTACTTAAGCTCACACTCATAGAACGGAGGCCTCGTTCCCATAAGGTTGAGATTACGGTGTCAAGGTTTCACAGCCGTGTACGGCGTAGGTGTTCCGTTCCTGAGAAGAATGACAAGCAGAAAATAGGCTACAATTAATATAAATAAAGACGCTCTTATGTTTGTTTAGCTCTTCATTTAGTGCAGTGATTTGAGAGTGATGCGGCGTTTTGTCCGTCATTGTCCGCCATCTTGTTGCTATTGACAGATGTCAAACAGACAATACGAGATAATTTGAATTTTATTTCGTTCCATTTGTAATATCATCGGCCGCGTTCCGTTATCGCGCGAGTCCGGCCGTCCTCAATTAAATAATAACCGGGAAAGGGCAATAACTCCACTAAGACGGGCTTTAGCCCGTCTTAGTGGAGTTATTGCCCTTTCATGACTTTCAGGACTTTCATGCCATTTTAAGACAGTAATCAGTGTAGTGGTACGCAAATATGTGTTAATACAAAAGTTTGACGGCTTTTGTCTGGAAAGATTGGACTTCACGTATATAAGATTATTGTCGAAATACATTGCCAGCTATTGTCACGATAACTGCTAACCTACGCTAGATATAACATTTATTTGTAAACCTTCACCAGCATCGCTCGACAGTCGCCGGTCATTGTGGCAAGCGCGCGGGCGGCAAAACAAACATCGGGCTGACATCCCATGAATGCACGTCATACCTTTTGTGACTTATCAAAATACTCTAACGTTACATTACTGCGCCGCTGACCAAAAGTGAACCTTAAGCTATTGTAGTAGAATCCAATATTCGTCTCGAGGAGATGAATACAAATTGGTGATTAATATGTGGCTGAGGTGACGATGTGGAGACATTTGGGAGCTTTAAACGCGGTGTGATTTTATCTGCTTGGTATTTTCACAGGTGGGGCTCGGATGCCTCTATGGTCACAATGACGTGATTTTGCAAAAAATGTTCTAAGTTTAATAATTTGATTAAATAAAAAGCCGTTCTACTTTCTTTGTTAGATATAGCAGTCTGTTTGTGCGTACCTCTCATTAAACGAATACTACATTGTTGAAGTAATGTAAGCGATATGTTATTGATTGTACTGTAGGTTCTTGGTGGAAATTCATGTTTCACAGTAATGACAAACAGGATTTCTTTCACTATTTCCATTTTAATAAGTATTTTGCATCAATTTTAATATATTACACGACGGCAAAATACTTATTAAGGTGGAAATAGCGCAAGAAATCCTGTGTGTCATTACTGTAATGTAAGCGAGCTCTATCGTGCCAAGTCTTTGTACCTTTAAACTATGAATCATTTAAGAATGGTTTCATAAATTACTCATAATATTGAAGTTTCAGGCGAAAAATTGTACACAGTGTCTGTCATCGGTGTGAGGTGTCCTTCATCGTATTCCTTCACCTTAAATAGTGACAATCACACCTTGAATGATTATTATTGACTGCCAATTGACACTATTGACTGGCTGCTGCTGATTTGCAGGCAGGGACGTTAGGATGGCCCTTAATGCTTTGAACTCCTTGAACGACATCGGTGTCCGACACTGCATACTATTTTTCGCGTGAAACTCAAAGGGTTAAGTGAAAGAGCAAGAAATAATTACAGAAAATAAGTGCACAATTAAGGGCTTCAAATGTAATTTCGGTAGCTAATTGAAGTTTATATTTTTCACGGAAGACAAGAGTTAAACTATTATGAAATATTGTGTACAAACTGTTCTGAAATTAAACATAGAACATGTATTACATAATGTTTGTGCAGGAGTGACGTCACTAAAGTCCTGTCAGAGGCGCTTTAATCACTGTTTATTAGATAAATATTAATTTTGTGAATTGCTTGGCAAATGTTTGGTCGGCCACGGTTCACGGTCGAGGGGCTGGGATACCGTAGTGGGCGGAGGGCCCGCCTGCGTAGGGCAGGGTATAGGTAGTGTAGCTGTAGGTAGGGACAGCACCGCTCAGTTACCCGGACTTATTAGTATTACATCATGTAAAAAAAATTGCTATCGTAATCTTTCAAAAATTCAAAATATTAGGTAATGTAGATAAGACGTCTTCCAAGACGTTTGCAGCAAAGTTATTATATAAATTTGCATAACCACAGGTAAATAAATACCGACTATATTTGAAATTATTGTACAAAAAGCCTCCGGATTTGCGCTTCTGCCATTTATCGGCTACTGTTGACGTTCAAATCAATGTATTGTAAGGGTAAGGTTACACCGAAACGCTTTGCGACGCTCTATTTTTAGATAGCGTTTCAAAATTGAAATTTTTACCACACAGGAATATACACGTTTCATTGCAAGAGCGAACGACTCGAAATTCGAACTCGTGGAATGAAAAGTATCTTCTTCTGTACTAAATAAAGTTCTATTTTGAATCGCTATCTTAAAAAATCCAGCGCAGTATCGCGTTCCGTGTGAGTCTGACGCTTAATGTCAAAGTGAAATTAAGATTGTGGTTAGTGCTCGTAGAAGCCACTCCTGTGTGAACATTACATCACGACATAGTTATTTGCGGGAGTAGATATTCAAAATGAAAGAAATATTATTCGGACTGACAAAGATGGCTATTCTGATATTGCAATGAAAAAAATGGCTCGCCTACGCAAACATCGCAACAGTACTTTGCAAAAAAACTATTCAATCGGAGACACAATGGCCGATACCTGCGGCATAAAGCGGAGTCAGGTGCGTTATCCTCAGGATAACTCTAATTCCGACCACAATGAATCGCAAAATTCTGCCCATTCAACAAATATAATCTCCTATGGATCTGCATTAGTGAAATTAGGCGAACGCCCTCTATTCGCGGTTATTAGATTCCAGTTGGTGGGAAAGATTCTTAAGAGTTTAGTTCTATTTTCAAATTTGTTTTGACAGTTCGGTAGCGCCGACTGAACTTTGTCTATGATCCTATTTTTTTCGGCAGGTGAATTCTTTGCGGCCGGCCTTTGAGAGGAATCGTATTGAAATATTGCCTCTTCATTTTTTTATAAAATGATAGATGTATTGAATAAGAGCAAATTATACGGCGATTTTAAGTGGGGGTATTGTTGGCAATAAAGTAAATGTAGTGGCATAATCATAACATAGGATTTTATGTAATAAATTTTATTATATTAAGTATTAATTTGAACCATTCTTTATGCTAAATTAGTCATATAATTTGGCCAATGCAATGTTTCTTTTGCAAAAACATGCAACAAAACGGCGCAAATAAAAGTCCGGTCGAGAATCTTAGCGAAAGGTCCTTAGCATGTCAATCCGCGTCTTGATTGTAAATGGCAGCGGCGGAGAGCAATTTCTTCTTTCGACTGACAGCTCGTCATTGTTTAAACTCGGCCATCATTATTTCATTGGTTCATTTCATTGGTACCGGCGGAGCGCCCGCATGCGACATCCGGCGATGTGGCCATAGACAAAGGCGCGCAGTAGGTCTTTGTGTTTCGTGTATAGCGAACATGTGATAGAGCCGTGTGATAAGCTATTGTCGAGAGGGACACGGAAGCTATCGATACCACAACATTGTAATACGATAGATGTAGAGTTCAGTCAACTTTTGGGTCTTTGTGAAAATTATATCAAATTTAATAAGGCTTAGCTGTCGAGGCTGAGGCGTGCCACGTGGATGAGGCTGTAAAAGATTTTATTGCTCTCAGCTCGGCTCTTCTTGTAATTCACGAATTTTTAAACGTTCAGTCGAAGACAGATTTGGTGTACTACTTTTGAATCGCTTTTGTCGCCTTTTTCCCGCGGTTTCGCCCGCGTAAATACAGTATCCCACGGGAACACTGTACTTTTCGGGGGAAAATAGCCTAATCCAGAGCTTAAACTACTACCATACCAAATTTCATCAAAATCCGTTCAGTACTTTATGCGTGAAATACTAACAAATATCCATTTATCTATCCATCCTTACAAACTATAGTTAGTAGGTTTATATGGTAACAACTACCAATAACATTCTTTGAACACGACGTTATCGAGCCAGATACACGTGGTGTCAATTCCAACTCCTTGGCTCCTATAAAATATCTCTTAATCACTCAATTCTATACAGTATATGGAGAATAGAGTTACTCTTGTCTGCGTGGTACGGTACAATCACAATGGCAATTTTAAATTGCAATCAAATACCACTTTGAAAGAGAATAAGTCAGGCGGTAGCGCGGGCGCGGGGGGCGCGCGGTGCGCGGGATACGCGGGGGGACACGGGTACATCGAAATTTACTTAAGTTTAATAACGAAACGCGAGCGCTGTGTTTGCCCGGAGCCGGCTCCGTCAATACGGTGCAGTATCGTGTACACTGCACGCGAATTGTCCCGAGCGTGCTTTATTTTCCTTTCATTTTACTGATTGCCTATTCGATTGATAAGGTGACAGCTCGAATGATGCGTACATAATATATTCAAAATTGGCGAGACGTATATTAAGCTGTGTTTAACCAATTAAAGAAAGCAATTTAAAGAAAAACAGAATAAATTTAATAGTTAAATGGGGCTCCCTCACAACAAACGTGATTTATTTGCCGATTAGTCCGGACCCCTTCGTGCGCGACTCGCACTTGGCCGGTGTTTTAGGTTTTCTTTGTACACAACGAAAAATTAAATTAATCAGTGAATTAACAAATATTATTTCAGTATGTGACGACGAATAAAATATGAACTTGCTACTCCGTGTCTGAGTGTACGTCGCTCCCGAGGCTCGCGAAGTCTGTGTAACTTGGCTCGCAGGCCGCGGGTCTCGTAGAGCTGGTCGCTCGGAGTCTGCGCGGTCGCTCGCAGCTCACAGCCGCTCACCGGAGACCAATCGTAGAGAAGTCATAGCTTTTTAGTGATTTTGTTTTTCAATAATTTCCCCTTTAAATAACTTTCGCATATAAACTTGATATTTTTTTGAGAATTTTTAATTACATACCAATGTCTTCAATGCAAGTCGAATAAATTTCAGTTGAAAAATATAGACACCCCGCGAGAGGGGTAGGCTACCACTTGTCGTGAAAGTCAATTAAACACTATTCGAAACCACTTTGTTGTCAGAAAAAGTCATTACAATATGGTTTAAAGACCTGACTGAGCCTTAAGCCAAGTTGCCATCGCTTATTACGACGACGAAGTTCGAAAACAAAAATGTATGGAATGTGACATAAGCATCGCCAAGCGGCAAAATCATCGCTATGTCACTTGGCGACTATATCAAACCGACTCAAACCCCATACATTTTTGTTTTCGAACTTCGTCGTCGTAATTAGCGATGACAACCTGGCTTGAGGCTCTGGGAATTCTTTTGATTTAACTTCTATACATAATTATCATATTATAATAATAACGTTATCAAAAATATCTATATAGCTGGTATAATATTATAATTCCATTGAATGGACAATAGTAGGTAGCAAGTAAATCCAAAAATACATCATAAGTTGAGCTCTACCTATAGCTTGCAGCATAAAGTGTATAAACAAAGTCCACCGCAATTTAGTATGGTGATTGATTTGTTCACCGTCTGCCGTCGGACAACGGTCTCCGCCGAACTGACAGGGGAGTTGTCCGAGGGGAACACGTCTGACCCAGTGAAATCGCTTTGTGTTTTAATTGAGGTCATAGTCCACTGTCCAAGTTTAGATTGGACTAGCAGAAAGTTGATGTGTACAACCTGTGTGTGACCTACAAGTATTTATAGGATATACAATTTCATGTTTTATTATGTTCCTTCAAGTTTCTTATGTTGTAGGTCTTTGAGAGGTAGTTAAATAATAACCTCTGCTTGTTAACTGGCACTTATACAAGACTTGGGCATTAGGCACACTAGGCCTTCCGCTTGCTCGAGCTCTACAGTATATGGCTCCTTGCCCTGCACGAGCGCGGGTCAACAGGTTAGCTGCCGAATCAATATCCTAATCAACCTGAACGGCACAAACAATGACCTGTGCCGGGCGAACCAATTAGTGCGACGACAATGCTCCTTTATAATCACCGCATTAGCGCACCCTCGCGCCCCGCCATTGTCTCGGCCAAACGTCACTTTGACGTTTGTTTTGGCGGGAATTCGAACGCCGTAAATGGTGTTGACACCCTCAAAATGAAGATTATTCATGGATGTTTGCGGGCTTTGTTGGGGTTACTCTGAGTTTATGAAATTTATATTGGCACGAGCGAGATTATTGAGTCTTTGTTATGAAGGATTTGAATTTCGCCCGCGCGATGTGGGAAAATGGGTCGCGTGCCGCTGACAGATATTAATAATGGGACGTCAACTGCTGCCATGTTTGTACTCGGTCGCTTAATCTTGCCAATTACTGATTTTTAATTGTGATCACTAATTACGGAGTTTCTTTATCGATTATAATAACTTATTTATATTACAAAGACATTTCAGATATTGACACCGTTGGTACGTGTAACGTTATGTAATATCTTATAAGACATACTACGAGTCATAACGCGTGTAAAGTATTGAATATTTTTCCCAAGATTCTGCTTTTGAAAGTACGTACTCGTTTGTGGTTACCAAATATTAATTTCGAAGCGTGCACACTCTTCAAAGAGCCTGTGCACACTAATTTAAAGACACTCGAAACATCAGACAAGCGATATTCTTCAAAATCAAAGCGACCCTCGAAGCGGTGTCTCTAGCAGAGCGGAAAACAAGACGCTGACTCTAACGAGCCAACCTGAACGCATCTTACGTGTTGCCAGAGGTAAAAATAACTCGCGCGACATGCAGCCGCCGCTGCGCGCCGTTCCTCGAGTGCTGATCGAAAATCTCTAAGCTTTGCTTCTAACTTTGTAGGGTCGCGAAAGAAAAGAAATGAATTTGATTCTCATAAAACAGGAAAAGCATATTTATCTACTAAATTTTCATAACTTCTGAAAAAATGTAGTTCTTTGAATGTCTGTCAATAATTGCGGCGAAGTTTCTTAAGATACCACTAGACTAGTAGGATTTAGTTAGTACTATAGTTTATGGACTGATACAGTTCACAGCTATCTTCCGAAGAAGGCGTCTTGAACTCTAGACCGATAAACCATCTTCGGGTCAAATTAGGGTCATTACAATCAATAATCACTTATTCTAACATGTTTATGTGATCTTACACCTTAACAAAAACAATGCCTTCGGCATACATCCCTGACACGAGTTAAGAGGCTTACCCTACAAAAATAAAAAAACAATAAAATGTTGCCAGCGGCAAAATTTTCCCCAACTGCGTGCGGGAGGCGGGCTACCGATTGTGATTTATGTACGTCGGCCGCAGCCCGCACGCCCGCGCCGCCGCCGCCGCCGGCGATTGGTTCCAGTGCTTGTGAACACTGATCTAATGAGCACCATGTGGTAACTGTTATTTTTATAGTATAGGGGGACAAAGTATCGCGGGATATTTAATAGTTTCTGCCACCTAAAGATACGTGTAACTATATGAGATTAGAAACTACATCGTTTAGGGTTACATTAATATTAGGTCATTACATATGAAATTGGCGTTTTGTAAAGGAGGAACATGAAGTCGATTTCTTTTAAACATAATCTATTTATTTAATCAAAGTATAAACCATTGTTATCTATGCACTTTTGCCATTTCATAGGTAGTTCATTGATTCCTTTACTAAAAAAGCCATTCGGACAGGAATCAGTAAAATCTTTGAAGGCGCTTTGGACTGCACCATCGGAGTTGAATTTTTTCCGTTGCAAGAAGTTATCCAAATTTCGAAAAAAAATAGTAATCTGTTGGAGCAAAGTACGGGGAGTACGGTGGATGTCTTAGACATTCCAATTGAAGCTCCTCTAATTTGGTAGCTGTCTGTTGTGCAGTGTGTGGTCTAGCGTTGTCCTGAAGCAACAGTGGTCTAGAGCGAATGACAAACCTCGGTTGTTTAGCAGCTAGCTTTTCATCATCATGATTTGCAGTTGCTGGCAATAGACATCTGCCGTAATCGTCTCTCCAGATTTAAGAAAGTTGTAGTGAACGACACGGGCAGTAGTCCACCAAACGCTCACAAGTAACTTTTTTTGAGGTCAATTTTCGCTTGGGGCAGGCTTTGGCTAGTTCGCCAGGGTTCAGCCATTGCAATGAGTGTTTCCGATTATCGTAGTTTTTGCTCAAAATATTGCAACACTGGTACTGGGTTAGAGCGTTTTCACATTACACGCGATATCTTATCGGATATCGCACCGATCAATTACGAAGGTATGAGGGATATGTTTCATTCTGAAACATATTGTAGCTGTCTTTGTCATTATCAGCGAGATATTCAATAACGGACTAGATATTGATAAAACGCACTTAATTGCTAAAGACATAAAAGCCTTTCCAAACGTATATTGGTGTCGCGTAGTGTGAAAACGCTCTTACGTACGCCGTGACTCCGTGTCTTTTTGTCTTATTAGAAATATGCCATTCCGGTCTGTTATCGGTCGTCGAAGCGATAAGATGTGATAACGCTCTAAGAGCGATATGCGATATCGTATCGCGAAATGTGAAAACGCTCTAAGGCGTGTAGCCTTATCAAGGAACCGAGAGAGGGAATAATTTATGTAAACAATTATCTTCTGTTAAAATGAATGATGGTACTTAAGCGATACCGCCGACCATGGACACTCGCAACACCAGAAGAGTTACACTTCTAACTTCTCTGGCATTTGCGTGCCTGGTCCTTAAGACCTCAACAATCCTCAACCCTCATTGGGCCTCCAGTAACCTCACTCACTCGGCGAAACGCCGGTTTTCTGTGAGGCGTGATATTCGTCCGTCGGCCGTCGAGCCGGCCCGTTTGTGCTGAAGCATAGCTCTCCCACGTGTATTTGAATTACCATCTAGCGTAAGACACATGAATTGCCAACCGTCGCGTCGGTGAGGCGCCATTTTTAAGTAAATTTGACAGATTTGTTATAATGATGTATATGACAAAGTCGTCACTGTTTTTTTCAACAACAACAACAAGGCTGCCAACCCCTAAAGTGTTAGTCATAGATAAATTTTATTTATTTTTATTTTTAAATAAAATAGATAAATGATTGACCTGCGCTCGAGCGCTGAGCGAGACCATTCACATAGCTATGGTGTTAGTTAACTTTATTTATTTTGACTCCTGAACTAGACTATATAGGTGTATGCGACTGTGATCACGCGCTGTACAATATCGGCAAAGTTCCTGCTCGACCAGCTTCTAAGCATTTTCCTTTGCACTAGGACGCCGGAAAATATTGAAAAACAAATGAAGTGGCCGCATGGACTGCAGACTCGGTTGAGGTCCGTATTTTTACGTGAGTTTGTGAACGTGCGCTACAGTACATACCTGCGTGGGCGTGAGGTGTATGAGCGACGCGAGGTGCTCCCGCTCCGGCGCCGACAGGTACTTCTGCTGCTTGAATCTTCGTTCTAACTCGTATACCTGCAACGAACACACTACATTAGCATATTTTATACTAGCTATTGCCCGCGGCTCTGCCCGCGTAAATACAGCATCACGGGAGCACTGCACTTCTTGGGGATCAAAGTAGCCTATGTGTTGATCTAGAGCTCTGTACTCACTACTGTAACACCAAATTTCATCAAAATCCGTTCAGTAGTTTTTTCGTGAAAGTGTAACAAACATTCATCCATTCATCCATCCTCACAAATTTCATAATAAATCCTTATAAAATAAAATTCAGATATTGGTACCTAACCAAAGAATATAATTTACATCCCAAAGTCAAATAAATCCTATCAGTCCCATAGAACTATCTTATACTTTAAACGAGCTAACCTTGTATATATATAATCGGGATCTCGGTAATGGCTTCAAGTATTACTATGAAATTTAGTATACAGAAAGTTTTGTGGGAAGAAAAATCGATCTAGCTAGATCTTATCCCTTCGAAACTGCGCATTTTTAAGCTATAATGGTTCTTCCTTTCGTCGTGCAACAATAGGTTACATATCAATAATTTCAACTCTATTACGTCAGTCCGATTGGCAGCTTGATAACCGAATGTATAATGTTTGCTTTGTTCGGAAATTTGGAATGTGGTGGGGTCGAATCCCGGTCAGATAAATATTTTTGATTTTTTTATTTATTTATCAGAACTCCGAGCAAAGTTCGGTTCCCAGGAGCTGTTATAATATTAAAGACGAGGCAAGTCGAGGCAAAAAGTGTCCACATTTATGCTGCCCTACTTTTGGGGTTGTTGGGCAGTCGAGGTTATACATATCTGCAGCATGATGACAAAATACATCAAACCTTCTGCAGTTTACTAAGTCCGCAGTAAATTGACAAAATCTTCTGAAATCAAGATGGCTTAACATTTTCTTGTATGAAGAACAACGTCTAACATTTTCTGCCAGATGTAACAACGTTATAGCCCATCCTTAGTTATGAAATCATTGATCAGTCCTTAAAAATTATAACTTAACCTAAACAGCTATATAACTAAAAATTCCTCATGAACTAACGCACGGTTTTCACGTCGCGACGGACGGGTTTACCGTTTGGCCGACGCGACGCGACGTGAGAGTTCCTCTTTAGGCCTCGGAGGGCACTCAGTGGTTTAGTAAATATATACATATATGTAAAATTAATACATGAAGCAAAAACTTTGAACTACAGTTTTACGCGAGTTGCGCGAATGGAGGAGGAGTATGAAATTTGGCACAATTAAAGTTTATGATGAGGAAGGTGTGCAAAAAGCTAATATTTTTTGTAAATAATGCTTAGAAATACATAAATTTTACAAAAGATAAGGTACCCACGCTACCCCGCTTACACTTGTACTATACTTACGTTTGTAAAGTAGCAAAGATACTAATATTAGGTTTGACACAATAGGCTACTTGACTCATATTTAGTTTCATACATTGAAGGAGTATTTCCTTTGGTACTTGGCTTAGGAAAACGTATTCTAGCGATATCGTAAATTAAAAACTTAAGATTGATAGATAAAGTTGATTTAAAAACTACTATTACTTATATTACTACTACGAATACTCTATGTATTTTTGTTTTTTAATTTATTCTGATGCTGATGAAAATACCTCGAAGTAACTTCCGGCAAGGATGTGACGACATAAACACACCAAACACATATTATGTAGTAGTGAAACGGAACGTTTCTGTAAATAAATAGTTCATGACATCTTAAAAAGTTATTTATGTCAAAACGTCAAACGGAACGTAACACCGCCATTTTACTACTACGGACTATAGCAAAGATTACAAATAGTACTATTATGACGTCACAGCACAGATAATCTATCAACCAACATGGCGAATAGTGTTTTCGCCGGTTTTTAAAAAGTGTATTTTTAAAATATATTTTTTTGTAGGTTTTTAGGTTTCGAAATAATGTTATATTATTTTTTGTGTGTAACGAAACAATTATGAAGCGTTTAGTACATCAATAAAAACAAGGTCAAGTATTCTATTGTCAATCTTTCTTTCACATTCCATAAACAACAATTAAATATTTTTAATTGCACATCTAAGAGGCTAATCAATCCTAACAAATTTGAAAATTAAAATTTAATTAATTTGTACAAATAAAATATGAATTGTAATCGAATTATGACCACAAGTGAAAATATTATACTCGTACATAGGGTCTGGTAGTTTTCTATTGTGAGACATTGGCACGTTGTGTAAGGCGAATAAGATGCAAAAGTAACGAATTGAATAAGCCATTCATTGTGTCATCTCTTGACCCGTGAGATCACGATGGCCCTCCAGGTAAAGGCATTAGCATAGTTGCATTTTTGACTCGAACTTCCCACATAATTTACCCGGCAGGCACTCGTGGAATATACGTAATTAAACATTCCGCGTTACCTGACTCTATATTACGTGGGGCTATTTAATTTACCGCTCCCCGCGCACCGCCGCGCCCCGCCCCGCCGCCGACCCCGCCCACCGCGGGTGAGGGGGCGGCAGTAATTAATTCTATTTTGCGAGTACTGCTCCCCCTGCGTCCCGCGCGCCCCCCGCGCTGTGACACACAGACAGCGTTATTGTTTTACATTGCCATTGTTTTATTTTAACCGACTCTGTGGAAATTGTGTGGCGTTATTCGAATTGTGCAATGTTTTACTAAATTTAAAAGATTTTTTTTATAAAGCTTAACGCAGCGAAGCTTGGGATCGAATATGACATTATTCATATATTATATTCATGACAGTACTCTTACTAGTTACTACCATATTGAAGGAAAGAAATTAGAGTAAGAAAGAGACTTCACCCACTCTACGCTTAAATAGACGTTTCCTTGTCCCATAGGTCATTTAAGGCGCTACAATTTTATAGAAGTACTAGTTTTTGCGCGCGACTTCATTCGCGTGGACTCCCATTGCAGTTTTTACACCCGCGTGAAATCAATTTCTAAAAATATTTTTTTAAAGGATTTCTACGTCATAAAGCTAAAATTCAACACAATTCGTTCAGTTCCTGATATTTCACCATATAAACTTTGGATCCCTATTTTTCAATAATCTATCAACCCTTATTTTACACCCTTAAAGGGTGAATTTTATACACCTTAAGTACTCGGTAACCATCTTCAACTTTCAGTTGTCGATAACTCTTTCACACACCACCTGTAGGTTGTAGCGGGAGGTAGGAGGTGTAGGGTTAGGCGCAGGTGTAGATGTAGGTGGAGTGGAGTAGGTGTAGGAGTATATAGTACGTAGAACGTCTGTTGCGTGCATGTAGTAATGTACTATAGATGTGTAGCATGGGCTCTACGGATCTCGTAGCAGGCTGCTACGAGATCTTGTATCCATGCTCAAATTGCTCATACGGCGTTATTCCAATAATATTATTGGATTATTTGGCTCAGTACTCAGTGTGATTTGTTATTTTTATTAATCAGAACAAACTATCATTGACTGCTTCAGCAAGCAAAATAATATTACCTCCAGACTCCAGTATAGAGAACAGTAGAGAACAGTATAGTCTTCTTTAAATTGATCATTGATAAATATAAACTTATATTATAAAGAGCAAATATTTGATTGTTTGCATGATTGCTTGTTTGCAATGAATAGGCGCGAAAACTACTCAACCAATTTTTATGAAATTTGGCGTAGATATATAGTAAACAACGGAGAAGGCTTTATCACTTTAAATTGTACGATTACCACGCGCACAAATAAAAAATATAACACCTAGTATATGAAAGATTTATAATTTGTAAGAAAATAACAAATTGTACAAAATATGTAAACCTGTGGCTTTTTTTTAGTAAATTTACACTACTACTACTCATTTATTTCTGATTTGAGCTCTTATGTTCACAAACATAACGTAATTAATACAAAACCAAAAAACGAAATCCATAACAAAATTTAAAAAAAACAACACAACTATAACATACAAAAAAGGTTCCAGCAAGTCAAAAACGAAATCCCCAAAAAGCGAAAGGTCGCAGAGTGAATTACAACGATAATTAAAAGCGATCCGGCTGCAATAAAACCTGTACCGGTGGAGAACCCTCGCGTAAGGCCCGCCATAAACTGCACGACCGACTTTACGATCGCATGGAAATCTGCCAACTATAACCGGCTTGATTTAATGTAATACCAGTCGCCTAGTGGTCGAAGTTCGACCATAATTCATTTCATTTCATTTTGAACTTATAAATGTCGTCTCTTGAATGTGAAAGACAGATATTGACTTGACGTGAAACGTGTGACAATATTGTGTAAAGCTCATGTTAGTTCGTGTAATGTTATTTTTATTTATTTTACATATTATTAAGCATAATTATAAAAAATATTAGCTTTCTGAATCTCTCTCCATAAAAACTTTAACAGTGCTAAATTTCATACTCCTCCGTTGGCATAATTTTCATAAAAGGGTACAAAATATTTTCGTAAAATTCGTATATACCTCATATACATAACCAATGATTTCGAAACTAAGGATGGGCTATTACGTACATTTGACAGAAAAAATCTTCATACAAAATAAAGTTACGCCATCCTGATTTCAGAAGATGTTGTCAAATACATGCGGACTGATTAAACTAGGAAAGCAAAATATGTCAAAATGTCAAACATCGACTGCCCGAAAACAACCACAAAAGTTTAATTGTGGACACTTTAGCCTCGACATGCCTCGACATGTCTCGACATGCCTCGTCTATAATATTAGGTCCTTACATATGAAATGGGCGTTTTGTCGTACTGACCACTTTGATCTCAAATATATCTTCTTTGTTGTTTTAAACACTTACGGATTGTGTCGCGGTGCACTTTTCTTTTTCCCGACGTTTCGGCTACTTTCCAGCAGCCGCGGTCGCGGGAGGACTGAGGTGTTAATTGTCCTATTTGTTGAAGTTGTTCAAACTACCCGAAGATTCTTCAATTATTATTTGTCTTCCGATACACGCAAACTAACAGTATCTTGAAGCCGCGGTGATTTTAAATTACATTTTATTTTTTTAATTATTGGATCCCAACTAGATAGCAGCACCCAAACAACTTCTCGGTTAAATTTAGGGTATTTTTTAATTTCTATAGCCTCGCGTATCATTCTTGGGCTATAACGGTGTTCCCTTGCCAGTACTTGTGGCTTATCAAATCTTAAGAATTCGAAAAATAAGTTTAAAACAACGTGGCTAATCATTGCAAATGAAACTGGAAGAGTCACCAGCCGCAACACATATTTTAAATTGAATATAGATAATAAAATAAATAGATCCGACAGTGAAGTTGCAACTGCTTTTGGGAAATTCTTTGCTGACATTCCAGTTTCAACTATCAAAAATTGTATGCCTCTTCTGCTGATGCTGAATTACTTCTTAAAGATAATGTAAAAGAGTGTGAAATCGAATTTAGATTTAAAGAAATAGGACCGCAAGACATTAAAATTTTAATTTATTAAATATTAAGAATACTGCAGATTTATGGGGCCTATCAATGAAAGTTATTAAATCTATAATCGATATTATGGCACCTTACTTAGCAACTATTTTTAATTATTGTATAAAAAGTGGCGTATTTCCTGATCTAATGAAACATAGTAAAGTTTTACCTCTGTTTAAGTCTGGTAGTAAGTCGGATCCATATAACTTCCGACCTATATCTATTTTGCCAACACTAAGTAAAATATATGAAAATATAATACTTACTCAGTTACTAGCACACTTTAATATAAATAACATTTTACATAATAAACAATTTGGTTATACGAAGGGTCGTTCTACAACAGATGCTGGCGTTGATCTGATTAGTTATATTTTTGATGCTTGAGTGGGGTCGCAGGATGCTCTAGGAGTTTTTTGCGATCTCTCTAAGGCATTTGATTGCATGCAGCACACAACGTTGATCAGGAAACTATGCCACTATGGAGTAAGGGGACCAGCACTCGTCCTCTTAAAATCTTATTTATCAAATAGAACTCAGAGGGTTGAGGTAAATGGAAAAAGATCCACAGGTACCAAGATTGAGATGGGGGTCCCACAAAGATCCATTTTAGGACCCTTTCTTTTTCTGGTCTATATAAATGACCTACCATACCTTATTAATAGAAAAAACGGTATAGTCTTATTTGCCGATGACACGTCACTTACTTTTAATAATAAACGCCAAAACTAAGGCTATGACGAAGTAAATAATGCTCTCTCAAAACTAGTACACTGGTTTAGTGTTAATAATCTTTTGTTAAATAGCAAAAAAACTAAATGTATAATGTTCACGTTGCCAAATGTAAGGCAAACTGAAACCAATGTTCTATTGAATGGATAAGGTATGAAACTAGTAGATACAGCTGTCTTTATATGTATAACTTTAGACGCAAAACTACAGTGGGGCCCTCATATTGCTGGGTTGGCCGACAGACTCAGTTCAGCAGCATTTGCAGTAAGTAAGATAAGGCAATTTTCAGACGAAAACACAGCAAGACTTGTATATTTTAGTTTCTTCCACAGTATAATGTCCTATGGCATTCTACTGTGGGGAAATGCTGCCGATATAAATACTATATTTGTCCTGCAGAAGCGAGCTGTTCGGGCAATCTACAAGCTGGCCCCCAACACGTCATTAATAGAGAAGTTTAAAGAAACTGGAATCTTAACTGTAGCTTCTCAGTATGTTATATCAAATGTATTATATGTTAAAAAAAAATTCAACCTATTCAAAAAGAAAAGTGACAACCACAATAGAAATACCCGAAATAAGCATAAGCTTGATGTACCAGTGACTAGACTTAGTAAAGTAAAGAATTCGTTTAAAGGCCAGTATATACGACTATACAATAAGATCCCAGAAAGCGTTCAAAATTTTTCAATCAATAAATTAAAAAAGTAGTTAAAGAACGTTTGTGTGCTAATGCCTATTATAAAGTTAATGATTTTATGAATGATAGCACACCTTGGGAATGAAGTGGCCCTCTGCAAGGCTACTTCTAAATTACATATATTATTGTACTCTTGTTATGTAGTTTTAGTCATAACATTGTTATATAAGCCTTTTTTATATTTTTAAAAGAACAACTTTCCATTTTTTTGATAAAAGATGGCCATCTTTTATCAAAAAGATGGAAAATTGTTGTTGTGAAAACTCCGCGCGAGTTTTTTACGCTGGTTCTTCTCGCCGGGCGCCGGGCCAGCTAGTAGTTCCCGAACCGGTGGTAGGCATCATGTAGATCGTCGTTCAGAAAGTGTATAAAAATACCTATTTTGAATAAATTTTTTTGACTTTGACTTTGACTTTATGTAATGGCGAGGTTGATCCAGGTGTGTTCGCAAATTGCAGATTTATTATTGCGATGGTGTTTAACATCTGCGATGTGTTCCTTTACGCGGGTGTTGATGGATCTTTTAGTTTGCCCTATATAGGGGAGACCGCAGTCACAGTCGAGCTTGTAGACTCCTGCATCTTGAAGGGGAATGTTACATTTCACTGGTGGTAAAAATTTACTTATCTTTTTGGGTAGCTTGAAATATGTTTTTATAGAAGCTTTAGAATATAGCCAACTTTATCAGTGACTCCTTTCATAAAAGGTAGAACTGCAGGTATTCGTTCGACAGTGACTGGTGTGACACTGTGATCCAGGCGTGGGACTCGAAGCTTATTTTCACGTTGAACTTGTATGACATGATGAAACTCGGTTTCCAAATGCTCCTGATCACAGATTCCTCGTGCTCTTCTAAACAAAGTTTTGTCAACTGTAGATAGCTGTGAAGGATGGTGGTGGAACTCACCATTTAAATATCTATTAGTTTGCTGACACGATCCGTAAGTGTTTAAAATAATGAACAATATTCGCGTAAACATAAGAAATCAATATATCTTCTTTGCTTAGGAATTCCAATTTCAAATTTATACCGCTATTTACTCATGCATTTGTGTTTCGAAAACCTTAATTCATTTGCTTTTTCCTCTTTTGGATTTTTCTATGCGTCACTCTGTTTACAAAATGGAAAACTTGAAATATCGTATTATTTTCGAGTGCGAGGAACACCGTAGCACCAGTGCTGCAGAAACGGCTCAAAGGATTAATGATGTGTATGGCGGCGGTGTCGCAAAAGAAAACACAGTGCGTTTTTGGTTCCAACGTTTTCGTTCTGGAAATTTCGACCTGCAGAACAAGCCCCGTGGACGGCCGGAGACCAAAGTTGATAATGAAGAATTGAAGGCTATTGTGGAAGCGGATCCATCGCAATCCACGTCCGAGTTAGCTGCAGGCTGCGGTGTTAGTGATAAAACTGTTTTAATCAACTTGAAGCAAATTGGGAAGGTGAAAAAGCTTGATAGGTGGGTACCTCATGAATTGACTGCAGCAAACCGACAAACGCGCGCCGATTGCTGCGTTACATTACTCAACCGGCACAATAATTAAGGGATTTTAAACCGAATCATTACCTGTGATGAAAAGAGATTCCTATACGATAACGCTCATCGCAATGGCTGAACCCTGGCGAACCAGCCAAAGCCTGCCGTTTGTTGGACTACTGCCGGTGTCGTTCACTACAGCAAATCATGATGGAAAAGCTAGCTGCTAAACAACCGAGGTTCGTCATTCGCTCTAGACCACTGTTGCTTCAGGAAAACGCTAGACCACACACTGCACAACAGGCGGCTACCAAATTAGAGGAGCTTCAATTGGAATGTCTAAGACATCCACCGTACTCCCCGGATCTTGCTCCGTATATACTTTGATTAAATAAATATATTATGTTTAAAAAAAACGACTTATGGTTCCTCCTTCACAAAACGCCAATTTCATATGTAATGACCTAATATATGGGTCTATGGATTAACAATGTACGAGACTCTATAGACAGAAGAAATATATGTCTTTCTATTGAGATTATTAATTACTGTTTTGGTTGATTTGGTCTCTAAACAATTTTGATACTATGCAATATGCCAGTCGCATTATTAATATTAAGGATAATAATCTTGTTTTATCACATAATAGATTAATTGCGTTTGTCATGGTTTGTCACCTACTTATATTGTTATTTATTTTATATTGTATGCTTATCAAATGAATTTTCAGACATTGAAGTCAATCTATTTTTACATTCTGTGAAATATTTATATTGTTTTTTTATGTATGTCGCAAATATAATGAACATTTTTGACTATACGTGGGTAGCAAAACATTAATTTTACAATCACTAATAATAACCATTTCCAATATTTGAAACACAATAATCCAAAATCATACACTGAAAAGGGGAACCTCAAAATAAAAAATCGCACCATCAGTGGCAGTCATTACTTTGGAGTTTAGAGTAGCAGGTAGCTCCCCCAAATGCATGATCGACAAACACTCCCCAGCGAGGGGCCAAAATAAACGCCGCGCCAAATGAACAAAAGTTCCAGTACGTGACGCGAATACATTAATACAAAATATTCTAAACAATTACACACGGTCGATGCTGTCTGAACTGTATTGATTGACAGTTGAATATTCGCACACATATATCAGACTAGTTTTGCCCGCAGATTCACCCGCGTGAATACAGTATCCCACGGGAACACTACTTTTTTGGGATAAAAAGTAGCCTATGTGAACACCCAGAGCCACCATACCAAATTTCATAGAAATCCGTTCAGTGCCTAGTTTTTGCGTGAATGAGTAACAAACATCTATCCATACATCATCCATCCATCCTCACAAACTTTTATATTTATAATATAAGTAGGATACATACTATCTAAGTTATTAATGTAGCATAAATGCCGTAGACATCTATTTAAAGTTTAATGGTATAAATAATATAATAAATGTAAGGTATCACTGACTAATAAGGGTCAGTTCACATCGAGACGCAACGAGACGCGACGATGATTGAAGGTGCTGTAGTAACTAGATGTTGCCCGCGTCTTCGTACGCGCAAAAGTAAATGCCGCGGGAACCGTACAGTTTTCCACGATAAAAAGTAACCTATAGGCTACTAAATAATACTAAACTAAATAATAGACCACGCAAAAGCATATACTCTATGTCTGTACCAAATTTCATGAAAATAGGTCGAGTATTTTCAGGACCGATTGAATGCAAACAAACAATAAAAATTTTCCTATTTATTAATCTAGTGTAGATATGCAGCGCTGCGTCGCGCAACGCTGCGTGCAATTTAGATTTTGTATCGCTTTCAAAAAGTGGGCGCGCGTCTTGTTACGTCTCGATGTGAACTAATCCTCAGGGAATATATACAATATACCTTAAATTTTTAACACACTTATAAAACGACAAGCCACTTTCGCGCTATTACGCTATCCAGATTCCAGCCTCACCTCAGCGACCACACCTCACGAGACGACTTCTAGTCTCTTATAGGCCAGTAACAACTACAAGGAACGTCCCAAACCCTATGGGCCATTTCCCAGACGTTCATTGATCCTGTCTTCGCTGACAGAACCTTCTCGCTACAGTAAAAATACTAAAATACGAACTAAGGGTCAGCTCACACAGAGACGCGACGCGACGTGGCGCGCACTAAAAGCGATACAAAATCTAAATTGTGAGCGCCGTCGCAATTTTATAACTGCAAGAGTTAGAATTTCGAGCTGCGTCGAGCTTCGTAGCGCGGCGGCGCTCTTGTAATTAAACGTGCAGGGAATAAAGTTTAATTTTGAATCGCTATCTTGAAAAGCGGCGTCTCGGTGTGAACTGACTGACGGTTGAATGTACTCACTTGCGCCTGCGTGAACAGCACCCTGCGCTTGCGTCGCTGCGCGAGCGGGAACTGCATGGGCTTGGCGTCCGGCCCGGCGCAGGCCGCCAGCCCGCCCATATTGTTGACGTGCCCCATGCCGCCCGACGTCGACGTCATCAGCCTGGAAACTGAAGCAGCCGCTCAGGTACAGGTATAGTTTGGTCCTTCGAGCCGCGTCGCGACTACCAGGAGGCCTGCCAGAAACATTTGACAGCGGCGTAAACGAAACGTTATCAAATGAAATTTGTATGAGCTCTGTCATGATTTTAACAGTTTTTCATACGTTTTTCATACAATTCTCATTCGATAACGTTACGCTTACACCGCTGTCAAATGTTTCTGCTAGGCCCACCGGTTAAGTGACACGTTACACAGTCACAAATAAATGACCACGTGACATAAAGCATTAAATGTTACAATTGGGAAGAATTACATTAGTATCATAACAAGTTGATCATTGGCAAAATTTAATTAGCGGGAAAGTTGACAGTTCACTAGACAATTTACATGGAAAACGTATTTTATGTAAGGGAAATACATCTCTTGTGTAGCTACAAGAAAAACTAAAGTAAGACAGGCATACTTTTTACCGCCGGGAAGTCTACAGTGGATGCAGCAATCGAGGTCAGAAAAACTGTAAATCTATCGGAGTGTAAATATGTAGTAGGTATATCTCTGGATATCGCGGGTGCCTTCGATAATGCCTGGTGGCCAATGCTACTACTGAAGTTAAGAAACAGAGCCTGCTATCGTAATATTTATTATTTAATTTACTCGTATTTTTGTAACGGCGTAACAAAACTCCAACTCGGCCATTACACACATTCCAAAAACTTAACGCGCGGCTGCCCTCAAGGATCAGTACTATCGCCGCACTTGTGGAATATAAGTTTTGATGATTTATTATGTGTTCCCTTGCCTCCTCTGTGCTCTCTGATAGGTTATGCTGACGATAGTTTTCTTATTATTCAAGCCAATTCGCGATCTGAAATTGAAAACAAGGCCAACAAGTGCCTCAACGTAATATCGAGTTGGGGCCACAGAAATCGATTAGAATTTGCAGCACATAAAATCTTTCAAGTACTTTTAAAAGGTTCATTAATATCAACTCCTTGCATTAAACTGAACAACATCAATGTGAAACGTAAACAGTCACTTTGTTACCTAGGACTTATTTTAGAAAATAAATTTACATTCCTGGAACATATAATACAGACCGGTGAGAAAGCTAAAAGGAATTTCTATTGTTTCACAAAAATATCAACGTCGACATGGGGCCTTTCATTTAAAACATTAAAAATAATTTATAATGCGACGTACCTCGGCAGCATATGCTATGGCGCACCGGCGTGGGCAGATAGGGCTACAATAGGAGCGGCCCGTCGTAGACGTTAGCTTGTCTCGCCTTAATATTTTTATGTAAGGCATACCGTACCGTAAGTACTGAAGCACTCCCAGTCTTAGCCGGAGTCCTACCAGTAAATTTAGAGATACAGCGTCGTGCAGCACTATATTATAAAAAAAAAAAATGACTAACCCTGAGTTTTTAAGCGCGAAAGAGAGTAATAAGATAACTAGATTATTCGAGCCATTAGATATTTCTATACAGAACCTAATTTCTGAGTGGCAGGAACGGTGGGCCAACACTATCAAAGGGCGTCACCTATATAATTTCTTCCCTTCGGTACGCGATAGACTCTCGAAGCAATGGATAGAAATAGACCACTACGTCGCTCAATTTTTGACAGGACACGGAAACTTTAAAGCGAAACTATTTGGATTTACATTAGTCTCGCCTCCGTTATGCGAGTGTTCGACCGAAGGTAGCCCTTATGAACAAACTGCTCATCACATACTCTGGGAGTGTGATCTCTGGTATGACGAAAGAATCGAAATGTTGAACAGCGTCCATTGTGTTTCTAGGATTGTGTACTATGAAGATCTCGTGGGCTGTGCGAAGAACTTCCGAGCTTTCAAACGTTTTTGTCATAAGTACTATTGGAAACAATGCAACACTTTTTTGTCATTATAAATGCATTGTAATCAACCGTCATATTATAAATTAAAACATTTAATTACATTCTGTCTTGTAGTCAAAAAAAAAAAATAACATGTTATTCCCGTGGTGCTTCCCCTTTAATTCTGACTTTTTGTCATCACAATTTTTGCTGTCTCCCGCTTTTTCTTCGGGAGGGAAACTGGAATACTTCCTACTCCTCCTACAATCTTCTGATTAATTTCGTTGCGGGTTGCAAGACAGATTTAGCATATCCCCCGGGCACCCCTGAGATCATATCAAAGGGTTTTTGCGGTTGGTTACCACTGTCGATCCTGGCTACACAGGAGTTGCAGTGGTGGGTAAGTGTGGTGGGCCAATTGCCCGTTTAAAAAGGCAACCTTTTTAGTCTCTGTACAAAAGAGTATTGAAAAAACAATTATTTTATAAAACATCTACAAAAAAAACACATTGAAAGCCCGTAACTGAACAAATAATAAATACTGCCATTATAGTAACAGTAATTATTATAATTCCCGGAAACATTTAACATGAAATATTGACAGAGTAATCCTCTCTCGAGTAATACCGCATTAAGCCGGGATAAAACCCCGAAAGCGGGAGATTTTTAATTTTTTAATTACATTGTCACAGGCCTGCCATCATTGGTGAAAAATTAATAGCGGAGCGAGGAAAATGAAAGTTTCGCGCTGGCAACATTAAGTACGCCGCCGTTCTGTCTAATGACACTAGACAATCTGCCTACCTAGTGGCTCCGGGTTTTATGTTAGTGACTTTTCAAGATTAAAAAAAATTGTTTTGTTTTGCTTATTTTCCTGTCATATCTTCTATATATCTAAAGTGCATTATACTGTATGTATTGTCTGTAATTTTGTCTTTTGCCAAGATGCCTTCGCTAATTTCGATGACGAACTTCAAGAAATGTATGGTATTGACGTATCGCGCGCTATGTCATGTCAATCCCATACATTTTTGTTATGAAACTTCATCGTCGTAATTAGTGAGGGAACCTTGGCTAAAGGCACTATTTATAACAAAATAACTTAATAAAAGTTGAGAGCGACCTTTACTTATAAATAGTTTAATAGGGTGGAGGAATTTCCAACATTCATAACTTAATCTGTGCCTGTGAGTTCTGTGACTGAATAAACGAAACGTCTCTCAAGAAATAATGGTCAATTATCATAGCCCTATCTTTGCCTGTAGCGTAACAAACATAACAAAACTTTCTAGAAATAGTGTTCTAAATTCATACACTTTATTTATATTATGGACACTACAACTTCTGTCCACTAGCGACTGTTTCATCTTGAGAATACGTCCTTTTGATAGTATGTCCAATGTCCATTTCCGCCGAAGGCTTATTCCTATTTTCAGCTCCTATATTCACAAAAACTGAAATTACGCAAATTTAACGTAAATACTACATGATAAAATCGTAGCCCTATCTATGCGTGTGACCTAACAAACATAACTAGAAATTATGTCGATTCCGCTACATTCCAGCCACTGTTATTGCTCAGTCGCTGTGCCCAGTCGCCGTCCACACATTACTCCGGCCCGGTGTTGACACAACACTCCAGCAACGAAAAGGGTCTCTCAATAAATCCCCATTCTGCCCGCCATTGTCCGATTCTGTTTTGGCTGCATTATATATCCGCCGACAAAAAACTATATCCTAGTCTATAGCGAAGCTTTTCAAACGCGACGGAACGGACTTATCTCGAAGGGCATCTTCTCAATAGATTTTTAAATGGTTTTTAATTGAAATGTTGTGCAACATAACTGCCTTAGATGGGGGAGATCGTTCAATGGCGATGAATGAATTGACAATGGAATTCGACTACAAAATATGTTAAATTAAAAAAATTGCAAGTGAAGGTTCGGAAGGTAAGGTTGATACTCCATAAAATATTAGTGTAATGGCGCCATTATTTCCAGTTAAGATATTCATTCCATTAGCATTTGCTGAAGCTACGCTTAAGTGTCAAACTGCTTTTCAAGTAGAATTCAATATTATTTTCTTTCAACTTTCAAGAATTTTAGAAAGAAGAGAAAAGTTTTTGCACACAATACCAGGAAATTATTGGTTAAGTAAACCAGTGTGTTTCCATAAAGTTTTTTGCATCTACAATAAAATTTAAATTCAATATGCATTTCGAAGTTAATCCTTTCAATTTTTTGCAATTTCACGGGTGATCCCATCAAACGTTGAATGAAACTTGCCCCAAAATTATACGAAGGGAGGCCCGGGGCTGGATGTTTTGACAGCAAATAGTTCGGTAATTGAGGGAGCCCGGAGGGTCGGCAGCCGCGACTACCGAACACATATCCGTGAATATCATCTCACTGATAACACTATTATAATGAATTATCAGTGACCAAAAGCGACAGTCTGTAAAATGCAACGGGACGACTGAATTTTCTGAAGCAAAAATTATCATATGCAAATCATTGGTTGTACATTGAAATCGATTGACAATACACCAAAAGACGACTAGAATCTACTTCATCATGTAAAAGTATCTCCTTTTCTAGAACTATTAGTTATTATAGATGTCGTAAGTGCCCTTATTCATGGTAGAAGGACTGTTTAGGTGACCAGTGTATGTCGCCAGGGTTGCCAGTCACGTAGGAATCTCCCATCGTAATTCGGCGGACATCGGAGTAAGTTTATGACGACGGAGTGCGTTTGATAAGTGGGCAATTGGCGTGAAATTGGGCAGGGCGTGAGGGCGCGCGTGTGGCTGACGGGCTCTGACCGCGACAATTACGACACACACTCACACACAAACAAATACACACACATGCAGTGTGTGTATTTGTTTGTGTATCTACAGGCGTAACGCATCCATACACACACACAGCTTCTGGGCTTTTCTTTCGTAACTTACTTTTAACGGTCTCATAAAGCATTTGACCTTAATTGATATAGTTACAGCGATAGATTTTTATAATGTTCCGATGTAATAATAATAATAAACATTTATTTGACACAATGAGATGTCGATGTCGATGTCGACAGGAATATTTACGTCGGTCTCTACCGACCTACGTAAGTTGTAATTTGCCAAACTATGCCACGAAATTGTGCGAGTTACATATATTGTAACATCTATTTCACCTTTATTCTGCAAATAAATGATTGATTATGATTATGATAGGTATTTACACCCCGTGATTTTAGACGACTTTTAAATTACTAAACACACTGGGAAAACGCTTATGAATCGGGACAAGTGCTATACTGTGTCCAGCGCTTGTAAATGCCTACAAATGGTGGAATTAATTCATCTTATTCTTTTGTGAATATTTCAATTCGGACGATGCCGTTATTTTTGCTAATAGAGTATGCGACAGTTCTATTTATTAAGTGCGCAATTCATTCCCACGATTAAAAAAATATTCGGCGTTGACACATTTTTATATTTGCTGAATAAACAGTCGCTCAAATATTAACAATTATCATAACAACAGTTTTAATCGCATTAAAATCGATGCATGCCTAACGCGGGGCCGCTCCGCCGCGCTGCCAGTGTTGCCAGCGCAGAATAAACGTCCGCGTCGGGCAAATTGTGCGTGAATAAACATCGGCAATAATAGCAGTATTATGTTACCGCTCCCCCAGCCGCCGATACGTGATATCGGCCGCGCTCGCAAACACCCGCACTGTTTAGTGGCAGGCTCGTATTTTAATATGGGTACATTAGCTAGCAATTAAGTTACACTTGCGATAAAATTACACCAAAGGAAGTAAGGATTAATAAAAATAAACGACAGATCTAATTTTCACACGTTTTAAATTTACACGTTATTGTAAGTGTTAGTTCTGAGGTGGTACTTATGAATCAAACTACTTGGGTATAGTGAAAAATGTACAAACTCTTCTCTGAAAAGTCTACTTTTGAATCTCAGCAGAAAGTCGTGAAAGCCGTTGCTTTCGCCTCAATGCGTTCCTAAAGGAGCGCTTGTGTCCAGTCTTTTTATCAGAAAGGACGGTGAAACAGATTACAGAATGCAAATTCGAAAACACGGGAAATGGTACGGCAAACAGTTTCGAAGCGGCTATTTCCCTCGGTGTTGCTACATTAAAGAAAGATAAAGTGCGGGCGTCTGCGGCTGACACGTCCACTCGGCGCGGCGCGGGAGAGGGGGGAGGTACACGGTGGTCGCCCCGCGGCGGTTTTAATTCTCGCCAACTGACCGTGCGCGAGTGGCCATGACGCTTTGATATATTACACCCTCGCAGGTATTGGGCTTAACATTTTTCAGCTCAGGTGTTTCGCAATTAAATATATCCTTTGAAAATGTCACGGTTTATTTCATTAATTGGAATTAGTTTTGCCTCTTTTTATTACCGTTAGTCTGTAGTGCAATTTTTATACCTTTGAATCGAGGACTATTTATTTATAAATAGGTATGTTAAGTAATAAGTACATCTTTCACCTGTACAAATTCAGTCGCATCCAAATTATTTACCTCTGTATCGGGTCAACGTTAAGTGTGTCATAGATACTTGCGCGATATCGAAATTCAATACAAGAAGAGCGTCGAGCGCGCGTTAGTGTGGGTACGGGTTTCACCTTGGCGCGGCTCGGGCTGCAGCGCGCGGGCGGTATTTGCGGACGCGAGGCGCGCTGTTTGCCCAGCCAAGGCTCTAGTGGTCGGCAAACAGACGACCGATCGTTCGGAATTGCTTATTTTGTCCACACGACTCCCTTTTACAGGTACTGAGGCTGCAGGTTTTTTTGTCTAATAATTCGGTGCTCGGTATTCGAGTGCGTGTTAAGTTCGGTTCAAATATAATCCAGCGTGACACTCGTGATGAGTGTCGCTACTGTAGGCTAACTAGATACTTCGACGCAAGTGTCCCTCAATTCTACTTTAGAATGAGAGAGAAAGAAAAAATTTGGTGACTGCGTTATTATTATAATAAGTCACTTTTGAAACGTTATTTTGTTTATTTGAATTTTGAGATGATTAGAGAAAATAATATTAATAGGATAGACTAGAGAGTCTCAACAGATTTTAGTATTTCAGGGAAACGAGCTACAAGTACACATTGACCATATTTTGTGAACCCTGTGTCCGAACAGTTATAATACAATAATATAAAGATATTTGTCCTAAGAAGTCGACGGCGGATTCTGTACAAACAGGACCTCGGTGAGCCAGTTATGGTGACGCACACGTGTAGAACGGTAAAGCTTAGTCAAACAGACTGGGCTAAGGAGAGGCGAGCGGCGAGCGACGAGCGCGCGGGCGGCGAGCGGCCTCGACTCATTAGAGCGCTGCGCAAACAATAACATCTTAGCTCTGGAGTGCCAATACCTACAAAGTACAAACATACGTGTATTATGTTTTTAATTAGTCTCTCCGCTCTCGACGGTATTTGATGCATTGATTCATTTAATCTCAATGGTCGGCTGACGGCTCGCGCTTTTTTTACTATGTTAGCAAAATTTAAGTTTACACGTTATTGATATGTCCTCAAACGGCTAGCGTAGCGATTAATCAGGCGAGCCCCTGCCACCTGCAGAGCCGCGAGCGTGACGAAACTCACGATCAAGTCACGCCTGTCACGGCTCGTTTCCCGCCGGATTACGTTCGGCATCTTATCGAGTCCACGTTCTATTACGTCTAGAAGGAGATGAATCGAAAAACTTCTTTTGCGCGTTTTTACCCGCTTTATAGAAAAGTCGCGACCACTAACCATAATACTATTACATTATGAAATTGTCGTTCACGTATTATTTTCCGTAAATCTCTACATGTGAAAAATAAAATTGAAGTGTCAGTTTGTAATTTTATAATATCAGATTTTCACTAAATGCACCTGAAAGTATACGGTACATGCAATCAAAATAAATTTTAAAAATAGTGTCTCTCTTTCTGTTTGTTCCGGCTAATCTCTGAAATGGCTGGACTGATTTCGATTGGCAGATATATGATGTTATAAGTACTAAGGAGTAATATAGGCTACTTTTATCGTATGAATAAATTAATGAATGATTTATTTTTGATTGGAGAAATTGGTAATACATGGATGTTATCGTAAAATATGGGTCAGAATTTCTGCCTCTAGGGCGTGGAAATATTACAATGATTTTAATTATTTTAAATGTTACAATTATCAATAAATTAGACATTTTAAAAATACAATTGAATTCAATACATTAATAATTTATATATAATTATTATTAAAATATCATTAAAATGAGCATTTAAAACATATTATTAAATTTTCTGGCAATCATTCAAGAACTCTTGCGTTGTGTAGTAGCATTTATCTAGTAACCAGGTAAATAATTCGTTTTTAAATTTGAATGTAATGTTGTTGATTTTATTGGGCACTGTCTATCATTAGTTTAATTTTTAGTTTATATTAAAATTACTTTAAAAATTTCAGGAGCAGTGTCATTTGTTTCATAAAATTTTGTCATTAGTATGTATGTGTATGTATGTATATTATATTGCGATCTGTGTATATAAGTATGTTTAATTATATTTATATTATTAGTATCTTAATTTATTTTTAGGTATTGTATAAGTTTTAGTTTAAGTCTGAAAGTTAATGTTTTAGTTATATTATGCTGTATATTTGTGTACATTGCCCTATCTACTTGCATACACAATTATAGGTTTGCTGGAAGAGATCTCTTAAAGAGATAAGTACGCCAATGTATTGTTATAACTTTCAAATGTGTCTTTGTTAATGTCTACATGAAGAACAAAATGAAAATAAAATAAATAATAAATAATCGTATATTTTAATAGTGATGCAATATGCGTTCTTGCTATGAATTGTTAACCGCTGTGTTGGAATAATAATATTTTTATTGATAGTTCTTTTACATCTGACATTTTTCTTATCATTGTGCTCTTCAAATAACGCATAATATTTTTTATAAATAGGCACGATTCTAATATATATAGACTAGTAAGTGGAAGTTAAATTTTTCAAAAAGAGGTCTACAATGTTCTAGTCTATCCGCTCCTGCCATAGCTATAATGCATTTTTTTTAAATTAAGAACGCTCTATTTAGATCAACTGAATTTCCCCACAGTACCAGCCCATATCTTAATGTTGATGAAACATATCCGTGATAGGCTGTTAAAGCGGCATCTTTTGAGACAATGCTTTTAATCTGCCTCAGGGCAAATACAAACCTATTAAGCTTTTTACAAACATTATCTATGTGCTCTTTCCAATTTAAATTTCTATCTACAGTAAAAGCTAGGAATTGAGTAGAATGTACGCATTTAATAGGGCTAACTTTGATTTCTAAATTTTTTGTTCATCATCATTTTTTGGTCATTCTATTTACAAAATTTTATTATTTTAGTATTCTCTAAATTTACTAGTAAATTGTTATTATTGAACCATTTCGTCACTGTTTGAATTTCATTTTGAATTTCTTCATTTAAATTTTGTTTGCAACATTTTATTACCAATGTTGTATCATCTGCAAACATGAAACCCTCGTATTTTAAAATGTTTGGTAATTCATTTATATAGATTATAAATAAGTTTGGGCCTAAAATACTCCCCTGTGGTACACCGCAACTATTGATTCTATATTCAGAGCGATAGGTAATCTCTTTGTTGTTTATAATCTTTGTTATTTCTGTACATTGCTTTCTATGGGTTCCGTTTCCGTTGGTTCTACTTAAACGAAGTTATGGGCACCAGCTAGCGTTTAATACACTTCACTTACCGTCCAGCCTGCAAATCCAGCACTGATACTAATAGCCGTCAATAGTGTCAATCATTTACAATTTTTGCCTACAAGTCTGCTTCAAGGCCGCGGTGTGTTTGGTGTGGTGTTTTGTTGGTGGTTGTATTGGATTTGCAGGCTGGACGGTGAGTACGGCGCTTAAGATAGAATATCGCTGGTATACTCTGTACGTCTATGGTTTAAACTTCCTCCGTCTCCCGGGCTCGCCTGTAGTGGGCTCGTGTAGCGGACGGGTCAGGCTCGAGTGCACTCACAAGTCGGACTCTAGACGAGAATAATTGATTCGCGAGACAATCTCTCATCTCAATAACAATGCGAGATATTCCTTGCGATACCAGGGAAGTTTATATTTACATAGCATTCGATAGCAACGCATCACTTGTCTATTTAGGATGCGGTTTAACTTTTACTACTAATATAAAGGGCTGATTTTTCTAAGAAGAACCGATTTCAGTGAAAATTTTTACGGTTTATGCTTTAGATTTAACGCATAGGCTATTTTTTAACCCGAAAAAGTGCAAGTAAATGAAAAAAGTAATATAGTAGGTAGTAGGTAGAGTTATTTCCTAAATAAGTTTTTACCACGAACAATATTTCACACGTGCGAAGCCGCGGGCAAAAGATTGTTCATAACATAATTTCATTTCATTGTGTACAAAACACCTTTCTGTATACAATTCTAGATTTCGTTTTTATTTTTTTTATGTAAAAAATCAGTTGACGCACAATTACGTATATATTTTTAGTCTGCGGCACAAGGGTCTATAGGCAAAGATGAACAGTGTCATACGAAAAGAAGGCTCCTTTTGCCCCAGTCTTATTTTAAATTACAATCAAAATATCACGACATAGAGTAGGTAACCACAGTGGGGAATATTAAAGTAAATAGGTTAATTGCTAAGTAAACACTGTGAGTGTTTAACGTGGATAATCCACTTTACGATTGCAAATATTATTCTTTTATAAACTCGCTACTTGTCGTATAATCAATTTTGTAGAAGACTATAATTATTATATAAGTCATAATTTCCTTCCAAATATAATATTACGATTGAATGATCGGTCTACATAAATTTGTTAACGTGAGTTATAATATTATCATTGAAATTAATTTAAGAGACGACGTAGTGGCAAAAGAGCTACGGATATGCTAATTGATCAATTTTAAAAAAGATGATGTAAAATGATCAAATACCGTTATCTTTTAACGACTTCAAAGAGGCGATTATACGTTTGGCTGTATATATAATATATATACAGCCGAATATATATATATATATATATATATATATATATATATATATATATATATATATATATATATATATATATATATATATATATATATATATATATATATATATATATTCGGCTCATCGCCTGTTGGCCGATTTTCAAAATTATTTTTTTTAAGTAAAGGGTATAAACCCAAATTGACCGACCGTTGTTACCACAGTGGTATCTTGATGATGGGATCCATGAGGAATCGACGGAAGTCCTCGACATTTATATAGACATATATAGTAATTTTGGCTTTTTCTGAAGTAACCCAAGTATATGCTACTAAAAATAAGATTTTGCACCAAGGTGGTGGTGGACCCTAGATCTAAAAGTACTAAACAGATCTCCTGACTCCTTCTTGATACACATTTGGGGATTTCGGCGTTGAATAAAGACCTGTAAGCATACGCCAATATGTCAATTACAGTAATCATCATCATCATCACCACCATCATCGCACCATACAACATCACATTATGATGATATAATAGGTACTTCTCATAGTGTTTTACACCGACACGGATATCTTCGAGAATTACTTTGGCGTTTGTGGACCGGACCTATTTGCGAAAGTCTTTTGTTGTTAGAAAGGTATAGTTCAAAATTGGCCCTTATACATCAAAGTAGATACCTGATGATAGCATCCATGAGGAATCGAGGGGACTCCTCAAAATTTATAGGAACATCTATAGAGATTTAACTTTTGTGAAGTAAATTAAGCATACCAAAAAGTAAAATATTGTGCCAAGGGTGTACCCTGGATCCCAAAAGCACTGAACCGAACTCCTCAGTCTTTAAAGATACACGTTTGGTAATTTCGGCATTGTTTAAAGAACTGCAAGCATATGCCATTATAGAACTTACAGTAATCATCATCATCATCTTATAAACAATACGTAATGGAAGCTTGCCGCGTATTCAATTATACATTCGAGCGTTTATTTTTAAAGTTCTTAAAATGTGTTAATAATAATATATAAAATATGACTAAAAAAAGAAAGATTATTATTTTTAAACAAAAAAATTAACCGACTTCCTTAGTAAAAATAGATATACTTCGAAATTATGAAGATTTTCTAGAGAATTTTTTTTTAAATTTATTTCATACTTCATTGTGTATTTTTACTTACTACAATACTATACTGAGCTGAACGATGTTTTAATTAATGTTGAATATAAATTAATTATTACTGTAAGTTAATTATTTATTTATGAGATGAAATGATTTTAAAGATAATGTCTTGGGCATATGGAATTGATTATCTAAGTGAAATTTTAATTTGTATAAAAAATATAGAGTTTAGTTTTGTCAACCGTTTGTTTCCACGCCTTAACTGGCGCTACACGGAACACAACTGGCGAAAGAGACGGCCTTTGAGACACATCTATACTAATAATAAAGATAAACATTTGTTTGTTTGCATTGAATAGGCTCCGAAACTACTGGACACACTATTTTGATGAAATTCAGCACAGATAGCGTAGACCACGGGAAAGGACAAACAATACTGTTTATTGCGGCAAAATGTACGGTTTTCGCAAAAAAACCTTTTGACGAAGAAGTCGCGGGCAACATCTAGTGTTATACTAGGGTTTTGAAATTCGTGACATCTGACAGCTTTTTGACACGACAAGGACCGTCGGGCTACCAAGCGCCGCCTGGTGACAGAAAAAGAATCGAAAGTTCTTATTGACCGTTTTTGATACCACTTGCGCCACCAGATGACGCTTTCTGTGCGTTAGGTCTGCCCCCTAGCGGCGAAAAAAATATCAAACACCCTCTTTTAAAGAGAATAAATCCTGTACTCCAGGGTCCAGTTACATGTCCAGGACATGAATACCGATTGTAGAGAGGATTTTACATCCTACTAACATTATAAATGTGAAAGTTTGTGAGAATGGATGGATGGATGGATGTTTTTACGCAAAAACTACTAAACGGATATCGATGAAATTTGGTATAGTGGTAGTTTAGGCTCTGTATTAAAACAAAGGCTACTTTTTATCCCGAAAAAGTACAGTGTTCCCGTGGTTACGCGGGCGGAGCCGCCGGCAAAATCTGTTATTATATACTATGACGCCACCGACATGGCGCGGGCGGTCAGAAGAGTCCCGCTGCCCGCAGTCCACACCGCACACACCGCACACACCGCAGTACACACACCACCTGAGCCAACCGCGGCTCCGGTTACCGTTGACAGTTGACACATCACACGCACGGGGACGGTGCGCGGCGTACATACTAGATACGACGCGACTCGCTATATTTCAATTACAATCCTACTAATAATCTATATATACCGGATGTTTTCAGACAGTGTCCAAGCTTTCAGGAGTGAATATACTCTTGAATATAAGCAACTTTTACTATGGGATCAACTTTCCTATTTGAAAAAAAAATCTGCTGTTTCATACAAAAGGGCTTCGACATAGATATCATTTTGTATGAAACAGCTGATTTTTTTTTTCAAGTAGGGAAGTTGATCCCATAGTAAAAGTTGCTAATATTCAAGAGTATATTCACTTCTGAATGTTTGGCCACTGACTGGAAAAACACCATGAAAGAAAGTCGTGTTAGTTACACTATTTATAACTCAAGAACGGCTGAACCGATTTGGCTAAAGATTGGTGGGAAGGTAGCTTAGAACCAGGAAACGTACATAGGGTACTTAAGTGCCCCGCTGAGTCTGTCTGTCTGTATATTCGCGATAATATTAAAAACTACTGAAAGGATTTTCAAGCCGTTTACATTTACCGACAGAGTGGTTCCTTAGGAAGGTTTAGGTCGCTAATAATTTGTTAAGGTTTTGTGGAAATTGTTTGATTTATGACGATAGTTGTTGAAGGTATAGAAAAAAATCTAGCCGTCTGGGAACTTTTATCGAAAACGCTGCCTGACCTAATCCGTTGAAGATAAATAACAAAACAATCTATGGTGGGATGGTTTCTCTTTTATAGGTCTATAAAAAAGTCCGCGATGGCATAGATGTGTCTATCTTTTAAGGAAGAAATAATGTGGTATTTTCAGAAGCTATTTAGATGGATACAATTTAATTATCCTTATCTAAGAGATATATTAAAATTAAAAAGTACGTGCGAAAATTAATTATAAAGTATATATTTTTACTCTGTGCTACTACTATATTGCAGGTATATTTGCTAGAGAAGTTTTTTGCCACGAACACTCTCCCACGCGGGCGAGGCTGCGGGTAAAAGCTAGTAATATTATAAATGTGAAACTTTTTGAGGATGGATGGATGGATGTTTGTTACTCTTTCAAGCAAAAGCTACTAAACGGATTTTTATGAAATTTGTTATGGCGGTAGTTAAACTCTGGATTGACACTTAGGCTACATTACACATTTTGTCTCAAAACAAGTACAGTGCCCCGCAGGATATCCCGCGTATTGACGCGGGCAAAGCTAGTTTTGTACATTGCAAAAGAGTATAGTATTTATGCGCACTTAAATTGACCGCGTCGCTTGTAAATAAATTTTGTTGTCACGGTACATTACTGTATATATACAATTAATGTATGTATTACTTAATAACCTCCGTGGTCTAGTGGTTAGAGATTGACTCTTGACTCGGAGGTCGTAGGTTCGATTCCCGCATTGAAACAACAAAAATGTTAGTTCCAAGTTTGGTTAGGACAATGTAGGCTGATCACCTTATTGTCTGAGAAGAAAGATGATCCGTGCGTCGGATGGGCATGTAAAAAGTCAGTCCTGCGCCTGATCTCTCGCCAGTCGTGTCGGTTATCCGTCCCACTGGGTTTCGAAAGTAAAGAAAGAGAGAGTGCTCTTGTGTACTGCGCACACGGTTGGGCACTATAAAATGACTCCTGCGTAATTGGCCTGGTTGGAAATCGGTATGGGGAGCGATTATTGTACTACCACGATATAAGAATAAGTTTACTCTTCACGGTCATGATTTCTGTGAGAAACTAACAAACACGAGTAATATTGTTACAGTAGCATGCCTCTACGACGCAGTAGCACGTGCTACGAGGTTGCTACGAGGTTGCTACGAAGTTGCTACAAGCAACACCTTGTAAATATTTACTTGTTTTTTTTTTTATGTAATAAAAAAGTATCTCCTAAATAAGTAACAGCAATGCAACAGCTCCATAATATTTGACTAAAAATAATTTTCCTAAAGAGTTTTTAGCATGATCTATCTGCATGGAAACTCACAAGTTTCTATCTCTTATAGCTTAGAAACTTACATACCAATCGTTCCACGTTGACGAGCGGCGTCGTGGAGTGGACTTGTGGACCGGCCGCTACGATTCCCGGTAGTGATTGAAACCTGACAGGTTTTGCTACTGTAAGACCTCGAGGTGATTCACGGGATTTGGTGTTGCCGTATATTTGTACGTAAGCTGATATCCGTGCCCATTGCCTGCTGCGCTGTGTGCAGTGCGGCTGCCGGCCGAGCCGAGCGCGCGCGCTGCCCGCACGCTCGGCCTACGCACGCTTGGACCCGACATGTGATGAAGCGAACCCTACACTACAACGTCGCAGTTCAATATTTATTACTTTAGTGTTGTATACAGTCAATACTTTTAGATCATAGACCTATGTAATATTGTAGATGAGGCATGTCGAGCCAAAAAGTCTCTACACTTAAACTACTACCCTACTTTTTGGGTGGGCCCTACTTTTGGGGTCGTTTGGGACAGTCGAGTTTTGACATTTGTCATCTTGACATTTTGACATTTGCTTTCCGCAGATTTGATAACTCGATACTTGAAACTTCGATTTTCAGCTCTCTTGTATAAGCGCAGAAATCTGTTCACAGTACTGCTTCTTCTGTCGCAACCACTAAAAACTCTCGTGGGGACGAGGGATTACTTTTTAAATTATTGTTTTAGATTCTCTACTTTATGATTTTAAATACATACGCCCTACATAATATTATAAAGTAGACTGTATGTAAACACAATGTAAAAAGTGACTACGGGCCATTTTCACAATCTACAGATAGGTATCAGATAACTCATTTGCATGTTTTGTGTCTGTCCCATGATATAATGCAGCAGTCCCATGATATAATCAAGCAGAAACAAAACTACCGAATAAGATATTTGAATTATTAGTATCATTAAAACAAATATTTTCAACATTGTGTAATTTACTCCGAATACTAGGCCGATTTTGATGAAATTTGGCACAGATATAGAGTAAACCACGGGAAATGTCATAGGCTACTTTTTGTCTTGCAAAAGTTCAGTGTTCCCATGGGATACTGTATTTACCCGGGCGGAGCCGGGGGCAACATGTATTTATCATATTACAATTGTGACGAACCTATTTTATCTTCGTGGCTGATGCCCAGCCCTAGTGGCTATTAAATGTCGTTCAAATTAATTTGATCACTTCCTAAAATATTGACGCCGCTAACAGAAACTAGAAAAGCCGCTTTAAAAACAAAGAAAGTAAGATTTAATAATAGCTAATCTATGTACTGAGTGTTGAGAAGAAATAAACAAATTTTGAATTTATAAATTTTGAATCAGTTGTGCAAACAGTTTTACTAGTAACAAGGGGGTTAGATCTTTTTAAAAATAAAATGAATTGCAATTCTAATGTCTCGATAAAACTCTAAAATGGCTGGATCGATATCTTGAAATAATTGTGGAAGTTCAAGGAAGGTTTAAACGATGAGAAATATTGGAATAATTGCGGAGAAAATACTAAAAACCATGATATCAATCAATCGATATCGATCAATGATATTTCCCATACTAGCTGTTCACTGTGTTGTGTTCGGTTTACCGGAGGTTTATTTTAAACAAAATTGTTAACAGAACATAGTGTTGGGGACCTAGCTTACAATATAACTTATGATGCTCACCTAAACACACACAGGCTAGGAAAGTCGCGTCTATAAATAGCGCGACGTGCGCGCGCAGTCGCCATTATGGGCAAATACTGAGCGATGTCACGAGACGTAGTTCCATAATGTAATTGAAATGTCAGGTAATTGCATTATGGCGAGGCGACAAAACTGCGTTGCGACTACGCCCATACAGCCATACATACTGCCTATCGTCCGATCGGCGTGACGATGAAGGCTTGGACTGGACTTGGACTTTGGACGATAGGCAGTATAGCGTATGGCTACCCTTAAGTAGAGCTGCTGGTAGAGTTCTGGGATGTTATCAGTATTATAATAAAGAGAGTTTGATAGCGTGATGTGAGTTTAAAATTTTGAGACTGCACGTTATGTTACTGTAGGTACATTAAACACCGAATTTTGTGTCTAATGTCTATCAATAAAATTATTACTCATAGCTGTATTCTCTTTTTAAGTTAATATGCCCACAGTACATATTACATTTCTTAAACATCTTTATACAACACCACAGGAACAATAAAAAATAAACTTTGTATTTTTAGTACCAAGTGTCTCTTAACTACCGAAAACCGCGTACAAACTAAATACTAAATTGAAGTGTGTAGTTAAAACCACTAGACCTTTTCCTACTTCTATAACAGATCGGCGTGTAGGTAATGACGTGAGTTAACACCTTAGAAGGTATGAATCCTTGGGTTTCCGTATAAAGTAAGTGAACTCACTGGCAAACCTGGGGTCGTTGGATGCGGGGTACCAGGGCGCGCCGCGCATGTCCCCGTAGTGCGGCAGGTCGGCGGGCGCGCAGCCGTACCCCTGGGGCGCGCCCCCGTACAGCGGCACCGCGTACGGGTTGCCCGCCATGCCGCAGGATGCCCCGCCGAGGGGGGAGTTGATGCTGCTGCCGGAGGAGTTTGACCTGGAACAACGAAGGAGGTAGAATTGTGGAAGATAAATTCGCGCTTGGAAAGTCTGGTTGAACATAAAAGTTCTGTTCACGGTAGTCAAAAGAACTAGGACACTAGCGGCTGAACACTGCGGAACGATAGTTAATTAAGTGACGCTCAAGTCACATGCTGTCCTTGTATTTTCGGCTAATAGAGACAGCGACAGCCTGTGAATACGAGGGCTCTTACTTGTAATGAAGAATGTTACAAGATATGTAAAATCACTTAAAACTTTGTTACAGTAAAGCTATTATGTACCTATACTGAGTACAGTTACGTAAGTTTTTGTTTTATTCAAAAATATTAAGTAAAGTTCTCAAAATTTTCGAATCTCGCTAACTGTCTCACTGTGTCATGAATATGAAAGCCAAGCGGTAAAGACATAATATATTTTGCAGTTCTCTAGAGCTAGAGGTATAACCTCATGCTTTGGGTGTACCAGGCACCAGCCAAGTGCAACTCTCTGGCTTTCCTAAACTACATTATTGCAGCCTCAATCTTCAGCGTTACGTTTTAAAACTTTGCCATGAAATGGCATAAGGCACATCTTAAAAAATGTGCTTTTAAAATTTTTAGCGCTAAAGGTAAAAATAAAGTATGTGCAAGTGGCAAATTCTATGACGCATTAGTACCTACTAAACGAGCGATTCCCACACGCTAACAACAATTAGACTACGAGCCGAGACGCGAGCCGAGCCACGCCACACGCAGCGGCGCCAGTTAAGCTCCGCTTATCTTCTTAATCCCTGCTCAAACAGCCTAATCCACTATCACATCCATGCCCACGATTTTCAATCCTAACACCACGGCGTACAGCGTACAATAGTATAACGCCCCGTATTTGACTTGCAAAATTGAGTTTTGACAAAATTGGACCGAAGCTTCGAGCTCTAATTGATGTTAATTACATTTCATTGAGGAATATTTTCATTTAATTTAAACGGTTTTGTTGGTTCGGGGTGGGCGCTGATTATAGCGGTCATGATAACTCGACGGTTGTGTGTTCAAATAATTTCACCGCAAACACTAAGTTTTAGAGTTTGGAGAACGTGCTACGTAAATATACGTAAGGAAAACGAGTTAAAGACGATATACGTGTATTTTAGATAACCTAAACAACAAAGTAATATTTATCAGGTAAGCAGCAGTATTTTATAATTATACGGAGTGAATTTATCAAGTGGGCATGGTACAGGCAAAATCAGAAAGTATGAAAAATGAAAATTCACCCACTATGTATAATATTGTACTCGTAAATGTACATTTATGTTTAATGTATAATATTACTTAAGTTTAGGCAAAAACACTTAATAAAACATTATAAATTGTGAGTAGGCCTATATGGAAGTACCTAATTAAGTGTTTTACAGCAACATTACCTGTCGATAGCATGTCGATATCGTCATAGATACAACATAGGAAGGTAGATATTGTATGTGTACCACAAACAAAATGATAGAGCAAAGGCAAACAAGTTCTACGCCATTGGGAGCTGCGCGCAGCGCGAGTGTGCAGTAGTTAATGGACCGAAACGACCCACAGTAGGTATTCCTGCAACATTTAGTATATTATATTTTTATATATTGGATATACATTTTATTGGAAAACTAACGTAAAACCCAATTATGATTAATAAATCATAATAATCATGTCCCAGACCATTAACTTTTTATCACTCCAAAACGCAAAAATAAATAAAATATGAACTGTAGTCTGTATCCAATATTAAATATAATATTATAGTTTTATGGTAACTGTAATAGCAAACTATGAAGTATGAACATATAATTAAAGTGTTATGTGGATTGTGGATAACACTCCAAGTACTCTTACCTACTACCTAATACCTACCTATTGCAAATACAAATTTAGCAATCCTAATACCTATACCTATACAATATACATTAAGTTTTCCCGACGCCCGAAATAAATTATCAATCTTAATCTCATTTTATCTTTCTGAAATCAAGATTTCAATACAATTCAACGATCCTAGGATTGATTTTACGTCAATTTACGTCAATTTTTGTTTCAGAATATAAGATTAAAGTCAATCTAAGATTTTATATACGATATTATTTTTGGCCGTTAGTGAACTCAAGTAGCTAAAGTTATTTTTATATTAAAACTGTGCCTACATTGATATGAATTAATTATTAGTTGACCGAAAAACAGAGCTTCATTGACAGTACGCTATTCTCTTAACAAAAGTTAATAATCATTGTTTTTTGTAGGACTAGGAGTAATACATTCAGTTGGGAGTTCTATGACTCATTGGCAGGCAGAAAAGGTTGTGAGTTGTGCTGAATTCTTTTTTGTATGAAACGTGACGGTAGTGTAAACAATGTTTTACATAATATGAATTTGAAGTGTCTGTATGTTTGTATGTGTGTGTGCTAGCGTTACGAGAGGCCCCGGACTGCCGCCTGTCGATTTCTTTATTTAAACATATTGAACACAAACATACCAGTAATTTTAAGATGGAGTTTACTCAGGGTAAGATGGTAAGCATAACCAAGCCGGCGGCAAAACACAGCCCAAGGGCTTCGTACACAACCTCCGCATCTCAACCTAGGTCCGACGGTCCGTCTAACTTAGTTTTTAATGATAATAATTACTTGTCTTATACATATTATTAAAATATATTTTAAACGAGACGATCTTGTATATAATCGGTAACTCGACAACGGCTACAAGTTACCATGAAATTTAGTATACAGGGAGTTTTGGAGGATAAAAATCGATCTAGGTAGGTCTTATCCCTTAGAAGCTGCGCATTTTTAAGAAATATATGTTTTTTTATTTCGTCGTGCAACATTATATCAATAATTTTGACAATCTTACGTAAGACTGATTGGCAGCTTGGTATGGGTACAGACGTATAATTTTTGCATTGTTTGGAAATTCGGAATGTGGTGGGTTCGATTCCCGGTAAGATAAATATTTTTGTGATTGTTATTATTTATTTTTCTTTTATATTTTTTTATTTATTTTAAATTATTTTATCTTTCTACTAAAACACCGAGCGAAGCTCGGTCTCCCAGGTACTATATATATATATATATATATATATATATATATATATATATATTTTACCAGAAATGTATGAAATCTGGGAATTGTTTACAATTCCTAGGAAATTTATACAATGCCGAGGAAATGTATAAAACTAACGCTCATAATATTAATAAAACAGGATTCCCTATTTTTCCGCATAAAATCAGATGTCATAATTTAACTTGGCATAATTTAATTTGTCCTTGTAATAGTTACGCATAATATTAATTTGTCATATCTGTTTAGGCATAATTTTTTTTGACATAATCACTCTAAGCATAATAAATAATCATAACGCATAGGTTTATTGACGCATAATATATATTTTTTACCTTAAACGAATGTTTAATAGTTAATATTCTACCTTACAATATTAAAAAAATAATAATTTAAAACTAGTTAACGTAACTAAATTATTATCTAAACTATATATAAGTTATTGTCTAAATTAAAAAAGAAATCACACGCTAACCTGCAAATAGTAATAAAGACTAGGTATAATTTTAGCAAGAGTGGGTATATAGCATGAAGCTGGGGGTAAACATTTATTGGTTTTACTTTAATCCTACAATTTACAAACAACTGCAAAAGAATTTTGCAAACAGGTTTACAAACGGCAGAGTAATGTTCAAAGATATCCGTGTCGGTGTACAATACTATGAGACTTAACTATTATATCGTCATAATGTGATGATGTATGGTGTGATGATTGTGGCAATGATGATGATTGCTGTAATTGACAAAGTGGCATATGCTTGCAGTTCTTTAAACAACGCTGAAATCCCCAAACATGTATCAACAAGGAGTCAAGAGTTCTGTTCAGTACTTTTGGATTCAGGGTATACCTTCGTGGAAAATCTTACTTTTTGATAGCGTATGCTTAAACTACTTCAGAAAAAGTAGAAATCACCATATGTGTCCATATAAATTTCGAGGAGTTCCCTCGATTCCTCATGGATCCTATCATCAGGTCACCACTTTGATGTCAAGACTTGTTAGTAAAAAAAATATTGAAGGTTTCACCGCTACGACTAGGCCTTATCAAGTTTAGATTTTTTAGCAATATTAAATTTGTTTTCACATACAGTGTCTAACTGTCTAAGGCATATAGGCCTACTTGCCATGCATACATTTATGAGCAGCCAGGCATCTCTTACTTAAAACTTTAAGAAAAAATTGTATAACATAGTTGAGCAAATTCAACGATTGGATATTTTCCAACATGTAAAAATTTAGTTTTTTTAAATAAATTAAGAAATATTTGGGTATTACAACTTGATAAACGTAAAAAGGATTAGGATTTTATGTGTAGTTTTGTTATTATATGCATTTCGAAGTTACAAAAAAGTTGAAATATTTTTTAAAACATTAGTGTATAAAACCTACATAATTAGTTTACTTACATCAAATACAAAAAGATTTACTATGGTATGTATAAACATAAAAGCGCAAATTTAAGAGATATCAGAAATTTTGTGCTTATGTATTATCTACATTTCGTAGCAACTTACTAGCGTGTGACGTCACCTACTTGTACGACTTTTATAAGGGGCGTTTTCACGAGACTCACAGAAGTGCTTCAAACAATCCGCAATATCTTTGAAATTTTTGATTTTTAGTATACTATTCCTGTAGTAAACTGTCTTATTTTTCAGATCACTTTTTTTTTTACATTCATTTATGTAATAAAAAAATACAGGAAAATACCGCATTGACTTATGCTTTAAATTGTACTCACTCTGTTTGTGTCTATTTGTGTCGCCTATTTTAAATTTGATAATGATATTTCTATTTTATTAATTTTTATTTTTATTAATTTTTATATGGATATAATATACCTAACCTTATTTTAATACTTATGTAATATAATGTTGTAATTCACTTCACAGTGACATTTCTTATTTAATTACTTTATGTCACTGACTTACTAAAAACTATTATGTAATTTTTTATGGAGAATTTCCTTTAAATACTGATGTGCACACCTATTATTTATTAACTATTGTGCTGGTACTAAGTCAAACCTGATCGAGAAATAAGTTATTAATGTAATTATCAATAAGTTGATGGTGTATCTATTTAATAAATAAATAAAAAAACCCTGCAAAATGTTGCGAAATATAAAGGGAACCGCCCTTAGGATGCACAAATTGTCCTTTCAAGCGGGCGAAGTAGCAGGCAACTAGTTATGTTAACAGTTTATTATTATGCTTGCTGTGTTTAATAAAGAATTTGAATTTTTATTTTTTTTCTATTATGGTAAGTGCCAAGCGCCAACTTGTTTTTTTTTAATTACTACGTCGGCCATTAGCCTATCAATATACAAATGGGTAAGTAAAATAGGTATATTCACTCCACCTACATAAATATATAAATAATAGTTTATTTGCCAGAGCGAATGTACAATTTTTTGTTAATATTACATTTTAGAATCATATCACTCGACCAAATTAATAGTATGCAAATGCCAGTAATAAAATTTGAGTTAATAGAGAGTTCACATGTATTTATTTTCATTTTGAGTAACAATATTTTAGTATCAGAAACAAAATTAGAATCAATACCTATGCCAAATTGCCATTATCATTAATGCCTGATATAATGTTTTTTTTTCGTTTTTCGTTCGTTTCAAAGATGTTAAGTTTATCAAAATCATTCGGCAACTTATTAATTAATTTTATAGCCATAAAATAGGAGTTTTGAAGCTCGCTGTACTGTTGCACTTAAGCACAACTCATTTATTGGGATAACGTAGTGATCTGTTAGTCATGTTAATGTTTCGTACAAAATATTTAGGTTTCTTCTTAACCAATACACACATGTCTCTATTTTAAGTACGTACAAAGCAAGTCTTTAACTTTCGGTTTCAAACTTTCAAGCAGCGTACGTTGCTCATAGCCTTAATACATTTGTTTTGTAATCCAAAACCTGTATTTAACTCAACAGAGCTGCCCCAGATTAAAATACCATATTATGACAACACGGAAGAAACGTATCCGTGATATGCACAAAGAACTGGAGATCTTGATAAGGTCTTTGATAAACGTCGGAATGCATGTACGAATAATTTGTCCAGCTTGATACAAATATAGTCCACATACATGGGCCTTCTAGTTGCAGTGTTGGTCGAACAGTCGGAATAATTTGGTAAATTCTACTTCTTCTTTATTAATGTCGTTAAAATTACATTTTATATGTAAATGTAAATTACAATTACAGAAATAATTACATTTCATCGAAATCCGTTTAGTAGTTTTTGCGTTAAAGAGTAACAAACATCCATCCATCCATTCATCGTCACAAACTTTCACGTTTATAATATTAGTAGGATTCGTATAATAACAGATTTTGCCATTTTTCAACGGGCAATTGGCCCACCTTACATACCTACCACTGCAACAGTGGTAATATTTGGCTACAGAGGTAATTATTTATATATAATTTAAATATTTTGGCATTTCACTAATATCGTTGTATCATCTTAAGACACTAGGATGCTTCGATGCCGTTTTACGTCATTAATATACGTTAGAAATAGAAGTGGATCAATCATACCCCCTTGTGGAACTCCTTTGTATAATAATTTTGATTTATAACATGTTTTTTTTAATTACCATCAATTTTTAATTTCTGTACATACTTCTCTTTTACTTAGTTATAAGTTTTTGTCCAGTCGTATGCTTCCTTCCAATTCCATATCTTCTATCTATTTATATTTTAAAAAGTGCAGTGATAAGTATACTATTCTATACTATCATTAAAACTATCATGAACTATACCTATCTTTTGGCTTCGCCGTAGTTGAAAAAAAAATAGTCTTTAATTTGAAATCTAATTTATTTTAATTTAATTCAAATACTACTAGTCTGTTTTGAGAAAATTAACTTTTTTGTCTAGAACTTATTATTTATACTATTTATTATACTTATTTATTCACAGAACACAGTATATTAAATACTTTGTTCTGTGAATAAATAAGTTATTAAATAATGAATAAAAATTAATCACCGTTAATTAAAACAACTGAAGACAAAAGACAACTGAAGATTTTTTTGGAAGTATTCAATAAATAAAGTTTGCGTTCATATTGAGAGTGGGCTTGGCTTGGGCATCACAGATCCAGCGAACGACAAAAATGTAGAATTTTAGATTTTTTTTAAACTAAATGCTTAAGCACCATGAGATACAATTATACGGTATGTATTATTTTTAAAAATGTTTAAAGAAATTTAAAATCTTAATTATAAAATTTTAAAAGCCTCAGTTATTTATAAAGATTATCATGAGGAAAGTATTTTAATATGATGTACGATTATTATTTGTGTGCAATTTTTTTCTCATACTGGTAAGTTTAATATAATATCACGAATCGCGATCGATGTAAGTGCGTACCTAAATGCACCGGTATTCAAAAACAAAACTTTTAAACTTTGTTAATAAATTATTCAAAGAACATTTTAAGTGCTTAAAAGTTCTTTTTAAATTTACTATTGATATATTATAATTATAGAAATGACCGTATTTTCCACGTCGTTTTAAAATGTTTAGGCCTAAGATTGATATTTTTTTTTTAAATTAATTTAGATAAATACAATTAAACGTTAATTAATTTATAAAAAATAAAAAAGTAAATAATTATTATGCATACATACATATGCATATAGGCTTCGAGAGGCATCGTCACCCACGGCTGTAGGTGTGTTCAAGTCGTCACTTTAGTCCATCATTGTTCGCGCCTAAGTGAAATGCTATCGCGTGCTTGTGGTGCATGGCATCGCATATGCAATTGCTAGGGTCCGCGGCCTCGAGTGGGCCCGTGAGTACGCGAGCGTAGCTAAAGCACATCGTTGACCTCGCGGGGCCGGCTCACATTCACATCGCTTCACCACAGACCACTTGACCGACGATCACAACATACCTGCACAAACAAACGTCACCGAACTATATCCTTCGACTACGAGCGCGGCTCGAGCGCTCTCGAGACCTTCGGGCCACTCGAAAAATCAGCGGGCGGAGGGCCCCCCCTCCGATCGATCCACGCACCTGTACGGCGACGGCGGGTTGTTCGCCAGCTCCAACTTGCGATACTCCTCGATGGGCGACAGGATGTCGGTCACCGAGAACGGCGTGGAGTGCTGAAGCTGCAGCTGGGAGAGGTTCTGCTGCAGCAGCGCCGACTTGGGCGACAAGCTCATCGCCAGCTCGGCAGCGCTTAGTTCCGGCAGCGCCTCCGCCGGACACGGCGAGTAGCCGCCGCCCTCCGCGGACATCCGACCGGTCGACACTCGACGCCACTCGACGGCTCAGCCTCTAGTGGCTCTCGGGGCGAGAGTGGCGCCCGAGCCCCCGGCGCGGGTTACGGCCACTCGAGCGGCCCCGCCCCCCGGGCCGGGCCCTGCCTCGTGGCGGGGCGACGCGCTGCGGATTGGTGGAGGGCCCGGTGCATGGGTGGCCGTAGGGAGCCCCGGGCCCAGTCGGGGCCGCGCTCTGCGGCAGTGCGCCACGCCGCGTGGTGGGGGGCCGCCGTAACGGTCTGGCCAGCCGCTTGTACTGCAACAATTGTTACCTTCTGCTCATACGGATTGTGTGACGGTTCTTGCACATGAAATATTCGCTATCGATAAGTTGTATATTCCCGTATCTACGTGTAGTAAATGTGTTAACTTACAGATTGTCTTATAAACGTGGCACAAGATTTAATATTGCGATTTGGTAAAGGATAAAATAATTTATAAATTTAGTTTCGGTGCTAAAACCTACTTTCTTTTTTTGCATCTTTTCAAATGTGAAAATATTGATGTACTGACATGTTGATATCTAAAACATTCATGTAGTTTTATAAATTTTATAAGGTAGATCATAAACTAAACAATGTGTGTCTGTGAATTGTACCTAGGTGTAAGTCGCGCTAAATATAAGTAGGTGTACACTTATATAGGTATATTAAGTTAAAGTTTAAACTAGCAGCTTCAAAATTGCCCAATCTCCTTTTCCTATGCCATTTCTCTGTGTATTTACAATACCTGGTCGGTTTGTACTATCAGGGAATCTAATTCATATGCAGGTTGACTATTGTCATAATTTGTTCGTATTAGTAGTTATAACATGTCATTGTTGTATTTTGAATGAAAATAAATTATGAGAACACTCTATCTGCTTATGAGTTAGATTCTCTGATAGTACATCCTTGTTTTTATTTTATTATTTGGTATTTTGTGATTAGCAGTGTTAGTGTGGGTATCCTAGGAAGTTTGGCAAATTCCAAAGGAGTTGGCCATGCTTGTTTGCATAAAAACAGATTTCAGGTGTTAAATAAGAGGTAGGTACTATCAGGGAATCTTTTTTTTATTATGTAATTATTTTTTTTAATTTTTATTATGTTATTATGACAACACTCTACGTGTTGTCATAATTAATTTGTATAATACACAATGATGGCATGCAGTCACAATACAAAAAAAAATACATATCAGTTTGATATCATAATAACAACATACCTAAATGCTAATTCGCACAAACTATGATAACACCAACCTGCTTATGAATTGGAGTTCCTGATAGTACCTACATAGGTAATGCATATACAGGGTATATGGTATATGGTAGGAGCTTCGTGGCCTAGTAGGTAGACCGTTTGATTGGCACTCGAGAGAGTGCAAGTTCGATTCCCAGGTTGTGGCGTATACCAATGAGACTTTTTCAGATCTCAATTACATTATACAGACGCTATAATGGTGAAGGCAAAACATCGTGAGGAAACCCGCACATGGTTGACACCAGTGACCAGTCATTTCTCTGGACTAGGCTGACTGTGTTGTGACTATGCCGTATGTGCTTGGGCAACCATACGACATTTAAAACCGCCTGTTCCAGGCACTACAGTATTTCAAGAGTGGTTACTTCGCTCGGTGAATAGTATATAAATCAAAGTTTTTCTACAGGTGTGATTTTTGGTTTGCCGCACCTTAGAGGTGGGTTCTTTGACTCGATAATATGTACAAAAATCTAAGTACATAGTTCTGAAATACAAATTTTCGTAGCTAGCAACAAACTTTTTTAATTAAAAGTAGTTAGTGATTCGAATTTTCTTTGGAAATGTTATTTAGATAATGCAAAATATAAAATAGTTGTAAATCATTGGTAATGTTTTCTAATTTTCTTTTTACTATCTATTGTTCTTGTTTTCAATTTCTTAACTTGTGTTCTTTTCTATTTATCTAATACCACTGTCTTAGGTCTGCAGAAGGACGTACCTATCTAGAGACACGACAGAACTAAATACCAATCTCCTATTATCAATCATTAATTAGATTTTTAGTTGTTTTGTATACTAAATAATTAAATTTAAATTTTGATATATATTTTGTACCTCGGCCAGTTGGCTTTTTTAGGTAAGTTCCATCTTTTGAATTCTGACGGGGTGTTCGCTATGTCTCTACCGACTAATGTAGAGTACGTTGTGTATTATGTTACTAGAAGTTTAATATTTTTGAATGTGATCTAATAGTACCTAACTTAAATTTTAAACGCGATTATGGATACTTCGGGCACATGCACGCATTCTAAATTACAATGCGTTTTAGTTGTTTTAAAAAGGTCTTAGTTCCGGGTTAAAACTTAAATACATTAAAAACTAATATTTTATAATGTCATGACATTTATATTTAACAAATAAATAACATAAGTGTAATACCTACAATTTTTATAAAAACTATAACCCGGCTACGTAATTATATAGCCTATGTTACCCGGGCTATTGTTACGAATCTATTGATACCTCATTTATTAAAATCGGTCCAGTGGTTTAGGCGCTACGGTGGAACAAACAAGATACATAGACTGTCAAAATCATTACCCCTCCTTTTGGCTTCGCCGTAGTCGGGTAAAGAGTTAAAATAATAATCAACATATTATAAGCGTCGGATGGCTTATTTGGAAGTTTTGTCGCTGCTTACTTTATATCGAGCGCCAGAGACAAAACATGCAAATAAGCTAGGTATCAGTAGTAGTGTGCATCAGACCCTTATTCTACATTAGTTGGTCTGTAAAGTCATATTAAATACCCCAGGCAATAGAATTCAAAATCTCAGGAATACGTAGAAAAAGCCAAGGTACAAAATATGCTTTCATGGCAGGTTTACCTACATAAGGCATAAGGTAAATTATGCCATTAAGCATTAGGTTATCCGCGGTTTACATTTGTAATACGGCCAATGGCCATCCTTGGTGAGCAAATTTTAAAATGCCATATTCATTAATAATTACTAATTAATTGGTTATATCCGCCATACAATAGACTTCAATGCGAAGTGTGGGCAGGTACAAAAAACTACGGGTGTAAAAAATACTTTATATATTAAAGGTACAACACCTAGCAATAGCAAATGTTTTAAATACATTTGAAGTTACGTTTTATATTATAGACTAATTATATGAAGCAGTCAGTCAAGATAGTACCACTCATTTGTGCGCACGGCGATATGTTTGCCTCCGCTTGTAATTAAGCTTTTATTTGTGTGGCAGTGACGCGGTCCACTCTCCGAACGTCAGACGTGTGGTGCCCACCATAGAGTTGAACTATTATCTCTGTCAAGTTTGATCAAACGAATATCTTCTTTGTCGGTTTCTAGCCGTGTCAGTCAGAACTTTATTTGTATGTAATTATTTAAAATCACGCTAACGTTCTATGAATTAACGGGCCAAAAGTGCTAAAAAAGCCGTGAAAAGAAACATGGTGACTATGAAGACTGTTTACATGTACTTTGAGCAAATTAAAACGAGAAATGATTTGATAGAAGACTCGAACAGCCCTCACTTCCTCTAGTCTCAAAAACCTAAGGAAAATGTGCATTATAAAATTAAGTATTTAAGGACATTGGAAATTTTACTATGGAACAGTTGCCGACGGGAAAAAAGATAAAACTAGGTTAGATGTAAGCGTAATTACACTTGAATTACAACGCCATACCTGCAGGAGAGAGGAGAGAGAGGAGATTCGATGAAACCCTGCACGGTTTCATCGAATAATCATGTTAATTTGACTGACAATTTGTTGATTATCTCTACTACTCCATGTATCCCAATCAAAATAATAACCTACGGATAATGAAATATGAATCAATAATGTACTATTCGGGAATCTAATTCTTAAGCAGGTTGACCGTCATAATTGGTTAAATAAAATAATTAAGACATGAAACTGATATGTCATTGACAACTATTGTATTGTGACTACATGTTGACATATTAATACAAGTAAAATATCAGAACACCCGGACTCCCTCATAGTACTATCTAGTAGTGTTTTAGTTCGTGGTCGCGTCTTTTTTAAAAGCGGTTCATAAACTCCCAATGTAAGTAAAAATATTATGTAGGTAAGTTAGTATAGCGATGGCTTTCGATAACGTTTTCGAGATTATGTATGAAAAATTGTAAAAATGAGCAAATAGCTTTTTGATATCACGCGACAATGCGCCATGTCGCCACACCGCGCTTTTGATTCGAAAGTTTTTTCGCCATTGAAATTGCAAATTGTCCAAATCGATTTTATTTTCCGGATTTAGCATATTAGATATTATTATGCCTCTGGCTCTTCCCACAAAACCTCGGTAAAAGAAAACATTTTGATACTATTTGTGAGATTGAAAAAACCACGACAGAGCAACTGAAAGGTCCTTCCGAAAAAAACCTTCCAGTAATGATTATAACAATAGAACCAACTTCGGGATAGCTAGGCTAGCGATACCCTTAGGTATCGCTAGCCGAGGTGTTGAGATTGTGTGTTGTCGCCTTGACGGGGCTTAAATTTACCTCATGCAAACTCATTACATAGACGTACATATATTATAAACGTAGCATGTCGACGCAAACACTGTCCCCACTTAAATGGCCCCACTTTTGGGGTTTTTGGGGGCATTTTGACATTTGAGGTATGGTAAAATCAAGATGGCGTAAGTTTTTCTTGTATGAAGATTTGTTCTGTCAAATGTATGTTATATTAGGCGAGTAGGGAATGGGCCAAGAGACAAGGTGAACCGACCATGGCGAGCCGAATGGCTGAAGTACATGACACCGTACGTGCTTTGGTCGCTGAATCCGAAAATGAAATTTATGTTGCTCTAAAGTCTAAAGTAACAGCTTCATCGATAAAAATGCACTTTTCATGAAAATCGGAATATTATTTTATTTTTTCGTGTTCAACTCGATGTTACTTCTACAGCTATTGCTCTTTTCTAATGAAATTTTTACACTGTATTCTTGGACTGTTTAAAAAAGAAACAATGAAATGAGGATTTTTCCATACTTAGTTCACCGTCACTGTTTTAGTTTGAACAGATTTTAACCTGTAAATGGGAAACATTTTTTGCTCGCTCGCTCGCTCCGCACACTCGCGTAGTAGAAGTAAAAGAGTATAATATAATATTTAGTACTGACGTTCAGTTTTAGGTTATTGATAGGTATAATTGTATTTTTCCGATGTATCTACCGATCTATATATAATGGTATCTACATACAATAGTATTATATAATAGAATAACCGACTTCAAAATTATGAAGATTGAGTACAGAAATAGTTAAAATTCTAGCCGAATTTAAAAGGGGAATTATTTAGAAAATAAGATTTATTTAATACTTTTTTGTGCATTTTTACTTTAGAAGTAGGATTAATTTTTTCTTTAATAATAATGCTAAATTCTTAGTAAAAATTAAACTTTTACCTAAAATATGACGTCAATAAATTGAAATACTAATGTAATGGCGGTAAACGACAAACTCGACAATATAAGATGATATCAATAGAGACGTAGCGAACACCCCAGGCATTAGAATTCACAATCTCTGGAATTCTTAAAAATAGCCAACTGGCTAAGATACAACAGCGTCCGACAGGTTCCCCTATGCATATTTGTTATGACTTAGGGAAGTACATCTATATAGTATATACTGGAGGAGACAGATCGTGTCGTAGCTTAGGCACTAGGCATGTGTTTCTGATCACTAGGCTGGAGGCTCCCAACTCCTAGTTAGTAGTTAAACTACCAATGTAGTAGGCCAAATACCTACTTTATTAACGATTCCATATTGTCATGCAAATCTGTGGCCGCTTTCTGTCTACAAAGGGTTCCCAGCTATTATATAAAAGAAGTATATTTCAGCCAACGTCTGTTAAAGTCAATTACCTAAGTAGATGCCGTTGTACAATATTATTGTAACGGGTATCGTATACCTATAGTCTTCGACATACAATTATTGTGTATTTACAAAATATGTATTATCAAAATACAAATTACATATGTAATTAAAGTACACTTATGTACTTTAAAATTGTTAGGTACCTGCATCAGGCGTGTTGTGTATTAATAATTATGTAAAATATAACTATTTAGTACTGTTATTAGTATAAAATTATGCATGTATTGTATAAAATATATATCCGTTATCTGATACCCGTAACACAAGTTATATATATTAAGATATATTTATATTAGGTCTTTACCTATGAAATTGCCGTTTTGTATGAAAAAATTTAAACTATTTTTTTTCATGTATTATTTATTTGTATTAATCGAAGTAATCACCCATGCAATCAATGCATCTTTGCCAACGCAGTGGCAGTTTATTAATGCCCTTCTTAAAGAAATCAGCTGGACGGCAGGCAACAAATTTTTCAAAGGCATTTTGTACTGCCTCTCGGGTATTGAATTTTTTTCCCGCCAAGAAGTTATCCAAATTCTGGAAAAAGTAGTAGTCTGTAGGCGCAAGGTCTGGTGAGTAGGGCGGATGACGGAGAGCTTCCAACCCCAGTTCTTGCAACTTGGAGACCGTCTGCTGTGCAGTATGAGGTCGCGCGTTGTCGTGCAGGAGCAGCGGAGACGAGCGATTGATCAATGCTGGTTGGAGATGTGCCAGCTTCTCCATCATTGTATTCAGTTCTTGACAGTACACATCTGCAGTAATGCTCACCCCGTTTGGTAAGAAGCTGTGATGAATCACACCGGCGCTAGACCACCAAACAGTGATCATCACTTTTCTAGGGGTAAGTTTTCGTTTAGGGCATTGTTTAGGTGCTGAACCAGGATCCAACCAACTTGCTGAGCGCTTGCGGTTATCAAACATAATCCATTTATCATCGCAGGTAACAATGCGGTTCAATTCCTTCATTTGTGTGTTGTGTTTGTGTTGAGCAGTGCAAGGCACGTCTCGACGCGTACTTCGCGCTGGCGATCATTGTGTTCGTGGGGCACCCATTTGTCAAGCTTTTTTACCTTGCCAATTTGACGCAAATGGACCAATATTGTTTTGACGCTAACGTCAAAAGCTGCTGCTAATTCAGCCGTAGATTGTGTATCATCAGCTTCTACAATCGCCTTTAATTCGTCATTGTCGACCAAAGTCTTCGGACGACCGCGAGGATTTTTCAGGTCGAAATTTCCAGAACGGAAGCGAGCAAACCAATAACAGGTGGTGCGTTGGTTTGTAGTGTTAGCTCCGTAAACGTCGTTGATGTTGCGTGCCGCTTGTGCCGCGTTGCTGCCACGACGGTACTCATATTCCATAATTACTCGAATTTTTAACGTATCCATGATGACGAAAAAGATTGAAATGCGATGAAAATGTAACACTAATCAATAAACAAATGACTACTTTTGGATAAAGAATTCCATTTTTTTTAAATAAAATTAATTTGAAATTAGAATTCTTAGCCAAACAAAAATTATTTTGATTTGAAATGGCCAGTACTGCAGAACGGCAATTTCATAGGTAAAGACCTATTATTATTTAATTATGTATTAATAATGTTTTTGTATATATTTTATATGTGTGTGTGAATAAATAATTTGAATTTACCTAGGCGAAACTAGCCAGCTTTGGTTTAATATGGCCTTTTCGTATGATGATTTTTATAATGTTGTTTGCTATAATATTATGATGCTCTAGGTTATATTATGCTTATATTATGTTCTTATCTTAAGATTATGAAAGTGTAACGTACCGCTCTGTCCTATCCTCGTTATTATATAAAAGTAGGTACTTACAAAATGTTCTATTACCTATGTTGTGTATTAAGCAAACTATTGCCATACCTAATTACTACATTATGTATACCTAGGCTTTCCTTTTGTACATGTTTTAGTACCTACCCTTGTACCTAACATTATAAATAGCCTTATAATTTTTAAAAATAGCTATATTTATTTTCTAAATGTGTTAATAAATTCCTAACCGTCTAAAAAGTAGTTTCATTTTCTCATAAATTTGCCTGCTTGTTGTCTACGCTCGGCGTTTCCACTAACACAACGGAACAACGCTCGCTGTTGATTAACGTTAGGGCTTGCACCTATAGCCAACATATTTTTAAGAGGGTTTCTTATACAATAACATCTACAAACGAGCGAACGGACCCCACGACAGTAAGCGACTACCGCCGCCCATGGACACATGAAACACATGAGGAGTTACAAGTTTATTTTCCGGTCTTCGAAACCGCCGTTTATTATAATTTTGATGTAAGTAGGCATCAAGTATCACTCAAAATTTATTCGAATCTAATCATTTTTGTGTAATAGTTTACCTACCTATGAAATGAAAAAATGTTAACAAGCTTTTTTCGGAAACTCAGCAGAAAAAGCTACCACCGGTTCAACCCTAACCGAAAAGAACCGACGTAAGAAACTCTCACGGGGCCATATTTTAGCAAAATGATGGAAAATTGTTCTTTTAAAAGAAATAATATATTTTACATTGTATGTTAATTATATGTTAAATATAACAAATTCAAAAGTACACGAGTAAATAGAGACAGACTTGTTGGGGAGCATCTTAATCCCAAGCTGTGCAATCGTTAACTAAATCATTTACTTTATAATAAACTTTAGCAGTTAGCACACAAACGTTCTTAGAAAACTTTTTTAAATTTATTAATAGAAAGGTTTTTTGTAAAATTGTATAGGCGTATACATTGGCCCTTAAAATATTTACTTACTTATTTTGTTAAGTCTTATCACTGGTACATCTAGCGTATGCTTATTCCTAGTGTTTATACAATGATTATCACTTTTCTTCCTTGAAGTTGCTTAAGTTTTTCTAACGTATAGTAAATTATCTAAAATATAATGAGTAGCAACGGTCAGTACACCTATTTCTTTAATCTTTTCTCTCAGAGACTCAAAAGGGGATATTTTATAAATAGCACGTATAGCTCGCTTCCGCAGCACATATATTGAATTAATGTCCGGAGCATTTCCCCATAAAAGTATGCCATAAGACATTCAACTATGAAAGTAGCTGAAATAGACCAGGCGTACGGTTTCTTCATATAAAATTTCTCTAATTTTTCTGACTGCATGTGCTGCAGAACCGAGTCTATTTGCTAGGTTAGCAATATGAGGACCCCACTGTAATTTACAATCTAGTCTAATACCTAGGAGTCTACCATGTTCATTCTCTCATCAATAAGTAGTAAATTGTTTTGTACTTGCCTTACATTTGGCAAGCTAAACTTTACATTTTGTTTTATTTGCATTTAAAAGTAAATTATTAAGATTAGCCCAGTTTACGATATTTGAGAGAGCCGTATACCTATTTGGAGGGCCCATTGACAAAGTACCTTACCAATGCCGTGGGCCGTGACTTAAAAATAAAGGCACATAAGTATAAATCATTTACTTGTAATGGGCTGATAGGATTGTCATATTACTTTTTTACCCGTCTCCCAAAAAAGGAGGCGGTTATGCATTCGGCTGTATGTATAACATGGTTTGGTAAAAAAAAAATCGGTAATTTGGCTATATGATCTACTGCTTATTAAAAAGACATTATAAAGACTGTTGTTAAAGTTAACGCGCGACTATGGCACAGGATAAGAAGTAGACTGGAACGCCAAGAGATGGCAATAGGAGGCGAATAAGGAAGAAACCTAGATGGTAGAACCAGTGCGCGCTATCGGAAGACACCGAAGTCGTATCTGTGTTGTCCGCTCCAGAAAGGGGAGAAGGGTTTCTAGAGTAAAGAAAGAGAGAGTGCTCTTGTGTACTGCGCACACCCTTGGGCACTATAACATAACTCCTGCGTAGCTGGCCTGGTTTGATGAAATCGGCCACCGTCACCGAAATCGGTGTGGGGGAGCTATTATTATTATAAAGAGAGGTGACTCTCCGCTCAACGCAAACTCGCCCATACAATAAGGAAGATTTTTTTTTTCGATTATCACAATGATTTTTTTGCTTAAACGTATATATTATATAAGCAGTAGAACATATGCCTAAAATATCCGTAATTGATTTTACCTGACCTTATATACAATACAGCCGAATGCATAACCACCTCCTTTTTTTGTAAGTCGGGTAAAAAAGTAATATGACAATCCTATCAGCCATTACAAGTCAATCCTACTAATATTACAAATGTGAAAGTTTGTGAGAATGGATTGGAGATTTCACGCAAAAACTACTGAACGGATTTTGATTAAATTTGGTATGGTAGTAGTTTAGGCTCTGGATTAACACATAGGCTACTTTTTATCCTTTATTAGGAAAAGTACAATGTTCCCGTGGGATACTCGATGGTGTATTTATGCGGGCGGCGCCGCGGGGCTAGTGATTCATAATATTGCGTATATTATATGCAGGGTGTTTTTTCAGTCAGTGTCCTACTTGAAATTATAGTTTAAAAAAACTAAAAAAACACGCTTTTATAGAAAATCTAACTAAAAATAAAAAATAAAATTTAATAAATTTGGATTAAGAATAGTGTAAATGAAAAATAAATGTTTATTATTGTAAAAAAACGTGGGGTGCAGTGTCTTTACCTGTACGTTTGTTTGTATATAACCGACTCCAGTGGATTTGATTTTTATACACTTCAAACGGTCAGATTTCGTTTAAAGTGATTTTTAAGATATTATCAAAGTGAAGATCCTTCTCATATCTGCCAATAAAATATTTATAACTATTGACACAATGCACCCCACGCTTTTTTACAATAATAAACATTTATTTTTCATTTACACTATTCTTAATCCAAATTTATTAAATTTTATTTTTTATTTTTTAGTTATATTTTCTATAAAAGCGTGTTTTTTTAGTATTTTTTAAACTATACTTTATTTTTTGCTTTTTAGTACGATTTGCCAAAGAGTAGGCCTGGAACTGCACGCATGCGTAGTTCGCGCACTAGTTCTATCTCTCTTACTCTCATGCAAAGGATGCGGAAAGAAATTGATGAATCCTGGCGAATTTAATCAGGATAATCGGATATTTTAATCGAATTATTGCATTGTCATCGGTCTTTGACAGGTGTGCAAAGTTTGAATCAAATCTGATCGTTCAAAGTAGGACAAAATCGAGCCCAAGGGAGTCGGTTACAAACAAACAAACAAGCAAGCAAGCAAACATACAGGTGAAACTAATAAAAGCGTTAGAAAAAAATCTGCTGTTTCCTACAAAATATTTTTTATTTTTTAGTTAGATTTTCTATAAAAGCGTGTTTTTTAGTTTTTTTAAACTATAATTTATTTTTCCCTTACACTATTCATAATCCAAATTCATTAAATTTTATTTTTTATTTTTTAGTTAGATTTTCTATAAAAGCGTGTTTTTTTAGTTTTTTTTAACTATAATTTATTTTTAGTACGATTTGACAAAGAGTAAGCCTGGAACTGCACGCATGCGTAGTTCGTGCACTAGTTCTACCTCTCTTACTCTCATGCAAAGGATGCGGAAAGAAATATTGATGAATCCTGGCGAATTTAATCAGGATAATCGGATATTTTAATCGAATTATTGCATTGTCATCGGTCTTTGACAGGTGTGCAAAGTTTGAATTAAATCTGATCGTTCAAAGTAGGACAAAATCGAGCCCAAAGGAGTCGGTTACAAACAAACAAACAAGCAAGCAAGCAAACATACAGGTGAAACTAATAAAAGCGTTATAAAAAAATCTGCTGTTTCATACAAAATGCTATCTATTCCGAAGCCCTTTTGTATGAAACAGCTGTTTTTTTTTTCAGGTAGAGTAAGTTCTCTAAATATGGACTACCGTATCGTTTTTGATAAATAAAACCCAAATTTTAATAGATTGTAAGGATTTATTCTCATAAATCTATGAAGAAATTAACACAAGTTAAAAAAATAGATTCAATTTTACAAAAATAACAACATAAGTAAGAAAAATACTGAATTTTCAAAAACAGGCACTATTGCCTGTTCTCAAAATGAGCGTATTATATGGACCACAGCATGTTTAATATGGACTATGGGTACATAATATGGACATTTCGAATTATAAGTAAGTTTAAGTATTATCTTATCACAAAATTGACTATTTAAGTAAATCTTTATCAGTCAAAAATCACAACTTACCAACTTATAGGCGGCATAAGTATACATTTACTACCTAAGTTAATTTTACACTTTGTCAAAAATAAAACTCTCATAGAAAATAAATCAAGTAAGAATAAAAACAAATAAACGGTTTACATATTTTAACCGTTATCAAAGGTTTCTATAACAAAAACCAGGCTCAACTACCGTAACAAACAAATGAAAATAATACGATAAAAAAGAATCAGTCATCTCGGCAAAATTCACAAATAAATCGACCACTTTCGACACCAGCACATTCTTCATGGGCCCATTTCTCGCATGAAGGACACTGGATCCATTGCTCTCCTTGTGTATCTTCGGAAAACAGTCCGTTGCAATAAAAACATTTGCCATTATCTCTTTGGCTACGATCAGGGCTCTCATCAGTCATATCATTGATTGAAAAGGCACTCTCGTCGGATGACGTGGACTCTCTTCTAACTTTCTTCAATGCCTTTGTTTTATAATTTTTTTTGCTTTCTTTCTGTCATTTTCTTTTGTTTTCTTTGGTATAGTTTTCTTTCTTTTTGAGGCACACTTGTCATTCATTCTTTCCTTTCCTTTCAACTCCCTCAAAGCATTCTTTTTATTCTTTAGCGCTTCTGCTTCATTTTTCCTTTTTATTGATGTTGTCAAATCAAGTTTGTAGGGCGATGAAGTCAATATTGTTAACTTAGAAACTTTTCTCCCTCTGTTACTAGTTTTTTTGTGTAAACTTGGTATTGAACAAATTTGTTTTGGAGAAAAATAAGCTGTGGATGTGGAAGGTCTATCTTCATAAGGTTTTTCTGGCTCACTTGTTTTTTGGGACTTCAATGCAAGATCTAAATCTGTATCTTGTCTAAATGATTGAGGAATTAGAGATGAATGAGGATTGGGAGAAAGATCTATTTCTTGGGATGAATTAATTTGTCTATATTTTGAAGAAGCTTCTAATGCCAATTTGGCTAAAGTTTGACTTCGTTGGCGTGGAGTTTGTGTGTAACGATGGCGATTCACACATGGTCCTGTCTGAATCACCATCATCACTGTTATGAGCGGAAATGACTGGCGGCGATTGGACGATGTCTTGTGTTTGCTGAATAGGGTCTACCTGTTCAAGTTGATTGTTCCCTGACTGTTCACTCTCACAATCTATGAAGTCATGGTCTTGGAAAACATTTCTATCAATTGGACAAATCCCAGTGGCACGAAAACCATTAATTGCTAGTTCAGCACGCTGAGCTTTTATATAGGCACGCCCAAATAGCTCCGCAATGTCCCAATGCTGAGCATTTTGTCCTTTGTTACGCACAAATTGCCGGATTTCTTCAGTGAAGTATTTCTTTAATGGCCCCATGAATGTACGATCGAGTGGCTGAATCTTATGGCTAGAATGTGGAGGTAATGATAATAATTGAACATGATTCTCTCGTGCCAAGTCAATGAGTTCAATATTTCTTGTATGACTTGCATGTCCATCTAATATCAAAAGTACAGGAGAAGTGTCAGAAGGTTTTACGTGCTGTAAAAAATGCTTAAACCACTGAGTGAAAAGATCAGTTTGAATCCAACCCGATGGGTGACATGCGTGTATTGAGCCAGGAGGAGCTCCTTTCATTAAAAGTGGACTATCCCGCTTACGGGGAAAAATCATCATTGGTGGAACATATGAGCCGCTAGCGTTCATACACAGTACACAAGTTACTGTAGACCCTCTTTCGCCTGATGTTGCAGCCTTTATTTGCCGCTTTCCCTTCTCGGCAAGTATTTCAGGCATTTTTGAGGGCACCACTGTAATACCGGTCTCATCAACATTGTATATATTGTTTGGAGTATATTTGTATTTGTCCATAGCTTCTTCTAATAATTCAAAAAATCTGTTGACACTTTCTCTGTTAAAGCCCTTCAATCTTGCAATGGATGTGCCAGTGGGTTGGCGAAAAGAGAGGTTAGGGTGGCGCTTTAAGAACAATCTCAGCCATGTTTTACCAGCAGACTGCTTTTCTTGAGAAAAGGTATGACACAAGTTATTTTTCTCGGCCAATTGATAAGCCAATGACATAATATCACGTCTAGTTAATCCAAACCCTGCTTCCTCCATTCGAAGAACATATTCAGCTAGATCATTTTCTAAATCTGTGGGAAGTGTTGCTTTTCTACCAAGTTTTATATTCGTCAAATCATGCAAGGGCATATTTTGTTTTTGGCATAAACGAATGAGTGTGGTTTTTGGCACGCCGAAAGATTTTGACGCTTTTAAATATCCCATTCTTTTTTCTTTAATAGCTAATATTGCCATAGTCATAGAATCTTTATTCCATTTTTGCCTATTGCCTTCTTGACTTGTCGAGGCCATTTCCTAAAACAAAAATAAACTGGTATCATAAAATGGACTACATAATTACAATATGGACCACTGGTCCATTTATGAAATCCCTGTTGGAGTCCATATTGAAAACTGATGCTACTTTTAGGTTATAATGTTTTCAGAAAATATTTACGTTAGCTACAGTTATTACTCTTAGGGACAATAAATGCTAATACAATAACATTTTCAAAAAAATAATCCTCACAATACAATTAATATCAATATAACAGCAATCATCTTACGAAACTTACCGAAAAATTATATCAAATCACGCTGAAAACAAAAATGGCTGCCACCGACACAGCCGCACTCGGAGACTCGCTGCGAATGACTAGTGGCGCTACGCGACGAAAGTGCGTTGTTTGTTGCTATATTCACTTCGCTAGTAGTTATACGAAGTGAAATATTTCCATAGTCCACATTGTGTGACTAGTCCATATTTAGGGAAATTACTCTAAGAATGTTGAATTCATATTAAAATTTTCGTATATTCAGAGTATAAACTTACTCCTGTTTGGACAACGACTGAAAAAACACATAGTATATATTTTTTTTATTTTCAAAATTCTTTTCTTGATGTAAAGGGTATAATCCGAAGTTGGTCCCGTTTTCACCAAAGTGGTGACCTGATGATGGTATGGGATCCATGAGGAATCGAGGGAACTCTTCGAAATTTATATGGGCACAATATAGTGATTTCGACTTTTTCTGAAGTATTCCAAGCATATGCCTATATAAGCCTCACGACCTCTGTGGCTCAGTGGTTCGGCGCGTTGGTGCTCAAGCCGGGGGTCACGGGTTCGAATCACGCCGAAGGAACAAAAAGTTTTTCTGTGTTCCTGGGTCATGGATGTGTATTAAATATGTGTATAATATAAAAGTATTAAATATACTTTCCGTTTTCTGGTACCTGTAACACAAGTTCTTCGGATACTTAGCACGGGGCCAGATTGACGTGGTGTGAAGCGTCCATAGATATTTATTTATTTATTATTTATTTATATTAGCATATAAAAAGTAACCTTTTGTACCAAGGTATACCCTGGATCCAAAAGTACTGAACAGAACTCCTGCGCCTTGTTTGAGGATTCCAGCCTTGTTTAAAGAACTGTAAGCATATGCCATCACACCAATTAGAGTAATCATCATCATCATCACCACCATCTTAACAAGAAACACCAACATATTATTATGATGATATACCTAGGTACTCACTACTCATCAGAGTTTTGTGCACCGATATCAAAGTTTTTGCTATTGCTAAAATTATATTCGTGAATGATCACGAATGTAATTTTAGCAATAGCTATAATAGCTATCATCACTATAATATAGGTATTTATTTAATGCTTACTGCTACATTTTTTCCGTCGACTATTACCTACAATAGATAATAATAATGATTTAATAATATAATATCAATATCATCACTGGTGATTGTTTAGTACGTCCACAGATCGGTAATGCTTATTTGGGGAAATACCACGGCCTTTTAGAAAACTGGCATAAAATAACGCTTGAGTTTGTTTTGCCGAGAGAGTAAGAATAGCGGAGGCTTCTTTTTATTTATATATTTCTTAAAATGTGGTAATTATAATGTATCTAATAATGTAACTAAAAAGAGATAAATTATTATATTTAAACAAAAAATGAAAACCGACTTCTAATGTAAAAATGCACAAAAAAATATGAAATAAAACTTATTTTCTAAATAATTCCCCTTTGAAATTCGTCTAAAATTTTAAGGGATATAATTAATCTTGTGAATAAAAAATAAGTAGGCGACTGCACATGAGCATACTGTGTTAGTGAATTTGGCAGCGATTTATATGTTGGCGACTAAATAACTAAACTGGCAAAAGCACTCAGGTGACAAAAAATAGAAAAATCGGCACATAAAAAGTGGCGGAATTTAATCCAAATTAGCACCGAGGTTTATAAGTTGGCGAATTAATTTCCGAGTTGGTGACTATTATACGATGTAAGCAGCTACTGAAAATTCAATTTGCAGGCTACTTTGCAGGAAAGTCGCATTTTTGGATACTGTTGAAGTTTTCCTTTGGTATAGGTGTCATTTTCAAGGTTTTTGGGGGTGCAAAATAATATGAAAATTAAATACATTTTGAAATTCCAAAATGGCGTAATTTTTTTTCATTAAAATTAATATGGGTGTTCTTTTTCAGGTTTCTGGGGGTGCTGATTATAAAATTGTCTTCCAATTTCAATTTCTAAAATGGAGAATTTTCAGTCTTCGTACTAATTACAAATTGGTTGCGGATTCTGATTAGGATTGATGATTATTAACATAGTATGTTATGTAGTACCAGATAAGTAAACTATAGACATTTTTGGAAATTAAGGATTTTCAAATTTCTTTTTCTCCCATCATGAAGAAAATATGTGGTTACAGGATTACTAAGGGGAGGAAATTTTCATTATTTTTTCAGTAGGATGCACCGTTCCCGAGATAGTAGCGATTATAGAAAAAAATATGGCAATGCCTACTTTGAGATACGAGTGATGTAATTTGAGATACGAATGAATTTTTGTGATCAGTGACTCCAGAAACCTACAAAAGGACACCCATATTAATTTTTGTATAATGAAGTATGTCCGCCATCTTGGAATTTCAAAATGAATATCATTTTCGTATCCAGCACCCCCAAAATCCTGGTAAACGACACCCATATCAATTTTACGAAAAATAAATATCCGTCAAAAAAAGATACACATTATCCTACACCCCCGAAACCGAGAAAATTTGAAAATGGGAATTTTGTACCCTCCTTTACGTTTTTTTATGTGCGCTCGTTTTGCTACTTATTATGTTTTTTGAATTACCTACATTAGGGAAAATATATGTGCCTATCCTTAAATTAAATGTGTACTCTCAAATTGTCGCCAAGATGGTTATTTGTTTGCTTAAGTAATATAGATATGTCTGCCAGTTTGGAATATTCAGTGAAAGAAAACTGTTATTAATTAGTCACCAGATTTGAATTTTTTGTTCCTTATATTCATTCGCCAGCTTGGTAATTTAGTATTCAATATTCGGTTTTTCACACCCAAAATTTGATTGTTTTGTCGCAAGTTTAAATACATGCCTTTTAACTATTTCTCTACTGAATCTTCATAATTTTGAAGTCGGTACCAGACATTGTTTTATCACGACGAATTTAAAAGCGGAATTATTTAGAAAATAAAATTTATTTCATACTTTTTTGTGCATTTTTACTTTGGAAGTCGGTTTTAATTTTTTGTTTATACTCACTATAATTATATTCTCCGTTATTAACATCATTGCGAATAAATTCAAGGTTTATTGCTAAATATATCTTTTAATAATCCTACTAATATTATAAATGCATTGTGAGTATGGATGGATCGATGTTTCTTGTCTTTTACGCAAAAACTACTGAACGGATTTAGGTGAAATTTGGTATGGTAGTAGCTTAAATTCTGGATTAAAAGATAGGCTATATATTTTTATCCCGAAAATATAAAAGTACAGTGTCCCCGTGGAATAATGTATTTACGCGGGCGGAGCCGCGGACAACAGCTAGTATTTAATAATTATATAAAATTCTATGTATTTTATCGTAACACGTCACTAGCGCACTCTAAAGTTGAATATATTTACTAATTTAATCAGCGCCAGCTAGTTTCATTAAGTGGTACTAAGTATGCAGAAACAACTGTCTCCATCTATTACAAATTATATGAAAAATTTTAATTAGTTTTAGACATAAATTTGTATTGATAAATTGATATGGAAATCATTTGTTCACATAATATTAGCCATGTGATAAAGCAGTATGTTGTTTAAAATAAAGTTATTTCAATTATATTATTTTATAAATCTTGACATTTCTACTCAAATTCTATTTTCTAAATAAATAATTTATTCCATTGACACTCCTGTTCGAGGCTGGCCACATTCTCGCTGTCTCCGTTTCAGCAAGTATGTAAATGTCATTTTTATAAATTTAAGTTTACAAAAAAATTTATGTTATCGTTTGTGTGCTTTTCTATTTTAGTAATTCTGCGAAATCATAAAATTTTAAACATATTTCCGCGATGTATCTGTCGAGCGAGCATAACCTCCTTGTTAGCGTCACGTAACATTCAAAGGCTCCGATGGTTAGGAAAACGATGGTGCTAAGCACGGAGTGGGCGCAGGTGGAAGTGGTCGAGCTCATTAACGACGGCAACGGGCTGGGGTTCAATCTGGTCGGCGGCAGAAGCACGGGCGTGGTGATCAAGTACGTGCTGCCTGGCGGGATCGCCGACAAGGACGGGCGGCTGCAGAGCGGCGACCACGTCCTGCAAGTGGGGTCAGTGAATTTGCGTGGCTTCACATCGGAACAAGTCGCAGCCGTTCTCCGACAGACGGGTCCTACGGTACGCCTCCTGGTGGCAAGACCAGCGGACCCGGCCGCCGCGCTACGTGCTCCGATCCCGGGTACCGCCCTAGTGCCCACCAAGTTGCTGGCGGACCCCGACCTCCTCGACCGCCACCTCATAGAAACGGGCTACGGTGCCGTCTACGACTTGTCGCAGTGTTACGGCGAATACATAAGTGCCGAGAATGGAGGCATAGAGAACTTAGTTGCAGCGAATATAGTGAGTGTAATTGGTGAGAACCCTCAACAGATACCAAATCATCCCATAGTATCACCAACTGTGTCTCCCGCTATAACTATATCTGTGCCGGTTGAACTGCCCACCCCACCAGAAATAGAAATTGTTCACGTTGATCTAAACAAAAATGTTTATGGATTAGGCATCACTGTAGCCGGATACGTCTGTGAAAAGGAGGAGTTGTCGGGTATATTTGTGAAAAGTATAATTGAAGGCAGTAGTGCAGAGCAGAGTGGAAAGATTAAATTGAATGATAGAATCATTGAGGTGGATGGTATTTTCCTGGCTGATAAAAGTAATCCTCAAGCTGTAGAGATATTGAGAAACACCGGTATATCAGTTCACTTGGTGCTAGAAAGATATCTGCGGGGCCCTAAATTTGAGCACCTTCAGCTTGCTATATTTAATGAGGAGAGACCTGCTTCTCCCTCACCGTCTGCAACAACTCTAACTTGGTTCCCAGTACCTTCCCAAGCCGATAATAGTACCATTGAAATAGAGCCCGAGTCAGAGTCTAACACTACTATTGACTCAAGTGTTTTGGAAGTTTGTGACATTGAAGCTGAAATATTGGAGCCATCTCAGGAAGAACTAGACAGAAGATTTAATGAAATATTAGCTATAGACAAGGAGGAAATCAAAAGAAAGTGGGAAGAAGAATTGGGATCTGGCAAAGAAATTCTCATAGCAGAGGTGAGCAAATTGTCAGGCTTAGGCATAAGTCTTGAGGGAACAGTTGATGTGGAGGGTGGACAGGAAGTGAGACCTCACCACTACATAAGGTCAGTGCTTCCCGAGGGACCAGTCGGACAACAGGGTACATTCATAGCTGGTGACGAGCTGCTAGAAGCTAACGAATATAGATTGCATGGTCTCACACATACTGAAGTTGTGAATATATTGAAGCAGCTACCAAATCGTGTGAGGTTGGTTTGTGCACGCAGCAGCACTGAAAGTGGCCCCAGACCAGTCATAAATTTATCACAGGACCGTGAAGGCTTTGAAGCACGAAAGATTATTTCAGGAAGCCTCAATAATTTAACTACTATTGTGAAAGCTCAATCTGATACCTCAATCAATACTTCCAGTACTGCAACACTGACAAATCACTCTGCAAACTCTAAGAAGTCTCGTTCTCTGGAGTGTGTGTCAGGTCTAGCGATGTGGCAGAGCAAAGAAGATATTGTAGATCTTTTGAAAGGTGATCAGGGTCTCGGATTCTCGATTCTTGATTATCAGGATCCAGTGGATCCCAATGGCACTGTTATTGTTGTGAGAAGCTTGGTGCCCGGTGGTGTTGCGGAAAAGAGTGGGGACATAGCACCGGGAGATAGGGTGATGTCTGTGAATGGGGCCAGTATTAAAAATGCGACGTTGGACCAAGCCGTTCAAGCATTAAAAGGGGCACCACGAGGAGTGGTCAGAGTGGGTATAGCCCGGCCACTCCCCAGCAACGATAATAGTAAATCTAAGAGTACAACCACACTTAACACCAAGCCGAGTTAATCTCGGCTTAATGTCACTCACTGTGTTATAACTAGTCATATTTGAAATCATATCTCCTATACGCTTATTAAAGCATTTTTAAATGCGTTTAGAACGCGCTCAGTGAAATGTTGGTATAGTATCTAATTTTACACCAGATTCGTATTAGATGAAAATAGGAGTCCTTGCTTATAAAACTGATAGAAATATATATTATATTATGATAAAACCAACGCTCTACTAGCAAGATTACATATCTTGAGTCACTCAATGTTTTGTATTGCACATTACTTTACATACAAAAACATTTCAATACTAAATAAATATGAATAATGTAAGTTGTTGATACCTTAATTCTGTTACTGTTGTTTTAACAAACTTGTATGTTAGAATTTGTTGTTATGGAAGTATCAGTCATGACTTGTCTGTGAGTGTGATTATGATGCAGTTGTCTGCAAAAGAATTCTATACTATACAGGGTGCTAAATACTATATCTATATAAATTAAAGAATTTTCTTAAATACAATATTTGTGTTGCCAGTTTTGCTAGACACTTATAGTAAAAATCCGTAGTTATTTTAGAAATATATTTAGAAATTTATTTCAAAGGTGTGCATAAAATAATACCACACTGGAATTTTGCATTTTATAATATGTACTTATACAATATTTATTGTTAAATATTTTGTTTATGAATGTGTGTTAGTTTATGTTTGTTAATGTTAACTAAAAAGTAAAAAACTATTTATAAATAAATTAGGCAGAATTAAGGTTCATGATCAACTGCAATCAGTGGCTTTAAAAGATCACTTTAGTAGAATTATAATGTGATTCAAACTTCATTAATGTTTTACTAAAATTATACTGTTATTTAAAAAAAAAACAAAAACCCGATTGCGTCAAATAATTTTGATGTACCCAGTGACGCTCTCACTACTTAGACGAATCTAATGATATATAATCTAATATAATAAATAATCTAAATCTAATCTAATCTCAAGCTATTTAGACTCTAGAGTGTGCCAAAGAAATATAATGCATACATACACATTACACACACTCGATAAACATAAACCACCTGGCGCAGTCGGGTAAAAATAGCTTAAATATTTCTGTTGAACATAAAATCATTCTATAGGGTGATCTTTTTGGTCCCCTTGAATATTATCTTAATATAGTGTAGGTGTAGTGTAACTGCTGTAGATATTACCTAAGGGGAACAATTATACATACAGTAACTTCTTTTATATGTAAATGAATTTTAAATGTTCACAGTCAATGATAATATTATGGTAGGCACTCATAGAGTATCCTTAATCCTAATGGTTCTGTGAGTATAGTATTTTATTAGATAATCCAAATCAAACAACAAGTTACACTAAGTCAAATAAAAAGTGGTAGCAACACTTCAAAAAAAGATAACGAATTATATTTACAAATACTGCATAGCCACAACATTTTTCATTTTAATAATATTATGTACATAAATCACAAAACAATTATATATACGACAACCACTTGTAACTCATGTTATTCAACTTTTTGTTAATTTATTTATTTTATATATATTACTTATGTTACTCTTGCCTCAGCTGCTTCCAACAAACGAAATGTACAGGGTGTTCCAAGTTTAATATGTATTAAGTTTATCTTATTATTCTCAACCTTTATGGCAATTTTTGTTGTAATGGCAGTTTAGAAAGTTGTGCTTTGTCCAGCAATTTTGTATTTTCAAGGTTGAAAGTTTTTTCGATATTTTGAAAATAACAGTTGAAAACAACGCGTTAAGCTATTAAAATAGTGTCTTCAGCTTAAGACACATATTCATTTATTTTACAAAAAATTTGGAATGCTCTCTCAACTCTCACATATTTTTTGTCATTATTTTTAATAACAAAATTACAATCAAAAAACAAGTTAGGAACAGTCAGGTGTAAGAGTTATTTGACATAGGAAATATTCAATAGATTATTATGAAGTATATTTAAGCCGTTGTCACATATATAGCCCAAAGTATGAAATATCTACATCTTAGCCATTTCACTGTGGTCATAAAAGCATATAGTATCTACGTGTTGAACAGACATAGAAGTCAATGCTAACATTTTCCTAAAATAGCTGCCATAAGTTACTTTGAGTGTGTAAAATATTTTTTCTATTTACGAATTATGCTAAGACTATTTTAATTGTTAAGACACAGATGTATTATGGATATTTAATACAATTAATAATGAACTTAGCTAGCTAATGTAACAGGATCCTGACTGTTCCATACGAAGGATATTTTTCTAAACGTACAACTCTACGCTTCGAATTTAGACTATGTTGACTCTCAAAAGATATCTTCCTCTTCCGACTGAAATAGAACATAGTGAATAGGGTTTCGGGGCAGTTTTGACTTCAAATAAGAAATTCTTATAATAGGTTCATTTTTTATATCTGGTATTGTAAAATAGAAGAACCGATTGTCTTCACTATAAGGTAGTCGCCTCAAGTAAAAAGATTTGCTCCTGTCTATAATTCTAAAAATATGAATTTTTAGCTTAGATTTCATACCTGTAAACTGGTTTTACTTTGCTCCACACTACTTTACATTTTATTATAGCTAGTATTGTATTGGTGCTCTCTATTGTCTCAATCTGTCCCTTTCTCTCGGTAGCTCTGTACTAGAGCCTCTAGTCGTCTAGTTGATAGTCACTAATTTGTTGTTTAGTTAATGCTTATTCAGCCTTTTCTTACTGTATTTTGCATAATAAAATTATACTAAAACATCGAAGTTATGATTTTGGAAATTTCTAGATCTTATGTCTAAACTTATTAGTATTTTTCACAGAGAAAAATAAATTATAAGGCAGAATGTTTGTCATACTATATATGTTTTTGTAAGAGGAATGTAGAAAATATGTATCATGAAATTATATATTTAATCTGTGATTGGACAGCCACAGTTTTGCATAGTATTACGCATATCACCCGACCCTAATAAGATTGTACTTCGAGCATTAGACCGCACTGTAATTATTTCACGAGCTAGTTGTACTACACGAAATGAGCATATTATATGAAAAGAATTAAAACTTCTAAAACTATTATGCTGCACTTTTATTCACCTCAATTTTATGTAAAAAAATAATGTCTTAATAGAGGCATCAAAAATGTTAGTTTCGGCGTCGTTGGGTTTAAACCCAAATTAAAATAATTGCTTGTGGTTATAATAAAATTTTTTGAAGTATGGTTATGGTTAAATACATAATGGGTAATAAAAAGGTACTGTAATATGCGTCCAAAACTTCACACAGGGGTGAGGTGAATAATTAATGAATGCTATCTAGTATTAAATGAACCGAAACTGTATCTATTAATAGCTTTATCAATAAATATAGCAATTGTGATAAAACTACAAATATTTTCGTAAATATGTGTGTAGTGAAAATATTACATACCTACACTTGGGTCACCGTGACACAGGCCCATCATTTCAAAAAGAAACATTCTGTATAAACTTCTCTGTATGCTTATCCAGTACTGCAATATAATTCTTCGGGTCAGCTCACACCGAAACGCAACGCGGCGCTGCATTTTTAAGATAGCGATTCAAAATTAAATTTTATTCACTACACAAGAAGATACACGTTGCAAGAGCGGCGCCGCGCTACGCAGCCCGGAGCGGCTCGAAATTCGAACTGCATCTGACTACAGTACCTAAGTGACGTTGTATGTTGTTGACAGCGATGTGGGTGCAAAATCTGCCCGCCACCATCCTCACCGGCATGGCAGCCGGCGCCGGCGTGCTGTGTATATTCAAGTGAGTACCTAACCTAACCTATCCGCTACGCGAGTTTGTTTTGGAATGCGTTTAAGTGATGCTTGTGATATGCATATAGCCCAGGCCTGTGTAACTATGTAGTTGCTTGGGACGATAAAACAAAAAGTATCAGCTGCAATCTGCGAAGTGCTTGTTCACTACAATACTACATAATACCTACCTCCAAAAGCACCTATGAATTTTGAATGGGTAATTTATTTAATTTATTATACTGACCCTAATATCTTTAACATTGCAGAGACATGTACGGGGGAACGTGGTTCGACAAGAAGGTCCGCGCGGAAGACCAGACCGTGATCATCACGGGCGCCAACACCGGCATCGGCCGCGAGGCTGTCTCTGAGTTCGCGCACCGCGGGGCCAAGGTTAGGCTAAATACTGGTTTTCCTGGACAAAAACTTGGGGCACTAGTGTAGCTCATTTCTTTCAATAGCGTTTAAGGGGTTTTATTGGGTATAAATCTCCACATACTCTTGGCTCTTATCCCCGATGGATTTGAGGATGTTCTTACGAAAATTTTCCCTCGAAAAGAGGACTAAGGTCGCCACCGCTAATTACTAGGTTCAGATCCAATTAATAATAAATAAATTCGAACAAATTAAGGCGTCATTGTATTCCTTGCGCGGTAAATAAGTGACATTTAAATTGGTAGTATTATATTAGTGTATACTTACTAACAGCTTCCGTGGTCTAGTGGTAAGAGCTTGGCTCTCGAGTCGAAGGTCGTGGGTTCGATTCCCGCATTGGAACAAAAAAATGTTGGTTCCATGTTCGGTTAAGAGTTAGGACAATGCATTGTCTGACAAGAAAGATGATACATGCGTCGGATGGGCATGTAAAAAGTCGGACAAGCGCCTGATCTCGGTTATCCGGGTTATGAGAGTAAAGGAACAGAGAGTGCTCTTGTATACTGCGTACACACTTGGGCACTATAAAATTACTCCAGCGTAACTGGTCTGGTGTCAATGAATCCGGCCACCATCACAAATCGGTGTCGGGGAGTTAGTTTTTATACTTAGTTTGTGGCTGCTAATGCACATTGTTACTTTTATATAATATGTCATGTAATGTATTTAAGACTTGTTAAATAATTAAAACAATTTAAACCGCAAAGATACTTCAATTAATATAATTTAGAACAAATTTCTGGAGCAATGTAGTGATCCTTTCTCTGTTTCCCACCAAAGTAACAAATAAAACAAAATGGCTGACTTAGTACCGTGGGCTGTGATTGGTCAATTGAGTGGACTTAGAACACTCAAGCACTCCACGTCATTTACAATGTAGGATTTGTAACAATTATTATTGGTCATAGTACAAATAAGCACCTTTTTTACGTGTCGTTGCCATCTTTTAATAAATTAAATCATTATTTATTATTTTAAGAGAAAAACTATTACTTATGCCTTTCTTGACCAGCAAGATTTTAGGAGAATTTTAGGCTTTACAATATTGCATGTAAGTTTATTCTTGAAAAAGAATGGCACATAGAACAAATAAGCACTGAGGTGACGGTATGTTCTTGGGCAACCATACGACATTTAAAACCGCTTGTCCCAGGCACTACAACATTTCAAGAGTGGTTACTTCGCTCGAAGAATACTGTTTAAATCATCCAATAACGGATGACAAAGGCCTAAGTTTAGACGAATTGCATACAATTGCAGGTGTTCATGGCATGCCGCGACATGGTCAAATGCGAGGCGGCGCGGCGGGAGATCGTGCTGGAGTCGGGCAACAAGTACGTGTACTGCCGCCCCTGCGACCTCGCCAGCGTGCACTCCGTCAAGAAGTTCGTGGACCGGTACGGTATAGTGTCTCTTGTGGTATACGATATACCAGCAGGCGATCAATTCAACGCCTGCACGATTGGTAGTATTAGTACGCCTGTGAATTAAACACGCTATTTTCAGAGACGTCATAGATGCGTTTCCATAATTTTATATTTCACTAATTTTAAACCTGGCAGCTGTAAACAGAGCTGGTTTATTAAATTAAATTAAATTAAATTTCGTTTATTTAAGGATGAATGGGCCCATATTATAAATACCCTATAGACTAACATACATATTACTGTATTTAAAAAACTAAAACTAACACTAAACACGTATTGTCTGCGACGTGGGGCGCTAAGTGTTCGGGAGTCGTTCTCTAAATCTTCTGTAGACGACTCCAATCGGCCAGAACTCCTCCTTCTCGAAGGTCGGTAAATGATGGGTTGGAACTCTTACCACAAAAGAACTAAAATGCACTTTATGACGAGATTCCAAACGCTCGACCCTCAAGGCGAAGATGGTTCTGCTCCTGATGTAGCCCTCGACCTGCTTAACCGTCGTAGACTAATGCAGCCTGGACACGTACAGCGGTGTCCTCACACCGCAACAGCTGCTCGGGTCCTCCGGGTGCGGTGCCGCGATGATTGCGGACGACGGGTTTCTTCTTCCTCTCGACTTTGATGAACCCGTCATCATCGCACGTTCGGTCCTTTTTAGAAAGAGGACGCTCTTTTGTAGTGGCCTCCTTCTTTCCTTTGTTTTTCGAACGCGGGGGAGGTGGCGGGGGGACGCAAGCGGCGACACTTGCGTAACTCAGCACCGGCTCCTTCGCGGGCGAGGAGCAGGCGGCAGCGACGATGTTCGTTGACCCGTCGGATAATGCTGACGGGCTAAACGTGACCGCCTGCGCGCCTCGACGAGTGACGTTTGCTGCTACAGGTGACCTACATATTGAATTAACACTTTAACTGTGATAATTCACTACGTAGATCACTTATGGTAAACTCTGATGCCTGCAGTCTACCTCGAACTTCGGCCAGTTCTTCCTTCAGGAATATTATGTCCTTCAGTATGCTGACGACGTCGACGTGGTCCAGTGTCACTGGCGGCAGCTTATGCAGTTCTTTCGCTACAAAAGCTGGCACTTCATCAGGAGCCGTCTGCTTCAGCAGGGAGATGATGTCCTGCACGCTTCTTTCCGTTCCATCTCTTCGTCGCGATGGCTTGTTCGCGCTCTGGCCAAGCGTCTCGTACAGCAAATGCTTGACTTTGCTAATCTCCTCGCTGATGAAGGAAGACTTGCAGATCTGCATTATGCTGACCTCGTCCATGGTGTCGATAGCATGCTGGATAAACGCCAGCAACTCATTGGCCACGAGCGCCATGGTCACGTGCAGCGGCAATTAGCCGTGCGATTCACAACATTTTTAATTAACTAATTATTAATATATTTTGCTGCATGTGTATAACGCGGAGCGCGACCGTTCGCTAGCTCGACACATATCACACTCTGATTTGATTACTTTACGATGATCAAATAAAACCAACCACTATTATTATGTTGCAGCTCCCTGGTAACCCTTCAAAACTACGCGGCTCGGTTTCATACGCCGCATACCTGGACTAGAGATGCGGCGTATGGAATCGAGACGTACGCTGCCTCCTCTTATATCCTTCTCATCGTCAGGTTCAAGAAGGAGGAGCCGCATCTACACGTGCTGGTCAATAACGCGGCGGTGCTGGAGCCGCCCGCGCGCCTCACGGCCGACGGCTTCGAGGCGCAACTCGGCGTCAACCACCTGGGACACTTTATGCTCACATCGCTGCTGACTGACACGCTCAAGGTCAGGCCCCGCTTTGTATCCTTCCCCCAGGTTGAAGAAGGAATAGACGCTAATTCACGTGCAGTACAGTAGAATGAATATTTTACTTTTTAGACCTTCGACTCTTTCCTAGTTGAGCTCAGACTCCTAACTTGCTCGATATTACTGAAATATAATTGGAAACCTTCTCAACATATCTGTCTTAAAATTAACAAAACTTCTGTTGCAGCAATCGGCGCCGAGCCGCGTGGTGGTGGTAACGTGCAAGGCGCACTTCAAGGGTCGCATCCACCGCGACGATCTTAACGGCGCCGCCGGCGCTGCCGCCTACAACCAGAGCAAACTCGCCAACGTGCTGTTCGCGCGAGAGCTGGGCAGGCGGATGCTAGGTACCAGTGGTTCTCCTTCATAGGGAAGCCCTAGCCTGTATAATATGTAGGGATTTGTATGAGGTTCTTCAAAAGGTAAGTGGGAAGTCAAGCCGATAGGAATGGAGTTGTAGCTGGTAACCCACGCCACTGCTAGGTATAGTATAATAGATGGATAACTCTTCATTTGGATACACATATAATAAAAAAACACGTAATAATAATTATAAAGTAGATTTCCTCCAGACAACCTAACAAAAAATAACTTTAAAATACTACATACTAGTTACACATATACTAATTTAAATATTAACATAACAACAACCTTGCTGTCTTTAACTGATACGTTGGAATAGTCACGTGTCAAAGTCAAAGGCAGCCATGTTTTTTTTTTTAATATATGGCATCGGCTTATAACCATTTGCCAGTGTCAAGTTAAAAAGGCGGGAAATAGAACTTTCGTTTCAATTTTCAACACCGTATTCCTAAATCGTCAAGTCGAAAGTCTAGTCAAAGTCCAAATAAATAGTGAGTGCAGTCCATGAGTCATGTCAGTCGATTCAGGGTATGTTCCGATATGCACTGCGAGCACTGCACAGTGCTATCACTGTAGAAAAATTCGTTCCGTTATGGACTGCCAGTATACTGCCGCAGTACCCTAGGCAAATATATGACGTCATAAATCGCCGCCATATTCTGTGTACTGTGAGCACTGGCGTTTTCGGGGTAAGGTACCCGCAGTACTTTGATCACGTGATCAGTCAAAACCACTCGAGTGCCTAACGTCTTATCATAAACAATACCTACAGCCTTTATTATAAATTCAATTTACAATTAATATTAATTAAAATATTTTTAATTTGACAGTACTCCAACAACAATTTTTATAATGACCTAGAAAACTTTAATACACTCGTTTGAATGCTGCATCAAAAAATGCGGCTGACAGTATACGAGATTGCGTTTCGTTTTAAATAGTAACCAGTATAACTGGCTATAAAGGAACGGCTTCACAGTATACTAAATTGACGTCACATAGTGGTCGCAGTGCATATCGGAACATACCCTCAGTAAAATGGTAGAGGCTTTACTGAAAGTTCCTAGGGAGTTTTGGACGGAAACACAAAATAGCACGTTTTTAGAAGTTGTACCACTTACCCACACTTGTGCACGTTAACGAATATTTAATGGTTAATATTCTACCAATATTACAGATTAAGAACCGAAATAACACAAATTTATGAAAGAAATACAAAATTCACAACGTCACCCATTGAATTCCCCGGCAAAACTCCGACAGCCATGTTGTCTAACTATCCGTAGCATTCACAAAGCCCTACTTTTGCGCAAAGTTTTTCGCCACCTGCTACAAAGTTTTTTTTCTGACTTGTCTTGTTATTATACTGACACTGGCTATTCCTTATGGGAGGCCATTTTAAAGAAGAAGAACTATCCGTAGTGTCAATATTTTATTATTCCTGATAAATCTTGTTAATAACCTAACCAGGAGCATGTCCGAATAGCACGTTTTTTGAAGTTGTACCACTTGGTACAACTTCAAAAAACGTGCTATTTTGTGTTCCCTCCAAAACTCCCTAGAAACTTTCAGTTAACTTATAAACCACTTTGGCGGCCGATTACTCGAAAATGGTTGACTTTTTAAAAAAGTCATATATGGAATGGAACCTTTCCTTTATTTTAAAAGACCTATTCAACGATACGATGGGGTAGAATGAAAAAATATTTTTCATCCCCACTTCACATGTACGGAGCCAAAACCGAGAACTAAGTATACACAGTACATAACTGTACCCAATTTTATTAATTTATGTTCATAATTATAGAAGCTAGAAGAGCGGACAGATAGACAGACGGACGGACAGCGAAACTATTAGGGTTCCATTAGTACGACGGAACCCTAAAAATTGGATAGTCATTCCTCTGAAGTCTGGATTAAGCTGCCTATGTCGTGAGAATAGCGTATGTGGACAAGTATGTGACATTTAAAACCGCCTATCCCAGGCACTACAGTACTTTGGAAGGGTAGGTACTTACTGCGCTCAGAGAACACTACCCATCATCAAATCGCGGATGAAAAGTCTAAGTTATGACGTCATATATTTTTAAGTAGTCGTTCAATTGGCAGGTAGGTAATTGGCCAGCGGTACGATTGGCTGCTAATTTGAACATTATTTTTGTCGTGAAGCTTAATGTAAAATGTTCAAAAAGTTTTTTTTTTTAATTATTTAATATCTCTGTCACCCGCAGGCACAGGTGTGGCTGTCTCCGCGGTAGACCCAGGGTTCTCGGACACCCACATAACCCGCCACCTGCCGATGTCGCGCAGCGTGACACGCTTCGTGGTCTACCCGCTGTTCTGGCCCGTCATGAAGAACGCGCGCACCGCCGCGCAGACCATACTGCACGCGGCACTCGACCCCGCGCTCGCCGATACTAAGGGCGATTACTTCGTGTGAGTACTGTGCCTAGACACATCAAGCTATAAGACGCAGCTGGCTTACAGGAACATGATGGAGAATTATAGTTAATTTAGATTTGTTAATATTAAGAACCGACAGGTGTCTCTTTGAGTTTCCGTAATTAACAAAGAGTGTGTAATTAACAAAGATTTCAAAACTAAGGATGGGCTGTGATGTACATTTGACAGAACAAATCTTCATACAAGAAGAAGTTACGCCATCTTGTTTTCACCATACCTCAAATGTCAGCCATCTTTATTTCACCATACCTAAAGTAAGAAACTCGCGCGGGGCCTTCTTTTACCAAAAAAGTAAAATGGAGTAAAATTAAATATAACAAACTAGCTAAACAGTAGCCGGCAGCCCTCTGATTCGCCACCGTTTGTCAGCCATGACAGTTGTACATAATCTGTGCAGCGATAAGGAGCTGGCCCTGCCGTCGGCGGAGGCGCAGGACTACGAGCTGGGGCTGTGGCTGTGGCGGGTGAGCGACAAGTGGATCGCCAGCCGCCTCGCCGCGCCCGCGCCGGCCCCCATGACCGCTACACCCGCGCCTGCGACACCAGCGACTGCAGCGCCCCTAGCGGCCGTCGCATGAAACTGACTCTAGTACTCACATCATCTAAAGCCTGACCAGTAGAATAAAATAACTGCACTGATGGCCCTTCATTTTTTAATGCAGTAACACTTCGAAAAACTGAGATGTGATTGGTAAAATCTCGAAGATTTTATATTAAATTACATTTCAATTTAGTTCGTAAAATTTTCGCAACATGGCGAGAGTTTCTATATTCCTAGTCAGGATATTATACCTTACATCTATGTGACTCTGTTCAATAACACGGAACCGTACAAGTGTAGAGTTGAAAAACCGGCGTTTTATGTCAAATATAAAACAAGTGGTTTTATATTTGACATAAATCGCCGAATTTTATGGGATAAAAGGTTTGCAGTAATGCATTTATTGTTAATTTAGCTTTAATTTATAATTTAGATAAATAAATGATAGTACATATTTCTAATGGGTTATAATTTTATAATGCTTATTTTCTGGCGTCATTCTGGGGACGATACATTTCTTGTCAATATTATATATGCCTTAAAATTCATAAAGTAGAACATGTAATTCTTAACCGCTTAGTTGATTACGATCAGTTAAGAAATAAAAGTAAATAATTTAACAAACACTATTGAGCACTTATATTACAATTTATTACGTAAAGTAAATAATCAATCAGTCGTGTATACAATATTAGACGTAAAATCTTACAATATAAACCTCGCATTCGTCACCTTGCCCTGAAACAATAAGATATGTTGCTAAAGATCTTTGTATATAAAATGGAAAAATAGCTGTTCTATTTATCGAACAGATAGTACCCACTCACACACATCTCGGCCACAACCGTATAGAATACTGGGAATGGCTTCTGAAGTGTAATCGGCATTATGTGGCGATAAGGCCGTGAAGCCACCACAATCTTTTAATGTATGCGCCCTTCTGTATTTTCTATATTTCGCATGTACCAGGCGAATATCATTACTCGCTTGTTTATTTTATTTTATACAATATGCGGTGCACCTCAGTCCCACACGGAGGTGTGCAGGTGCGGCGGTCGAACAGCAGCGAGCGCTGCAGCAGGCACAGCACGCCCGTGCCCACGCTCGCCGGCACCGTCAGGATAAAGCACTCGGATACGCCCTCACCTCAGTTCCACACGGAGGGATGTAGATGCGGGCGGTCGAACAGCAGCGTGCGCGGCGCGGGTGGCGCGGCGGCGGGCGGCGGGCGCTGCAGCAGGCGCAGCACGCCCGTGCCCACGCTCGCCGGCACGCCCAGGATGATGCACTCCGACACGCCTTCGATGCGGTCCCGCTGCCCGTAGTACGCCGCGTCGAACAGGTGGTCTGCCGTCTTCTCGAACTGCGGATGGTATAAAATATATCCACCGGCTATAATGTGTGAGATAATGTGCATGATGCTAAACATTCATTAAATCACCATTAAACAACTAAATGATCAATATTCACGCCTAAAGAGGACAGAACGCGTTGGAGAGAAAACCTCGATATTAAATATCGATACGTAAAATACCTCAATACGGCGGCATTTTCTATATGTAGTTTATAATTACAGCGTTTTGCAGTGGGAAGCATTTTTAGGTTATTTGATAATCTAGATTTCCTTTTCTATGTAGTTTAAATACAACATATTAATGAAAATAATTGGGGTCATTTGTTTTAGTTAACTGTAAAGTAATAAAAATAAACATACGCTGGCCAGGTTGAGCACAGACTCCTTCATGCGCGCGAGGCCGTAGCGCGTGATGCCGAGCACCTCGCCGCGCGCGCACATCTGCGCCGCCAGCAGAGCCACGTGCCGCCGGTCCACGCTCATGCCGTGCCCCGCCATCACCGCCTCCACCTCCGTCATGATCGTGCCCAGCGCCGCCTCGATGCCAAGCGTCTGGTACATCTAGAAACACACCGATATGATATCATGTGAAAGCAATAAATAAATAATCGTTATTAATTAAGTCGTACCGACTGAATGACCGATCGTACCCGCCCACGCATCATTACCACGTGTAAACCTAAATCACGCTGAAATTACTAAACGCAAACGGGGACACAGACGTTTCCCTGTACAAATTAGTATCGACGTTTAATTTCGAGAGTGTGTTATATTCACCTCTAAAATATTGTTGGATGTGCACTTCCGGCCGTCAACGCCGTACGTCGCCATCACGTCCCGTAGCCCGTCACCCTCCACGCATAGTTTATACCTGGAACGAAAGGCATACCAGTGGAAGCCAATTGCTAGACAAATCATTGCTAGTCATCATAATCTTAAAGGAAAATTATTTCTCACTTATCCTCCTAACACACCTGGGTTTCGGGGCGGTGTCGTCGCAGGCGATAACGGCGCGCGACACCTTGGGCAGGCCCTTGATCACGAGCGAGGGCAGCGCGCGCCCCAGCCGCTGCAGCGCGACGTTGTGCCACGCGCCGCCCGCACCCGCCGCGCCATCCGCGCGCACCTTCAGCGCCCACTCCGACACCGCGCTCACGTCGCCCGCCTTCACCTTCAGCTTCGACGTCACGATCCTGCGTACAGCGATCATTAATGTCAGCGGAATTCTACATTTATACGCTAGTACTTAGTACTTATCAGTGACGTAGCCTGCAAGGACACTATTCCGATCGGCTTCTCTTTTACTAATGTGCCAAAAACAAGAGTCAATAAACCGACACACTCACGAGTAGACGATGGTGTGCACGTTGACCTCGAGACAGAGCAGGCGCACACGCTCAGCGTCAAGCCGCACCAGCAGGAAGCACTCGTGCGGCAGGTACACCTCCTCGATGTAAGTCGTGATCTGTGCGCAAACACATGGATATTAGTGTATCTCGTTTTAATAAAGACAAAGACTGAGACAAGTGTTTTCTTTGTAACATATACGTTTTTTAAATATCAATTTATCCTTAATAATATCCTTTTGCTAAAAGTTGGCACGCGCGAGTGTCTGTCAGTTCTTCCAGCCGGGCTAGTTCGAAATAAGAACCGAACGAAATAGTACGTCACCATGTACTAGACCTTTATAGAAAAAAGATTTTGAATGACGACTAAATAAAATCAGTTGATGTATCATAAATATCTCTGTTTAACAAAATGTAAATATCTCTGTTTATCAAAACGAGTAATAAGTTATACCTCCCCGAGTGTGGTCTTCTCAACCCTGCCCTTGACCCGCCTGGCGAACTCCTGGTCCTCGGGCTGGGTCAGCTCGGCGGTGATGATGGGCGTGGAGATGTGGCGCGACGCGTTGATGATCTCCTTGACGCGCGGCACGCCCTGCGTGATGTTCATGGACGCCACGCCCGCGAAGTGGAACGTCTTCAGCGTCATCTGCGTGCCCGGCTCGCCGATACTCTACAGACCACGAATTATCATATTTTACAACACTCTTTTTTTATTTATGAAATAAGATTAACAGATTGCGTGTAAGTAAGCGATGTACCGCCGCCCCTAGATACCCCCAACATCAAAGGAGTTAAAACTGTGATACCGTTCTTTAAAGCCTCTAAACCCGTTCTTCCTGCAGTAATGCGGCCAGCGGGCTTAACATGGCGATCCGAAGAAATAATTTGAAAGAAGAAATATTCTATCCAAAACAGTTGGTTGCAAAATAGTTCTTAATCCATGGTAACAAGGTCGTCAATAGAAGTCAACATTTCTAAATAGCCATATTTTTAAAATAGCTGCCGGGAAATCATCTGTCAAAAATGATCGAATTTTCAAGTAAATTATCAGTCATAAGAAACTGTTTGTCTTGGACCGCCAGGATGTGGAGTAGTTCATATTATTGTAAGACTATTTGACATTGAAATAAGAAAACGTTTCTACTTTAGCTGTCAAAAGAGGCCATTTTGTGAGCTCATGCTCGGGAAGAAAATAATGTTGTTTTTCATAACGACGATGCATCGACCTTGCTGCCTTACAATAAGAACTATTTTGCTCCAAGTGGTATTAATGTTTCTTCAATCTGTCATTTTGTCGATTCTTCGGTATTTCTAGGATGCGCATGCTAAGCCTGCTGTTAGGACATTTTTCTTCTTTAAATTTTTTTTCTGTCAAATGTTTTTTTTGTGTTCAAACAAATCATTTTCATTTATTAAACATACTTGCGCGGCGAGCGCGCCCACGGCTGTGCCGGGTTCGATGACGGCACGCTGGAATTTGTCGTGCGTGGCGCGCACGAACCGCACCAGCTGCGACAGCGTCACGCGCTCCAGCGCCATCGCCGCGCGCCCGCACGCCGCGTACCGCGCGCGCACCGAGCGCACGCGCGCCGCCACTGTCTTCAGGAACGTTCTATACCATTAAAAATGCAATTAATTAATAAGGAATGTATTTAAGACTAACGTACCGCTAGAATTACGAAAATTACTCAAATAAAAACAATAGTAATGTTCGATGAAATTGAAAAATAAACTTACAGCAATTCGACTTTAAACTCTTCGGTGCAGGTCTTAAAGTCGTCCAAAGCCAGGGTTTCCTCGGCGGCTACTATAATGCCGTCTCCGTCCAGCGGCTCCTCTTCACTGCATTAAAAGAAACTAAATGAACGACATCCTCGTATCTATTCTATTGTGTAATCTATGCTTTGTTTTATGCTTTTTGGTCGATTTTATGTTAAAAAAAATGTTTTGTTATTGTGTTCCTATAATGTAACTTTGTAATATTTGTAATCGTGTAACGTATTTATTTATCAAATTAATGTTTATTATTATTATTATTCGTAAAACGTAGCGCGCAGTGCAGTGCATAGATCATCGTTCCGATATAGTTGTGTATGACATTAAATGTGGCATATAAGTGCGTCATATCTGGCATGTGCGTGCGTCCCGTGTGTACGTACCCGGCGGGGCAGCGCGCGCGCACGTCGTCGAGTACGCGGCTGAGGTCGACGGGGCGGTCGCGGCCCTCCATGTAGCTGGGGTCCAGCCCATCGCTGCCATAACGAAACTGTACCACGTCGCCGGTCGCGTTGCGCACCGTCATGTCGTAGTGCAGCACCAGATCTTCCAGAGACTACAATATTTACACGTTGACATAAAAAATAAAAAAAAGTTTGAATAAGACGTTGGCGGACGTGCGGACAGTAGAATATATTATGGGGGCTATATACAGTCGCACAATAAATTTCAGATTTTAGGTTAGGTTTTATAGATATCTCACTTTCACGAGTCTTCGCTGCAGGTAACCCGTCTCAGCGGTCTTGACGGCGGTGTCGACTAGCCCCTCGCGACCGCCCATCGTGTGGAAGAAGAACTCCGTCGGCGTCAGACCCGTGTAGAAGCTGTTCTCCACGAACCCACGCGCCGCAGGGATCTTAGCTGTTAGTTATTAAAAGGATATTTCATTATTACGTCTTACAGGGTTTTTAAACTATTGAGTTAGAAGATTTTATTGAAAGTATACATTACAATGATAATTTTGAATTCAACGTTTGAAATATCAATTTCGGAATAACATGAACGTATTGTGTACGAAAAGTGGGGTACTCATGCGTATAAGTAACGGGTACGTATACAAACAGCGGTTTACGCAAATGTGTTGGTAGCGGGTACGTATACAAACATCGGTGTACGCAAATGTGTTGGTAGCGGGTGCGTATACAAACAGTGGTGTACGCATATGCGTTTGTAGCGGGTACGTATACAAACAGTGGTGTACGCATATGTGTTTGTAGCGGGTACATATACAAACAGTGGTGTACGCATATGTGTTTGGAGCGGCTACGTATACAAACAGTGGTGTACGCATATGTGTTTGTAGCGGGTACGTATATAAACAGTGGTGTACGCATATGTGTTTGTAGCGGGTACATATACAAACAGTGGTGTACGCATATGTGTTTGGAGCGGGTACGTATACAAACAGCGGTGTACGCAAATGTGTTGGTAGCGGGTACGTATACAAACATCGGTGTACGCAAATGTGTTGGTAGCGGGTGCGTATACGCATAAACAATAAATAAACAGTGGTGTACGCATATGCGTTTGTAGCGGGTACGTATACAAACAGTGGTGTACGCATATGTGTTTGTAGCGGGTACATATACAAACAGTGGTGTACGCATATGTGTTGGTAGCGAGTACGTATACAAACAGTGGTGTACTCATATGTTAGTAGGAGGTACATATACAGACAGTGGTGTACTCATATGTGTTAGTATGTGGTACGTATACGCACAGTGTCGCTCGAAGTGCGGCAGCGAGCGGTCCTCGAAGCCGTTAGGCACGCGCTTGCCGTTGAGCGCCTGCTGCCCTACGCACGCGATCATCTGAGATATGTTGATATTCGACCCTGCCACAATACAATAAATATAATTTCGGGATAACATGAACGTATTGTGTACGAAAAGTGGGTACGCATGGTACTCATGCGTATAATTAACGGGTACGTATACAAACTTTATTTAGTTATTTATTTACTACCTAAAATCTATATACACAAAAAAATAATTATTACAAGCTTTTATCTAAAAACTAAATAGGGAATATGCATGTGACACTAAAATGGATGAAATATTTTTATTTGTAATCTTTATCGCTAAAAATCATACCTGTATAATTATTTCTTAAATTTATCGTGAATTAATAATGAAATTTAGTCATCAAAAAGTGGCTTTTTTGAAAATCCCGCGAAAATTTCAAAAACGCATATTTAGTAGCGGAACATAACGTGACGTCATCGCGCAGACGAACGTGTATCAACTTACAAAACAAAATTTTTAAATATTTAAGGCGGAAGGAATTGCCAGTGCCAATTTTCATTGTGTCAAGTGAAACAAATTTTCGTATAAGGCTGGGACTATATTATGATCCGGAATCCGGAAGGCCGAAGAAAATTCTGAGCATTTAAAATAGATTCGTCGAGAATTTATAGATATTTTTCGATTTTATTTATTTAAATTAAACGAATTATTTAAAAAAAAACATACATTTCGAGGATCGAGATTTCTCCACCGTTAGATTTATTACGCTGGAACTATATCATCCGGAATCCGCCTGGCCTTGGAAAATTCAGAGCACTGAAAATAGAACTCTGCGTTAATACAATAGAGTTGAAAATCGAACACATGAGTGTCGAGTCAAAGGTCAATGTCATATATGACAGCTCGACACTCGTAACCTCCATATCCAACTCTATTGTATTAGCGCAGAGTTCTATTTTCAGTGCTCTGAATATTCCAAGGCCAGGCGGATTCCGGATGATATAGTTCCAGCGTAATAATTCTAACAGTAGAGAAGTCTCGATCCTCGAAATGTATTTTTTTTTTATAATTCGTTTAATGTAAATAAATAAAATCGAAAAAAAATCAAATCTATAAATTCTCGACGAATCTATTTTCAATGCTCAGAATTTTCTTCGGCCTTTCGGATCTCTAAATTCTAAACACTGGCAGAATGTCGCAAGCCCTTTGCAACCGCGATTGCCATAAACAAAAGAAGAAGAAGTTAATTCATGTTTTCTATGGTTTGTTATTTTCAAAATATGACTTATTATTTATCTACATAATATAATTATTTAGTACATAACAGTAGGATATTACAAATGAATAAATTAAATATATTTACGAACTTTTCGTTAACTAGGTTGTTTTCGTCGAGGTTTGTTAATAAAACATGTATGCGTAGGAAATCTATTTCAATGTACTGTACTGATCTTCACAACAGTATCAAGTGCTCAAACAAGATACACTCTCTCATCGCTTCTTTCAGTCTCTTCTCATCACCTTGCACCACTTTTTACTAATATTTGCACCTTTCGCCATATGGAAATAAACTTTTTCAGTGGCAGTTTTGTGTTATTTTCGCACATAGGGACGACACAATATTTATAGCATGGGTTGCTGTGCTTTTCCATGGTAATAAGTTGATTTTATCACTTATTTTTATAACTTTGTGAACTAACCACTTCGTTGTTTGTTTACATCGAACTTGTGTATGACTGTATGTCAAAGTCAAATAATGATTTTAACTGTCAACTGTCTATTTAAGTGCGATGACGTCACAATTCAAGCGCGCGAAAATGGCGTGTTTAAATCGCCCAAAAATTATTGTGATTTTAAAACAATTTTTCGAGCCTTTAATGGACAATATTTTGGATGTGTTATATATATATATTATTATTATATTTATTTTTATTATATATATATATATATATATATATATATATATATATATATATATATATATATATATATATATATATATATATATATATATATATATATATATATATTACCAAATATATATTTGTATGTAACCAGTAGAAACGTTTAAAAAAATGAAAAAAATACATACATATTCCCTATTAATGTTAAACATTCAATACAAAATACATTTAAAATAGACATGTTTTACCTTTAGAGCCGCTCTGCGCCATGATGAGAGGCGCGTTAGTAGGATGCAGCTCCCTGAAGCAAGCTTTGGCGGCTAACTCTCTGTAAATTAATTCGTATTAAAATTATTATTTTCATCATATTACGTACCTAAGAGAAGTCTCTATTTGGTACGTAATATGATGAAATTATATTATAAATATCGCTATATTTTTTTGAAAAAAATTGGTGTATACCTACATTTTACCAGTCAGTAGTATAGATAAGACTCAATTATGAGTCAAGTCTGTTGTAAGCGCACTTCGACAAGATGAACAGTTAACACCCCGCTGCCGTCACTTACCTGATGCTGCTGAGCTCGCTGAGCATGACGGCCTCGAGCGTCTCCTCCACTGTACAGCCGGGCTGGCACTGCAGAGTACCCTTCTCCATCTCCAGGATGTAGCCGTCGCATTTGGAGTATCTGACACATTTTCCATCATAGTTAAGATGTTTGCTTTTATATAGTCAAAAAACGAAAATTATGGGGGATATAACAGTATGTTGAAATTTATATAATATAATAGTTTTATATACATATCTACCGTTATCGAGAAGGGGAAAGCGTCGCCCATGTGAAGTCATTCAGTAATGAACAAGATAACTTTCAACGACACTCAAAAGTACCAGTAATAAGAGATGACAACACGTTATATAAACTTATTCACGTACAGCCGACAATTACTTGTTCATGACACGGCCAGACCACGCTGTTTTTACAATTTTACTATTGGCCTTTATTTTACTATTCGTATATTGGCAATGGCAGAAGATCAGTGGATGTTCTCTCATAGCTAAATCCGTTTTAGGGCCGAATGAAGAAGCTAATAAATAGGGTAATGATGAGGTGGAGAAAGTCAGTCGGTAAGGACATACCCGGAGTCGAGCAGCTTGTTCTTGGCCTCGATGAGGCGGCGGCCGGGCGTGACGTCACTGATGCCGAAGCTGAACCCGCGGTTCATCATGTAGTACGACGCCATGCGCGCTAGCCTGCGAGGGAAACACAATTACACATATCCTTATATGACAACAAAGATAAGTCCATCCGCGTCTACAAAAACCCTCTACTAAAAAGAGTCCTTTAAGACCTCCTAATCACCGGAACGCTCACTTTGCGAAACACAATGGAAGCGTTAGGTACTTCACGCCAGTTTTCTGAGAGACTATGTCACCCTGGTCGAGCCGCCCAATATGTCGTACTGTAGCGGTAAAAGTGTGTCGTGGCGTGACGTACCGCTCGGTCAAACACAGTGCAAGGGTCATCTTACGTTGATCTTATGTGCAAGCGTTAGTTTACACCGGTTTTCAGCGAGACCGTGCAGTACCTCCACATGGCGCGCACGGCGTACTCCTCGCCCCAGTCGCGCAACAGAATGTAGAAAATGCTGGTCTTGGTGCCGGAGCCGAGGGTACTCTTGTCCATCGACCCGCACACCAGCTCCGAGTTGCGGATTATTACGTCTGCAAAAGTTATGCTATTTGATTACAGTCCTCTCGGAGTTATTTTATCTCGAAGTTTCTAAATCCTTATGTCGTCGGCATAAAGGTCCTGTCAGAGGTAAAATAACTCTGGACGGACTGTAACGTCTGTTCGTTGATCCACTTGAATTTTTTACCGCTAACTTTGTGATTTTTTAGTGAACGCCTACACTTTTGGTGACCTTTATTGCAACGTAGGCCATCTTTATAATACACAGTCTTGTATGTTATTAGTCACTAAAACTAGAATTTACTACTGTTACTTTGTAGATTAAAGGATTAAATTGTTACCAGTTGTTATTATTTATTTAACAAATTATTTATTTACTGAAGGAAAACAATGAGATTGATTGACTCACAGGAGTCCTGCACGCACATGTCCTTGTTACCGGTGTAGTTTCTGCCCTTGGTCTCCAGGTTCGCCTTCACCTCGCTCCGCTGGTTCGGCCTCATGATCAGACTGCACAAATATAGTTACAAATATTAAAAAAGACAAGTATAATACAAGTTTAAGAGAGAGTTTTAAGAGAGATTCGAATTATGTTTTCAACGATTCAAAGTATATTTTATTTATATATAAATAGAAAATATTAGGTCTTTACCTATGAAATTGCCGGTTTGTATGAAAAAATTTAAACGAATTTTTTTCATGTATTTTTTATTTATATTAATCGAAGTAATCACCCATGCAATCAATGCAACTTTGCAAACGCAGCGGCAGTTTATTGATTCTTCTTCTTAAAGAAATCAGCTGGACGCTCCCGTCCAGCAGCAACAAATTCTTCAAAGGCATTTTGTACTGCCTATGGGGTATTGAATTTTTTTCCCGCCAAGAAGTTATCCAAATTCTGGAAAAAGTAGTAGTCTGTAGGCGCAAGGTCTGGTAAGTAGGTATGACGGAGAGCTTCCAGCCCCAGTTCTTGCAACTAGGAGACCGTCTGCTGTGCAGTATGAGGTCGCGCGTTGTCCTGCAGGAGAAGCGGAGACGAGCGATTGACCAATGCTGGTTGGAGATGTGCCAGCTTCTCCATCATTGTGTTCAGTTCTTGACAGTACACATCTGCAGTAATGCTCACCCCGTTTGGTAAGAAGCTGTGACACCAGCGTTAGACCACCAAATAGTGACCATCACTTTTCTAGGGGTAAGTTTTCGTTTAGGGCATTGTTTAGGTGCTGAACCAGAATCCAACCAACTTGCTGAGCGCTTGCGGTTATCAAACAGAATCCATTTTTCATCGCAGGTAACAATGCGGTTCAAAATTCCTTCATATGTGCGTCTGTTGAGCAGTGCAAGACACGTCTCGACGCGTACTTCGCGCTGGCGATCATTGAGTTCGTGGGGCACCCATTTGTCAAGCTTTTTTACCTTGCCAATTTGACGCAAATGGACCAATATTGTTTTGACGCTAACGTCGGAAAGCTGCTGCTAATTCAGCCGTAGATTATGTATCATCAGCTTCCACAATCGCCTTTAATTCGTCATTCTTGACCAAAGTCTTCGGACGACCGCGAGGTTCATTTTTCAGGTCGAAATTTCCAGAACGGAAGCGAGCAAACCAATAACAGGTGGTGCGTTGGTTTGTAGTGTTAGCTCCGTAAACGTCGTTGATGTTGCGTGCCGCTTGTGCCGCGTTGCTGCCACGATGGTACTCATATTCCATAATTACTCGAATTTTTAACGTATCCATGATGACGAAAAAGATTGAAATGCGATGAAAATGTAACACTAATCAATAAACAAATGACTACTTTTGGAAAAAGAATTCCATGTTTTAAAATAAAATTAATTTGAAATTAGAATTCTTAGCCAAACAAAAATTATTTTGATTTGAAATGGCCAGTACTGCAGAACGGCAATTTCATAGGTAAATACCTATTATTAAATGTGAAATATGTAAAATATATTATTAGGTATAAAATGAGAGCCCTTTTATGTGTGTAGATCATAAACGAAGTCCCCAATAGTGGCGGAACAATTCGCGCCACAATCACGCCTCCTTCTGGACATCATCATCATCACTCCCCACCCCTCCGCACGCCACGCCAGCCAGCATTTAGCCTCATCGGGTACCTCGACCACCAGCCTCAACGCACTGCGGCCTGGTCGAACCCTCATCGGCTTCATCGGGCACTCTCACTACAACGACCGGTCAGCAAGCAGAGCACGTCTCTCCTAGTCAGCACGTAGCATCGGCCCCGTACGGCAGCACTCCGACCTACTGGAGCCCGTACAGCAGCAGCACTCGACTCTCTGCGACTCTCTGGCACTGGCGACTCAAACAGAAGACTCAAGATTCGACCTCCGGTCTTCGGGAGGGAGTGATGTGGCTGACCAATTAGCGCCACAATCCTGAATCGCGCTATCGATGTTTTCTAAGATCGGCGGTATATATACAACATCTGAAATTAATACAAGTGGGCTTCGGCCCGACCGAGCGTACCACTACGCTCGGTCGGTCATTTATTGAAATAAAAACGTACGTGTACGCCAGACAAACGTACACGCGTTTGTCTTTAAAGAGTCTTAACTCTTGAAATGATTGAATATAAGACCTTTGATTAACTACCTGAATATATTGCCGGTTCAAACCATGCCCGGTTTGAATAAGGCAGGCGGGGGCATGTCAACACATATGGCGGCGTCCGGGCCGGCCAGCAGGCACGCCACCAGCTGCTGCGCCTCTACGCGCGTGAGGCCGCAGTTGCGTGTATGTGTGCGTGCGTGAGTGTGTGCAACAACGTAACGCCTGATACCTGAATATCTGCTTGCCGGTCCACAGCATGCGCGGCTTAAGTATGGCAGGCGGAGGCATGTCAACGCGCATGGCGGCGTCCGGGCCGGCCAGCAGGCACGCGGCCAGCTGCTGCGCCTCGCCGCGCGTGAGGAACGCGTCGCGCTGCGTCAGCAGATAGCCGCCCGTGATGAAGTCCTGAGTCGCCGCGATCAGGAGCTCGCCGTTGCGCGGGGTCACCAGGTTGGATTTGTTCTGAAAACGCCGATCGTCACTCACAAACTCCGCACATAGGCCTAAATACGTCACAAATATGTACTATTTGCTAAAAACAATTAAACAGTTACATACATTATCTTGTATTATATGACATTAGCATAAAAGTACTATAACCATAAACGTAGAATATATAAATATATATATATCAAAAACTGTCCTAACTTAAATGGCCTCACTTTTGTGGTTGTTTGGGGCTATTTTGACATTTAAGGTATGGTGAAATCAAGATGGCGTAACTTTTTCTTGTATAAAACGTTTGTTCTGCCAAATGTATACCTCATAGCCCATTCTTATAGCCCATCCTTAGTTTTGAAATGATTGACTGTAATACTATCATCTGTCTCAGTTACTGAAATCATGTGTCGTAGTAAAGCGCGTACCCCCATGAGTATAAGCGCCTCCGCGCGCGCCTCCTCGGTCTGCGGCAGGTGCATGTTCATCTCGTCGCCGTCGAAGTCCGCGTTGTACGGCGTGCACACGCACTCGTTAAATCTGCACAATGCGATGCAATCATATGGCACTTCTTGTTCTGGTTTACACAAGTCATAAGCCCCATCAGCCCACTTAATTGTCGGACGTGTACCCACGTGTGAGTGCGTACGCGCGTGCATGTAACGTATCGCCCACCAATTAATATAAAATTTTTGAACAAACATTCATTTAACTTTTATATAAAATCTGTTCGTCAGTTGGGCATTAACTTAAATAAGCTTAAAGGGAGGCGGAGCATATGTTGTTACATTACCCCCCACTAATAAAAATATTTACACAATTGAGTAGCTATTCAATGTTGCTTTGTCTGTCAAATGACTGTTTGAATTTATCAGACAAAGACAGCAACATTAAAGAGCTAATCAGTTGTGTAAATATTTTTATTAGCTAGTGTTTTGTTTGCACTAACCCCTTACTAATATATTTACTCAATGCATAAGCTATAGAATGTTTTATCCTTGTCTGTCAAGCTACTTTTCTAACGTATCAGAACATTGTATAGCTTATCCATTGTGTAAATATTGTTATTAGTAAGGGGGTGAATATTTTGTCAGAAGTTTATTGTTTACATAATTTATGGAATTACCGGAAGGTGCGCTGCGGCTGCACGCGCGCGCGGTGGCACATGATGGACAGCTTGTGCAGCGAGGGCTGGCGGTTGAACAGCACCACGTCGCCGTCCACCAGGTGGCGCTCCACGATGTCGCCGCACTGCAGGCAAACGCGTTCACACCACGCTGTTTACTACCTCACGAGTCATATCCACTAGTGAATCAGGCCATAAAACAGGTCTTAAAATATTCAGACAACGGTTAACTTAAGGGTAACCGTAATTTTAATAATGTTCCGTTTGACGTCCAAAGTCTTTAATGAGAGTACATCTTCTTCTTTCCGCATTACAGCCGCCTTCTGGTAAGTCTGTGAACTAGATGAAAGGCCACAAGCCGCCATATACAGTCGCTAAAAACAGACTTATTTGAGTTCAAATTATAACTTAAATTTTAATTTTCAAATATTTTAAAAATTTTAAAAGTAGTCGTAAAAAGTAAAAAAATTACTGTTTTTTAATAAAAAAATTACTATTTTTTTACTTTTTATGACTACCGCCAATTATTGAAACGGAGACGTATTATTTAAATTTAAACGTATCTATTGAAGAAGTCGCTGTCTTTATACATTTCGATGTAATGTATTTGTAGTCATTTCATTCCTAAATCGGATTTTCTCTGATGTACTCTCATTGAGGACTTTGGACGTCTTGGAACATAATAGCAATTTTATTAGAAGGTAAAATTTTATATTATCTTATAAAAAACTAAGCATCTATAGTCGAGTTAACCAAGTGAAATAAAATATGTAAACAACCAGGGATTTAGCAACCTTTGGATCAAATTGAAAAAAAAAAACCAATTCCGTCACTTCGTCAGTAACTTGAATAACAAACATGTCAAATTTACGTAAAATTGCCGGGCCGAACCGGGCGATTGCATTCAATGATCGATTTATGAATAAAATAATCCGACCAAGCGAAATAGCTAATTAGTTTCAAATGACACATATAGTAAATAAGGTAATTAAATTTAGGAATAATTGATTTGACAGTATTTTAACATATTATGTTTATTGTTTACATAAATTATTTGCTCTCATGTTTTTTTTTGTATAGAAAGAGAAAACGCATAGAAATACCTTGAGCTCCTGTGCGACTTTCTCTCTATTGCCGTATTTGAGGTATCGCTTGTGGGCGGCGCCGCGCTGCTGCACGTAATTGGCGCCGGGGTGCGCGTCCGGCCCGTTGATCACCAGCGTGCGCAGCCACGCCAGGTTCGCCGGGAACGCGCGCTCGGGGTACGTCAACACCTGCACACAAAATACTAATATTTCAGAATCTGCAACATGATGACAGAAATAAATATAGTAAAGGCTGATTTGTACAAAAAAAACCCACAGAATCTAAATAAATAGCAAACGAAAAAAGACAAACAATTTATAGAAGAAACATGGGCAACAAATATATAAATATGGGAACTAAAGATCTCTGGACGGAAGTGGAGCACGCGCGGATTCGCGTGTGACGTACACGCTCGAAATATGCAAATATTATTCAAACCAAATATATAGCAATAAACATAAATAATCTCACTTTGGCGACGTGCACCGGCACGCCCACCTCCTGTATCTGCAGGTTGGGGTCGGGCGAGATGACGGTCCGACTGGAGAAGTCCACGCGCTTGCCCGACAAGTTGCCGCGGAATCGGCCCTGCTTGCCCTTCAGCCGCTGCACCAGCCCGCGGCCGGGCTTCTTGGGCTATGTGAAAATATTAAAACGATTAGGTATATATTTTATATGAATAAAAAAAACATGGAAGTACAATCCCCAAAAACATACTTAGACACCTTAAATTAATATAAAGTTTGGCAAATCAATAACACGGATTTCAGGTATATGATCTACTGCTTATGTAAAGACATTATGGGTCTGTGCGCTGGATAGAACTGAAAATTGAAGTTCTTTGAAACCTTTTTTCTCAGTCAGTCTCAGTGGTCGTATTGAAAAATCCCAAAAAAATATACGTTAATCTGCATTATATTTAGCCGAGGACTGTATTTTTATAAATTGAAATTTTTATGTATTTTTATGTATTTATTAAATATGATTTAAAAATATGCTAAGTTCACCCTTTTTTAAAAAGTTAAAACCTTTTTTTCTCTTCTTCTATAAGTCACACGATTATTTCAGTATTTTAAATAAAACAAGACTCAGGGGAAGGTCGTTTTAGTTTTTGCAAATTTTCTTACTTTTATTTCAATACTCTCCGGTCGGCGCGATACGTCCTTGTCGCCTACAAAATTAGTATGGGACTTGACGCTCAAGGTCACTGGCGTTATATAGAGCCATAAGGCAGAAAAATAATAATGTAATTCGAAAAAATAAAATTGCACTCTCTTCAATTGATATTTCATTTTAGATATTTGATCTTGAAATCAGCAAAATTTTTTTTTTTTTTCAAATTTCATAATTTTTTTGCTTAAATGTCTTTCTTTACATAAGTAGTTTTCCCGAAATTTCTGTAATGCAAGTTATTGCGAATAGCACATAGTACATACCTGCATGGACAGCGGGATGCCGGACATCTCGGAGTTGATGTAGAGCGCAGCGTGCAGCTGCAGATAGTCCCAGTCCTCCTGCACCAGCTCGCACTTGCCGCCGCTGCCCGCATGCCGCGCGATTACGTCGTTGATCAAAAGGATTTCCGACTGCTTCATTGTTAGGTCGTCTTCATTACTGTTGAAGAGCATAGAAACTTAGGATTGTCTTTCTACTGTTTGATGAGAACAAAAACACTAAGGAAAACACAACGCAAGCACTGTTTGAAGCCAGTTATCAGGGAAGCCAAACACGTCAGGCTATTTGTGTTTAAGTTTTATTTGCGGTGGTTCGCTCTCTCATAATTGTATGCCAGCTAAATCCGCATTCATTATGTTATTGATTTTAACATGTACATCTGGCATGGCACTTACGTTCCAGCTTTGATATCCGAAGCTACACTCGGTCTGATACACAGCGGAGGCACTGGCAGGCGGGTCAATATTAAATCCTCAGGTCTAGATTGTTCCACATTCATGCCCAACAGAGGCACATCTTCATCTGGTATACGTCTAAATAAATTCAGCACCTGCACACAAACAATAATGGTAAATATTAGTAATGAAAGTACCTACAGTTCAATTAGCTATTTTGCTACCTAAAAATCTTGAAGCTTTAAAATCTAAAAACACTTTGCATAAACATACCTCAAGAGGATTCAGATCGATAATAAGTCCACTGTTCATCATAGAGGCTAGATCCTTGTTGGACTCCTTGGCCTCATGGAAATCCCTTAGAACTCTCTGCACAAGGGGATCTGTTGGTTTCTTTGCTCTATATTTGTCATGAATAATTTTGAGAATGCCTCCAGCATTTTTTTTCACAATACCGTTCAAGGCATCGCATGATGGACACTTGGTGCACGTTTTGGCCTTTTTCAGAACAGCAGCCCGAAGATTCTTCTTGTGTAAATATGTTAATTCAGGGTTCAAAAATCTTCGCCGAAATGACTTTTTGATTGCATGCGGAAGCATTACTTTTGCACAGGTCTGAAATTTTACTAAATATTTGCAGTTTTTCCCTAGGCAAGAACAACTTTAATTAAGAACTGAAACTAGGAACAAATCATGTAAAAAGTTAAGAATAAACATTACCTTGCATATGGTCTGTAGTATTGTAATAATGGAACGGAAGTAGCCAACATGGAAGACGGGCAGGGCAAGCTCTATGTAGCCATAGTGACCCACACAGTCTGACAGACCCAAACCACATGTCTCACAGTTTGCGTCTTTTTGGTTCGTACCCTGAAACAGATTTGTACTATGTATGCAGGCAATTGTTGTAAGAATAATGATTTACAATGAAATATTGTTTTAAGTAGAATCAATTGTAATGCATTTATACAGTTATATTTTTTATTTTTTAAGATTAAAAACAGCAATATAAAATAATTATTTGTTACCATTCTCCTGTCCAGAACACCGTAGCTGGCCGGCACTCTCTGTCCATCCTGTGCGTAAAGATTCTTAGTGATGACCTGGATTTGCGCCGCCTGCTGTATCTCCGCCGGGCTGTCCACGTTAAATGTTACATGGGAACTGAAACAAATAGGTACAAAATATAGTGCTACCTATGTGTTATGTTCTATCAAGTTATTAATCTCAATGCAAGAGATGATGGGAAATGGCAAAAATATGTAATAATATTCCTAAAGATTAAAATTAAGTATTTATTAACAACTTCGGAAATATTAATCCAAAACATATAAACATAACCTCACTCACATTCTCCTTCCAACATATGATTCACGATATTGTTCCTTAGGCATCTTGTCCCTAGCTTTGTTAAACGAACGTTTTATATTTATGAATAATTTGTTTACTTGTTTTCTCAGCAACTTTTCACTTACAATTCACTCATATAAAATAAAAATTAAAAATGTACAGAAGAACTATCTGACACATTTCTTGACATATTTTGTGACTGTCACTCTAATTTTAATGTTTTTTTTTCAAAGTCAATGTCAAAGACAGCCATGTTTTGTTTTAATATATGGCGTCGGCTTAATATCATTTGCCAGTGTCAAGTTAAAAAGGCGGGAAATAGAATTTTCGTTTCAATTTTCAACACCGTATTCCTAAATCGTCAAGTTTAAAGTCTAGTCAAAGTACTAATAGACAGTCAATGATTCAAAGTCAGTCGATTCAGTAAAGTGGTAGAAGCAGCTTTACTGAAAGTTCCTAGGGAGTTTTGGAGGAAAACATAAAATACGTTTTTAACGTTAACGTTAACGTTTTTTGAAGTTGTACCACTTGCCCACACTTGTACACGTTAACTTGTATTTAATGGTTAATATTCTACCAATATTACACGTTAAGAACCAAAATAACACAAATTTATGAAGGAATTACAAAATCCACAACGTCACCCATTGAATTCCCCGGCAAAACTCGGCATCATATATTTGTAAGGAGATATGGCATGGAGCTATTGATAATGGTAAATAGAATTTTACTTTTTGTTTAAGTTGTCAACACCGTTTTTCCAAATCGTCAAATCAAAAGTCCAGTGTCGTCCAATCAAAGAATCTATGAGGCAAACATATATTTTCAGCTCTATTGCATAAATGCACAGTTGTATATTTTAGAGTGCAGTTACTTCCGTCGCGACCCAAAAATCGCACGTGGAAACGTAGCCTAAAGCACCCGAAATATGCGAGAGTTCTAAAAAACATTGTTATTTTTTTTTAATTAATTTATTCATGACCATGGATACAAAGTCCTTCAGTCGGTAAAAAACATTGTATTCTATTGTATGGTATTTGGAAAATTAATACGGTAGTCGGTAACTCTATACCGTAAAGCGTTTACTGATATCGGATCGGAAAAACGAAAAAACAGTAACATCTATAGTTTAATTTTATCTCTCTATCTATACTATTTATATAAATTAAATTGCTAGTGTCCGCAACTTCGTTTGCGTAGAACACTTTATTAAATATGGAAAAAGAACCCTATTGATTTCTTATGTTTACGCGAATATTGTTCATTGTTTTACACACGTCTTACGGATTGTGTCACAGTGTAAAAGAAAAGTGCACCGCGACACAATCCGTAAGTGTTTAAAACAATGAAAAGAAACCCTATTTTTTTAACGGAAGCCTAAGATAAAAGTAGCTTAAGTTATAACATCTGCAGCTCTTCTAACATAGGCTACTTTTATCATTGAGTTTCGTTTCCGTTAGTTCTACGTAAATGAAGTTGGGGAGTTGAGCTAGTTTTGTATAAGAAAATTGTTTTATACCACTTTTTCAAGTTTGGTATAAAATTATACACACATTTTATAAATTTATTGCGTAAATTATTGTGTAATTATATTAATAAATAATGTAATTTCATAAACATTTTTATTTTTAGTGGTTGTATGGTATTTTTTCACAACATAAAATTTTAGAAGTTTTTCCAATTATGAATTTATAAAAGTTGACACCTTTTCTAGTTTCTACTAAATTAATCATACCATTTTTTCAGACAGCCATACCATTCATATGTTTCTGGCGTAAAAAGAAGCGCCTCGCGCGCCGTTTTTTGGCTTGTCAACTGAAACCACGCAACAAATTTCTTTAAAATATTGATAAAAAGCAATTGATGCATAAAGTTCACCTAAAAGATAGGAAATATCAATGCATCTCAAGAACTCGAGTATCGAAACCACTGCAGTGACAATAAGCGTTGTACTCAGTTTCTGAAAATCTCTAGTGGGAGCCGCAACTGTTTAACATGCCTCTGTTGAAAAGAAAAGCTTTTGAAAAATCGTCGGTGTCGGAATACTTGCGGGACGATGACGAGGTCTTCCACTGCGAGATTACCGACGAGATATTCAAGGACTATGAGTGAGTAGTATTTAAACATTTTCGCGCATTTTTTATGGGATTTAAACAACTTTTGTCTGGAAAGCTAACCGTTGACAATAATTCCGCGCGGTTTCCTATGCAATTACGCGAGCGTGACACAGCGTTCCCAAAACCAACATCTTACCGCCGCTCTTCTGATATGTTGGAGGGAAAAACCGCGTTTAAACTTTGTTTTTGTGCGTTTTTCGCAGAGAGTATTGCGAGAGAATTATTCTCGTCAACTCGATGGTGTGGACATGTGAAATGACTGGAAAGAATAATTTGACGTATGCCGAAGCTCTCGACAGCGAAAAGGCCGCCCGGCGGTCTTTAAAAGACTTTCCTATGGAGCTCAGGATACCGATATTGTTCTTGGCAACAAAGACGAAAAGAAGTTCTTTTGCTGAGATGTCAGAGGATATCTTTAATTATGTGCGGGAGAGGTACTTCGTAGGTGAGACTGTGGAGGCCTGCTTGGAGGGGGATACCTGGCTGGAAGCCCATATCCTGTCCATCACTGCACAAAAACAACACCCAGACAAGTGAGAGTCTATTGTTTTTATCTATTTTAACCAAAAAAATTATCTGATTCAAAAATGTAGTAATAATTACTATATCTAGGAGTTTTTTACTGGGTATTTCTAGGATCCTTTTAATTACATTATAGTTCCAGAATTTGGAAATTTCATATTTTGTGGCAAATAAGAGTTTTGTAGGATCTTTGATTACAATTTCACATAAAAATTGTAATTTAGGGCCAACCATTACATCTTGAATTATTAATTAATCAATTTAAAATTTACATAATATGAAATATGTTTACATATAAACTTAAAGACTTCAGGTTAACATTGAACATTAAAAAAAATGTAAATCACTATAATTATAAATTTTTCTTTGTCATAAATTAAACAAAACAATTTCAGCCACTCTATGCTACCACCATCTGCTTACTGCTATGAGGTGGAGCAGTACGATGACTCAGATCCCACCACACCTGGACAGATTGGTACCGCACCATTTGATAGAATACGCCGCCGCAAGGGGATATACTCACGAGACAAAAACAAGCTGTTCCTCAAGCAATTTGTGACACATGTTTCAAATATTATAGGAATTAAGGTAAATAATTCTTATTAGGGTTCTGTACCCAAAGGGTAAAATGGGACCCTATTACTAAGACTCTGTCTGACTCTGACTGTCCATCCGTCTGTCTATCTGTCACCAGGCTATAACCTTATGAACCACTGGCTGTAACTCACGAAATAGCTAGACAGTTGAAATTTTCACAGATTGTGTATTTCTGTTGCTGCTATAACAACAAATACTGAGAAAATAATAAAATAAATATTTAAGTGGGGCTACCATACAACAAAATGTTTTTTTTACTGTTTTGTACAGAACCCTTCTGCTCACACTCGGCTGGTTTTCGTTAACAACATTATTTCATGGAGGTGCATATTTGTCATGTTCTGAATATCAGTTGTTGTTCATGTATCTATGTAAAATATACTTTAAATAATTTTATATAAATTTTGCAGCAAACAGCAATAGAAAAGTATAACATTGCCAAAGTGAATTTTGATCAAATATTTACTGGAAATCCTCCTGTCTTCCCGTCATCAAAGAAACTGTTAAAACCCAGTCTCTCCCCTCATGCATCAAAAATGCAGAACAAACCCAACTCGGCAACGAAGAATAACAAATTTAAGAAACCCAGTCCAGACAAGAAGGGACAGCAGTCCATGGACAAATTTGTTAAGAAGACTGACAAATCTGAAGGTATGGAAACATCATTCTACCGTCAGCGCTACAGTAATAGACCTTTAGTCTCAATTTCACCAACCCGGTGTTGGCGAATTTGATTTTAAAAGTTAGTGTTAATTGTTTGTCTAAATATCATGATTTCTCTTTCATTAACACAAAGAACGAAAGTGATAGTATGATATTATATCAAGAATAAAGTTTTAACAGGCGGTGATGAAATAGCCATGTTGCATAAGAATTTTTTTTTCGCTTATTCTATGTTAGACAACATGTTAATAAACAATCTAGAACCCATTTTCGTATATCTTAAAGAATAACGAAGATACAAACAATTTAAATTTACAATATGAAAACGATATATAATTCTGTGATGTCACGAGTTGTCATTACAAAATGTATGACGGTTGCAACTTGTGGCATAACAAATTGTTTTGCGAGAAAGAGATGGGCAATATTTTTTATTTGCTTATAATTTTTACCGCGTCAATCTAATATAAAAAAAATACCTATATCTAATATATTTATGTATCTTTAATCAATAATTTGAAAATTTAATTTATAAAATCACATTTTTATTATTATTATTCCACACTAGGCAATATCCCTATTGGCACTTCATCCTTTTCTTAGCTGTCAACTATTTTTAATAAACTTTTTTACCATTGATAACATAAGATTATTTAATTTTTACTCTCAATTTCTTTCAACAATGTGCCTTGTGCTATTTTAAGTCTCCAAAATGAAAACCCCAATGGATCCAGAAGCGAGGAAGTCAGCTCAGGAATTAGCAAACAAAATGAGAAGAGCAGAGGATCAAATGCGCCAACGTAAAGAAGAGGAGAAAGCCAAGAAAAAGGAGAAAAATGCTCAACTCATGGCCTTCATGAAAGAGTGGCAGAAGGTTAAGGATGACCAGGAATTGGAAGACCATAAGGTAAATGCTTTAAAATTTACGGTCTGTTTTACAATCTATTGAAAAGTGACAGATAGCTTAATTGCATGTTCTGTCTCTTTCGCTCAACATGAACTAAGCAACGACAATACTTCCGAATAAGCTATCCGACACTTATAAGAAGATTGTGATTTGTGAAACAGGCTCTTAGTATACATTTACTTACCTTGCATAAGTAATACATCAATTTCATTTTAAATCTCAGTGACTGAAATTATATTTTTATTTATGCACTTCACTTCTCTTTTTTTCCTTTGTCAGTTAATAGAGACAAAATATTATTATAAAACAGAGTAAACTTCAACTATAGATTTATTGTGTAAAAAATTTACTGTGTATTTTTAAATTATACAATTGGTATAATTTTTTGAATTGTTTTTTATTGGTTATACTCAACTGAAACTGTCTTGCAGGTAATACCCAAGGGAACACCAATTCAAGTTGAAGGAATTCCACACAAGAACTTTGGGGATTTCCTCTCAGTGTTGGAGTTTGTACAGAATTTCTCTGACATCCTAAAAGTGAAGGATGTGTTTCACAATGATCTGGATGCGGACTCGTTGAAGAAATCTCTGACGTCCAAGGAGTATGCATGGATGTTTAGTGAGCTGATACAGATGTTCCTGTCCTCTATATTCTCCCTGCAAGAGGATGAAGCAGAGGAGTACAATGAACATGGAAACATTAAGGAATACTATGGTAAAGTTAATTTTGTAGTGTATAATATGCCTTAATTTAATTTGTTCCTGATCATGGATACAAAGTACTTCAGTGGGCCTAGCAGGAACATTTGACAGCGGCGTAAACGTAACATTATCGAATGAGAATTGTATGAAAAACTGTCGAAATCATGACAGCGCCCATACAAATTGCCTTCAATAACGTTACATTTACACCACTGTCAAATGTTCCTGCTAGGCCCCCAGTCTCTACTTATGTAGAGAGTAGTATGTTGCTAGTAAATGTTGTATTAAAAGAATATTTTCTAATAGGTCATTCATTTACTACGTAACAAAATGTAGGTAGGTAATCATTAAAAAATATACATTTGCAGAGGACAAAGACATTGATGAGAATATAAGTATATCAAAGTCAATAGAACTAGCAACCAAAGCATCCAAGTGGTCACACACATACCTCGGCAGCTCACTCAGCAAGCTGCCTCTAGACCCCACCACAGTCACAGAAGTGTTGAGGTAAATTTTTAGTTTATGCAATATTGAATTTCAACCACAGACCAATTGCATCATTTGTTGCAACTTTTTGCAGTTTACTCCTTAATGAAAATCTGTGGGAATAAAATCAAATTCACGATGTCACATGATGTTAGCTGAAGATGTAACACTTTCAAGTTGTCCGTTCAATATCAGAAAATATAATAAAAATTTACAACCTTCATAAATAGTTAATAGAATCAGGCGTTACTTTACGGAAATCAATAGCATACAATTTAATTAATATATCTAGCAATATCCCGCGAAGAAATACCCACAACCTGCAAGCAAATGTGTGTGTGTGTGTGCATGCACTTACACCTTTGCTTGCAGGTAGTGGGTATTTTTTCGAGGGATATTGCTAGATTATATTATTATATTATTGCTAGATATTGCTAGATTATATAATAATATTAATTAATTGAACCTTCATAAAGTAAACAAACCAAAAATTATTTAAAAGAAAACAAATAGTACAGAGTACAAAATATAAAAAGGTTATAAAACTATGCTATGTACACACTACAGAGTACTTTTTAATTTTTGAGTGCACTTTTTAAATATATGTTATTACTTTAATATATGTTGTAGTATTCTAAAGGACGCCATTTTGTGTGTGATTACAATGTTAAATTTTCTCCAGATTGCATCTGTTGGCGTCTGGCGGCGCGGGCGGGTCTCGCGCAGCCGCGTGGCGGGCGCAGCAGCGCGGCGGGTACGGCGGCGGCGACGACCCCGCCGCGCGCCTGCGTCTCACGCACCCGCAGCTGCTGGCTCGGCTGCGGCGCGCGCACGTCGCCGATCTACACATAGGTAAGGACTTAGATGGAAAAAGGGAGAGAGAGTGACGACCAATCGGTATTTTCCTGTTTTTTTTATTTATTACATAAATGAGTAGAGCTCTGAAAAATAATACAGTTTACAAAAAGAACGGTATAATTAAAATCAATATTTTCAAAGATATTGCGAATTGTAAGAAGCACTTTTGTGAGTCTCGTGAAAACGCCACATATGAAAGTCGTACAAGTAGGTGACGTCACACGCTACTAATGTTGCTACGAAATGTATGGCCATATGCACAAAATTTCTGATATCTCCGAAGTTTGCGGGTTTATGTTCACACATACCATAGTAAATCTTTTTGTGTTTGATGTAAGTAAACACTAATGTTGTAAAAAAAATATTTCAACTTTTTTGTGACTTCGAAATGCATATAATTACAAATGTACACATAAAATGCTAATGATTTTTAATTCTATCGAGTTTGTAATATCTAATTATTTCTGAATTTATAAAAAAAAAAAAATTACATGTAGGAAAATACCCAATTTAATATGTGAAAACAAAAGCGAGCAAAATTTATTAGTGATTGTATAAAAACACGACGACTATTTCACTCACGGCAAACAGAGAAAGAGCACGGTTGTGAATTGAAACTAGCCTCGGACAAAATATAATTACTTTATTTAATAAAAATAAAACCTACTAGATATGATTATTTACTACCTACAACACACATACCAAAAATAATCTGAGGCATATTATTAGCAATAGCAATAGTTCCCCACACTGATTTCAGTGACGGTGGCCGGTTTAATTGAAACCAGGCCAGCTACGCAGGAGTTATTTTATAGTGCCCAAGTGTGTGCGCAGTGCACAAGAGCACTCTCTCTTCCTTTACTCTCGTAACCCAGTGGGACGAATAACCGACACGACTGGTGAGATATCAGGCGCAGGTCCGACTTTTTACATGCCCATCCGACGCATGGATCATCTTTCTTGTCAGACAATCAGGTGATCAGCCTGCATTGTCCTAACCAAACTTGGAAACAAGATTTTTTGTTATTCCAATGCGGGAATCGAACCCACGACCTCCGAGTCGAGAGCCAAGCTCTAAACCACTAGACCACGGAGGCTGTTGCTGGCATATTATTACTTAATGTATGTAGTACAAGTTGCGGCTCGACCAGGAACTGTGTTGGTGTTGTATACATTTTTCTTGTTATGGTTTATCCAAAGTTAACTTTGACATTAACTATGATATTTTCAGATGACAAGTTCATGATACTACAGTGCCTTATGAACCAAGTTTTGAGTTATGCGAATGTCCGTGACATTGTGGAAGAAAGACTCGAGGAGTACAAAACCTTGAAGCATCAGCTTAGAATGTTACAGGTGACATATGTTTATTGACTTTGTTTATTCCGAATAGGACAGACATCGCGTCGCATCGCGATTGTGTACGAGTCCTATAACATTTGCTATGTGTGGATGTTAAAGGTGCAACAAAAATAAAGTAAATGCTGTAAAAACTTTAACCATAGGCTATACAGCCTTTTGTATTTGTATTTACATTGTATTGTAAAAAAAACTTATACTTTTTAAATTATTGTAATTTTTAATAGATAAATGAACGTAAACGAGAGCCTCAACTGGCGACTGCTCGCATGGAGTTAAAGAGGGTACACATGGCAAAAAAAGAAGAATTGAAACTAACAAATGAGGAGTTCAAAATTATAGAAGCCCAGCTCAAGGACGCTCTGGAGAAACTGAACCAGGAGAGCGAAGCCAAGAGAGTAGAAAACGAAAAGAAGATTAAGGAATTGCAAGCGCAAATATTCAACCACGTGTCTTACGTCGGTATGTGTTTATTTAATCACGAATGTTTATGTTAACAATTAGCAACAATTCCGGACTTGCTTAGTCTTAGAGTCTCTCTTTTATCTCAATTTGAATATATTATGTATGCAAATTGCACACTCGCGTATAAATCGTGGTGTGGCAGAGCACCAATTAAATTCAGTACGACCAATTTCATAAATGTTTTCTTGAATCGTCGTTTCTTGTACATCGTCGGTCATTGGCAAAGAAATACGATGATTGCCGAGGGCTTTTAAGAAATTAATTTTACGTGCAGTAAAACATAGCGACGATGATAATGATGATGATTCTTTCCCAGGCTCGGATCGCGCGTTCCAGCGCTACTGGGTGTCGCGGCGCGTGCCCGGCCTGTTCGTGGAGGCGGGGGCGGAGCCGCACGGGCCGTGCCGCCGCAAGCCCCTCCCCCCGCCGCCCGCGCCGCGCGCTGATCTGCTGTCCTACCTCGCCGACCTCGCCGACCGCGCCGACACCAGCATCGACAAGGAGCCGGGTGAGGCAAATTAAAAATGCAATGACTCATTAATTAGGTCGAACTAGATCATTTTGTTGACTTAAATGGAATCTGAAGAGTACAGTGATACCTCACGAACATACCGTCAATACTGCTTCAGGATGTTTGTGTGAATTTTTATAATAATCTTTTCTACATTATTTGCTAGCCGGCAGCGACAAAGAGAATGAGTCGGCGGCGAACTCGCGCGGCAACTCGCCGAAGAAGCCGCTGTCGAACCTCAACGGGCTGAGCAAGGTGAACGGGGTGGAGCCCGCCGTGGACCACATGCGGGACCTGCTCGTCTGTACCGCCGATATCAACACGTGCTATGTGCATGGGAAGGTTTGTACATTATGTATAATTTTTCACTTCTTTCTTATAAGGTTGAATGAATTTGAATATTCTGTCTGTCTCTTTCTTGAAATATTGTCTGATTGCACCTTTTGTGCACATAATACAAAATAAACTTATGTTCTGTATAAAAATATTTAAAGAGGCGGTATTTCTTTATTCAATGTTGGTTTTAACATAAAATAACATTCTTCAGTCTTACATAAATATCATAACTATTTGTAGCAATCTTTACATATTTTTATCGTCAGATGTTTAAAGATTACTAGTTTCTATGTGGGGTCCAATTCTATATCTGGTACCAATTCGCAGGACGACTACCGTCCACAATGGTGGGTATACCACACGGAGGAGCAGGTGGAAGGCCTCATCGCGGCGCTGAACAAGCGTGGCGCGCGCGAGAGTGACCTGCGACAGACGCTCGAGCTGGACCGCGCCAAACTCGTGGACTACATCAAAAAGTGCCCGCTGCATGTCCTCAACCCTAGTATGGCAGCGGTGAGTGATCACTATGTATCTAAAAACACTACGCCAAAATAAAAACTACTTAAATTTCGCGGTTGACACTTTCCGACGTAACAAGGGGTGGTATTAAATAAATAAATAAAAAACATTTATTTCAGTTCAAGTCCACATGTTTAGCCGGTACAAAAGTTATAAAATAACAAACAAAGAATATAAAAATTAAAATTACACACGGAGCCGCTGGCTGTGACCCGCACTACTTCAGCGCATGGAGTTTAATCCATCGCTGCAGCAGTGGCGAGTCCCAGCGGTCCGCTTTGCGCGCACCGGGGTGTTGCGACTGCCGCGCGTGCGCCGCATAATGGAGGCACAGCGCGCGTGCTATGGCCGCGAACTCCGCCGCGCTCGACTCCGCACACATGGGAGAGGCGCTGCAGGGTCGCGGCAGTCGCATCACCGTCCTGTATGCATTATTATATTGTACGCGCAGATCACTGTATACCCGCTGGGTAAAGTTGACGCATATACTGCACGTGTAGAATGACTGGCAGTAAGCTTTAAATAATGTAACTTTAACCTGCTTAGTACACCGTGGGATCTCCGGGCCACATGTTGCTGCGGATAGACAGTGATCTGCGCTCTCTGTCTATGTCAACACAACACTGTCGCTCCTATTCTCCGTCACCCAGTGGCCCAGATACTTGAATTTGCCGACTTTTTTTAGATTTTCATTATTTAGTATGAATTCGGATACGGTGGTGTAACGTCGCGTTTGTGAGAAGAAAAATTGAATTCATGGTGCCTAGGCTATCGAGCTCAAACATGAATTCGCTCTCCTTCGCAATATATTTGACTCCATTAGTATTACACTTATCAAATATCTTGATCCAATCTTGCTTTAAAGTGGCATTCATATTAGATCAGATCTCGTCAAAGTGTCATTAATATTGGATCAAATCAAATATTTTATCGTTTGTATCTGTATCTTTTTACCCTGTTTATTTGATGAAGATTTGATGAAGTCGCCAAATTTCTTTGATCCAATGCATATTGTGTAATACCACCCTAAAGCTCAAAAATTACGTACATAACTGAAAAAAAGGAACAATATTGCGGCAAAATGTTGTTCTATATGCTACCGAATAGACACAAGAGACTCCCAACACCATTGACTCGCCCATTCGTCGATTTTAGATTATTAGCAAGCTACAACTACTACCAAAGGGTTCTGGGTTATTTCAACATACTTGTAAATTATCTGGTGTCGTTGATGGTATCTGCTTACGGTCAGACTATACGTCTATTACGGCCGAATACTGGAACGATAGTTTAACTAAGTGCGCTCAAGTCTCGTGCTGTCGTTTCGGCAGTACGACATCGCGTGTAGCAGAGACAGTGACAGCCTGTGAATTGTAGGGCTCTTAATTTTGATTAGCGTTACAGTATTCGGACGTAAGTCCTATACTAGTGTACACTCTAATCTTTTACGGTAAATAATGATACACATAATCCATTTTCAGCCTATGCCGCTGAACAGTCACGCGACCCGGAAGCGGCCGCAGCCGTCGCTGACGGTGCCGCGCGACGCCACGCTGGCCGAGACGCTGGAGCTCACGCTGCGGGACCACATACTGGAGCTCGAGGAGAAGGTCTTCCACGGCTGCCTGGGGGCCATCAAAGTAAAGGTAGATTTTGTTACCGTCTTAAATGTTTTGTTATTTTGTAAATAATTTATGTGATAAGTGTATTGGCCCTTTTGGTAGTACATCTAACTTACTACTTGAATGCCGTGACGGCTGATGTTGCCATGCCGGGACGTCGCCGACCTCCTTTGTGTGCGTATATATGTGCGCGCGCTATTATACTTCGAAGTTTTATATCTGCCAAGCGCTTCAGACCAATTCCATTCTCCTTTTTCGGTACTTAAATAATAATAATATAAGCCTTTATTTTTAGACACAATTTTCGTTTTTTAAAAAGTTTAGCTTAATCTAACGACTCTGTCGCGTCAGTGACACCGAAAGTAAGCAGACCGGTCTGTTTGCCAAAGTTTGGCAAAGGCCTCCTCCATTTGTTTCGCTCCGTTCTATTTAGCGCCGCCCTAGTCCATGTTTTCCCTGCTATGAATTTAATTTCATCGTCCCACCTTCGGAACTGTCTGCCTCTATATTTTTACTACACTATATTTAGATATATATTTATATACACTATATTTTTCGGTACTTAATCGTAGTTAAAAAAAAGTCAAAGTTTATGTAATTTGGTTTTTGGTATTAATGTTTGCTCTCTCTTTTTATAGGACCGCGAGGCGTGGCGCGGCACGATCATGGTGCGCGGGTACGACAAGCAGGCGGAGTATCTCAGCTGGGGCCCGGGTGGCCGCTACCGCGACGACGTGCACCTGCACGACGGCGAGCTCAACGTACCCGACGGTATGTACCCCAAGCCCAAGGCACAGATTACTAAATAGTTACTACGTAACCCAAGGTCAATGCCACTATGCGAGACGTGAAGTCTTTAGCGGACTTTGGTTTGATTTAACATAATTCTGTTGCATAATAAAGTAGTAATAAAAAGTAGAAATGTCAATGTCTTATTGACAGATGTCACAAGCACAGCCTATTAGTTAGATTATTTTAGTTAGTCAACTAAGGCAAAAGAGAATGATGTAACTACGTATACTACGTAATAAGAGGTGGAACTCCGAATAAAAAAAGTGTTCGAAATTCAAAGTTTTATCTTAGATTTTTTACGTATTATCGGCTAAAAGTGCAAAAGATTCAAGGCCAAAATGAAAAAAAATAAATAAAAAAAACCATATGTAGGTTATTATTATCGATTTTTTTATTTTAAGACCCAATTAATTGGTTAAAATGGTAAATAAAACAACAAAACAACATTCGATCGTTTTTAAGGCTACGTTCCCACGAGCGTTCGTTCACGAGTCGCGACCACAAAAAAAACTCTTGTGGGTACGAGAGCAAAATTTTGGTAACCAAAATATTTGAAGTTATCACATATGGCATAGCCTGATTATCTTCAGAGGTTATCCGTTGGTGAAAAATAGGTACACTACCACACCGTACCACAAGTATGTGGTAAAACTGTACAATAGTATTAAAAAATAAACTATAAAGTTTGTACTGATGGGCAGAAGAAAACGTAATATGTCTGTATTTTTATAAATATAATATCAAGTTTAACAAATATTAGGTAAGCAATAATACAAAGTTGTTTTAAACATATTGCGTGCATTATTGAACATTCGAATCTTATATTATTATTATAGAAAATTTTAAATCTTACCATGCACATTAAAATCACTTCACATTATGTTTCATACATATTATATTGAAAGAAATATAATCTTAAGTCTCTTTTCGTTAAATCGAGAAGTTAAAATAAAATTTTATACAAATACTCACCGATATTCTTAGAGCCAAAGTATGTTTTATATATTATAGTGGTTATATACATGAATTTATTTTATCAAAATCACTGTTTCATCATAAAAAAATATGATTTTGAGTTCACTTCACTAAAAATTAGATTTTTGCAAAACTAGAATTTTGTAATAGTTAAAATAATTTTTCAAACTTAAAGTTTGTCTTGTCTTCGCAACCAAACACTGCACTCGCGTACGCATATCTTCTGTCCGGAACGCCAGGGCGCATAACCTTTTGTTTAATCAAGTCGATTATTTGTTGTAAAATATAATATAAAATGTTTAAGTGCAATCAATATAATGTGGAGTCAATCGACGGTCCTCAGTGTTCAGCCTGCAAAAATAGGTTCGATTTCCGGTGTTCTGGAATTACTGAATCCGGCTATAGAAAGCTCAGTGAACGTCAAAACAACTGGAAGTGTATCAGCTGCAAATCTAAAGGACCGGCGATCCCTCTTGTTCCAGTAGGAGGTGGATCTAGCCCCTCGTCACTTGCTCCTGCTGATTTGGACGTTGTTATGCACGAAATTAGACATAAGCATCCAGATGGCGGCCCTACCAGATATTGTGTCTGATATCAAGGCAATCAAGTCAGACTTGGCAGATTTTGCTTCTTTGAGGTCTGAGCTAACCTAAGGGCATCTGTTGATTTTATTCATCAAACATTTGATTCAATGACAGATAAAATTTCTAAACTTGAAAAAGAAGTTCAAGGTCTTTTAAAAACCAACGATGAGGTCAAATCACTTCAGCAGCGATTCGACGGTCTTGAAAGCATTATTCGTGACAGTGAACAGCGTTCGCGCTTGAACAATATTGAGATTAAGGGTATCCCTGTGACCCCATCTGAAAACCTATTTAAGATTGTCACGAATATAAGCAACTTGATAAAATATCCCATCACTAAAGACCAGATTAACTACGTTGCCAGAATCCCCTCGTCCAACAACAAAACACCTAAACCAATGATCGTATCCCTCCATAACAAATACCTGAAGGAGGAATTTGTTGCGGCGGCGAAGAAATGTAACTTTTCACCAGGGGACATTTATCTTCAAGGAAGCGACAGAATTTTTATCAATGACCATCTTACCCTCGATAATGAGCTTCTCCTGAATAAAACTAAATCACTGGCGAAGGAGAAATGCTACGCTTTTACATGGGTTAAGGGATGTAAGATTTTTTAAAGATAAAATCCCGAATCTCAAGTTATTTTAATAAGGTCAGAACAAGACTTAAGAAAGCTCTAATTTTTTGTTACGTCACTGTATATATTTTTAAGTGTAATTTTATTTACTATTTCATTTTTGAACCAAACTTTACAGTAATTATCTCACCTACTATAAAAAGGTTGCGCATCACTTGCATTCTTGTTTACATTTTAGCCTACCGCCTATTCATAATGTTAACTCGCATGGAATTTATTGACTTCTTATTACTATTTAACATAACACTTGTGTACATCAATGTTGAACTGGAACAATGTTCCAATATTCTTAATAACATAATCTCGTTAATGTGTTCTTATTATATTTTGGATATTTATCAAGTTTCTTATGTTCTAATACGGATATTTATCTCGCTCGTACCGGCTTTCCGGCCGCATACATTCATCTCGCTCCCTCTCACGACTATACCGATTCTATTGCCCTCGCACAGCCATAGTTTATAACTCCTTTGATAACTATTCACTGTGTAAATTAATAACGATATTAATGCACGTTACTGTTATTCATCTTACGTCCAATGTTAGTCTAATAATATATAAATTACTATTTAATTTCTATTAGTAACCATGGGTACCAATAACATCAATAAATTAAATATTTATTATCAAAATGTGCGCGGGCTTCGTACAAAGTCAAATGAATTTTATCGCCAGTTAAACTTATGCTCCAACGACTTGATTATTCTCACGGAAACATGGTTAACTGATAATTTCCTGGACACTGAACTTTATAGTGATGAATGAAGAAATGGTGTGGCGTCGGGATCGGGATTATAGCACAACAGGTCAAGCGCGCGGCGGGGTGTTGATAGCTGTTCGAAGGTTTGTATCGGCTATGGCTGCATCTAGTTTTCATTCGATGGCTGAAGACCTTTGGATTACTATTAATTTGCATGGTAAACACACTTGAGCAGTTCCTAAACCATAAAGCTACACATTTGTGTTGTGTACCTGTGCAAACAAGGTCTTATTAGATCTTTTTCAGATCAACTATCAATGTTTTTAAGTAAGTTAAATGATTATGTATTAAAGTGTTCCCTCGGGCTTTTTCCCCAGCTTTTTAATCATCGGGTATATCAACTTAAGTGGAATCAATTGGCAATATGCTTCTTCTGCTGACTGTTGTCTCGTTTCTAATATTTATTCGCCCATTAGTGATGAATTTATCCTGTTGAATGCCTCTGTCTCTAAATGTGGAAGTGTCACTGTCTATTAAAACCTATTTAAAATCATCTGATTCTGGCCGCTTAAACTTTGCTCAAGGAGATTTCGATAAAATAAATAATGAAATATCCTTAATGGTTACACAGTATCAACGGGTGAGTCTATTTGCGAAGCATTTTCTGATCATTTTCAATCGTCCTTCCTTGTTATTGAAAATGTTAAATATTTTCTAAAACATCTTGATCACAAATCTGATGGTCCGGATAACCTATCTCCTATGTTTCTCATTCGCTGCTACGAGTCCTTATCATTAAAAGTATATTTGTTATTCACTAAATCTATTTCATCTTGCACAGTTCCTAAAGTTTGGAAATTGGCCTATATCACTCCCGTACACAAAAAAGGGAGCAAAAACAGAAATCGTAAATTATAGACCAATTTCCAAATTATGCACTTTGGCTAAGGTCTTTGAACGTATCATTTACAGGCAAGTTTATGCGTCGCTGCGCAAACTTTTCAGTCCATCACAGCATGGTTTTTTATCAGGTAGATCTACTGTTACAAATCTTGTGCTTCTGAGCGATTTCTTAACACAGAAGATGGACGCAAATAAACAAGTTGTCGTAGTCTACACTGATTATAGTAAGGCATCGATCGTATTGATCATAATTTTCTAAAAACTAAACTATATCACATCGGCATCAAGGGTGATCTCTTTAGGTGGTTCTGTTCTTATCTTGATAACCGCTCTCAAGCTGTTGTTGTTAACAACCACATGTCTAGTTAGGTTCCCGTCCCAAGTGGCGTTCCGCAAGGCTCCCTGTTAGGCCCTCTTCTGTTTATAATTTCTATCAATTACATCGATATTTGCTTTAAAAATAACTTTTATGTACCTATTAGGCAACACCGATTAAATCCGCCACTGGTTATTCCACGTTATAACTCCAACTACAGGCGTAACTCCTGCTCGGTGCGAGCTAGCATTAAATTTAACAATACTTGTAAAAAATTATCTTTTGATCCATACACATTGAATAGCAAGAATGCAAGAGGTAAGCTAAGCCTTAACTCTTTGAACAACAAACTTTGTTAAAATTAGATTTATATAAGTACTAACTTTGATTTTGAATATTATTGCTAATACTTAAGTGTTTGCTTGTTTGTACTTTTCTTTAGACAATAATTGTGTAAACTTATAATTGGCCTCGCTTTTTCTATGCCCAGACTATATTTGTAATATTTATAAGTTGTTGGTTTTCTAAAATAATAAAATAAATCAAGAATTTTGAATTTTCATATTTAAAATTATACTTCTTCTATTTTTGCATCACCAATCACAGGCGATGTGTGAAAGAGTACACACGTTATAAGAGCGAGCCAGTTATATGGTTTGCACAGACGATATTAAGGTATAATTTTGAATTTCGAACGCCAATACTTACGATCGCCAGTTACGACACCCTGCAAAAGGCTATATATAGTGTAGACGTATCTGTGTTAAGCATCTCTCTCATATGTAGGTACCAATAAAGAAGAATATCAGTATTGCTGCTGTTTCATTATTATCACCACTCAAGCATAAGAAGGATATGTAAGAACCAAGACATCGCAGCCCACAACAAATTTCTGGGGCTTTATACGCTACTACTTAAATTAATTAAGAACATCCAAAATTATGCTTTCAATCGTCATTGATTGTTCAGATTTTCATAAAATATATAACCTTCTCTTAATTCTACTCAAACTCTGTATATATTTTTATAACGTTCAGACATATCAGACTCCGAAGTGGTGAACATTCCGGAGAACCGGTACCGCGACCCCGGACAGTACCTGGAGCGCGCGGCGGACGCTCGGGGGGCGGCGGGGGACGATCAACAGGTGGCGGAGGACGCGCAGGGGGCGCCGGCGAGCGTGGTACGCGGGCTGGCGTGTGCGCTGCTGCAGGTCGCGCAGGCCATACACCACAAGTACCTCAAGAGGCCGCTAGGTATGATGCGCTCCAGCTTTTAAACAATGTACTGTATTTAATATTGAGTAACGTCGACTATTTTAACTTATTAGATACTCAACCAACCACTTTGATAATCGCCATTACCAGGAGAAAGAAACAGTGTAAGTTACGAAACCTGCAACTCCTTTGGGGCTTATAGGGTTACCCTAGAAACCCAACAGATGTGCAACTTCTTTACTGAGTATACAAAAGCCTGATTAGGAAAATAACCTGCACTGAGGGCGCTTTATGTTTTATTACAGCAACGCTACAAGAAACAGCTATGATTGGTTAAATGTCGAAGATTTGACATTATTGACATTTAAATTTAGTTTCCTAAATTTTCCGCAATATGGCGTGGTTTTTTATATTTTTAGTCAGGCTACGGAATAAGTGTCATGTGATCAATTCTTTAATATCAGGTCTGGACGACAAAGAGCGTAAGGAGCGCGAGGCCAAAGGCAAGGGTCTGGAGTTGGAAGCGATGGAGCGGTGGGAGGTGTCGCTGATGGAGTGTCGCGGGCTGGGGGCGCTGCAGCTGCACCTGCTGGCGTTGGACGGCAGCGTGGCGTGGGCCAGCAGCATACTCAATGCCAGCTGCCGCGTGTGCCGCCGCAAGGCCGATCCTGATAACATGCTGCTTTGCGATGGATGTAACAAGGGACACCATCTGTACTGCCTCAAGCCTAAGCTCACCGTATGTACTCACGTCTTATGTGGAAGGCGTCCGTGTACGTCGCTTTAATGTAAACGACACAGGATGACAGTAAAATGTTTTGACCAGTAGTATCTTGTGTCGCAAACATGTCAAAGGATTCATAGCACATTCCTTAAGCCCAATTCGCGTAACTATTTGTGGTAAAATCCTGTTTCGGTCCGCGCGCTGTGTGATGCTTTCTCGCGAGTGTGAATGCGACACCGCGCGGATCGAAACGGGCTTATGATCACAAACAGTTACGAGAATTGGGATTCAGCGCTCGTGATTGTATGTCTACATGAAATGATCATCATCGTACTGAAAATATAACTCTCTTTTCCTATTTAATTATAGCATTTTTATTCTGTAAATAAACAAACAATTTCTATTTACATGCGTACAGTTGACCGTTGTAAGAGGGGTAAATATTAAAAGCTTTATTCATTCAATAAATCGTATGCGTTTTACTCATTGAGTACATTTTCTATACAGAAAGTTCCAGAGGGCGATTGGTTCTGTCAAACGTGTGCGCCAAAGGAGAAAACCCCACCGAGAAAGAGGAGGAAACTGTACACGGAGGAAAAGCCAGAGGAAGAATCGGAGGAGGCAAGGTGAGTTTTCTGGTTTGGAATAAGCTTCGTTAGACATTAGTTAACGTTTTCTTGAGAACTCAATTCGTTTTGTGTTGATAAGATTATTATTGATTACATGGAAGCAGTCTCCATCCCAAGATATATCGTTTCACTCATACACACACTCCCTAGTGGAACTGCTTTTACGAGAATCAGTTTTCATCCCAAGACACTTCGGAGGGCTAAGGTCTCACGCACCGACACATACACGATGTACCGACAGCCGCATACTGATTTACCTATCTAAATCAAAGAGCATAAGTTCTTATAAAAACAGGTTACTTCGGTGACCTAGTTTAGGTACTTAGGTAACAACATATTGTTTATATTTAAGAAATGACCTCTCAGCCCCCTAATATTTTATTCGCCACATATATATTTTTTCTCTTATCTGTGCTATAGAAGCGTGTTTTTAATTGACAATGTAAGGATGCTTTAAATTTGGTGTACAAAATATGAGGACCACTAAACGAACTAAAGATTGTTTATTTTCCGTTAGCGAGTCGGAGTCGTTCACCGCAGAGGACGTATCCGTGTGCGGCGCGTGCGGCAGCGGCGGGCGGCTGGCGGGCGAGTGCGGCGGCTGCGGCGCGCGCTACCACGCCGAGTGCTGCGAACCGCGCCTGCCCCGCGCCGCGCGCAAATGGCTGTGCGCCGCCTGCCTCGCGCCCCCACGAGGTAACACACAGAAGAAGGTGCAACAGAAACAGCATTAAAAAAGAAAATAAAAAACGTGCACTGAGTACGCTTCATTTTTAATCGCAGCAACACCACGAAAATCTGGTATTTGAGTGGTTAAATCTCGAAGATTTTACATAAATGACGTTTCAATTTGGTTTTGTAAATTTTCCGCAAAATGGCGCCTTTTTCTATATTCCTAGGTCAGGCTATAATTTATTTAAGGTATTTTTGTGTAAAATTGAAGCTTATGAATAGTGATACATGTGGTATGGAAATATAAAGAGTCAGCCCGGCGACCTTCATCTCGTCTCGTCGGACCTGACGATTGACGAAGAGAGCAATCCTGCGTTCGAAAACTCTCGGGCTGTAACTCCTGGACCTTGTACCCTATTGAACGATAGTAGCCTCTGCAAAGTAGCAGCTATGACTTAGAACGTGCGTGTGGTACAGAGGGCGGGCGGCGGCGCTGCGCGACGGCTGCGGCGGCGCACATCCAGCGGTACGCGCGCGCGCTCCTACCGCGCCCGCACGGATCGCGCCGCCGCGACACCGACAGCGGTCTGTCCCCACCCTTACCGCACGTTACACACCGCCACTAACCCTTCATCGCTTGGTCTTCGTGGTCTTCCGTCGCTTATGTGCCTCGTGAAATATTACATTGCTCTATTACATTGTATGATTTATAGTTCTTTCCACGTTCTTCCAATTTGTTTACTTTCCATCCATGGTTGTCTAACAGTTTTCTTATTCTTTCTAACATTTTTTACCACTGAATAAGTTTTCAGCAAAAGATCTATCATAGTAAAATAAGTTGGTCGTTTTTGTGTAATGTTTCATCGTATCATCAAAATGCTTTAGGTGTATGATATAATGCATTTAGGTGTTAAACACATTTATAATCCAGGCATACTAATATTATATTGTCTCTCATTTTGTTCACATTATTGTTACATTGTTTACAAACTAACATGAAATAAAAATTTAAGGCAACTAAAAATCTTAAATGTGATTATAAAACTTTATTCCAGATTCAGACGATTCAGACTCAAATACACCTTTACAAAAAATGAAGGGTAGAAAGTCGAGAAACAGCAAGGAAACTTCGCCGATGACGAACGGAAGCGCTACAAAGAGGGGACGCAAGTAAGTACTAATATTATTTTAAAAATTATTACTTTATGAATTAATAGATTTTGTTGAGGGACAGTTACGTAATCATTATTTTTTTTATTCTACTTTTAGACCCAAAGCAGAAATGAACGGTCACTCGACGAGAAAATCGAAGTCACTAACAAATGGTACATATGGTAAGTGGAAGTGTCTGTCCTCAATGAGAGGAGCATGTATGCTCTGATTTAATAATCTAAGTTACCAAATTCCCATTTTTATACATTAACGGCCGAATGCTGAAAAGATTCGAGAAGAGCTAGTTAAATTAAGTGACACTCAAGTCACTAGCTGTACTTGTCATTTCATCTAGCAGAGACTGCCAGCCTGTGAATTCCTATTCACAGGCTGGTCTCAAAATTTTGATTATCGTTTCAATATTCCACCATATATCTCTATTTTATTTGTCTGTTAGTAGAACCAGTTATATTTCGGCTGCCATTTTAATGACAGAGTTAAACAACCAATAATGTTGCTACCTCACTGCGGGTACATTACACACTGATGTGTTCCAGAGCGGCGGCGGCGCACGGAGGAGCCGCTACACGTAGAAGCGCTGCAGCAGCTACTGCGAGACGCGGAGAAACACCGCGACGGCTGGCCCTTCTGTGACCCCGTGTCGATCGAAGATGTGAGTACATTATATAGTATAGAGCATATAGACAAATTCTGCCAATAAGTCGATAATTTGGCAAAAGGAAGGTATATTTGGTATAAGTTCCACACAAAGTAGCGCGACATAGGATATTAGAGGTAACGATTAACATGAAAGATACAAAAGTTTAGAACGCATTGTAGCTAGCTCCTACAGCCACAATAACCGAGGTAATTTTCTCAAGTGAGAATGTTTTATATGTGGAGACAATGTGTGTATGTTGTCAGGTGCCCGACTACCTGGACGTGATCGAGAAGCCGATGGACTTCAGCACGGTCCGAAGCAAGCTCGAGGATGGAGAATATACCACGGACGAGGAGGCCCTGGCGGACATAGCGCTCGTATTCAACAACTGCTACACATATAATAAGGACACGCATCCAGTTGCGAAGTAAGTAAGCTTCTTTTGGAGGAAATAAATAGATGGGAGCAGACAAACTAGACTTTTTGCATGTTTCCACAATTAATAAATAAATAGTAATTCACCAAAGTCACGTTTAAAAAAATGGAATGTAATGGACATCGACAAAAGATAGGTTAAATAAAGACCACACCTTAAAAATTGGAACTAGCTCAATAGACTTTAGTAAATTGATTACACCCATCCCCTACACTTGACTATCAGTCGTCGCATCAAGGTTTAGATCGACGTGATAATTGTCGTTCAGACGAATATAAAATAACTAATGTCCTTTACCATTGCGAAAAATGTAATTTTATTAAAAAATATATATTCCTTTAGGGCTGGTTGTCGTCTCGAAAAGTACATAATTAAACGCTGTGCCGAGCTCAAACTACCGTCCATGCCCGAGACTATTCTACAAGAGGAAGATTCCGGTACCAAGAGACCTTTGCACAAGGACGAGGATGATGATGACGCTCCACTGATCAAGAGGTCTCGGCACAACTGATACACGGTCACCCCACCGCACCTGACCGACTATATCCTCTACTGAGGATACACCCCATGCTGAGGACACATTCTCTACTGAGGATGCGTCCCCTACTGAGGATGCGTTCCCTACTGAGGTTGTGGGCTCTACTGATACATCCCGTACTGAGGATTCAGTGTCTACCAAGTATACATCCTGTACTGAGGAGCCCGAACTGTGAGTTTGTGCTTTAACATAGACCGTAGCTAGTTCTAGCGTTGTGATATAAGCTCTAGGTAAACGTCGCACGTGACCACAAAAGACATTTGTTTATGTAACAATATTGCTGTAAAAATACTTGTTTAATTCAAAATTTACTTAAAATGTTGAAATGTCTCGTTATATTATATTTCTTGATGTGGATTGTAAATTTTGCTAGCATGTAGTTATGAATACCGATAAGATGGCTTGTGTGCCTTTTACAGCATAAGGTTCAGTGCAAATTTTTGTTTGGCACAATAATATAAGCATTTATTAATTATTGGTATCCAAACCTTGGATGATAAGAGACAAAAAATATTCTATTCAATAATATTCTACACCTTGAACACTACAATAATATTTTGCCTACTTCATCAAATTAGTGATATTAAAAAAAATTGTGTTGCATTTATTGATTTTTATAAAACATACTGTTACATGATATGGCAATAATTTTAGTATATAATGTAACTGCTATTCGTGACAAGTTGCCTTTGAAATAGGAATACATATAACATACTTATAGCCTATAAAATACTTAGCCTTTAGCAAAGTATGATCAAAAATTGAATAGCACTTCAATATTTTTGTATTCCAAATAGAATGTGTGCAGTTTATAAGGTTTATATTTTGTGAATGGTCCGTTTAGTAGCTGTTTCATAGTTCATTAATTTCTCGTAATACATAATTATCTTTGTAAAAATCGTGCATGCTTAATATTTTACAAAAATAATGTAAAGCACTGAATTTTTTCGATATTAATAAACTGATTTTTTTGTAAAAATGATTATTAAATTTTGTTATTGTCTGAAAGCTACATACATATTTGATAAATAAATGAAAATCATTACATGATGTTGCTACAAAAGCTTACTTTGTACCAGTATTACCTTGGGATTTTATATAATATGCTGGTGAATCTGATACTTTAGGAACAATTTAGTTTACACTCTGAGAATCGGCGTGTCTGGTTATAAAACTCCTGTCATCGGGGCTGTTTTGATTGTCAGTACTTAGAATAAAATTATACCTGATATTACTATGTATCTGGAACTTGAATCAATGAAGAATGTGTGATTATTATTATTGCTAGTATGTATTATTGTAAGGTTTTAGAATTATTTTTAGATTTCATAAAACTTTGTTGCAATGTTTGCCAATGTTTTGTTTACAAAATTTTAACCTTTTTTGTTTGTTCTTTGTGACAGGAATTTTCGTTTCAATATAATTTTTTAAAGCCATAAATATAATAAATATTATAAAAAAAGCATTCCTTTAGATTTATCAACTACAAGTTGTATAAATATCCAGCAAAACCTTCATACAAATATTCCTTTCTGTAATGATTATTTATTTATCCTATTTAAGTTTTATATTAATTTATATTGTAGTGATTAAAATTACAAGTTACATCAATTGTTTTATTATTTTACAAAACTTTAAAAGAATCCCGTAGAACATTATACTGAGGTCACTCAGAATTTAATACATGTGCAAATGTAAATAAATGAAACAGCTGCTGTTGTGAAAAACTGATCATGATGAGAATAAATTGATCTTTAGTCTGTTCATTAAACGCCGATATCTAAAATAATTCATAGGCCGAGAATTAATTAAACTAGAATTGCTGAATGTTTAACAACTTGATGTACTGAAAGTTAGCTCTTTAAAGATAACTGACCAAGTCTTAGCCAAGTGATTCAAAATTTAAAATGTGGATCTAAATGCCATAACAGATTAAGTTGCTAAATAAATATGTGCTGATTAAAATATTAATACAATGCAAGAGAATTCAATGTTGCTGTCTTTGTCTGATACATTGGAAAAGTCACTTGATAAGACAAAGACAGCAACACATTGAATACTATATGTTGTGTAAATATTTTTAATAATGGTAATATTATGTTTAAAGTTTTTGTTACAATTGTGATAAGAATTTGTATATTAAATTAAACTGTCACTGTTCCATTATTGTATTTTTATTATACTTTCACACATTTCACTAACTCATTTATTTGTTAAAAAGAATACATTTACATTCACTTAGTAATAGAAAAGTAGTCGACAGTCACAGTTGGTTGCAACATTTATTAATAAGTTACTAACATTTCTAAGGTGTATTCCTCCATGTTTCTTTAAATCAAAACCGTTAAATGAGTAACAAAAACAGCAAGTAACTAGCACATGATTTAATTATCCTTTAAATAATATAAGATTTAAAAAGAATATACAGGGTGACTTCCTCTAATGATGTTCAGCTGCTTCCTGCCTCTTAATTTCAGCCCACTTGGCAACATTCTCAGGAGAGTTGGCTGAAATACAAACAATTATCAACATTATTTTGTTAATAATGTTGCAAATAAATACTACTTATAATCAAACCTAGGAAATAATAAGGTAACAAGGAATATAGGAAGCAAAGCCTGTGATGTTGGCTGCACCGAGTTTACTCGAGGCTTTTTCAAATAAAGTAAAAAACATTACTACAGAATACAAGTTAAATCTGTACAACATGCAAGTAAATTATTATAGCATACCCATTTTGTGGATCTTGTAGAACACAGGGGTAGCAACAGCGATTCCAATGAACCAGTAGCGCCAAATCCATTGGTTTTGAATGTAATATTTAAGAGGGAATTGAGCTATTTTAGCGGAGAATGTGTATGGAAATTTCATCGGGCGCCTTGAACTTTCCGACATTGTGACAGAACCTGGAAAACCTTATTATGTAATATCAAAATCAAGAGCTCAGAACTAACAATGTAACCTAAAAACATACATTGTGATAATTATAGATATTCCTATAGATCAATTGTATCGCATTATAAATTGTATTTTTGTTTTATTTCAATAAAAATATCGAAACTAACCTTAACAAACAGTACCAAAAATTATGCTAAATGAAAATGCAAGTTCTCACTTCTCAGTTCTAATTCCCTTTGGATTTGACAGCTGACAAAATATGACGGCGACCTTTTTTTTTATATATCAAGTTAAGAAGGCGCAAAAAAGTATTTTTGTTTTCAACAATCTGTTATCTATATTTAACAGCCTCCGTGGTCTAGTGGTTTAGAGCTTGGCTCTCGACTCGGAGGTCGTGGGTTCGATTCCCGCATTGGAACAACAAAAAATCTTGTTTCCAAGTTTGGTTAGGACAATGCAGGCTGATCACCTGATTGTCTGACAAGAAAGATGATCCATGCGTCGGATGGGCATGTAAAAAGTCGGACCTGCGCCTGATATCTCACCAGTCGTGTCGGTTATTCGTCCCACTGGGTTTTTTTTTTCCACAGACCGAGGTGGTCCGTGCTCTTGTTATGTTAAGTTTTTTAAATACATTATTTTTCGTATTACGTCAATTTCTTTACAATAACTTTGAATTTAATTTGCCCTGAAGGGGCCTGTACCCTGAAGGGGCCTGTACCCTGAAGGGGTTTACTTTTTCTTGGCCACCGGATGGTGGCTGATGTCGTCTCGTCTGTTTTGTGGTCATCTTTTTGATTTGGATGCCATCAGTCTTGATTTTCCGGGGTGGTGTCATCTTCTAGGACCATCATGGGTTTAAGGCCGAGACCGTTGGTCTCTGTTTTTAGTTGCCTTTAGATTTTGCGGTCCATGATGGTCTAAGTGGCACTCTTTTGTGTACCGCCGGTTTAGTTGTTGGTGTTGTAAGTCCGGGTTGTATTTTCGCCTTTTTGCTTGTGGTCATCTTCTTGAATTGGATGCCATCAGGCTTGAACTTCCGGGATGGTGTCATCTTCTTCTTTGGGCCATCATGGGTTTTAAGGCCGAGACATTTGGTCTCTGTTATGGTTGCCTTGGATGTTGAAACCCATGATGGTCTAGGTGGCACTCTTCCTGGTTACCGCCGATTTAGTTGTTGTGGTGATGTTTTTTCTTGGTCCGTGGTGTTGTCCATTTGTGCCCTCATGGAATAATAGCCGAGACTATTTTGTTGGTGGTAGTTTCGTCCCTGTTTTTGATTGCCATTTGCATATTATATTCCATGATGGTCTTTTGGGGCACTTTGAGTGGTTCTCTCATTAAGGCGCCCAGCGCGTCGTCGCTGTCATCTGTGAAGTAGATGCATTCCTTCGTATGACGCGTCAGGGCGACCACCGCGTGTGAGGCGCTGTCGTGCAGTTGTATTTTCCTCTTCTGTTGTTTAACGATGTAGACTCTTTCGTAACACAATCCCTGTGCCTCATGTATCGTGAGGATTTTAGAACCTTCGCCCTTCCCGTACCCTAGGTTTGTGAGGGTTTTCTTCTCTACTTGGGTGTAGGTTAGAAGTAGAGTGTTGGGCTGGTTCTTAGGGATCTCCGCCCCTGTCCTGGGTTTTATCGACAGGGATTTTATGATGGTACTTGAGGAGTAGATGCCTTTGTGGATGTGTTTTAGTGCGTAGGCGACGTCTTCCGGGCATCTATGTGTACAGAGTAGTTCTTGAGTTACATCTGTGAGGTGATTAGGGCGGTAATAATAGAGGGTGAATAGATATTCTCGATCTATGTAGGGCAGCTGGTTTATATCCCCTATGAGGAGCAGGTCTTAGGCCCAGACAATACGCATGATCATTACAATGGAACCGAAGTGATTCATTAATGCCTCGTCCGCGAGGAGCCTGGTGCATTTTAGGCTTTCGAATCCCTTCCGTCCATTTGCAAGAATCGACGCCATGGTGCGTATTCTCTTCTTTGCTTCTTGACCTGCTCTCTTTGTGATCCTCTCTATTAGGTCTTTCTTCGCCTCTATCGTTGTTGTTACAACTACATCTTCTGCTTCGTTAAAGTTGTTGATGATCCACGTCGTCTTCCCACATCCCGGAACGCCATTTACCCAGCTTATTTCCGGGATTTCCCAGTAGTCGATGGGATCTGCTTCGGACAAGATTTTGGATGTTTCTAGTATCTTGTCCTCCAACCATATTTCAGTCACTTTTGTGATTACGACGATGGGGTCTTTTGGTGGGGTGTCGAAGACGGGATTTCCTCTTCTTTTGGTCCTGTCCTCATCCAGTAAGACAATTCCCGATGTGGCGTTGTAAGCCGCCATGTGGTGTGTCATTTCTGCTCCTCTCAGAACGGTCGATGTGGTGTTGTTGTAGACCGATGCGTTGGCTTCCTCTAGCTGGATTTCGAGGAGAGCTTCTTTCTTTAATCTGAACGACTTCGTTATGTCTTCGCATTCCTTGGTTTTAACAATTTTGTTGGCCTCAATTATGGCTATGTACTCAAGGTATGCGTTGATCATATGGTCTTCTAGTCGTTCAGCTTTTCTGAGGGAGGGAGGTTTGACCAGACCAAGTTGGGCTTGCGTTGGTTTGGCGGTGGCTTTTTGTTTTGCTGGTTTTGGAGCTCTTAAGAATCTGTTGAGCGCGTCTGCTTGTGTATCTGGGCTTTTGAAGACTTCAGGCTTTGGGGGTTGTTCTCCCTATTCAAGGTCCAGATCTTCTTGAGGACCCTGTCTGAGAGAGAGGTTTTCGCGTGTGACCAGCCGGTGTAGTTGCTGGTCAATCTTGCTGCTGGTTGTTTGAAGGTGCTTAGATCGTGTTGCACCTTCCCTTTTCTCAGCTTCCCTTAATTGCCTTCTTCCCTTTTGTTTTTCTGCCCAGATATCCGCGCTGGATCTTGGAGGCTCGGTTGACGGCCCTGGTTGTGGTGATGTGTTGGCCTCTTCCTGTTTTGGTGGAGATTTCCATTTGGTGATTTGACTTATTTTTCTCTTTATTCTGTTGAGGATGTTTGTCTTTGAGTTTGGGTTGAGATTTTTGTCTGCCACGGGGTCATCAGCTTTTGGCTCTTCCGGTGTGTGTTGGCGGCTCGTCGATGGTAGAACTCTTTGTGGTGGAGAGTTCGGTACGAGGAAGCTTAGGTCTTGTGTTCTTCCCTCGTACACTACCACTTCGTGCCTTTCGGATGCTTTGACGCATCCGAGGTAGTCCGCCACTTCTCCCCTATCGAAGTCCACAGCCATTGTGTCTACGCTGATGATCCTTGGTCCGATGGTGGTGGTGATGGTCCCACTGGGTTACGAGAGTAAAGGAAGAGAGAGTGCTCTTGTGTACTGCGCACACACTTGGGCACTATAAAATAACTCCTGCGTAGCTGGCCTGTTTTCAATTAAAACCGGCCACCGTCACTGAAATCAGTGTGGGGAGCTATTATCTATATTATTCAACAAAGTTTTTCTAAATCGTCAAGTCCAAAGTCTGGTCATAGTCCAATTAAATCGTCAATTCAGTCTTTGAGTAAAGTCAGTCGATCAGGGGTAGGACACTTCACTACTTATCATCTATGCAGTCGATTCAGATAAGGGGTAGATGCTTAAGGTGTGTGTGATATGCGTGTTTTGTATGGAAACCTTGCCTTCGTCTGTGGTCAGGCTAGTCCATAGATGATAAGTATAACTACTGAGGGTTAGTCTTACTTTAACCGAAACCTCCTAAGGAGTTTTGGAGGGTAGTCTTACTTTAACCGAAACCTCCTAAGGAGTTTTGGAGGAAACACAAGATAGGTACCTAACACAAGATAGGTACCTAACACGTTTTTTGAAGTTGTAGGTACCACTCGCCCACACTTGTGCACGTTAAAGAATATTTAATGGTTATTATTCTACCTTATTAAAAATAATACACATTTTTAAGAAACGAAATAACGCACATTATAGAAGGAAATAACAAAAACATCAAATTACACATTAATATGCCCTCCAAAACATAGGAGGTCGAGGGCCAAAACTCCCCAGTCCCCTTTTGACTTTTGACAGCGTGACTATAATTTCCCATAAAAATTTAATCATCTTACGTTGAAACAATCATTTTCCGTTGAAACAATCTTAATTTCTTATAAAAGAATAGGCATTGGGCCTAAAAAAGTTTTTTTGTCTTTTCGAACATGCTAATAAGCAATCTAGAACCCATTTTCGTATAGCTTAAAAAATAACGAAAATACAAACAATTTAAATTTACAATATGAAAGAGAGCGATATATCGGCCTGTGACGTCACGCGTTGCACCCGCCATACATTTGTCATTACAAAATGTATGGCATTTGCAACTTGCAAACTTGCAAAAAAATGAGCAATATTTTTTATTTACTTATAATTTTTAATCGCGTCTATTCTATTACCTCTTTTAGATTTATGTATCTTTAATCACCCATTTTTATTTTTAAATATGAACGTGTATTCTACACTAGGCAACATCCCTAATACAATAATTTCTTCGGACTTTTGGCGGGAAGTCGAAAAGAGCGGGTGTTTAAATTTTTCACTGTTTTGTAAAATATAATTTTCTAGTTTATAGTACTGTAATATTGTTGTAAATAGTAGTTTTTAATTGAATTAAATATAATAAAATAAAAATGAGTGAAGATAGCGACGGGGGTCCGCCCCCTGGAGATACTTCCAAAAAAAGAAAATTGGAGGAAAGTACGGTGGACTTCAGAATGTTCACAAAAACTAATTACAAAAGACAATTCCCAGAAAATTATAGTGGAGATTGTGTCGTATATGTGGAATCGATGAATAATGAAACATTGGGAAACAAAAATCCCATTACTTTAACAAAATTATTTACAGAAAATGTAAAGGGATGAAAAAATTTACAGAAAATGTAAAATGTAGGAGTACATCGAGTGAATGCATATAAAGTTGGTGTAACTTTTAAGAAGCCTCCGCCAGCTAATTGTTTTTTGAAAATGGACCATTTCCTTATTAGAAATAAACTAAAAGCTTTTGTACCGGCCCACCAGTCGGAGATTACAGGAGTTATTAAATATGTACCGAAAGATCTCTCAAACGAAGTTATATACAAAAAATATTACATGTGACACAGAAGTTATTTCAATTAAAAGATTTTTTAAGAAAGTTGAAGGAAAACTTACACCATTGGGTACAATAGCAGTTACTTTTGCTGGTACAATTTTGCCTCAACATGCCTATATACAAATGTTTAGGTATCCTGTACATTTATACATACCACCATTACTACAATGTTTCAAATGCCTTAAATTCAACCATTCTGCAAAAGTTTGTCGTGGAGAGCAAATGTGCTCCTCATGAGCTGGAAGCCATTCCTACAAAGAATGTGACGTAGAAGAAATTGTATGCATTAATTGTAGCGGTAATCACTTGGCCATCTCGAGGGACTGTCCAGTGAAGCAGAAGAAAATGCAAGAAAAGAGGAAAAAATATGAGAATTTTAACCATAGTTATGCCACTGTGGTGAGTAGTGTCCCATTGCTCACTGACCCCAAATCTTTTCCAACTATTTCACGACCAGTTAATGTACCACCTGTTAGTAATACCAAAACAACTTTTAATGTAGAACAAATCATAAACAATGATATTATATTGAATGCTTTAGTAAAGTCTCTTGTAACCCTCGGAAATGACAATAGCAATAGTCCAGTAACAAATAAAAGAATTAAAGATATATTATTAGCCAATTTAATCAATTAATGGATACATATCTTAATATAACACAGTTTAATATACAAAGCTTGCAGAATAAGAGAGCCTTATTAAAAACATTTCTTTGTGAACATAATATAGACATATGTTTGTTGAATGAGACATGGCTTAGGAGCTCAAGTTTAATTCCAGATTTTACACCATACAATTTTATACGTAAGGATTCAGTTAATTCACATAACGGTGTAGGTATATTAATTAAACAAAACTTGAAATATAACATTATAAATACAAGTTTTTATGAAACAATTCAAAATCTTTGTATATCCATAGAAACTTCGATGGGAACAATATACATTCTTTGTGTATATTGTCCACCTAATAACAGGTTTGATACAAATAAATTAAAAAAGGTATTACTTGAAACACCTAAACCATGCCTCATCATGGGAGATTTTAACGCACATCACTTATTATTTGGTTGTCACTCGAATAATAATAGAGGTAACAGTTTGTTCAAAATTATAGATGAATTTGACATGTGTATATTAAACGATGGGAGTGCCACCACTATTCAGGTTCCAAATAGAAATCCCTCTGCAATTGATATAGCTCTTGTTAGCCCCACATTGGCTCCACTCTGCGAATGGCGTGTCCATGATGATCCAATGGGCAGTTACCACTATCCAACTCAGGTAACCCTTAATGTGAAGCCGTCAATATATGAAGTACGTCCTGTGGAAGAAAAATATATTTATAGTAAAACAGACTGGACTATTTATAGTAAGTTACCAGAAACTTATTTTTCACAATTAAATATAGATTGTAATAATTTGAAACCACTCGAATTATATGATAATTTTATCAGTATTTTAAATAATCTAAGAACAGTAACAATTCCCAAACAAAATCCGAAAACAGTTTCAAAACCAATGAGGAAACCAGCTCCTTGGTGGAACCGAATATGTGATGATGCAGTTCGAAGGTCCAAGGAAGCTTTAGTTAATTATCGAACTACACCCAGCATTAATAACTTTATTCATTATAAAAAGATAGATGCTCAAAAGAAAAGAATATTAAAAGAGGAAAGGGTCAACTCATGGCATGATTTGTGTAGTAGTTTTAATAGAATGACACCTGTTTCTAGAATATGGGTATATATTAAAAAATTTAAAAGAATAGCTACTTCTCATAATAGTTTTTTAAATGATGAATGGGTACCACGTTTTTTGGATAAGATATCAGATTCATCTCAGATCAATGAAAGCAATTTAAATAATATATTGAGCCATGCCATTGAAAATGATAGTAACTCCTTTATAAATAGACCATTTACACTGAGCGAATTGTACATATCTCTAAAAAGTAGGAAAGATACAACACCAGGTTTGGATAATATACCATACATTTTAATTAAGAAACTACACCCTTATGTTTTAGAAATACTTTTAAATATTTATAATAGGTTATGGAATAGTTTAGTTATACCAGAGTCATGGAAAACTCAATGTGTCATTCCCATCTTAAAACCAAATAAATCTGCTAATAACCCATCCTCATATAGACCTATTTCTCTATCATCATGTTTGGGTAAACTTTTCGAGAATATGCTAAAACTGCGGTTAGATTATTTTGCTGAATCACAACAAAAGTTACCAGATATTCAATTCGGATTCAGAAGAGGCAAAAGTTGTTCTGGAAGCTTTGTATCCTTTATACACGATTTAAAAAAGGCAAAACTTAGTCACTGTAATGTTATAAGTGTATTTTTAGATGTAAAAGGTGCCTTTGATAATTTAAACATTGAACCATTAATTAAGGTTTTACAAGAAATGGGATTTCCGATGAAAACTTTAAAATGGATTTTTAAATTTTTAAATAATAGAACAGTTTATGTTAGATATAATAATAAATTATATGGGCCCAAACAGGCCAATAAAGGCACAATGCAAGGTGCTACACTCTCGCCGTCATTGTACAACTTTTATACATCTCAAATCCATAATTTTGTAAATATACCTGGAGTAAAGATTTTGCAATTTGCCGATGACTTGCTTTTGTATAGTGTAAATCAAAACTTAAATATGGCAGTTAATCATATAAACAGTGCATTACATCAATTACAACATTATTATAATAATATTTTAAAATTAGAAATCAGTACAGAGAAAAGTTCAGTGTTAATATTTAGTAAAGATCAATCCATAGAGCCTGTTAACATTACTTATAATAACAACATAATTCCTATTGTGAATCATCACAAATTTTTAGGGGTTATAATAGACCATAAACTTAAATTTGATAAACACATAAATTACATATGTCAGAATGCCATGAAGAGCATAAATATAATGAGAAGTTTAGCAGGAACATTTTGGGGCTCTGACCCAAAAACTCTTAACATGTTATACAAAAGCATAGTCAGAAGTCATTTTGATTATAGTTCGTTAGCTTACATGAATGCAAACACAACATTACTAAGAAAATTGGATGTTATACAGAATATGGGTTTGAGAATTATAAGTGGAGCCATGCGCACCACTCCTATTGTGTCCATGGAAGTTGAAATTTCATACCTCCACTGTCCTTGCGCCGCCTACAACTGGCTGAGAGATTTTGTCTTAAGGAATTGTCTTGTGATGATAATTTTATTGTTGATAAAATTTTACATTCTACAGAAATTGTACAGTCAGCTGCAACATCCAACATCACACCTAATAACCTCATTTCTGCTTCCTTACCTGAAATATCAATATTAATGTTATCAACAAAAAATCTTACCAAAAATATGTATACTAGTAAAAAGTGGCCAATTTACCAATACCCATATGAAACTATTCTTAACTATATTGATGTTAAGTGTCATTTAAATTCTGTTACAAATAAGTTTGAATTTTTACAATTTTTACAACATAAAAGGGATTTTTACACATTATATACTGATGGTTCCAAAAGTGAGCATGTTAAAGCTGCCTACTATGACCCACAAATGAAAGTAAGTAAATGTTTTAAAATCCTAATACAATACAAAACATAATTGCAGTATTTTTACAGCAGACGCTTGGGCAGTATTAGCTGCTTTAACTTATATACATACCAGTGTAAATAATGTAAATATTTTAATTATAAGTGATTCTAAAAGTGTTCTATGTTCTATATGTAATAATACTTTTTCCTATAAACAAAATTATATTGTGTTTAGAATAAGATATATGTTATCAAAGCTGATAGAAAAGAAAATAGAATTTGTATGGGTTCCCTCCCACAGTGGCATACTGGGAAATGAAGTAGTAGACCAGGTCACCCGTAGAGACCATGATGTGGATCTTCTAGACAGTTTTAAAGTGCCTTTTACCGACTTCTATCAACAATTTAAATCTTCAAAAAAAATGTCATGGACAGAATATTGGAAGACTGTCGCAGCTGAAAAGGGAAGATGGTACGCGGATATTCAAAGGGACTTACCAACAACACCATGGTACTATAGATTTGAGTACGTTAACAGGAAGTTCATAGTTTGCATCAACCGCTTGCGATCAGGCCATTGCCTAGTTGCGGCGCATCTCCACAGAATGAATATTTTGGACGATAGTAGATGTAGACATTGTTTTGGAGATGACGAGAACATTAATCATCTGATGTTTGAGTGTCCAACGTTTGCCATACAAGGTTGTTGTTAGACAATGCGATTAGTGGCATAGCAGAAGAAAACTCACTAAGTGTCCCCCGCCACATTAAAGGATTATTAAAAAATTCTGTTTATTTTGTTCCCATTTTTAAATATATTGTCAATACTGTTGGAAAGGTTTAGATCTTTGGTTTAGATAAACACATTGTGTAATTTATAGGTTATATTTAATGTCATTTTGTAAAATGTTATTCTTCTCCTACTTCAGTTAATAATGTCTTATATGTCAAAACTCAAAATGTATCCGACTGAAGGACTTTGTATCCATGGTCATGAATAAATTAAAAAAAAAAATATATATATTTTCTTCAACAAGTCTTAAAACACTTGTATTCAAAAATAAAACCAAGTAAAAAAATTGTGCTGTCATATGTCAAAGCAATGAAAATAATTGTCAATTTTTATTGAAATCAATTTGCTTTGTGTTGTTCGGTTCCTAAATGTAGTTTTAATATAAAAAATTGCTTTATTTATCAAGATAATGTGTTACAATGGCCTCAGTAAAAGTAGCCGTGAGGGTTCGCCCGTTCAATCAAAGGTAAGATATTTCTGACTTACAAAATTTGATTTATTCTTGGACTAATTTTGGACGTGTTATCAGATATCATAATTTTAAATGATAAAGGAATATATAGTGAATAATATTCAAATTACCAGATAAATGTAATAATGTGTATCATGTTTCTATCATACTCCACATTGAACAAGTTGAGTTGACGAAATGCGTAACTGCTTTTTTGAAAGTACAAAAAAAGCATGATGTCACGAAGAGCGGTAATGACTTTCACGGTTGGATTGTATTTAGTGCATGAACCGTACTCCATCATATCATTAAAATGAAAGTTCCAAAAAAAAATAAAACTCTTCGACCTACTTACACTTTTTACAAATTCTCAACTGTTATACAAAACTGTCTAACATGAACCTATCCAATTCATAATGATATAAAATGATGATTGATGAACTTGCAGTTCTTGTAGGTTTGAGCCCTTAAGTTCATGATGTTTACTTGTGGAACCTTGTTCTAACTGGATTTATTAGTTTCATTGTTTACATACATAATTAAGTAATTTTTTGTTTGTAAATATGGAACAAAACAATCACTGTGCAAACAATATAATAAATAAATAAATACTAAAATCTGCTAAAACTTTTTGTTATTTTAACGGTATTATTGTCTTTAGTAAAGTATCAAATTCTGACTCTGCAAATAATTTGTCTGATAGCGAGTTAACTAAATTGTGGTATATTTCAGTAAACCTCTGCTCAACTAACACTTACTGATCTTTTACATTTTATATACATTTTTTTAAATACTTTAGGAGTAATGAATTCTGCTTTTTATAAATTTTATTATTCTTCTGCAAGGCAATGTTTTTGGCTATAACAAAATGTATAATACATGTAAAGACTTTTTTCTTCAGGTACCATTATCTATTATTCACAATTTTGATTACCAGTTATTACAGATAATTACAGTTAAAAGTAACTACTACACAGCCCAGTGGTCCGTCAGTTTTCTTAACTGGATTTATAAATAAATAAATTAAGACTAATACATGGTACATAATACATGCATACAACACAAATACTTATGTGCATAATTGCTTATGCTGCATGTTACATATTCAATTAACGATACCAAAAAGTTTAAGATGACTATAAAAAATTTAACAAATCACAATTTCTTCTAAAACACAAAGTATAAAGCGTACAAAACTTATTGCTAAATAAAAAGGTTTATGAAAAACTAATAACTATGTACACTTCATTACCCCCATTTTGCCTTGTATTGGCCATGTAAAACTTCCCACTTGATCTCAAGGTCTCTCTCATATGAGTGATAAAGTCAAACTACATCTGTGCAGCACTATATTTTAAATATTTCTAAGTGTGAAAAGATTATATTCAAACAAATTTGATGACAACACATTTTTTGCAGAGAAAAGGACATGAATGCAAAACTCATAGTGCAGATGGATGGGAAGAAAACGAGACTTCTTACAGTAAAAGTAAGTAGTAGATATGATATACTAAATTCTTTTGTAAAAACTATAACCTGACTATGTAAACTATAAAGCCTATGTTACCCGGGCTATTATTAGGATTCTTTTGACACCTCATTCACTAAAATCGGATCAGTAGTTTAGGAGCTAGGGTAGAACAAACACATTTGTAACATACGTACATACATTGACTGCCAAAATCATTACATATCTTGGCTTCGCCTTAGTTGTGTGAAAATAAGGAACACTTCATTCTTAATACAAGAGTCTTTTACCCAAGCCACGATATGGGAGTTGGGATGGAAGTTTATTTTTTTCGCAGGTGTACTTTATTGCAATGTGTGTATTTGCTTCTCCATGGCAATTATATTATTATTTTGTATACATGTTGTATTTTAAGACCTATTTGATAAACTTTATAACATACGTCAAATTGTAACAGAATAGCAAAGAACAGAATGACGCCACCCGGGAGAAGTACAAGGACTTCACGTTTGACTACTCCTACTGGTCCTATGACCACAACGACCCACACTATGCCTCGCAGGAGCAGGTGAGTTGTTTCTTTAATTTAAGTACCCGGGTAACCGAACTTTGCTCAGAGTTCTGATAAATTAAAAAAAAATAAAAAGTATCACAAAAGTATTTATGTGACCGGGATTCGACCCACCACATTTCGAAGTTTCGAACAACGCAAATATTATAAATACGCATAACAAACTGCCATTCGGCCTGACATAATAGAGTCGAAATTATTGATATATTGTTGCACAAAGACAGAAAAAATATTAATAGCTTAAAAATGCCCAGTTTCCTAGGAAAAAGAAATAGCTAGATCGATTTATATCTCCCAAAACTCCCTGCATACTGAATTTCATAGTAATACTTGCAGCCGTTTTCGAGAAACCGATTATATAAATATAAGATTTTAAAGTATAATGGCCAATTTCTTCACTCGTAGTTATCCTACGATTAGAGTTATCCGTTAGTTAACGTTAGTTAACTGGAGATTTCGTTTTATTTACACCAGTTTAAGAAATAACCTCCGAATATTTTTGCCCTAAGGATAAATATTGGGCTGACTATACCTGGCAGTTAACTTACTGATGTCAGTGTGTGCGTAAAAACTCTACAGTGTAGAGTTTATATTATGGCACTGTACATGTTTGTACAACGATTCTTCGAATGTCAAATATAAAATGAATAATATTTCCTTCCCACTTGTGAAAATTTTGATTGTTTTAAACAAATAGAGGTGAATATATATATATATTAGGGTGGCCCAAAAAAACCGTCAATTTTTTTTTTCTTTTCGATCTCCCATGAAAATTGGTCGGAAAAAATAAAAAAAAAAAATGAAAAAAAATTTGAAAAAAACTAGATAATTAAGCGTAAACAAATAATAAGTAACAGTAAAATTGATAATCCGACTTTAGACAGGCAGTATATTTTGTTTACATCCATTCAATCTAAGCCTGAACACATCGATTAAATTCTCCCCAATTAATGTGTCATTGTATTTCTTTACTGCGCGGTTAAGAGGTGACACTTAAATTGATAGCATTATAGTGTGCTATTGTCTCTTTGTTTACGTTTAGATCAAATTAGATCGGCAGGTCTAAAATGGCCACATTAAGTGAATCGTACTATGAAACATCACTTTTGAAGGAGTTGCTCTTGCAGTAACAGGTAACTTCTAACGATTCTCTTAATTGACAAAATTCTTATTATGTGTACCATTTTACGCATTTCTATTAAAAATGTCAAAAAAGAATTGAGAAGTTACTGTAAGAGCAACTCGTTCAAAAGTTGATGTTCCATAGCACGATTCACTTAATGTGGCCATTTTTGACCTGCTGAAGTCTCAACAGAGTATACGACACGATGAGATCGTAAAACTACGTTTACTGCATAGCAAATGATACAATGTCGTGAATTTGATCAGCGATTAGCTGCTCATTGCTCAGTATCTTGTTTCATCGAATTATTTCTAATCACCGTAAAGACTAGACAAGTCGTTCGCGTTAGGATAAAGCACATTGCTTAGGTTTCCGTAATTGCATATAGCTTCTTAGTTCCTGATAATGTGACTTAATTCGATAACTCATCAACTCTAAAGGCCTCCACAGACGAGAGGCCGATCGTTTCAGTTAGAACTGACGTCAGTTCGGCCTGAACGGTTTCGAGCACATACACGGAAGAAATCGCATCCGACCCAACTGACGTCAGTTCGGCCTGAACGGATTCGAGCACATAGACGGAAATAATCGCATCCGACCCAACTGACGTCAGTTCGGCCTGAACGGTTTCGAGCACACACACGGCAAAATCGCATCAGTTCGTTCTGGTTTGCCGCGATAGCTACGGTCGTGTTTAATAATTAAACACCGCGAAAACTCACTACGCTTGTACACGATACACGGCCGCGGCCGCGAACTGAAGCGATTTGTCACACATGGTCCGTTCAGTCCAGAATTAATGTTGCCAACTTAGTTATTTTACAAAGTTTTACTACTAAATTAAGTATTTTATTACCTCCTTAGAAGGAATTTAGTTGTTAATAGTGTTTTAGTCGGAAAGAGCCAGACAGTAATCATATGCATAATGGTCTAGGTTAAGTACAAAAAAAAATGCACCTTATCATAATAATACATTCGTCCGTAATTTGCTTAAAACTACCTGTTTAATTACTATATACGTAATATTTCCTAATATATTTTAATTTAACGGTAAAATTTATAGTAAAATTCAATATAATATTTTTTTAGTAAGTTTAACAAAACCTAAAATGCCGTGGTTTTTTGGGTGGTTTACGGATTCCTAAGTTTAGTAGCTTTTTTTATAGTTTTCAGTATTCTTTTAGTAGTTTTTAGTAGTTATCGACGCGAGTATAGTAGTTTCGCAGAAACAGAGCTGGCAACACTGGAACGAATCGCTTCAGTCCATCCGGCCGACTGATGCGATCTTGAAATTGCGCACAGACTAGACGGTACGATTTTGCATTCGTTCAGGCCGAACTGAAGGAAAACCGGACCGTGTATGGGACCCCTTAAGACTTGTTTGTTGTCTCTTTTTCGTATACTTTTGTCTCTTGTCTTTTACAATATTAAGGCGTCAGTTGGTCGCCGACTGCACGAAGCAGCAGCAGATGACGTGTCGTCGCGACACCACTGGTTTCTATGTATTTGTATGAAATGCGTCGTTAATTTCGTGCTGTACGTACGTCGTACGTACGTTCGTACAGAGGGAATTTCATAGAAATCAGCAGTGTCGTGACGACACGTCGTCGTCTGCTGCTTCGTATAGTCTGCTACCGACTCGTACCTTTAGTTTTTTCTGTCACGACCACAAAAAACTCTCGGCTTAAATAAAAGGGCTTAGGCAGAGACAATATTATAAAGGTCGAAAGTAGTTAGAAGGGCCCATGCGTGTACTAAACCGAAACTAAAGAATCTTTTGTATTGACTCCGATAAGAGGTTAAAAACCTCCACTTCGTGACCTTTACGTCTTAGAAACTTTGTGTTAGATTGTGATTTGTGACGCTTTTGTTGCTAACACGGATAAGGTTTATAGTGATAGTGATAGTCACGTTATGTAATGGTAACTACAAAACATTCGCAATATTTAATCGCAGCTAATTATTGTATGTAATAACAAACAATGGTCTGTCACGCACCTCGAGCCTTTAAAATCATTTTGCGATAACTACACGGTGTAATAAGCAGCAAAATGTACAAAAACTTAAATATGTGTAGTCGAAAGAAGATGGTTGATAAGTAACTTTCTTTTACAAATCTTCGTCGCTTTCTCAAGTCTACATAAATTATGACATTTTTGTAGAAAATAGCAACCAGATTATAATAACCTTGCCAAAAACGTTTTTCATTCAGTTTACACATTCGTTACTGTGTTGCCGACGCCGCGCCGTGTGTAACCAGCTTTATTTGCCTGCTTCAACAAAAGTCAAGGTCGTCCGCCGTGCAAACCTTTCCCATCATTTTATTGTTCCGATTCTACAGACACAAATTATCTAATTTATACGTCATACATACATATTTGGAATATTCCAATTTTGTAAAATTTTTATATGAATAGTGGATAAGTATTACATTTATGACCCATGACTCACGAGCAATTTTCAAAGAAATGCAAACATTTGGACAGAATGTATTACTGACGGCTCTTTCATTTACTTGTGACCTAGCGACCCGCCCCGGCTTCGCACGGGAGCAATGTATTATACTAAACTTAGGCCTTTTCATCCGTTTTGGATGATTTTATACAGTATTCTCCGAGCGAAGTAACCACTCTTGAAATACTGTAGTGCCTGGGACAGTCGGTTTTTTAAATATTGTATGGTTGCCCAAGCACATACGGCATTCTCACAACACAGTCAGCCTAGTCCAGAGGAATGACTGGTCAATACGTCTGGGGCCAACCATGTGCGGGTTTCCTGACGATGTTCCTTTACCGTTAGAGCGTCTGTATAATGTACCTACTCGAGATCTGAAAAAGTCTCATTGGTACACGGCACAACCTGGGAATCGAAGCTGCGCTCACTCGAGTGCGAATCCAACGGCCACCCACACACACCCACTAGGCCATGTATTATACAATATAATATACGTATGTATGTATAAATCCTCCTCTATATATATCTGACATTGCAATAAAATTCGTCAAAAGTAGGTCATTAAAAAATCTAAGTGAACAGGAAAAGAAGCGACTTGCTTTCAATTATATGTAAAGTTTTGGCAAGCCCTTGTTCTTACTCTCTGACTCTGACTTTTAATGTACTCCTTGCCTTTTTGGGACTTATAACTGCTGCAATATTTCGCAACCTGCACCGTTCCATGCGGCAAAACTTACATCCTCATCATCTCGATGAGTGGTAGTCCTCCACTGTGCGCTTTTCCCGGAGTTTTCTGCCGCGCACAATAAAACTCCGACGACCAGAAACAAACCTTCAAACCTTCAAGAAAATACCATACACTCCTTTTTAAAAGGCCGGCAACGCACTTACGGCTTCTCCGGTGTTGCACCGTCCTTGGGCGATGGTTATCGCTTTCCGTCAGGTGATCCGTCTGCTCGTGTGCTCGTATTTCATAAAAAAAAAGTTATTAGGTCACTGCTCTTTGCTGTTTAGTTCTGAGTTCTGACGGAAGTGAAGTGAGCAAGGCGCGACGCAGCTACAGGCATACAAATATAATGCAAAACCTTTCCTCGAATTTGCGATAGGCTTTGAATAGAATTGAGGTCTCAAAGTGGTTCTCAGCTTTTATTTTATAAGACATTTTACTATTCTATAGTTCCATACATTTGTAAATTACAATAATTTATTTTATGGGCTAAGACATGTTCCAAAACCAGTGTCTGATATATTTCAAGCGTTATTTTAGCCTGAGCTAGGTGCTAGACTCCATGATCTACAATAGTAAAAGCAGTATAATCCATTTCTTTATCTAAATTCTAATAAGAACTGCTTCTGGTTCGAAGGCATAAACTTTAACGAGCCGACAGCTGTATTCATTTCCTTATCAGTTATCACATTACAATATTGGACAGTCATGCGACGAAAATTAATAGATTAGGTGTGGTGTGACTACGTGGTGGTTTAAGGCCCCCACAGACGAAAGGCCGATCGTTTCAGTTAGAACTGAAGTCAGTTCGGCCTGAACGGATTCGAGCACATACACGGAGAAAATAGCATCCGACCGAACTGACGTCAGTTCGGCCCTTAGATTAATAACACCTGGATAGTCTTCAAACAAACGCATCCTACAAAGTGAGGCAAGCAACAGGTAGATGTAGGCGTAAGCATTACATACCGACACGCACACAAACAAAACTTTAAAGTTGTGGAGTGTGTACTCTTAAAATTGGAATTATTTTATTTGTTTTTCTTAATATAGTTCGATGTAAAAATATAACTTTATATTTCATTTTAAACCATCTAAACACAATTTGTGTTCTTTACACCGGACCGAACCGGACATAACATTTCATACTTACATATGAAATGTTATGTCCGAAGCTTTTTTAATTATTTTCCGATGCATTGTGACACCCAATAACGACACAAACCGTCATAATGTTTTTAATAGTCGGAGATGTATGCACTAGCGCTTGACCTTGACAACTGACGGGTCGTTCGAACAAACTGAGCCGATATGGCTCAGTATGATTTACTTCACTTTTCATGCGCGTACTCGGTTTCTAGGCATTTTAGTCTAAGGTTCGGCCTGATCGGATTCGAGCACACACACGGAAAATTGCCACGAGCTTCGGTCGTGTTTTTAGGGTTCCGTAATACTTAAGGAACCCCTTATAATTTCATTCTGCCCGCCCGTCTGTCCGCCGCTCTCCTAGCTTCTGTAATAACTTTATGACAATAACTTTTGTAGTAATTCAAACAAAAACCTATTGTGCGTTGATAGTTACGGCACCCTCCTTAGACATGTCGTGACATGCTCTTGGTCAGTTTAGGCTATTATTTTATTTATTAATTGTATTTTGCTGCAATTGTAATCACGCTATCGACGAAACCGAATCATTGTGTCATACATTTTTCTCTTTGTTTTATAGTAATAGTCTTTAGATTTTATCAACCATAGTGGCTCTAAAGTTTTAAATACTTCAATGAACTTTAATAAATTTTTAGGGTTCCGTACCCAAAGGGTAAAAACGGGACCCTATTACTGTGATTTTGCTGAGAATTCTGTACTCAGTTATTATTATTATACCCATTTAAAATCTTAAAAATCAACATTATTGGAAATAAGGTACTAGGTTATTGTTCTTTAAGATTCGTGATCTTAAAAAACATAATTCAATCGTCAAGTCTTTGTTCGCTAAGGCGAGATCTTGTTAGATACTAAATGTTCCAGCAGTAAGGAAATATGAAAAAGTAGAGTAGCCTGTGATTTTTAAAGTTTTTTTTACATATCTCCACCACCACCACCGTTTTCGTGAAGTGCAATTTCTATGTGAAACTAACACAGGCAAATTAGTACAGCTTAGTAAAACGTAGGAAACTGAAAATCCTTTAAATTAGATCCGTCATACGAAGACAAATTATATGAAGCCCATATGTATGGTCGAAATTGGACCACTTTTGAGATATTCACCATTTTGATTTTTTCAGAAGTAAAACCCTCACCTGTTTGGGTTATAATAAAACACCTAAATGCTGCTTTTAATTCCCTCGCTAATTAACAGAAGTACAATTAACAATTCTAAGCATAATTTAAACTCGATAGATATTTAAGAAATTACTTTAATATTTTACTTACAAATCAACAGTAACATCTTACTAGTCATTTCACTTTGAACTTTCCGCGACCATAGGATGAAAACTACATAACTAAAAAAAAGAATACTGGTTTAAATAAACCGTTAGTTTGATACCTGCATATTATCTTTATTATATCTAAAAAATAATTACTTCCACGCAAAAACAGGAGCGTTGTTTTGCATTCGTTTTTTCTACTGACCGGTTAGGTTTGGTTAGTTTAATCGAATTAATTTTATTTATAAAAAAAGGATTTTGTTATTACCTCTATTCATTCGTCAAAACTCTCTAACCAGCCAGTAATTATTGGCTCCAAAACTACTTCTCAACTTTTTTTTAGGATTTTTTCAGATGTCATAGAGTTAAGATTCAGGAATAAGCCTTAGTTATACATTATTTTGAAGATAATTAAATGTAGTTGTTTTTAAACCAGTAGGTTTCTTAAGTTGTCATATTTGGCATTCTTTGATCGTAGAAGCTTAAAAGTGCAATAAGTACGACGAGTGATACAAAAGTAATGATATTTAATATGGAAATTTTGGTTAAAACAAAAATGTATTTCTCTACATAGTATCCTAGCAAGTCAATCATCTTTCCCCATCCTTCACTTTCCAAACCCATTATTCCCTTTGAAAAAAATTCTTTGCCTTGACCCTCCAAAAACGCCTCTGCAGCAGTCATCACCTCGCTATCGTCGGCAATTTTTTTGCCTCGGTGTTCCTTAAGCCGAGGAAAGTAGTAAAAGTCATTGGGAGCCAGGTCTGGCGAATAGGGGCGAAAGTAATCGAACACCCAGTTCGAGCAATTCGTATCCCGTTTCTTGAATGGCAGCCATTGCGACGGCGGCTTTGTGAGCCGGTGCGTTGTCTTGGTGAAACAACACTCCAGCTCGCAGTTTGCCTCGACTGTTTTCCTTGATGTCTTCCCGCAATTTTCTTATTTACTCTGCGTAGTAAAAGCCAGTAATATGGCTCCCTTTCCCAAGTATTCCACCATAATAATTCCTTCAGCGTCCCAAAAACGGATGCCATTACCTTTCCTGCCGAACTTGACATCTTGAATTTCTTCGGCGTCGGGGAAGAGGCTCGTTTCCAAGCCATTGACTGCTGTTTGGTTTCCGGATCAAAATGGTGGATCCAGGTCTCGTCCATGGTCGCGAAACGAGACAAAAAAAATTCCTGATCCGCTTGGAATTTTTCGAGATTCACCCTCAAAATGTCGATTCGTTTTACTTTTGCTTGTCGCTTAACATTATCGGGTTTTTTTTCATAATATTATGTGCTCTACAAATATCCGATTATCATAACTTTTGGATCACCCCTAGTGGCTAGTATGTTACTGTTGTTTCATAAGTAAGAATTCATTAAATATAAATAAATACAGGTTTAAATTGTGCTTAGATTTAATTATTGTACTTCTTACTACTTGAGCAATTGAAACCATATTCAGTGTTTTTATAAAATTGGCCACCTACTTCTACTGAAAAAATATAAAATGGTGAATATCTTTGAAACACTTTAATATGGGCCATACATATAGCGGATCTTCATCCGTCGGATCTCCATTTAACGGATTGACTACCTTCTACCAAATAACCTGTGTAAAAATGTGACAATAAATTCAGCAGTAGGTACAATAAAAAATGTCGAATAATTTCAATATTGTACGTCTAGAATACCTTATTATATTTACAAATATGTAATTTTTCACAATAGTAACCAAGATTCGAAAAATTTGAAAAATGTTAATTTAACGCCGGAAAATCCGGAGTTAAAAGAAAGTTTTCTAATTTCGAAGTATCTGGATTGCAATCACTACCGACCACATTATATGGCACACTGCTAGGACTGTCAATGTGAGGAAGGCTGTTGGCAGTGTTGGTCACCATGCTTGCCTTCTGTGGGTCAGTAGACTTCACGGGCCTTCGATGATTGTGAGTCTTAGCTCCACTTGCGCAGATCTGGGTTAAAGTTAACCGTGAGTTAAAATATCAAGCCTTGTCTTTCATATATACGATGAACGAGAGAGATAACATGATATTTAACCCAGGGTTAACTTTAACTCGGATCTGCACAAGTGGGCCTTAGGTACGCAGGTTTCCTCTCGACGTTTTCCTTTGCCGTTTGAGCGTACATAGTTTTCATTTAAGGAAAAAAATTCTCATTGGTGCAAGGCAAAACCCAAGAACCTGTACTTCCATAAGGCCACGGACACTGTACATTTTTGCTTCATTATAAATGTGTGATATTACTAACATTGGAAAATTTAATAAAGTGTAATAGAATGTGCAGTTTCATGTCTCGGAACCGGAAAAACCAGCTCGATCAATATTATGTGACACGTGACTTAAACGTGAGCTCTATAAAATAATGATTTATTAGGATATTGTTTGGGCTGGTACCGAATTCAAAAAAAATAATATTGTGTAGAGAAATAGTTAAAATTTTATTAAAGGGTTGCTCTCTTACAACAAACATGTTTTTTTTTTGTCGTTTTGTACGGAACCCACAATGCAATTGGCCTGTTTTTATTTATGTAATAGTACCTACCTTATTTAAACATTTAAATGTAGAGTAGCTAACTGTAAAGCTAGCGGTTAACTTTGGTTCAATTGAATAGGAGTAAGTGTTAAGAACCTAGCAGGTGGCCAGTTACAACGTTTTTGTCAAACCGAAAAGCTCAACACTGATCACTGAACACGCCGCGCTGTTAATAAAATCATTAACTGTTAAATTTAACAAGTTACGCTATTACGCATTACCATTTTACATTAACAGTTACGCATTAACAGGCTAATGAGGCTATATTGCCCGCGACTTCGTGCGTGCAACGGGAAACCGTGCATTTTACCACGATAAAAAGTAACCTATGTCCTTCCCCGTGGTCTACTTTATGTATGTGCCAAATTTCATCAAAATCGATCCAGTAGCGTCCAGACTCACCGTCAGAAATGCCGAAAGAAGTATTCGATGATCGATCACAAAACACAGTCACATTCACGTTTATCGAAGCTTCTTGGCGACAGTCTTTACACATATCTTCCGTAGATAATAGGTATTTACCTATGAAATTGCCGTTCTGCAGTACTGGCCATTTCAAAGCAAAATAATTTTTGTTTGGCTAAGAATTCTAATTTCAAATTAATTTTATTTTAAAAACATGGAATTCTTTTTCCAAAAGTAGTCATTTGTTTATTGATTAGTGTTACATTTTCATCGCATTTCAATCTTTTTCGTCATCATGGATACGTTAAAAATTCGAGTAATTATGGAATATGAGTACCGTCGTGGCAGCAACGCGGCACAAGCGACACGCAACATCAACGACGTTTACGGAGCTAACACTACAAACCAACGCACCACCTGTTATTGGTTTGCTCACTTCCGTTCTGGAAATTTCGACCTGAAAAATGAACCTCGCGGTCGTCCGAAGACTTTGGTCAAGAATGACGAATTAAAGGCGATTGTGGAAGCTGATGATACACAATCTACGGCTGATTAGCAGCAGCTTTCCGACGTTAGCGTCAAAACAATATTGGTCCATTTGCGTCAAATTGGCAAGGTAAAAAAGCTTGACAAATGGGTGCCCCACGAACTCAATGATCGCCAGCGCGAAGTACGCGTCGAGACGTGCCTTGCACTGCTCAACAGACGCACATATGAAGGAATTTTGAACCGCATTGTTACCTGCGATGAAAAATGGATTCTGTTTGATAACAGCAAGCGCTCAGCAAGTTGGTTGGATCCTGGTTCAGCACCTAAACAATGTCCTAAACGAAAACTTACCCCTAGAAAAGTGATGGTCACTGTTTAGTGGTCTAGCGCCGGAGTGATTCATCACAGCTTCTTACTAAACGGGGTGAGCATTACTGCAGATGTGTACTGTGAAGAACTGAACACAATGATGGAGAAGCTGGCACATCTCCAAACAGCATTGATCAATCGCTCGTCTCCGCTGCTCCTGCGCGACAACGCGCGACCTCATACTGCACAGCAGACGGTCTCCAAGTTGCAAGAACTGGGGTTGGAAGCTCTCCGTAATCCGCCCTACTCACCAGACCTTGCGCCTACAGACTACTACTTTTTCCAGAATTTGGATAACTTCTTGGCGGGAAAAAATTCAATACCCGAGAGGCAGTACAAAATGCCTTTGAAGAATTTGTTGCCTCCCGTCCAGCTGATTTCTTTAAGAAGGGCATCAATAAACTGCCACTGCGTTGGCAAAGATGCATTGATTGCATGGGTGATTACTTCGATTAATACAAATAAAAAATACATGAAATAAATTCGTTTAAATTTTTTCATACAAAATGGCAATTTCATAGGTAAAGACCTAATATTTTCAAATTATTAAATCTATATTCGAATAGTTTACTTCATCGTGCTGAATGCTGATATTAGTTTAGTAGATACAGAAGAGCGGACAAGGTCGCGCCATTGTTGCTGTCCACTGACGGCTGTAGGCCGGAGCGTGCGTCCGGCCTGCAGTGTAAATGTTTCTAATGTGCCTGGATTAGATGCTACAACTCGCTATAAAGAAGAGGACTTAGACAAATTAAGTCTACATAATATGATTAGTTGACATATGGTATGTAGACTTCCAATTGTCTCAGTTCCTCTTCCTATTTGAACATTAAATTATCATCATCAACTTTTACCGTTCTCGTCTACCGTCCTTATCTACCTACCTCATCTACCGTCATCATCTACCTACCTCATCTAAATACCTCATCTACCTACCTCATCTACCGACCTCATCTACCGTCCTCATCTACCTACCTCATCAACCGTCCTCATCTACCTACTTCATTTGCCGTCCTCATTTACCTACCTCATCTACCGTCCTCACCTACCTACCTCATCTACCGTCCTCATCTACCTACCTCATCAACCGTCCTCTGCATCTACCTACCTCATCTACCGTCCTCATCTACCGTCCTCATCTACCTACCTCATCTACCGTCCTCTGCATCTACCTACCTCATCTACCGTCCACATCTACCTACATCATCTACCGTCCTCATCTACCGACCTCATCTACCTACCTCATCTACCGTCCTCTGCATCTACCTACCTCATCTACCGTCCACATCTACCTACATCATCTACCGTCCTCATCTACCATCCTTATCTACCGTCCTTATCTACTGTCAACCTCTACCGTTAACCCCTAGTACCGACTGCCGAGCGTGATAATCGGTGTTTCCGATGGCACAGTTAAATAGGCTATTTTTAGCGCATGTATTTTAAGAAATTTGTCGCTGACACCTCTCAAGCAATTAGGTCACGTAAACGGTAAAATTAGGTAAAAGTATTGATGGTTTTGCTAAATAGCACAACGATTCTCAAACACGATGCGTGTGATACTATAAATAGAAGGCGAGAGACTCTTGTGTTATTCTAAATCTACAGTTGCTTCTAAGCCCATGACTTAGACCAGGGGTTCCCAAATTTATTTTAGCTGTGACGCCCTTGGGAATGTGCTTCTTTTGGGGAGTCTTTCTCCTCTACTAGAACTAAACATTATTATTTTAGTACGAAGAAAATTAATAAAACATAATATGATACTTATATTTTTTTGTTGGCTGACTATAATACTGAGATGTGTTTGCTTTTCAAAGCGTATTTTCCCAAAACGAGGTTCAAGTTAAGAAATCGATCTCTAAATCTATCACGACGCGCGTAGTTAAGGCCCCGACGTGTTGTTTAGGAGTCCCTGGCTTAGGCTATATGATCCGGAATCCGAAAGGCCGGAGAAAATTCAGAACGCTGAAAATAGAACTCTGTGCTAACAAAAAATAGAGTTTAAAATAGAAGTTTCGAGTGTCGAGCTGTCATGTATGACATAGACATTTCACTGGACACTTGTGTATTCGATTTTATAAGTCCGGAGTTTTATTTTCAATGCTCTGAATTTTCGACTGCCTTCCGGTTTCCGGATCATATAGGCCCTTAGAGAGTTATGCCCTCTTAGCACATTTCGCAGTAATAAGACCAAGAGAGCATAGAAGGTGTAAAAAAGCGACACACTAGACTGCTCTCACTCGTATATTCCGTCATACACGACCCATATTTACCTTCTTACTTGAAAGAAAAATTTCTATTTCGATGAGCAGAAATCATGGATTTATGGTCAGTTTCAAATCTTCTTTTGAAAATGCCCGGACATCACTCAAAATACTACAGCTCATCCTTTGCAATCACCGGGATAAAACTTTGGAACGCTTTACCAATAGACATAAAAGAGACAATAACACTCACTCGGTATAAAGCATTGGTCAAAGGAACACTTTCCTAATGATTAACACAAATTAAATTGTTTTTAGTTGTTATTGTTCCATCCTTATGATGTTATGTTCTTACTTATTATAATATGTATGTATAATATTATTATTGTATGTATGTATCTGTTTATATATTATACCAAAATATGTATGCTAACAGATGATAGCCAACTTATTTTGCACATTCACGTATATCTAACATTATTACTGTCCTCCACCCGTGGTTGCCGGGAAGAAATAACTAAACAGTACGAGGGCGGCACTGAATATTTCGGGAATCAAGGAAGTGACACAATATTACTATTTAAAAATGTATTTATTGTTTTTCGAAGTATTCTCCGCGAAATTTGACATATTTTTCCATACGATGGAACCCCAATCATTGAAGCAACCATTCCATTCGGAAGTTGAGGTCTCCAAAATGGCCGTTTTGTAGGCGTCCACAGCTTCTTCAGGTGATGAAAATCTCTGACCACGCAATTTATTCTTTATTTTAGGGAAAGTATAGAAATAATTAGGGCTTAGGTCGGGGCTGTACGGCGGATGGTCTAATAATTCTATGATTTCTTGCTCTAAAAACTCATTTGTTCTGTGCGCGGTGTGAGAACTCGCATTGTCGTGATGGAGGATGATGCGGCGGTTGCAGTTCTCTTTACGGAGTTCAGAAACGACCTGTGGCAAACAAATGTTAGCATACCATTCTGCATTAACCGTTCTTTGTCCCTCAAGAGGAATAGTCGCAACATGGCCGGTTTTGGAGACAAACGTGGCCACCATTTTTTTTGCAACACTCCGTGAACGAACAATTTTTGTTGGCTTTAACTCATTTTCGAACACCCAAACTCGTGACTGGTTTTTTGTTTCGGGTTCATACGCGTATATCCAGGATTCGTCACCTGATACGATGTTGTATACAGCATTTGAGGATCCTGCGTGGAATCTTTCGAGAGTTCTGACGCACCAAGTAACGCGAGCCGCTTTTTGCTCTTCACAGAGCAAATGCGGTTATCCATCGGGAAAACAACTTTTTTACACCTAATTGTTCATGCAAGATTATTTGTATTTGACTCATGCCAATGTCTAAAGTTGCCTGAATTTCGCGGTATGTCACATGTCGATCTTCCTCAATCAGCTTACGCACAGCATCAACGTTTTCTTGGGTGACTGCAGTTTTTGGACGACCTTGACGGGGATCATCACTGAGCTTGACACGTCCACGTTGAAATTCAGCAAACCAGCGATAAATTGTGGTTTTGGATAGGGATTCATCATCAAATGCAGAAATCATCCGGTCAACACACTGTTTTTGTGTTAAACCACTTCGAAAGTCATAATAAATCATCGCTCTAGAATTTTCTCGAGTCAATTCCATTTTCTCAACGACTAAACAAGTTTGACAAGACCTTGTGACAAGACCGAGAATCTTTTTTTAAATAAATAAACGGTATTCTATTTTTAAAACCAAGGAGTTTTAAATTAAAAAGATTTTAATATGACAGGAACAGTGGAAATATTCCATTCCCGATACTTTTAGTGCAGCCCTTGTAGTAAGGCCGCCATTGTGTTCTACACTGTTTAATAGTATAGATTGTAGTTCAATTTCAAATTGTAAAAATATGTGTGCACAGTAAAGAGTACTTCATTCGTTCTTCACCGTTCCAACGATTGTGTCGCGCTTTGACGTGTCACTGTAAACTGTCAACTGTCTCGTGAGTCGTGTTCAGTCATGTCTCCCGCCCGCGCCAGGCCGACTGATCGTTACATACATGAAGCTACGGCGCAGTGGGCGACAGACGCGCTAGCGGTAGGCGGCTACACATTCAAATCCGACGAAGCGATGTCGATACCTTGAACTTATGTGAATCATGATTTTCGCAAACGCTTCAACACTGTATGCGGCATTTTGTCCCCATTTTGCTTTGTATTGAAGTATGTTTTAGGTGAATCTGACAGAGAGTCAGCGATTCTATGTAGGGTAAAAGCCGGATAGTTGACTTGGTAGGATACTTGCTTGACTCGGTTCTAATTCGCTAATTCGCTATGTTAGGAATGTTTTTTAATTTTTGCGGTAGGTTTTTAAAAATGAGTGGTAACTATCCGGCTTTTACCCAAAAGCATGTAGTGCAAGTCCTACGATAAAGACAAGCCAAAGGATAAAATACTAGATGCGGCTAACGCACAACAAGCAAATCCTGCGGTAACCGTACATTTTACCGTAAAAAGTAGCCTATATAGCCCCGTGATCTAATCTATGTCTGTGCCAAACTTCATAAAAATCGGTCGGTCCAGTTGTTTCGTAGCCTATTTATTCAATGTAAACAAACAGAGAAACAAATATTTCCTCTTTATAACATTAGTGTAGAAGAGTAGATAATTAGGTAGTAGTTAAATACATTTTATCGATTGTTTTTTCAAAAAATAATTTTTTTTAGCCTATGACAGGAATGGTGAACCTTTACGTATTAACGTGCCATTTTTCTAAAGAAATGCTTAATGAGGTTATAGATGTGCCATCAAATAATTTTTCTTTGTGATTCAGAGGCGTGTTTAAAGATTTGGCGCCCCGGGTCATTTAAATATGCCGCACATTTAGTAGTGACGGATTCAACTATCAAAAACTTATGTTCATTTTACAAGTTAAAATCTAATTATACCTTAAAACCTATCTGAAAAACTGTATACTTCGGAAAACACATTAAAATCCATAGCTAAAACCGAAGGTCGATACTAATTAATATAATATTGTCTTTATGTTAAATGCGGTCGAGCGAGCAAACAATTTTTTCTATTTTATCTGTCCAAACCTGTTTAAACTTACACTACACTCGGAAAAATACACTTATATCAATAGCCTAAAACTGAACGTCAGTACTAATTATTACAATATGTCTTTACGTCAAACATTTTACAGTTTAAAGTCTGTTCAAACTTTAAACCCTGAAAGACGGTGAACTTCGGAAAATACAATTAAATCAACTGGCTGAAACAGAATATCAGTACTAAATGATATTATAATACTTTATGTTAAACGCGAAGCGAGCGATCATTTATTTTTCAGATTTCACAGATTAAATATGTTCAAATTTTAAATTCTAAAAGACTGCACATTAAAAGAAAACATTTCGGTTTAGAGGTAGGTAACAGAGGCGGTCGAAGCAAGCGAGAAAACTTTAGCTTATAATAGAAAATAAAAATTAAGAAAACCTTATCTGAAAGTCTGTACACTTAAGAAAACTGTAAATATACAGTATGTATCAACTAGACTTCGAGGCGGTCCTTTATTTTATTTTTTACTTACTATAAGCACGAAACTCTTCATTTACTACAAAAAAGGGACATGTTGCAAAAAAATATTCATTTTGTAATTTAAAATAAAGTAAAATGTGTGACTTCTGTTGATGCAAATATGTGACAATTAACAGAATACGTTAGGTTAGTCATATATGATAATATTACCTACTTCACACTTTTTTCTTAGAACACAAGTAGGTACTCATATCATTTTGTGATTATAGTGACGTGCCCAGAATATTATGTCGCGTGCCATAGGTTCACCATCCCTGGCCTATGACGTCCCACTGCTCGGCAAAGACCTACCTAGGGTCTTTGCCGGGGTCTTCTACTTATCTCGTTCCTGCGCCACCGTAGTGGCCTACGGCATAAGTAGAAGCCTGGCTGGTATCCAGCTCGTCGTGCCATCTTTTCTTAGACCGGCCACGGCGGCGTCGTCTATCTTCGGCTACCTATTCAGTGCTTATTTTTGCCCAGCGGTCAGGATGCATTCGGCTGATATGACCCGCCCAATCCTCTTTTAGTTTAGCAGCCTTGATGCCTATGTCGCGGTCGTTGATACCCGTTTAAGAGCGCAGATTATTCGATCGGATATAATCTTTTACAATCTTTTAAAATCTTTTACTTAGCAATAAGTCAAAGCGAGTGAGACTTGTGATCTAATTTTCATTTATCTTAAACGTTATTAAGATTATAACACCGTCCGAATTACCGAAACTATTATTAAGCAGTCGCTAGAAGCTCAATTCTCGTATTCAAAGTAGACTTTCATTGTACTTTGATTGTATTACAAGTGAAGCGACTTGTTATCATAAACAGATTTTGTGACGTTTGGACCAAAACAGTGCGTTTGACGCTGCTTTAACGTCTACGAGAATACCAGTCTGGCAGTTTTAGCATATATTTAGCAGAATTGACCCTTTGTTTTGCAATATTGCGTTTCACTATCGATTGTGTAGACTGTAGAGTGTAGACTCTAGTGAGTAGTGACTCACCGATTCTGTCTAAACGACTTTGGAGCTTGAACTCTTGTCGCTTTGTTGATGTGTCAATAGGCTAGATTAATTTTTTTTTAATTATTTATAAATGAATAGTACTCTTAAATATGAGTAACTTCTCAGAAGAAACAGTATATCAAAAGTCAATATATTCAAAGGTACAGCGTTTTGTATAAAAAATTTCGTAAGTCTCGTGAAAACGCTCCATACTAAAGTCGCACCTAGCTGTGACGTCACGCCTAGGTTAAACTGTATGAAGTATAAGGCCGTAGGAACATAATATTTGTAAATATCTCCGATATTTGTGCGTTTAAGTTCATACTTATCTTATTGAATGTTTTTGTATATGATATAAGTAAACTGATGATGTAGGTTTTGTTTACTAATTAAGCAAAAAAATAAACTTTTTTGTAATTTTTAGATGTATCTAATTAATAATCTATACACATAAAATATTATATTTTATAATGCCTCAATATTTCTGAGTATATTAATGAAACTAAATATTTTAGATGTACTCATCTCCCCTATAGAATGTATCACCACTCGATAACTTTATATTAGTAGTTCGTAAAGCCGAAATATTGCCAGTGCCTCTTGTAGGAAGCAATCTTCATGAATTATCCAAGACAAACTCATTAAAATTCTTTGCATATATGGCAGTAATTTTAGTTTATTCTTGCTTCACGGTCTTTAATCATCTTTTTTCCTAAAAATCGTTACAATATAATATTATAAATATGAAAGTGAGATTACTGTAACTGTAAGTGCTAACTTACTCCGTTAAACAAACCATTAAACCTCTCTACACAGTGACTGACAACAACGATGACTTAGGCCCGTATTAATAAAGCGTTCTTATCTCTAAGACAATTCTCAAGAAAGTACTTAAGACGTTGTTTTAATTAATAGACCGTACTTAAGTACAGCTGTAGGTACGGCGTATCAAGTGAGTGCGAACGTATTAATAAACGAGACTCGTTACTCAAGTACACTGTCATTGCTGTCAAACCTTGACTTGAGAACGACTTGCTTGGGAATTGGGATACAGTACATTATTATTTGTGGTGTTTTTGGGTGTGTTACAATTATGTAAATTAAAATCTAAATATTTATGATTTTAACAAACTCAGAATTTACACTACATACTCAACACAAAATAAAGTTATAAAAAAAATGCTATGTTGATACATGATTGATACTTATTCTTCTTTTTTGTGGTAATCGCGGTTGCAAAGGTTTTGCACCATTCTGCCAGTGTCGAGTATTTGTAGAAATATTTTAGATTTTATTTAAATATATTTATTTATATTAAACGAATTACCTATTTGATTTATATTAATTAACTTGATTTGACACTTGACAGCAGAACTTTTTTTCGCTGCCCAAAAAACAATCCTCATTATATTATGATCTCTCCCTCCTACAATTCATCGCCCTATCAACCTTAAATCTGTTCTGTGTTTTGTAAATACTCCTTTTACTGAAACTTTATGTACATACTTTGGTACTGGCCCTAAAATTGTCTGTTCTAGGTTTTAGATTATTCAACAGACTTCCACCTGTACACCGTGCCCTTGTTTATTCATAAAACCCACTCATAAGGCAGAGTTTTCGTCAACACAACACATTGGCGAATCAATAAGGAGCTACTTTAAAGAACAAGAAGAAGAACTTTTTTCGAATGGCAATGATCCGCATTCCGTTTTACATAGTTAAAAAAATATGGATATTATTATGCTAGACAATAATAAAAATTACTATATACGTAAAAATTAATGAATTTCAGTTTTTTCAGTATAAAGAATACAGACTAAACTTTTTTTGGTATTTATATTATTAAATATTACATTTAAAAAAATAAATATTGAAGGAATGTATAATCAATAAATCCGTTCTTTGTAGAAGTGTAAACGAAACGTAATTTTATTCGTTCTTTGTCGTTTAGATGACGCTTAAAAGTTGAGTAAGTGATCTCAATAACGTTATCAACTGAGACGGTCTTGAGATCATACTATGAATTAAAGACCGTCTTGAGAAGCTAATCGTTACTTGAGACTGTCTCAGCCAAGAAAGGTCTTGAGAACGAGTTTGAGAACGGTTTATTAATACGGGGCTTAAACAGCGAGCTCGATCGTTTTACCGTTTCAAACTCCATTCAATTAGAACCTAAAGATTGCGCAAACTTTTTAAAACTCCTATCCAAGTCTTTAAAAATTATCACTCAAAATATAAGGAGCATCTATAGAAATCTTGATTACTTTTTAGCATTTCTCACGAGACTAAATATCACATGCGATGTATTGATTCTTACTGAATTCCGGCTGTCGGAGTCCAAACTACCACCCCATTTAGAAAATTACACACTACACTATACTTTTTGTTGCTTATATCTCTAATGACATATACACCTATAACATCGAACAACTAACGTTTATGATGCAATGCTCATGCTCTTTGTAGGTATTGACTGTGACGGTATTCTCTGCCTATATAAATAATCGGTATCTCGACAAGGGCTACAAGTATTACCATGAAATTTAATATGCAGGAAGTTTGTTATTACGTATATATAAAGCGGACTGTGGGAAGAGTGGATGCCCCAAAGGGAGATCTCCGACCGAACGAGGTGCTATGCTCGGTCAGGCCGAAGCCCACTTGTATGAGATTCAGATGTCGTATATATAGTGCCGATCATAGAAAACTTCGATAGCGTGATTCAGGATTGTGGCGCTAATTGGTCCGCCACATCACTCCCCCCCGAAGACCTGAGATCGAATCTTGAGTCGTCTTGCTTGAGTCGCCAGTGCCGGAGAGTCCCAGTGAGTCGGAACTGTGCTGCTGCTGCACGGGCGCTCCAGTGAGTCGGAGTGCTGCCGTGCGGGCCGATGCTACGTGCTGACCAGGAGAGGTGTGCTCTGCTTGCTGACCGGTCGTTGTAGTGAGTGTGCCCGTTGAAGCCGATGAGAGGGTTCGACCAGGCCGCGTTGCGTTGAGGCTGGTGGTTGAGGCACCCGATGAGGCTGAAGCTGGCTGGCGTGATGCGGAAGGGTGGGGAATGATGATGTCCAGAAGGAAGCGTGTTCTGTCGAGGGTCACCAATGTGGGAAGTCTTTAATTAATACTGATAGCGGCCATATCTTGAAAAACCGCTCCTGTGTCAGTCGGGTGAGTCGGGTCCGAACTGATGGATGCCGATGTTTGAGACAACACGTACACTGAATTTTGCACTGGGTCTGTGTTAGAAAGTTCTGGCGCACTAGACGCTGTAGGCATCAAACCGGCCAGTGTCGGTATTGACATTTTTAAAGCTAGTCCAAAAAATTAGTCCAAAAAATTAGTCCAAATTGTTCACACGCGAATTTACAGTGTGCACTCCGATATTGAAATTTTGAATGTTAGTCCGAAAAAGTAGTCCAAATTGTTCACACACGAATTTACTGCTCACACTCGCGATCACGTCGGGGTCACCAATGTGGGAAGAGTGGATGCCCCAAAGGGAGATCTCCGACCGAGCGAGGTGCTATGCTCGGTCAGGCCGAAGCCCACTTGTATGAGTTTCAGATGTCGTATATATAGTGCCGATCATAGAAAACTTCGATAGCGTGATTCAGGATTGTGGCGCTAATTGGTCCGCCACAGGACGATTACGGCAGATGTCTATTGCCAGCAACTACAAATCATGATGGAAAAGCTAGCTGCTAAACAACCGAGATTGGTCATTCGCTCTAGGCCACTGCTGCTTCAGGACAACGCTAGACCACACACTGTACAACAGACGGCTACCAAATTAGAGGAGTTTCAATTGGAATGTCTAAGACATCCACCGTACTCCTCGGACCTTGCTCCATCAGATTACCATTTTTTTTCGAAATTTGGATAACCTCTTGCAAGGGAAAAAATTCAACTCCGATGGGGCAGTCCAAAGCGCCTTCAAATATTTTATTGATGCCTGTCCGAATGGTTTTTTTTAGTAAAGGAATCAATGAACTACTTATGAGATGGCAAAAGTACATAGATAGCAATACTTTGATTAAATAAATATATTACGTTTAAAAAAAATCGACTTTATGTTTCTCCTTTACAAAACACCAATTTCATAATATGTAATGACCTAATATTTATTGCATCTGAATTCCGAGTTATGCGTAATTGAGGCGCGAGGCCTCAGGCGGAGGTCCACGTCGCGTCGCCCACGCCCTACGCCGCATCTGGCTGGGAGAAGCGATTTTCCCCGCAACCAGCCAGACGAAGTGGCTGTAAGATAGAAATGGTGCCTTATCTTCGGTCATCGATTCAGAACGATTTTTAAACTTTTTTTTAAATAAAATAATCAATATTTGCGTATAGTTTAATAGTACTAAAGAGCCGCAGCACCACATTCAAAGAGCCGCAGGTTGCGGAGCCCTGGTCTAGGTTAATAGAGAATAAATAACTCACATGTGTTTTTCACGGACTCGTGGTGTGTTTGTGTGGTGTTTAAACAGCTGTTGAGTGTGATATAATAAGCTCTGGAATATGAACAGGACCTAGAGTCTAGATTATCTATACTAATATTACGAAGAGGAAAAGTTTGTTTGTTTGTATTGAATAGGCTCCAAAACTACTGGACCGATTTTGATTAAATATGGCACAGATATAGGTAGAGGAGACTATGGGAAAGGACATAGGCTACGTTTTATCGCGAAAAAATGTACGGTTTCAGCGAGATTAACTTTTGCGCGCACTAAGTCGCGGGCAACATCTCGTTTTAGATATAATAGCTCTCTCAAGTTCGTGCCCCAAAATACTCTGTTCAGATAGAAAATTATACCTTTAAGTTTAGAAAAACATCTGTACACTATAATGCTACCAATTTTAATGTCACTTATTTAACGTGCCAGAAATACAATGACACATTAATTTTTGTTTACAAAACGATTAAATTAGATCTAGAAATTCTGAACATATTCTAGGAGCCCTTAGGCTCCTCGCCAAGTAGGATATCAGTACCTCTGCCAATAAAATGTATATGTCGTAGCCATTTGGTCAAATAGGCTAGCTTATTGGACGCATAGTTCGATCATTAAACGCTGACATCCAATTGAATGCGTAGTTTGACAATTAATTGCACTAGAATCGCTGAAAGTTTAAAACAAATTGGCGTATTGAAAGTCAGCTATTTGAATATGACTCATCAATTATCAGCCAAGTGATTCAGATTTAGTTAAATTTTTCCACTGGTGCGCTAGCAGTCACTATAGAAAAAATAGCGTTAACAGCGCGTCCATATCCATTTTGGTATTTTTATTATACTTTTACACATTCATCAAATCTATAGCATGACCAGAAAAATAAAAAAACCTCGACAAGTTGCGGGAAATCACGGCACTAAAATGAAATGTCAAATCTTTGAGATTTAACCAATCACATCCCAGCCTTTCGTAGTGTTGCTGCAAATAAATAATGAAGCGCCCCAGTGCAGGTTTTTTTTTATTTTTCCGGCCAGGCTTCAGTTTATTTTTATAAAAAATATTTCGCTATCTCTAGTGTTACTATACCCAGTGGTAGAAAAGTAGTCGCAAATAATTTGTGAACCTAAAGTAGTAAATAGTCACCCTAATCAAACACCACAAAATCTATTAATATCTAAAACTAAATAACTACACGACACTCAGCCACCTGAGAAAGTTTTCTGCTGGTGTCGCGTCTGATTTGACGCAGGTGGCGTCAACGTGGGTAAGGGCACTGGGGACTGTGACGTTGTCGGTGGGTGTTCTTGTAACAACTCCGTTGATATGTCATAAACATCTCTATTGTTGTTACAACTGTTGTTGACTGTTGCTGCAGGTGTTCTCGGACCTGGGGCTGGACGTGATCGAGAGCGCGTTCTCGGGGTACAACGCGTGCGTGTTCGCGTACGGCCAGACCGGCAGCGGCAAGACCTTCACCATGATGGGCTCACCGGTACGTAGCGGGGAGGGGGGAGGGGCTTACCACTTATATCATCGTTATCATCATGGCTAAGTACCCGCAGACGTCTCCACTGCTGGGGCCGGGGGATCTTCTCATGTGCATATTCAACACCAACTTGAGGAGGATGATGGCTGTGGTCACAGTCAGCAAGCTTTAAATATTATACGTCTAAGAAACGTAGGTTTTCTTATTATGTTATTGCACCGTAGACAACGAAAAACCATTGGCTGAGTTAACAATACTCTTGGTTAGATCTTTTACTGTCTCTTTATACTTTGAAGGCCCAGGGTTTTATAATAAGGGTAACCCAGGGTAAACAGGGTAACTACAGAAAATAAAGAAAATAGTTATTTTATTTTTCAATCTTCTATTCGACTTATCATTAATGCCGCTAACTATGAAAACTATAGTTAGCGGCATTAATGATATAAAAATAATAAAACAGCTCAAAAGATACAAAAAAAAAAAATTAAAAGCAGAAAATTTTGAATGAATGGACAAGAGTAAAAAATCGCCAATTATTATGAAAAACTTAAAAGTCCAAAATCTCGTAAAATGTTATTTTTGGAAAGTGGGTTTCATTGATGGGAACTACAACCTCTTAAAATATCAACATGGCCATGTCCTATATCCCTGTATAGGTATGCAAGTGATAAGCGTATATAGCTATGAAGTATGAGATTTTTCCTGCTATTGCGGGGTTGATAATGATGATGTTGAGGTGAGCTACCTCAACATTTTTATTTTAGCCGAAATTATGCAATGGCCATTGATCATGACATTTGAATTCATTGTATAATGCATTGAGAATGTCACATTTCTCACTGGGTTTATGATAATTATACGCGCGATGCACGAGTACGTCGCGCGATAAAAATAATATTATCATTTTATCAATATAATATTATTAATATTTGACTACTTTAGAATTGCGATTTTTATTTTGTATACATGTCACGACTTTGATAAACAAAAAAATATTGAAACCAATTTTAAGCCTAAAGAATATGTATTCAACTATTCAATCCAAATTTCAATTTTCTATTTTCGTTTCGAATTAATTTTTCATAATAAAATAAAATAAAATTGTTATTAGTTTTTATTAATTCACAGGTTTAACTTATAAAATATTTCTTATACATATTTTATTGCATTTTATATTGGTAGTTACTAAACCAGTATACCGTCTAAAATATCTTGAGAGATTTATTTCCCTGCGCAGGAGTCGCAGGGCCTGATCCCGCGCATCTGTCGCCAGCTGTTCTCGCGCGTGGCGGCGGGCAAGGAGGGCGGCGCGAGCTACCGCACGGAGGTCAGCTACCTGGAGATCTACAACGAGCGCGTCAAGGACCTGCTGACCGCCGACGCGGGGCACAGCCTGCGCGTGCGGGAGCACCCGCAGCGCGGGCCCTATGTGCAGGACCTGTCCAAGCACCTCGTATCCGATTATGATGATATACAGGTAAATGACTTGATAGTGCGAAAATATTTATTGTCTATGGTTAGCGCGCTAATATGTTCTGTAGACTAGATCGTGGATAAATATACAAAATAATGCTGGGCTATGGTTAGCGCGCTAATATGTTCTGTAGACTAGATCGTGGATAAATATATAAAATAATGCTGGGCTATGGTTAGCGCGCTAATATGTTCTGTAGACTAGATCGTGGATAAATATATAAAATAATGCTGGGCTATGGTTAGCGCGCTAATATGTTCTGTAGACTAGATCGTGGATAAATATATAAAATAATGCTGGGCTATGGTTAGCGCGCTAATATGTTCTGTAGACTAGATCGTGGATAAATATACAAAATAATGCTGGGCTATGGTTAGCGCGCTAATATGTTCTGTAGACTAGATCGTGGATAAATATATAAAATAATGCTGGGCTATGGTTAGCGCGCTAATATGTTCTGTAGACTAGATCGTGGATAAATATATAAAATAATGCTGGGCTATGGTTAGCGCGCTAATATGTTCTGTAGACTAGATCGTGGATAAATATATAAAATAATGCTGGGCTATGGTTAGCGCGCTAATATGTTCTGTAGACTAGATCGTGGATAAATATACAAAATAATGCTGGGCTATGGTTAGCGCGCTAATGTGTTCTGTAGACTAGATCGTGGATAAATATATAAAATAATGCTGGGCTATGGTTAGCGCGCTAATGTGTTCTGTAGACTAGATCGTGGATAAATATATAAAATAATGCTGGGCTATGGTTAGCGCGCTAATATGTTCTGTAGACTAGATCGTGGATAAATATATAAAATAATGCTGGGCTATGGTTAGCGCGCTAATATGTTCTGTAGACTAGATCGTGGATAAATATACAAAATAATGCTGGGCTATGGTTAGCGCGCTAATGTGTTCTGTAGACTAGATCGTGGATAAATATATAAAATAATGCTGGGCTATGGTTAGCGCGCTAATGTGTTCTGTAGACTAGATCGTGGATAAATATATAAAATAATGCTGGGCTATGGTTAGCGCGCTAATATGTTCTGTAGACTAGATCGTGGATAAATATATAAAATAATGCTGAGCTATGGTTAGCGCGCTAATATGTTCTGTAGACTACATCATGGATAAATGGTATGTCTGATTAGTTGGAAAAGTCACTTGACAGACAATATTGTATACAGGAATATTGTATAAGTTATCCGTTGTGTAAATACTTTCATTAGTATGGGGGTTAATATATATAAAATGTAAATTAGTGTAAATTTGTATTACCTAATACGTAGTAGTAGTAATACGTAGTCATTACTACAAATATTACATTGGAATTTTTAAATAATCATTTACAACTATGTACAGAAATTAGGCCTGTCATCTATCTATTGATTAACCTTTATTTATTACAAACTCATCCCGCTACTACGCGCAGGAGTGCATGCACCGCGGCAACCAGCAGCGCACGACGGCGTCGACGCAGATGAACGACGTGTCATCCCGCTCGCACGCCATCTTCACCGTCACCTTCGTGCAGGCCTCCTACCTGCCGCACAACAACCTGCCCAGCGAGACCGCTTCCAAGGTGCACCTCGTCGACCTCGCCGGCAGGTACAGCGTACAGAATGGCTTGTGACATTACAGACGGACAGACTACGGCAGAAATATATGCATAGACTATATAGGTGTATGCTGGGTGCATTACGAAATATTGGTGTTACATATAACTTTTCCAAGAAGCGATAACAAAGCATTCTGGCAGTTCTGGCATGGGATTTACGGATTTCGTAAAGATGTTTAGAGAGAAAATTAATTGTATACTCGAAAAAAAAAAACGTTTATAGGGGCGAGTTTGTTTAGCACAGCGTACATATTATGATGATTTTTTTTCGAGTGCAACAATTATTTTTCATCATAATCGTCTTTCCATAAGCAATAAACGGAATTGATATTTCTATCCCACGCCGATTTGATGCTTTGATTTCGGTGATGGTGGATTTTAATGAAACTAGACCAGTTGCGCAGGAGTTATTTTATAGTGTCTAATGTTTATAGTGTGTGAAATGTGTGCGCGCAATACACAAGAACACTACCTCTTCCTTTACTCTCGTAACCCAGCGGGTCGGATAATCGACACGCCTGGAGAGAGATCAGGAGCAGGACCGACTTTTTACATGACCATCCGGTCCGACGCATGGATCATTTTTTTTTGTCAGACAATTAATTAGGTGATCAGACTGCATTGTCCTAACCAGACTTGAAATTAATTTTTTTTTGTTGTTCCACGCAAATGACGCAAGGATCGAACCCACGGCCTCCGGAGTCGAGAGCTAAGCTCTAAACCACTGGATCATACGAACGAAATGTTTAATATACTACGAGTATTTGTGGTACTTTAACAATGCGTACTACCTATATATAACAGCTGTTTCACTCTAACCTATCTCACATCTCGCTCCTGTGCAGCGAGCGCGCGGACGCTACGGGCGCGACGGGGCAGCGGCTGGTGGAGGGCGCGCACATCAACAAGTCGCTCGTCACGCTCGGCTCCGTCATCTCCGCGCTCGCCGAGGCCGCGCAAACCGACAGTGAGTCCACTCCGTAATACGTTACCCCTGCAGAAATACAACTGCACATACTACAGCTAGTGTAGACTAACATTTGTCCAGCGTACGCGTTCGATGAGTGTGTACGCAGCGCAAACGCTACGTTGACACCCTCGTCACCTGCGGCCTCGTGAAAGCATCTCCATTTACACTGACGGTACGCAAAATTAAACTCGTAAAAAGTTAAAGTCTTGTATTCACAGGTCGCAACTCGAAGTCGAAGAAGGTGTTCATCCCGTACCGGGACTCTGTGCTAACATGGCTGCTGAAAGACTCGCTCGGTGGCAACTCCAAGACCATCATGATCGCCGCGGTAAGTTTGTGAACTTAGATAGTCTGTCACCAGTTTTAAGTTCGTTTGTGTGTGCGCATGTGGATGAATGCTGTGGGTGGGTGCATGCGTAACGTTATACTGACTTTTTCAGTGGATCCCTGTTTGTGCCAAAAATGGGCTGGCTCTTTACTAATGTATTACGGCTAATTATTTATTAAACAGCCGGGTTAGTGATGATTGAAAATATTAACCGTTAGTAATGTTTTCTTTTCCATAATCTCTGAGTGAATTGTAACGTGCGCGTGCGCAGATCTCGCCGGCGGACGTGAACTACGGGGAGACGCTGTCGACGCTGCGGTACGCGAATCGCGCCAAAAACATCATCAACAAGCCCACCGTCAACGAGGACCCCAACGTTAAGCTCATCCGGGAGCTGCGGCAGGAGATTGACAAGCTGCGCGCGCAGATCGACCACAACACGGTATGCAAACAGTCTCTGCACCACCTTAAGACTCTAGGCCCTAGGGTCTAGAGTACATTCCTTCACATACATACCCCATTATAATAGCTCCCCACACCGATTTCGGTGACGGTGGTCGGTTTCATTGAAACCAGGCCAGCTACGCAGGTGTTATTTTATAGTACCCAAGTGTGTGGTCAGAACACAAGAGCACTCTCTTCCGTTACTCTCGAAACCCAGTGGGACGGACAGACCGACACGACTGGCGAGAGATCAGGCGCAGGTCCGGCATTTTACATGCCCATCCGACGCATGGATCAACTTTCTTGTCAGACAATCAGGTGAACAGCCTGCATTGTCCTAACTAAACTCGGAAACATCATTTGTCGATCCAATGCGGGAATCGAACCCACGACCTCCGAGTCGAGAGCCAAGCTACTGGACCACGGAGGCTGTTATCCCCATACCCCATATATAACGTCTTCAAAACAATCCACTGCTTAGCGGAGGATCATCCATACATGACATGATTTTTTCTCGAGCATTAAAATTATTTTTCGGTCTTATCGTCTTTGCATAAGCATGAAATTATGTAACCCGAATCTTCGTAATTTTTTTTGACAACGTGCCAAAATAAGTATATCTATTGTCCTTATAGTTTAGGCTTATTTGTTTGCTAAGGAACGAGTATTCTAGCTTACTTTAAATACTAAATACAGGATCCGGTGCAAATGGAGCCGGCGATGCTGGCGACGCTGCAACGCAAGGAGGCGCAGGAGAAGGTGCTGACGGAGCGCTGGACGGAAAAGTGGCGCGAGACCCAACAGATCCTGCACGAGCAGAAGGCGCTCGGGCTGCGCAAGAGCGGGCTGGGCGTGGTGCTGGACTCCGACATGCCTCACCTGGTCGGCATCGACGACAACCTGCTGTCCACCGGCGTCACGTTGTATCATCTCAAGGTTGGTCCTTCGAACCGGATATGCTGTTTAAAGTTGAAGAATAAATTGTTGATTTTTGTCCAATGTGAAGGGTTTTTATTTGAAAATGAAATGGAATATATAATTCAAATCACTTTATATATTTATTACAGGGATATTAATAATTTAAAACTTCTGCGTCCACGCACGACGAAAATGTTCAACTCAAGCTTGCTTCTAAGTTTCGGGAAAGAACTTCGTATAAGTATTAATGTAGTGATTTTGACTATGCAGGAGGGCGAGACGGTGATCGGCAGCGCGGAGCTGAGCCCGGCGCCGGACATCGTGATCGCGGGCGCGGGCGTGCTGGCGCTGCACTGCCGCGTCACCCTGCGCGACGGCGAGGCCACCATCTGCCCGGCGGCGGGCGCGCAATGCTGGCTCAACACCGTGCCGCTCGACCGCCCCGCCAAGCTCAGCCAGGGCTGCATCCTGCTGCTGGGCCGCACCAACATGTTCCGCTACAACGACCCCGCCGAGGCCGCCAAGCTGCGACAGGAGGGCGCGCACGCCATGAACCTGTCGCGCCTGTCACTGCTGTCCTGGTCCGCCACCGATCTCGCCGCCTCCTCCGAGAATCTCAGCGCCACGCTCTCGTCAGTATCACGTTCTAATTGTTGATATAGCGCTATAACAAGTAATATGCTTTTTACTAGTTTACTTTTTAGATAACATTTCGATGTTTTACATACTGCAATAAACCTGCAAACGGGATACATAAATAAATAATTAATTTAATGTGCCACAGACTTATAAATTGCATACAAATTGAAATATGAAAATCATTATCTTATATCATTATTAATTACTCAACTTGTGTTCGCTGTAATATAAAATGTGTGTAAAAACAGAGACCTGGAGAGCGAGATCCGGTGCGACCGTCTGTCGGCGCAGCGCGCGGAACTAGAGCGCGAGCGGCAGCAGTTCGCGGCGCAACAGGAAGAGCGGCAGCGGCGCTGGCGGGCCGAGCGCGAGCAGCTGCGGGAGGCGCAGCGCCAGCTCGACGAGGTGGGTAGAGTACATAGAGAGAACATGGTTTAAATATTATTTATTTTATTATGATATAAAAAAGCTAAAGGACATCGGCAAGTCGCCATACATTTACTGCCTGATGGTAATTAAAATACGTGGCCACAAAAAATATTTATTGTAAGTTGTACTTTATGAACATAGGAACAAAAAAAGCAATAATATTATACAGCAAACTCGAGGATAAAAGATAATTAGATTTAGAGATAGGATATGTGACTTTGACATATTTATTATACAGGTAAGAGTTATCTGACGATTGAGAAATCAGCCTAGTATAACCTAACCTATTGTCCAATAAATTGCCCTAGTGGCGGTTTGCGGAAAAGCTAAATCTATTACTTGTGATGTCAATTACGTAATGAAATTAATAACTAGTTTGCATGGAAACACAATATGCTAACAGGTAAATGATAGATCGCTTTCATGTTACGAAAACCAAAAACATAATAATTATTTTTCTTCGTCTAAATATAAATAGTATAGTGGTCTATTTCACATCCCAAGTAATTATTTTCTTTATAAAACCTAGTACTAAACTGTTGTACTATAGAAAAAGACAATAACTTTATACTCCAATAAAAAAAACTATCTATTCGGTCACTAGATGGAGATTTTACGCCTCAAATTCACAATTTACACTTTACAGCATGATATCCAAAGACTATACAGATATGATGACAATTATTACCACAGATACGTATTTTTCAGATGAATGGTCTGATATTCATAACTTTTTATTCCTAAGTCCTAAAAGTAGAACATATTTTTTTATATAATAACATTTTAACTACTATTAAACCACATATTTTCGAAACTTGGCCGCTCTTGTTAGAAAATCGGGCAGGATTCGCCAGTGTCTTTGTAATTCTGTAGAAATAGAAGTAGGTAACAGGAAGCTTATTACAGCCATGCATTAGGAACATGTCGATATTAACTTAATGTTAACTAAACTTTGATGAATATAACTATGTGTGTGTGAAGGAGCGCGCGGCGATGGAGTCTGAGTACAGCGCGGCGTGCCGGCGGCTGGCGGGCGATTGGCGCGCGCTGGAACGGGGCTGGGCGGTGCGGCGCCGCGCGCTGCGCTCGCGACAGCGGGAGCTCAGCGCGCGCGCCCGCGACTTCAAGCACCAGGCGACCGACGCCGCTGCGCAGGTGGGTCTCTCTCGCACGTTTGCCTATCTCTGTCGCACTTGTTCAAATTCCAAAGCTATATACTTAGTCTGGCCATAAATACTGTTACAATTACAAAGAAACAAAATATTACATTTGAATTCGGAATCTGTCATTTTTATAAGGTTGTTCATTGAGATTTCTCATTTTGGCGCCGATACATTGTACAATATTTTTCGGTATTAAAATGGAGTGGGGTGATAAAGAGAACCGAATCGCTGTGATTGCATTACACAAAGTAGGTATGGAGCCAAATGCAATTTTTAAAACTCTCCATACGCTTGGTATTAGTAAAATGTTTGTGTCCCGGGCTATTAATAGGTACAATGAGACCTCCTCTGTTTGTGACAGAAAAAGATCTGGCCGTCCACGTAGTGTTCGTACGAAAAAGGTGGTCAAAGCAGTAAGGGAAAGAATTCGAAGAAATCCTGTCCGAAAGCAAAAGATTTATCTCGGGAGATGAAAATAGCACCTAGAACCATGTCGCGTATTTTAAAAGATGACTTAGGACTTGCAGCCTATAAGAGACGTACTGGTCATTTCTTAACTGACAATTTAAAAAAGAATAGGGTGGTAAAATCGATACAACTACTGAAGCGGTACGCAAAGGTCACAGAAAATTTTGTTTATGGATGAGATTTTTTTTACAATTGAGCAACATTTTAACAAACAAAATGGTCATTTTGTTTGTTAAAATGTATGTTAATATTTATGCTCAAAGCTCTAAGGAAGCTCCCCAATTAGTCGACAGAGTGCAACATGGGCACTATCCAACTTCAGTGATGGTTTGGTCCCCACCAATACTAGAACCATACTTTTTTGAAAAAGGTATCAAAACATCGGCACAAGTGTAACAAGATACCATTCTTGAGAAGGTAGTGAAGCCCCTTAACAACACCATGTTCAATAACCAAGATACCAACCAACCTTCCAGCAAGACTCGGCGCCGGGTCATAAAGCTCGGTCTACGCAGACTTGGTTGGAAATGAACGTTTCGGACTTCATCAGAGCTGAAGACTGGCCGTCGTCTAGTCCCAATCTTAATCCGCTGGATTATGATTTATGGTCAGTTTTAGAAAGTACGGCTTGCTCTAAACGCCATGATAATTTGGAGTCCCTAAAAGAATCCGTACGATTGGCAGTGAAGAATTTTCCCATGGAAAGAGTGCGTGCTTCTATTGATAACTAGCCTCAACGTCTAAAGGACTGTATTGCAGCCAATGGAGACCACTTCGAATAAGCTTTGTATATTTTAAATTGTTTTATATTTATGTATTAAACTAACACACTCTAATAGTAATAAATGTTATTTGCAATAGAAAAAACTTTTTTTCTTTGTTTCAGTATTTATGGCAAGACTAGGTACTCTCTTCAGATGTAATTTCTTCTAAACGTAACTGAATAAAAATATGAAATGTTACCAAATCAATATTTCATTGTATTTATTTATTTAGGTAAATAAGTAACACTTAAATTGGTAACATAATATAAAATCTACTCTATTTTGTTTACGTTGAAATTAAATTGGATCTGAACAGAGAATATATCTCTTCCATAGCTACATCTCATCCAGATTCCAGACATAAAAATAAGTGGAAGTGGAGACTCATCGTTTATTAGTTTACTCGTGTAGCGCTGAGGCCTGAGCGCAGCTCCGGTGCGGTGAAATGAAAATTGATTGTTTTTATTTATTGTATAATGTCACTGATAACACTCGCATTGCATTAAATAATCAGCTTGCTGAGACATAATCGTGTCATTCACCCGCCGACGCTACTTGTGTTTCTCGAAAACAACTCAAATTATTTACAATTTTAGCACAAGGGACCAACGAATGAACGCGATCCTAGACGTTCGTCGTAATATCTTTTAGGCTACGTTCCCACGAGCGTTTTCTTTGTAGTCGCGACAGAAAAAAACTGCACTATAAATAGGAATGTGCGCTACTACAATAGAGCTGAAAATCATGTGGAGCTGTCAAATCTGACATTTGTCACTTAACATCTATTGTATTAGCACAGATCTCTATTTATAGTGCAGTTTTTTCTGTCGTGACCACAAAAAAGCTATCGTGTGTGCGGGCTCTTACTGTTTAAAAAAAATTATAGATTTCAAAAGTTTCAGTTTTAAAAGACAACACAGGCTTCCGTTCATTACATATATTTTAAATCAATAATTACTTTATGTAAAAAGAGAACGGTTAACTTTTTTTTTACATCATACTTCTGAAGAAAGTTATATCGAGTTCGTATTGGAGAAACATTAGTAAACAATATCTAGCTCGTAAAGTCACATATCGCAAAGTAAACAATGAATAGTTTTTCATTTTCCCATAATCGCAAGAACGCCTACTTGTATCGCCGCCTGGTGCATATGCAGTCCTTTGTGCCTTTACTTTTGTTTGTAATGTCATCGTCCATATTTATTATTATTATTTTGCTATACCCCTTCCCGTAGATTGAGAAAGAGGACGCAGTGATAAGTGACCTGCAGGGACAGATTGATGCTAAGAAGAAGGATCTAGAAGAATTTGTCGAGAAAAAAATTAGCGATCTCGTCGCCAGTGGGGGCGACATAGAGGTTTGAAATTATTTATTGGTTTGGGGTGCTCGGAAATAACTGATATGTTTAAAAATAAGACTAAACTAAAATTCACAAAATAAATTAATTACCCGAATGTGTCATTAATATTAAAGCTGTATTTGCTTAGTTCGACGTGCATGTTTTTGGCATATTTTACGTTGGCGCGTTGCTACCGCACAGCAGTTTTGTTTTGTTGCGTACAAGGATTCCAATACATACAAAATTAAAAGCATGCGGAGAAATTTCATGCAACTTTAACAGCAAAACTAAGTTGCACAAAAAAAAACTTGAATAACACAAAAATCCTACAAAGAATTCCTACACAAAAAACTTCGTAATATTATCAAGTATTTATAATGGTATGTTTGCATCGTGCAGAGTTTCGAGGCGAGCCCCGACAGCTCCGCGTCGGAGACGTCGACGGAATGTCTCATGCACCTGCTGCGCCAGTGCGAGCCGGGTATGGCAGACGGCGTCACAGACACCGTGGAGAGACATGTAAGTTACAGAGCTCCGATCTGCTAGCGATTGGGCTAGGTGTTCAGTATAGTATATTTTAATTTTCATTCAAAGGAATACTTACAGCTCGAACAAACAAAAAAAAACAATTACTTAGAGTTACAAATTAGACGGTAGTTATTAAGTAATATAAAATGTATGCAAACAGTAAACGGCTAGTACTATCGGCGGTATCTTGGAATGAATTACAAAAGTCGTCAGCTGAACGCTGACGCGAATATTTATAGCGCCGGTGCAAAAGATATCAATATCAACATTATTTTTTGTAAGTTTATTGAAGGATGCACACGACCTAGGTAAGAAGTAGGAGTTAGCTCAAAATGTGGTGTGTGATAGCGGGACGGATATACCGACTGAGGTATCCGAACTAAGATGCCAAATAAAAGAAATACCATTTGAAAGCTACATTCTGAACTATACAATGTGTATATTGACGCGATCATAACATTAACAGATTGTGTCTTCGTATACTTATATTAATTAATGAGAATTGTAAAATCAACACAATTTCTTGATGATGATGTTAACAGAAACGTGAGCTGGACGAGCTAGAGCGCGAATTATCCGGGCGCGTGGCGAGCGTCGCGGCGCGGCGCGTGAAGCTGGAGCGGCTGCACGCGGACCTCGCGTTGCTGGCGGCGCGGCAGCGGGGGCTGGCGCGCGCGCTCGCCGTTACGGGTACGTAATTACTTCATTCTTGTGGTAGGTAATCCTTATTAGTAAGGATTACCTACCATACGCGATTATGTTAAGCCAAATTTACCATAAGTTTGTACGTGTTGATGTTAGTTGCTCTTTCACGCAATAACTACTACTGAACGGATTTTGATGAAATTTGTACGGTAGTAGTTTAGAACCTGGATTAACCCATAGGCAAAATGGAACCGTACATTTTGCTGTGATAAAAAGTATTTATCGCAGCAAAATGTACGGTTGCTTTTTTGCATACGAAGTCGCGTGCAACATCTAATCTAAATTAAATCCGATATACTTTATTTTATTTTATTATTTTAGAAAACCAACAGCTTATAAATATTACAAATATAGTCTGGGCATAGAAAAAGCGAAGCCAATTATAGATTTTCACAATTAGTGACTAAAGAAAAGTACAAAAAAGCAAACACTTAGGTATTAGCAACAACATTTGAAATCAAAGATAATACTTATATACTTAAATCTAAATTTAACAAACTTTATTGTTCAAAGAAGTTAAGGTTTAACTTATCTCTTGCATTCTTGCTATTCAATGTGTATGGATCAAAGGAGAATTTTTTACAAGTAATGTTAAATTCAATGCTAGCTCGCACCAGGTAGGAGTTACGCCTGTAGTTGGAGTTGTAACGTGGAATAACCAGTGGCGGATTGAATCGGCGTTGCCTAGTAGGTACATAAAAGTTTATTTTGCTAAGAAGATCTGGACAGTCAATTTCATTGTTAATTATTTTTAGTATAAATATAAAATCTGCAATATGTCGGCGAATAAACAAAGGTTGAATGTGGAATTTCTTGCACAGAGACAGATAATCATTAGAACTGTAGGGTATTTTTAGGCGGTAGCATAGAAATCGTATTAAACGCTTTTGAATGCTTTCAATCTGAGTTATGTATTTATCATAACAGGGATTCCAAATCTGACAGGCGTATTCTAAGTGACTTCTTACGTACGTCCAGTATAGTATTTTAAAGGTTTTCGCAAGTTTGAAAGGGGAGCTTAGTCTCATAATAAATCCCAAGGCTCTTGAGGCTTTTGCAATAATATGGTCAACGTGAGAATCGAACATCAGTTTAGAATCATGAAAGACACCCAAGTCGCACACAGCGTCTGATCTTTGGATTTCAAGACCTTTTAGATAGTATGTAGTCGTGATGATATTAGTTTTTCTACTGTAGGTGATTAATAGGCATTTCTTAGGGTTGAGGTCTAATTTATTTTCTTCGCAGTATCTATCTAGACGAAATAAGTCCGCTTGAAGTGCATCAGCATCCTCAAACGAGGATATAGGGTAAAAAATTTTCATATCATCAGCAAAGTATAGGAAGAATGAATTTTTAAAGCAAGTATCGATGTCATTGATAAAAATTATAAAGAGAAGAGGGCCTAACAGGGAGCCTTGCGGAACGCCACTTGGGACGGGAACCCAACTAGACATGTAGTTATTAACAACAACAGCTTGAGAGCGGTTATCAAGATAAGAACAGAACCACCTAAAGAGATCACCCTTGATGCCGATGTGATATAGTTTTGTTTTTAGAATATCATGATCAATACGATCGAACGTCTTACTATAATCAGTGTAGACTACGACAACTTGTTTATTTGTGTCCATCTTCTGTGTTAAGAAATCGCTCAAAAGTACAAGATTTGTAACAGTAGATCTACCTGATAAAAAACCATGCTGTGATGGACTGAAAACTTTGCGCAGCGACGCATAAACTTGCCTATAAATTACACGGTCGAAAACCTTAGCCAAAGTGCATAATTTAGAACTACTTATGATATACACATATAATTAAGCTATGTAAGTTTGGAATCTAACTTCGATAACGTGTCGTTTACACGACTGTCGATGATGCGATTCCTGCACGACTTTTGACACTTGATTTTGTTTCGACAGTCACAAAGAAGGTTGTGCGCTGAAAGCAGAAATATTGTGTGCACTTGCTCCTTTTTCTGTGTTATATACTTTCCTAAGAATATATTAGAAAGATAAACAACATTTTCAGAAGGCGAGAGTGACCTCCCCGCGACAGAGGGCATGAAGCGCAGCAAGTCTGAGCTGGTGCTGCGGCGGCGGGAGCCCCCGCCCGAGCCGCCGCCCAGCGACCCGCTGTCCGCCGACGAGCGCGAGCACTACCGCGCTAAGCGGCTCAGGTGGGCAGCACCGAACATAAAGTGAATGTCCGGCTTATAACGTGTTAATAGCACCAGATGAAGAAGCCCATCGGCGAACCTTAGCCTTTCACAGTCTTGGTAGCGAAAAATGTCAAGATGTTCATGAAACATGATTAATGCAGCAAAGCAGTCAATTTTCTGAAATTATAGTACCAAATTTTAACTACCAAAGACGCTATACTTTATTGACTGGCTTTTCCAGCTTGAGTCTGAGCTTGGAGCCGCTGCCGCTAGCAGGCTCGGAGCTACAGAGCCCCGATACGTTCCACACCGCGTCGTCGACCCCGCGCCAGGCGCTGACCCCCGGCGAGGCCCCGGGGCTCCCGAGCGAGTGTCCCACCGAGGCCCCGTCGCTGCGCGGGGCCCAGTCCGAGTCGTCGCTGCCAACGCCGTCGACTACAGAGGCGTCGGCGCTGCCCAGTGACCCCGCGCCCGACATCCGTCTGGGGCCAGCTGATGATAGCGATGAACTGTCCAGCACCGAGGACTACAACAGGGTTAGAAATACATAAGATCGATATATAAACATAAGAAACCAATAGGGTTAGTGAAAAGTCAAAGTCAATTTTTTTTATTAAAAGTTGGTATTATTGTACACTTTCTGAACGTTCGGGAAATAACCCGGCGAGAAGAACCGGCGTAAGAATCTCGCGTGGGGTCATCTTTTACCGATAAGATGGAAAATTGTTCTATGTAAGAAAGAGAGAACGATGGACCATGACTGTGCATCGGTCCGCAGTGTTACGTAATTTGTGGTACGGTCTATGGAATTAGCCGAAAAAGATACCTCACCACTTCAGATTTTATCGTACTGGCTGACATTATCTTCAAGTTGTTTTATAGACAAATAGCCTCAATCGATTGATGTTGTGTATACTTTGGTTCAAAAAAAGTATGTACATAAGTAATATTAAAACGGCGTATTATTCAACTACAGAATCGCGTAGTTGAGGGACAATCGTCTTCCTCTATGGAGCGGTCGCCGGAGGAGCGGCCGCGCGCGCGCTACCGGCGGCGGCTGGAAGCGCGTGGGCGGCGGCCGGCCACCGAGGCGGAAGCGCTGCGAGCCATGCAGCGGCTGTGCACGCGCATCGCCGCGCAGAAGACCGCCGTTATACAGTCGCTCGAGAACGACTGCTCCAAGGAAGAGCTTAATCGACAGATTGTGGTGAGTATTTTGTCACTTACGCCCGAAATTAATAACTTCTCTAAAATCTTAGATTGACTTCAATCTTAGATTCTCAAATAAAAATTGACGTGAAGTTAATCCTAGGATCGTTGAAATGTATTGAAATCTTGATCTCAGATAGCTTAAATGAGTTTAAGATTGATTTTTAATTTCGGATCAATATCGTTAATCACGTCAAAATAAATAGAACCTGGTCACATAATACAGATTACATTCTTGTTAATATCATAAGTACTTTTGCTTTGATTTTTTTAAATTGCGTTTCGTCCTTTTCTCTTATGCAACTATAAGCTGTATAATTCAAGGGGTCTCAGAGAACTGGGTAGATCATAAGATTACAAAATGTACAGTTAACTAAACATTGCAGGTCCTGCAGGAGTTACAGAAGAAGTACGTGCGGCTGGAGATGGCGCTGCAGTACTCGCTGTTCGAGCGCGAGCGCGCGCGCACCGTGCCGCCCATACAGGAGACGCCCTCCCTCACGCCCAGCGAAACCGACCCGCCGCCCGCCGCCAACGGTCACGCAGATCCGCTGCGCCTGGGGTACCTGTTCATATTTAATGTTGTTAGATGATCTATTACCCCCCCCCCCCCCCCCAACCCCCCCACCCTACTTAATCTGACGCCGAGTGACGCGCTCGAGTATGTCGAACGAATTTTTTTACTAATCTAACGGGTTCCCTTTATCGAAACCCCCAACATTTAAAACTCATACTCGCTGGAGGGCAAATTGACCAATGAAAGTAAGCCATTTTGACATTTATACTGATAACTCACTGCATACTTAACACGAATAGACTACTAGACTAGTAAAAACTTTCCGATTTTCCTCAGTCTCAATCAGAACGAAGTGGAGGCGTCGGACAACATGTCGACGTCTGCCGACGAGCTGCCGACGTGGTCGGACCCGCTGCGCGCTGGGTGCCGGCCGCGCGCAGAGACCGCACACGCGCACGACGATGTCGTCACCGAAATACCGCCAACTATATCGGTAAGCCTAAAGTTATAGTTTGAATGAAGATAAAATGGATTTTAATGCTAATTACTACTTTAAACTGTAAGTTAGAAGATAAAAGGCATGTAAATGTTAATTGCTCATTGTAAGACGTGAAACTAAAGCGAGTGTTTTTATTTCAGAATTATCCAGTCGATGGTCTCTATCATCCAATTAATTTTGGTAAGTGATAGCATGTTCCAGTCCACAGGAAAAACATGTATGAAAAGATACACGCAGTCCAGACCTGCACGCGTGCGGCCACCCGCGTTTCAGGAAAAAGGCGGTTACTGAACAAAAGAGCGTAAACAGCAGTTTCAAATTGATGGCACTTAATAGCAGTGGAAATCAGATATTATAAAAACGTGACTTACAGCTAGACTTAATCGAATATGATGTGATAATGTGTAAACAAGGGCGTAAACAATATATAAATACTAATTCATCTTTCTGGTACACTCTTCCGTCCGAGAAGATGAAAGCAAGAGGAAAGAATGCTATTTTTGTACCTATTTAACATTATATTTCTTGTATCCGCAGCGGACGTGGTGTGCGTGCCGGGCTGGGTGACGCGCGGTGCGGGCCCGCGCACGCACCACGAGTATGAGGTGCGCGTGCGCGTGGGCCGCGTGGCCTGGCAGTTGCTACGCCGCTACCGCCGCTTCCGCGACCTTTACCTCGGCGCGCGTGCGCTATACGGCGACAATGTAAATATACGGCTGTTTATGATGAAAATAACTATGTATGTTACTTTATGTACGATAGTACATAAGAGATACATTAAATTCTGAATACTTTAGACTAATTATATTCAGGTTTTACAATATTTAAATAATACTCAGAAAATAAAGGGCAAACTAAAAGATGAGTGTGGATTTCGCGTCGGGTATACGCCGCCGCTAACGCTCTCGTGCGTGTGAGTGGGACGCAAGAGCGCCGTCGTGCGCGCTCTTGCGTCCCACGGGGATTTCGCATATGTTCGGTGCTAACGCGCGAACACTACACTCTGTCCAGATTCTATTCTATATTCTGTATGTAATAGCAGTGATAGTACACCATAATACAGTAGTACACAATAATACAGTAGTACACCATAATACAGTAGCACACCATAATACACTAGTACACCATAATACAGTAGCACACCATAATACAGTAGCACACCATAATACAGTAGTACACCATAATACAGTAGCACACCATAATACAATAATACACAAGTACACCATAATACACTAGTACACTATAATACAGTAGCACACCATAATACAATAATACACAAGTACACCATAATACACTAGTACACCATAATACACTAGTACACTATTATGCTTTCACCACCAATTTAACTGTCGTATTTAATTGTTGTATTTACCATGCAATAAAGAGACACATTAATTCGATCGTATTTAACCATTTGTTTACAATTAGATTACATAGAATCTGAACACAACAACGGAGTATAAGATTGCATGCTGATTACGTGCGGTGTGCCTAAGGCAGTGGGCCTAAGGAACGTTAAATTAAATATGAAATCAGGTGTATTTTTTATTTATTATCATGACAAGACATTCTAATGACAGAACAGATTATGTTTGATTACTGTGACAAATGTGCACGTTTATCTTTGCAAAATCTGAAAAATCTGGTTGCATTTTGGTCAGCTTCAATTTCAACTCGATGTTCGAGTTGAAGTCTGTGACGATGTTTAGTTTTTAAGTTTGTCATTGCGGAAAATTAGCTCTCGCAAAGGTACGTTGTGCAAAACGGCAGTAAATATTTTATTGCTACTTCGCTAACACGATAAATGTATTTAAGACCAGCCCAAAAATTAACCAGTGATTGCTCAGCAAAACAACTTTCTAGTCTACTGGTGCATGAGATATCTATTAATTCCTCTTAATCAGAGATGGGGATAGGTGGTCGGTGGAACAGTTTCCAACGCTTGAACGCTGGAGAAAGCGCTTGATGCATACGGTTGACTTACCTACGGATCGTTTAATTAAACTGTATATTTTTTTGGCAATTGTTATTGCATTAGGTATTTTTTTAAGGATTTAATATTTTATTTAAGAGATTGCTGTGCGTCCCCTTGACACAATCTCACGTACCCCGGGGGGTACGCGTACCACTAATCGAAACACTGGCCTACGGTAAACAGTAGGCAGTAGTAGTTATATAGTCAGTCAGTAGTGTAATACCTTTACAATTGAAGTGTTACCGACTCACTAAAGACACTTTATCTTGCAGGTGGCGGCGATCCCGTTCCCGGGCCGCGCGCTGTGGTCGTCGGAGGCGCTGGCGCGCGCTCGCCGGCCGCAGCTGGAGCAGTTCCTGGTGCGGCTGCTGAGCACGTGCGCCGCCGACGCGCGCTGCCCGCTGCACGCCGACCCGCTCACCCGCGAATCGCTTATCGCCTTCTCGCCTTTCTTCCGCAAGGTAGATTTAGAAGCCGTTTGCCTAAACCCCGTACTCATAGTAAAGATTTGTTGCGTCAGTGTTGATCAAAATAGTTGAGAACCAAGTCTGTTACTGGTTTTCAAAGCATTTACTACAGCAATGATATCGCAACACCGTATATATATTATCTATACTAATATTATAAAGAGGAAAAGTTTGTTTGTTTGCATTGAACTACTGGACCGATTTTGGATACTGGACCGACCGGAAAGGACATAGGCTACTTTTTATCATTACTCTGTCGCGTGTTTGGCGCTATAGAACGATTGCGTTCCGCACTACAAACGACGCAAATTTAATTGTTTGCAAGTCGCGCGGCTGTGCCGCTGTACGTGCACCATGGCGTTGGTGGCCAACGAGTTGCTGGCGTTCATCAGCATGCCATCGACACTATGGGTGAGGTCAGCATCATGCAGATATGCAAATCTTCCTTTACTGGCGAGGAGATGTGCACGGGCAAGCAGCTGCTCTACGAGACGCTCGGCTAGAGCGCGAACATGCCATCACGGAGGCGAGATGGCGACGAACGAAGCGTGCAGGACATCATCTCCCTGCTGAAGCAGACGGATCCAGATGACGTGCCGGCCTTTGTGGCGAAAGATCTCCACAAGCTGCCGGTGGTAACGATGGACCACATCGACGTCTCCAGCCTGCTGAAGAACTTCAACAGTATGAAAACAGAGCTGGACGAGAGGAGAGGTAGATTGGATGCATCGGAATCTACCATTCGTGACTTACGTAGTGAATTACTACAATTAAAATGTAATAATTCAGTAAGTAGGTCACCCGATCATTCAACCGTCTTTGTCAACACACGTGGTGGCGGCCCGCGAACTGACACATCGTTTTGCGTGTCAGCGGAATCCGACGAGTCGGCGACCGCCGTCGCCCCCGCCCGCCTTCCCCGCCGGATCGTGCAGACGCCGTGACTCGACAACATTTTTGCGACTGTCACCGGTCGCCCCGCACCTTCCCCGCGGGCGAAGACGGGGGAGAAAGAGAGCCACATGGCTGTGGAGAGCCGCAAGGCTGAGCCTCCTCGACCGGGTAAGGACGAGAGCAGGAGGTGCGATGAGGAGGGTTTCAGACTGGTGGAAAGAAGAAAAAGCCCGCCGCCCGCCACCGGACTGCGCCTGTGGTGCGAGGTACCTGCGACGTCGTTGTATGTAACCCGCCTGCACTGGTCCATGGAGGTCGAGGACGTCGTGGACTACATCCGCAAGAAAACGTCCATCGCCTTGAGGGTCGAACGTCTGGAGTCTCACCATAAGGTCAACTTCACTTCCTTTGGAGAGAGTGCCGACGCATCTTTTGTCGACCTTCGAGGTGCAGTTCTGGCCGACGGGTGTGGTCTACCGGAGGTTCCGGGGGAAACTCCGGAACGAAGCGCACATCACGTCGCCGACAAAACGTGATAAAATGTAGTTTAAGTATATAATAATAATAATATGTATGTTAGTCTGTAAGGTATTTATAATATGGGCCTATTCAGCCCGAAATAAATTTTATTTAATTTAGATTATCGCGGAAAAATGTATGTTTTCCTCGAGAATAACTTTTGCGCGCACGAAGTCGCGGGCAACATCTAGTATATAACAAACCGTGAATAGTAATGCAAATACATTAACGTATAGCGTCAGTGCTCTATGTGACGTTTGTGTCGCAGGGCGTGTTCGAGAGCGGCAAGTGCGGCACGGGATGATACCGCGCGGAGGTGGTGCGTGCGGCGCTGGGGCGCGAGGCGGCGCGGCTGGCGCGGGCGCTGCTGCTGCTGCTAGCGGCGCTGGCCCGCGTCGCCGCGCTGCTGCTGCTCCTGGCATTGCTCACGCTGCGCCGCCGCCGGTAGCGCGCACGCCCGCATGCAAGGACACGCCAAGTAGGTGCAATCGAGCTGGGCTCAGATGCAATAAAGACTCCGCCAAGCGGGTAGGATGCGTCTTTCTGTTGACTCGGAACAATTTAAACGTATATATTCTACGCATCGTTATATTGTATCCTACGAAGTCGTAAGTCCTTATGAACTGTTGAACCCACTAGTGTCCCCTGCGTGTCAGTGGCGTAACCCTCTGGTGCCTTTTACTCTTAGACAAGCTGCCGGTCCCTTACCCTTTTTCGTATTAAAAGATATCTCGCTACATTTTATTTACTTCTACACCATATTTTAACATTGGATATCCATAGGGCCAGGCAACACTGCGTTGCGTCGTTGCAACGCACTGTTGTGGCCTCGTCCATACACATACACTAAACAAGATGTCCTGATAAGTTCAGAGGTTTGAACGGATCCAAGACAAGATAAAGAGTTGTATTTAGTCGTCTATTTGTTGTGTATTTGAAGAGCCAATTTGATGATAAATGTTTTGAACAAGTTAACACCTAATCATTTTAAAATGTTTGTAAAATTTACTTTTTTATTTTTTATTCTATTTTAAAATACTATTTTATCATCAATAAGCCACCGACTTACGAAGTTTTATTCCATTGCCAACAGTGACCTCTCCGTAAAAGACATGTTAGGTTAGTTTATTGTTTGCAATTTGCATACATTGTGTTGTTTGTATATATTGTGTTATGTCTTCCTTTTATTACTTTTTAGGGGCTATCCATTTAGTATTGTCTCATTTATTTCGTGAATGTTGAAATGGAATGACAACATATTGTTTGATACGTCTTTTTATTTTTTAAACTCAATATTGATTGATTTTTGTTGTCTTTCGTCTAATTGTAAATTGTATATGCGATTGGCGTATACTGTATAAATGCATGTAACATGAAATTTGCTTCCCTTCATTTAATGCTGCTTCCCAAAGATGGCAAACTGCCATAACTGACTGCCTAACGACCTAATAACATTATTATATGTAATTAAAATTTAAAACGTAAGCGAAATTACTGAATGTCTAATATGGCCTAATATTTTGTTGCACGTATGAGTACGTGCGTATACGCCAATTGCGTATCGCTCCAGACTCCAGAGCAGCGAACCGCACCACCTCCGAGATGGTTTTAGACAAGTAGGAAATTACTAACCAACTTAAAATTATCTTCAAATAATAAACAAACAATAGGGCCTGTTTTACAATCTTCTAAAAAGGATAGCTTATCCGGAAATTTTGTCGCTGAATGCTTTATATCGAGCGACAGAGACAAAACAATAGAAATAAGCTATCTGACACTCATCAGTAGACTGTCAAACAGGCCCATAAAGTTTAATATTACCCAGTGATTTAGAATAGGAACTAATTCTGTAAATAGATTTTAGTACCTTGACAAATATATTGTTAAGGTTTGTAAAAAAAAATAATTAAATAAAATGATAGTAAATATTTAAAAATCTCCGAAAAGTGAGTGTGCGAATGAGACAGAAGACTGTGAGACGTCTTCAATATATTGACGGCACACAAAAAAATATGGCGGTACGAAGTTCGCCGGGTCAGCTAGTAAGAAATAAACTAGTTATCCTTATTGGTATAGATCGGTTAAGGTGAGGCAAAGCAAAAACTTTCAACGTAATTTATGTGACTATTGTAACTCATCTGTATTTTTATTATAATAAATATTATATCAAAGATATTAATATAATGAAGTGATAATATTATATATTTTAATGTGTTGATGAATGTGTTATTTATGATATTCAAAATACAGTCAAAGGAATTCTTAGCGTTATCATTATGGATGTAAAATGTACCACAAGTAAAAAACGTGTGTTACAAAGCATTCGAAAGAAAAAAATCATAACACATATAGTGTGCTAACACTGCGCTAGACCAGGAGTTCCCAAACAGTGTATCGCGCCTCCCTAGGAGGGGGGCGTAGAGGGATGTCAAGGTAAGCGAATCACAAATTCAACAGGTATTTTTCTATAAAAATATGATTTCTACACCTCGTCCGTCGCTATTACACAAGTTTCGGCAAGTTACATTATTTATTCATTTCCATACAAAAAGAGATTTGTAACGAAATGAATAAATATAAATAAAAATGCCTTTTTTGATGTAAAAATGTCACAGTGAAAGCAATATTTACAATCCCAAGAAGCCGTGAACAAAAAGTTGGGAAACTCTGCCTTAGACAATGTCGTGAGTACATATTTAACTTCATCAGAACTATACCTGTAGAGTGTTGACAATACCAAGCATCTTCTTAGGGCCTAGTTGACGGAACACTAAAATATCGGCACTAATTGCACTAATTATTTTTATATAAGTAGCATAATAACTATATAAAGTGATTTAATACGAAGTGAGAAAAAGTATATCTTACATATATATATATTAGAAAAATATATGAAATTCTTAACATAAAACCTCCATTTGTCAAGTTTTTATTGTAATATATAGTAATTATTTACTCCTCATGTGTTCAATAGTGTGTTGGAATTACTTTACTTTAGCTATCTCAATTGTATTTTGATCTATTTTACACAAACCCAAGAAAATAACTTAGACATTTCCTATAAAAGAGTTTTCTAACTGTGGCAGACATCGACAATATTGAAGCTAGATAGATGTCTTACACAGATAATTTCCAAACACAGTATAGAAAGGTTTCATTTAGCACAAATATTGCTATTTTTTATAATAGTAGATATCTTCCTAAGAGTGTAAATTATTATTGAATGGATGTAGCATAACCCCTATATTTTGTAGAATGTTTAAAATCTTATCGAATTTATTAATTATAGGGATTAACAAGAGCTATCCTGGCAATACTGAGCTGCAAAGTACCGATCGGAATGTATATTTTGTCACGTGTAGAAAGTTCAGTGTAAGTTTGGGTTGCCAACCCCAAATTTAAAAAAGTAGGACTTGAAGTTAGAAAAACCAGGACAATTCAGTTTAAATACAGGACGCAGTAATAAAGTTGCAACCGTTAAATCAGTATGTAGTGAAAATAGGTTCAATGTAATACCGACATGTAAGGCTAATAATCATATTTTTATAAAAGTATTTGATTAAAATTAAATTAGAAAGAAATATTAAAAACCCAGGACGCTGCTTTAAAACTATCCAGGACACTGCAAAAACTAGGACATGTCCTGGGAAAACAGCACGGTTGGCAACTAGTGTAAGTGAATAGGTTCCCAGCAGACTAATTGTGTGAAAACAATTCACAGGTTGTTTTTAAAATAATACTAATTTAGCGAATAATAATAGCCGAGTACAAATTTCATTTTTATTTTTTATTTTTTATTTTTTCCATACAACTCGAGGTATTTATACACTAAAATTAGTTTATTCATATTATAGATGTTTAAAAAGTAATAGTTAATTCATGAATTCTCGATTTAGTGATAGTGTCGAATAATTAAATCATTTATATGGCCTTCTTAATGATATGGTTCTAATAGAACTATTATTAATTATATGTGTGTTAAAATTACTAATAAAAACACTTTAGGATGCCGCTGTGTGGCACCGCTACAAGTGTAATTATTTAAATGCTGGTAACACTTAAAGTTCTTTGTTATATTAATAATAATTAATAGTATAATGTAAGAATCTGATGTTTTTGATGTAATCAACTCTTTAATATGTAAGACATTGGCCCAAGTATCTGACTTTAGTTGAACTATGATATTATTAAGTAGACAAATAATTAGTTATAGTGGTTAAACTGAAATATTTTAATATAATGTTTAGGGCTAGGTACATTTCACAATTTGTTAATAATTTAAGTGCTCTGTGGCAAATTTTGTCTTCTACTCAATAACATTGCATTTGTATATAATAGATATGTAATAAAATATGCAACTGCAACAAGATTTCAAGTGATTAAACAGAAAATGATTTAATTCTTGTTCTGTAAACACTGTGACAGGCAATGTGCATTTTATTTCTTTCAATGGGTACAAATCTAGCTAAGTTATAAAGAATATATCAGTAAGTAAGTACATTACAAGACAATCTATGAAAAAACAAGGTTTTTATAAACTTCTTCATAAAATTTACATAACATCACAATTTATTAGCACAACATAAATTAATCCAGCTGATGATAAAAATTACTAGCATAAAATGTTCATTCTGCAAGTAGAAATAATATTTTTTGCGTATCGTGTAGCACATAAAATGTTATAATTTATTTATAAAATATATAAGTAATGTTTCACTGAAAAAATTTATCGTAATAACGCGAATACAGCATGGTTTTAAATTATTTTGACCATTAATTAAAACCTTTAGTCAAAGGTGGCCTTTTGTAGTCAAAGAATCATATTTACAATATAAACTGTTATTAAAACAATTAGATTATTGTTATGTGTCGTAGAATTTAATATTCGATAAAATGTTAACCAGCATAAAGTGACAAAAAGATTGTTTTGTATAATAAAACTTGATTGAAATATTTCGATAGTATGACCTTTTATTTTAAGCCCCTGCCTCCTCAAGTTCATCATTGATGCTTCATTTTAAATACAGGTCATGGTCCATCTACTCTATGGACCATACAGTCATACTAAATCCCAGCCACATATTAAATAATTATGAAACTAAATTAACTAGTATTATTATGCTTTTTAAGCATAATTAATAAAAAAATTACAATAAAGTAAAAAATATTATAACAATATCACATTATCTGCTACACATGCTTACTCCACACAGGTAACTTATTTACTATAACCCTTGCAACATGCTGTCCAGATCAAAATTAGCATAACACGAGAACTCGTTTGCTAAATTGTTTCTATGCTTTGGTTCAAATTGACAAGCTTTAGTGATCAACATTTTTTCCACATGGTCCTTTATTATAGCTCCTGTGCACACAACAATCTTATCTTTAGCTAACAGCTTAATTGTCTCCGAAGTCTTTGTAATGCACTCCTCTGACAGAAACGGAGGATCGGCCACAACGAGGTCACATGACTGTGAAAGGTCTGCCGGCAATTTCAAGGGATGGTTGTAGTCGTAGAACACATAATCTGGTCCGTGAACTTGAAATCTTCTGTCATATTCCAAAAGTGTTACTGGAGAAGTAAAATTATATATTGTATTATTACTATATTATAAAATGGCAACCAAAATGTTTAGAAATTAACAGTATTTATTAAATGTATAACTGAAACAAACACCTGTCTCCTTATGTTACATTCAGACTTTAGTTAGGTATTATTTTGAACTTTTTGCATTTAAATTCTGATATGTTGTGAAAGTCCTTTACAGACAAAAACAGCAACATTGAATAGCTTATCCATTGTGTAAATATCTTTAGGAGTAAGGAAGTAATTATATGTTGCTTAATGTTATTTTTCCATAGTTAAATATGAAAGTTACATCTTACCTGTTGCTCTATTTTGAATGTGTCTTTTCACAGGCACAAAGAGAGTTGGACAAGAAATTAGAGCAACTCTGCCACCATCCGGTATGCACTGATCTATGACATGAACCAGTGCTTGTATTGTTTTCTCATCGTACCAAAACTGACTCAATTGCTGCAAATAAAAAAATAATTTGGTTAATGTTTAAGTATAATTACCAGCAACTTTACATATAGTATTATATTTACTAACCCAGTTCTCCTCGAATATGATGTTTTCACTCAGCTTATTGTCAGACTCCAGTTTATTAAATATTTCCTCGCGTTTCGCTTGTTCGGCGTAGAATTCTTGAAGTGCTGCGAAAGTTTCGGCGGAAAGTGCCGGCACATCATCATCGTCCATTGTAAACGAGTTATCCCTCCTATTTAAAACAAAGCTAATATTTTTAACGTCAGTTTTATGGAGAATTTTGTTTTCTAGGTTATTTTTTTGACATTTCCAGCAGTAGTCAGCATAGATGATAGGTAATACTACTGAAGGTAGTCAGGTTGCAGGTGTGCGCCTTGAATAAGTTGTAAAATGTTAAACGGTTCTACTTTTCAAGTAAGAAACAGATTTTTATAAACGCAGGTACAAGGCTTTTTGAAATTTTAATTTATCATCGTATGAAATACTTATTGTTTTTAGTTTATTTCGATGTAAATATTTCCAAATTCCCATATGGAATTGACGGCTTTCATATTTTCAGGGTCTGTCGTCGTGACATTTGTTTTTTTTGAAGGCGTTTTTACTAAGCAAAAATATTTATCTGTCAGCCTGATGAACCTGCAATCATATTAATATACACTTTCAGATAATGGAGTTGAGAGACCTAAGAGTGAAACCACTTCACAGATGTCCTCAATATTTGATTGCATGTTGCGATCTTCTTAATGAAGAATGGCCTCGAAGTAGAACAGCGAGAATGATGTCCTTGGAAGCCTCTAGTGACAAATTACCAACAAGTCTTATTTTACTAGGCCAAGAGAATTTGTTGGGACATTGCAAACTCACACCTATACCAAGTTTACCAAATAGTTGTTTCCTTGAAGCCGTAGTCATAAAGAAGGCAATGCGAGGAAAAAAATTGGGGACGCACCTGATGAGGCGCGTTGAGGAATACTGCACGAATGTGTTAAGGCTAGACATGATACACTTGTCGACGAAGGGGCAGGAGCAATTTTACGCAAAATTGGGCTACGAAATATGTCCACCGATCTCAATATTTGGATCTAGTACACCGATTACTTCGACGACAGCTACAAGCATTCATAAAGAGGTGAGCGCAAAACCTGTAGCGGTCTCTGTAGGGGGTGGCAATCCACCTCCGCCCCCGCCGCCTCCGCCCAGACCGCCTACTATGACTGCCAGCACAATAAAAACCAGCAAGACGTACATGTGTAAACAATTAGTTGACTGTTGAACCCACCGAGTGAAACCTACTCAGGATATTGCCATAATATGACAAAACTAACCACGCAGTATTGCTAAACTGTTTTAAGCCATACGCTTTTTATAGAATTTAAGAAATATAAACCACCTCATGTCTACATTTTTTCTTATATTTATAGGAACTTTAATATGACATTTATATTGACTTGTCATTAAATTCAGTAGTTTTGTAGTTTTTATATTATTTATATTAAAATATTTACACAAATTAATCTTTAAGTCTGTGCTAATTCATTCATCAAGTTTACTTTTACCCTCGACTGCTAACTTACCCTACGAACTTACTAGTAAGTTAGCTTGTGATCAAAATTTCCAGTATTGCAACATGCAACATGTAAAATATATTAGCTTTTGCCCGCGGATTCGCCCGCATGGAATGTGTTCTTGGAGAACAACTTCTTCAGCAAATAATTTGGGACAACATTTTAAATCTGTAATATCAGCGAAAATATTTATTTAAATTACATGCTGCAAAGGGCCATATTGATACATATTAAACGTACAATGTATTTAAGGTACTTAATAGGATAAGGATTAATGTTGTATAGCTTAAAAGTTGCTACGTAAATAAGCCATTATTTCTCGTAAAAAGTAAAGGATAAAAATTGTTATTGTAGGTTATCCCTAAGAGATAGACATATACCATCGTGGACTTTTTTGTAGACCTTTTTGAGGTGTACAATATTGTAGTACATTATTTCGATCTATCTCGTAGGGTTCAGCCAGCGTTTGCAATGTAAGCGCAAAAAGATGTGTTTATTTAGGACATTAGAAACCTCTAAAATTATCAGTGTTTCTGTAGGTACTATATTATGCATGTTATATACATATAAACCTTCCTCTTGAATTACTCTATCCATTAATCAAAATCCAATGCGTAGTTTTAAAGATTTAATCATACATAGGGACAGACAGAAAAAGCGACTTGTTTTATACTATGTAGTGATTTTAGAGAAAAGTCGGATGTGTGCGAGTGAATGTGTCGCTTCGAAAATTTTAATTTTCCCAAAGACCGCTGCTTGTCCGGACCCGCCGCGCTAGTTAACACGACGTTTAGCTGTAATATTGTCTAGAATCCGGTAAGCCGGGAAAAATTCAGAGCATTGAAAATAGAACTCTGCGCCAATACAATAGAGCTGAAAACCTATGTGTCGAGTGTCGAACTGTCATATACGACATTTGACTCGACACTTGTGTGTTCGATTTTCAACTGTATTGTATTAATCTCTCATCGATATGGCAGCGTTTCTCAAACACGATTTCGTTCGCCCGTTTTTAAAGGTTCCGTAATATATAAGGAACCCTTATAGTTTCGTTCTGTCCGTCCCTCTGTCTGTCTGTCCGCGCTTCTAGCTTCCGTTATTATGAATATAAATGGATGAAATTTGGTATTGTTATAGACTGTGTATAGATCTCGGTTTTGGCATCATTAAATATTATTAATTATTTTATATTTTAGGGTGGCTCTCCATGTGAAGTGGGAGTGAAAAATATTATTCATCCTTTTTAAAATAAAGACAAGGTTTTATACATTACTTTTTTACAAAGTCGACCATTTTCGAGTAATCGGCCTCCAAAGTGGTTTGTAAGTTTATCCCCTCCCTGGCATTTCTACACTATAGATAGTATAGAAGATATAAACTTGTAAGTTTCCATGCTGATAGATCATGCTAAAAACTCTTCAGGAAAATTATTTTGAGTGAAATCAGACAATAACTTTTGAAGTAATTAAAAGAAAACCTATTGCGCGTTGATAGTTCCGGAGCCCTCCATAGATAGACATGTTCAGGACATGTCTATGGTGCATGGTCTTGGTTAGGTTATTTTCGATTTATTTTGCAAATCCGACTACCACGGAAAAGACTTAACATTATTCGGGTTAATATAAAGCCTATGACACTCACAAATAATGTGGCTTTCTATTGGTAAAAGAATTCAAAAAATCGGTTGAAGTAGATCCAGAGATTAACCCTTACAATCTCGTTAAGTCACAAACTCACAAAGAAACAAACTTTATAATATTAGTATAGTCCAGATGTTAACCACGACTTCCTACGCGAAAAAGAAATCCCGGAGAACCGTACTTTTTGCTGCGAATAAAAGTAGCCTATGTTTTAATCCCGAGACTAAACTACGACCATATCAAATTTCTTCAAAATCTGTTCAGTTGTTATTACGTAAAAGAGTAACGAACATCCATCCATATTCCATACATAAAACTCGCGTTTATAATAGGTATTATTAGTAGGGATATCTTCGTCGTCGTGTTTTAATGATTTCGAAAGTCTATCTATTCGAAGAATAGGAAAACGTAAGTAGGCGTAGGCGGACTTTGACCTTATATTTGGGATTGTGGTCACCCATCCTAGTTGAATCCACGACGGGCGTTGATTAACATGAGTTAGCGCTACGACCATAATAGAACTACTCCTGGTATTAATATACATCAATGATTAGGTAATACCTACATAAACTTTCAGCCAATTCAACTGATCACTTATTCTATAGGATTTGATATGTTATATTCTTTTGACTGACATAACTTTTGTATCTATGAACCGATTGAAATGAAACAAACATTAAATTTTAAGTGGAGCAAACCAAAACGTATCAGTGAAAACCGCATTCAAATCGTCGTTGACTTTGTACGCGTAAAAACAAATATCGCGGGAACCGTAAATTGTTCCGCAATAAAAAATAGCCCATGCGTTAATACAAAGTCTAATCTACTACCATACCAAATTTCATAAAAATCCGTCCAGTAGAATCCGAGATTAGCGCGTACAAACGTACAGACAAAAATTTTAAAAAAATAATGTTTTGGGTTCTATGTCGTTCACAAACCCCGCTGTAATAGTTTTTCTTATAATATATCTTCCATGTACAGACAGCGACCAGTTACGAATTTATTATATGTATAAATGTCATGCGCGTTTACTGCAGAAGCTTGAGGCGAACGGAATCCATGGTTATTTGCTTAGTTGGTTTTTTTCCATACCTCGAGAGAAGGACGCATCTTGTCCGTATTGGTGGCTAATCTCTCGCTCTACCAATCACAGCAAGTACTCGTTGTTCGCCGATGACCTGCTATGCAATGACAGTTTACTCCTGCAAGAAGCTCTTAAAAGTCTCTATGAGATAAGAGTGACTAACAAAATGTTATTGATCCAAAAAAAAAACGCTAGCACCAGGAAAAAATGACCGTATCACACACGCACTCGAGGTGTGATAATAATATAGTTATAAATTATAGCGTAGTATTAGAATAGTTCTAGCACATCATAGCATTTAGCATGTTATTAACTTTACGTGTAATAATCTCGGGTGTCCCCCAAATAATAAAGTTTCTTAGTTGATGTATTTCAGACTTTATGATTATTAAATATGGATTGGAAGAAAGTAGACATTTTTCTTTAACCTCCTAAAATCACATCATTTCAATATGTCAGCTCGATATGGAACCCAACAGACGAGATTCATTCACAACGGATCGAATCTGTCCAAAGGTCCTTCACCAGACGCCTCGCATACAGCTGCTCGGGAATTTCGAACCTGCTCATATTGCATAAAATCTATGTCATAAGATAAATGTCATAAAGTAAAGTGGATATTTTAATCATTTATAATATTTTCTTTTATTAATAATGTATAATTATTTCAAGTTTAATTTATTTTTAATCCAATAATTGTTTAATCGATTAGTAATTTTTGACATCAATTTGCAATACTGTTTTAATCTTTTTTAATGTATAACTTTATACTGATCTTATTAATTTTAAATTACTTACTCCCAAATATATGTAATTCTAAGTTGTCAATAATTGTTTGTTACCATTATATTATAATATAATGTTTATCCTACTTATACCCTACTACTATTTTAAATGTGAAAGTTTGTGAGGATGTATGGATGTTTGTTACTCTTACACGTAAAAACTACTGAACGGATTTTGATGAAATTTGATATGGTAGTACTTTGAGCCCTGGAACAGAAAGGCCACATTTTCTCCCGAAAAAGTACAGTATTCTCGTGGGATGCTGTATTTACGCGGGCGGAGCCGCGGGAATCGGCTAGTAATTATTAAGTTTAGGTAATATGATTATCTTGTACTTTTGTGGTTTGTCAATGTCGTTCGTAATACCTTTAAAAGTGCATGTATAATATATGTAATGCTGGTGTCCTTTTAAAATAAACACAATATTCATTCGTAGCAAAAACCTACAAGTAAGGTAAGATAAATGTAACAAATTAAAAAATATCTCCAATGAATTTATTTATTAAAACTTGGCCTTATCTAAGAACTCCTTGGCCCGCTGCCGCACGGCCTGCACGTGGTCCTCGTCACCATTCCTCTCCTCCATTTCGATCCACTTCTTGTACAGAACCTTCATTTTCCTCGCCGGCAGTTGCTGAGAAGTCAGTCGGTCGAGAACTTGCCTGTAATAATAAATAGTATACGGTCAAAAAAAATGTTGTTTCCAAGTTTGGTTAGGACAATGCAGGCTGATCACCTGATTGTCTGACAAGAAAGATGATCCATGCGTCGGATGGCCATGTAAAAAGTCAGTCCTGCGCCTGATCTCTCGCCAGTCGTGTCGGTCATCCGTCCCACTTGGTTACAAGAGTAAAGGAAGAAAGAGTGCTCTTGTGTACTGCGCACATACTTAAGCACTATAAAGTTACTCGTGTGTAGTAACCGGCCACCGTCACCGAAATCAGTGTGGGGAGCTATTATTATTATTATTATTATTATAGGGTCAATGATTTAATTAAAAATTGCACACCTTGGGAATAAGATGGCTCTCTACAAGGCTGCTTCTATGTACTTATGTTATATGTATTTTGTCTTTTGTCATATAGATTAAGTTGCTACATTGTATTTTTTTTAAAAGAACAATTATTCCATCTTTTATTTACTAAAAGGTGGCCCGCGTGAGTTTATTACACTGGTTCGTGTTGTCGGGTTAGTTTCCGAACCGGTGCCGCGGTGGTAGGCATAATGTACGACAATTCTACAAGTGTTATTTAATAATAATAAAAATAATGAGATTTGAGTTTTTTTTTAATTTTAAAAGTATTGACAAATCGAGTTATCTTTATTGTCATTATCACCTGGCCTGGTCCAGCTGCTGGCCCTTGAGCAGCATGTCGACATAGGCGGCAGCAACGTCGACGCGAGCGGGGTACACCGCCAGCACCTGCTCGCACAGCGCCTCCGCCCGCTCCGCCGCGCCCGCCGCCCGCTCCAGCTTAGCGAACGACATCAGCAGCGATACGTCTGTAAGCGCAGCGGAAAATGGTAATAATTATGCATTGAAAATCGTCATTTAAGACCAGCAGGTCTAAAAAGGCCGCTTTTGGCAATTCACTGTGCAATTCACAATTCACATGTACAAGCTAGCACGTACATTGCTGACTCTACATCATTTCTTTGCATTGCGCGGCAAAGTGCACGCTGTCGGGCCCAGTCCGCATCAAGCAATCATACCGCGCACTTTACTTATCAATATCATCAAAAGGTGTAGTTGAGTAAGCAGCTCCTGCATCATTTTTGGTCCTTCGAGTGACATTTAATCAATGAAATCAGTGACTATCAATTTATCAGTGACTATTATAATTATCATTAGTGACTATTGACTATCAGTGTATAACAATCATCAAGCAGCAGTAGTGATCATCATCAACATCATCAATCAGCCTCAACAATCAGCACAGTCAAATCAAACGTAGCAGCACACAAAGTAAGATCTTTCTATTTTTACAACAACTCGTTTTCTCGATTCAATCATGTCGAGCGTGGAGGAACTTCTAGCAAACCAGCAGCAGCTGGTAAACAAAGTAGAACAATCATACACGAACTTTAAAAAGGACGGCGCGGACCGTAAAACACCGGACTACATCCAAGCAAAATTACACCACCCTAGATCAATATTGGGCTGAAATTGAAACCAATCATAAAAAAATTATGTACGTACGAGTTTGCCCAGTCCTTCACGTATTTTAAAAATAATAAATTCGAGACAGCAAAAGAAAGATTTCAGCAGATTCGGTCTGCCATAGCCAACTATCAGCCGCCGGCGCCAGCGAGGGCTGGACCATCCACCCCGCTGATTAGGCCTGCGACACCTCTGGCTGACGCAGCAGCGTCACGCCAGCCTTCACCATTGCCAGGAACTCAATCTCATGGCACAAATAGTAGAACTGACGAATCATTAAGGCGTCAGAATAGTAATTTTAAAGCTTTTCGCCATACAATAGCAAACATTGCTTTAGATATGATCAACGAAAAATGGGAATTTGAACATTTGCTACGAAATATTTAGTCTCGCTGGACAGCAATAGATTCTCTACACTGGGAGTTAGACAGTGAGCTAGGGGATAGGAATATGGAGTATGAGCAGACATTTTACCAAATAGAAACAGAATACAACGACGTAGTCAAGGCTATCAACCGGAAGTTATGGTCAACTTCTCATAGGGAACTCCACATATAGAAATTCCAGTTTTCAATGGCACTTATAATCAGTGTACTTCCTTTAAGGATTTATTTACAGAGACTATTCATAGTAACCCATCATTGTCTAGTGCGCAAAAAATGCAATTCTTAAAAACTAAAGTTAGGGGGGAGGCAGCAAGTCTCATCCAACACCTTAATATTTCCTCAGATAATTACACTATCTGTTGGAACATTTTGAATCATCGGTATAATAACAAAAGATTAATTTTTAACTCTCACGTTGATATTTTACTTAACATGCCAGTTGCTCATCATTTATCAATAAATAATATTAAACGCGTTCATGATACCGCTTTAGAGACTCTAAACGCCATAAAAAATATAGAAATTGATATCTCATCTTGGGATCCTTTACTAGTCTATCTTTTGTCGCAAAAGTTAGATTCAGAATTACATAGCGAGTATTTAGCATCGGTAAAAAATCCACGTGAATTACCAAATCTTGAAGATTTTTTAATATTTTCAGAGAGGAAATTTACTACTTTAGAGTCTTCTAGAAGAAAGTATGATAATGGTGCATCAAAATCGTATAATCGCTATATTTCACCTAGTAATAAAAATACGATGGTACATAATAATTCTAAAAGCTATAACATGCATAAAAACTTTAACATAAAACAATCATTTCCAGCGCAAAATAAAATTTCGCAATCGTTTTCGCATGATAAAAACAATAAAGCTTGCTTTTCTATTAAACGTTGCAGACAATGCAATGAAAAGCATAACACTCTTTTGCACGAAGCGTTTGCGCAGCAAGCGGCTTCTAAACACGAGCCAACGCAAATGAGTTCTCACGTTTCACTGCAACGTGGGATTCCAGAAATCCTTTTGGCAACAGCCATCATCAACGTGCAAAAATTAGATGGGACTTACGTTCAAGTGCGTGCTTTAATAGATAAAGGTTCCCAAATATCTCTAATTACTGAGCATTCCGCTCAGTTGTTAAATGTACCGCGAAAGAAATGCAAGGGTATCATATCTGGTGTCGGTGCCAAGGAAAGCAGTTGTAAGGGTGTAATATCTCTTAATTGTGCAGCAGTAAATGGCGATTTTAAATTTGAAACGGATGCACTTATCATGAGGACTCTTGTTAAAAATTTACCAAGTTTTTCGTTTGATAAGCCTTCATGGCCATTTTTACAAAATATTTCTTTAGCCGATCCGAACTTAAACGTAAGTCGCCCAGTGGACCTGCTGCTGGGAGCCGACATATACGCTCTTATTTTATTAGACGGTGTGCTTAAAGTAGATAATTTTACACCCATTGCCCAAAATACATCCTTAGGATGGATACTTACAGGCAACGTTAAAACTATTCAATACAATGTAGTTTTAAACGATTTAAGTCAAATAGAAAAATTTTGGGAAATTGAGGACATTTCCGAAAATTGTAAATTATCAGTTAACGATCAAAAATGTTTAGATTATTATAATGAGACCACAACGCGACAAGAAGACGGTCGTTATGTTGTTCGGATCCCTTTTGAGCCTGATTTCGAAAATAGGCTAGGGTTGTCAAAACCAAAGGCCGTTGCTCAATTATCATTAGAGATTATTAGAGATCTCTTATCATTAGAGAAAAAGTTTTGTAAAGATTCTAACATGCATCAGGAGTATAAACGATTTATGGAAGAGTATTGTAAGCTAGGTCATATGAAACCCGCGACAGATAATTTTGTATCATCATATTATAATCACGGTATTCAGCGTGATGACTCAACGAACACACGCTTTAGGGTAGTTTTTAACGCATCTTGTAAAACTACATCGAGTTTAAGTATCAATGATTTAATGGCGTCCGGACCCAACTTACAGCAGGATCTCCAGTCTCTTATCATTAAATGGAGACAGTATAGGTTTGGATTTACTGCTGACGTAGAGAAAATGTACAGGATGATATGGGTCCATGATGATGATCAAAAGTATCAAAAAATTGTGTGGAGAAACGCTCCAAACGAACCTATCATAGATTATCAGTTAAAGACGGTGACGTACGGTACCAAGGCCGCACCGTTCCTCGCAATGATGACGTTAAAACGGCTAGCGTCGGATGAAAAAGAAAACTACTTAAACAGCGCGGCTATCCCTGTCCTTGAGGAATCCTTTTATATGGACGATTTAGTGCATGGTCAACATAATTTATCAGTCGCTAGGCAGCTACAGCAAGACCTTATCATGTTATTGAAGTTAGGGGGATTCCACCTTAGAAAGTGGAAATCAAATGCACCTGAATTGTTAGCAAATGTCGACACTGAAACCGCCCCTGGTTTCTTTTTTAAGCAAGAGCAAAGCAAAATATTAGGTTTAAGTTGGAACCCAAGTCATGATAATTTTTCTTTTCAATCAAAGATTGACTCTAATATTTCGAGTAAAGTAACAAAACGTACATTACTTTCTGAAATATCTAAACTGTTTGACCCTTTAGGATGGCTCTCACCCGTATCAACAAAACTCAAAATAATTTTTCAAAGTACTTGGCTAGCTGGCATTAAGTGGGATGATGAGCTACCAGCCGATATTTACGCGGAATGGGTTAAAATCAAGGTCGATTTATGTAACATTAATAAAATAATTTTACCACGGTGGATCGGTACTAAAGAAAACGAATGCATCGAGTTACACGGGTTTTGTGATGCGTCAACAAAGGCGTACGCTTGTGTAATATATTGTCGTATTGAACGAACTGAAGGGTCCCGTATAACATTATTAGTAGGTAAAACGAGGCTCGTGCCTAGTAGCAAAACAATATCATTACCCCGATTAGAGTTATGTGGGGCACTTTTACTATCTAAATTAAAGTATATGTATATAATGTATAGTTAAAACTTGCCTCAGCAGTTACAATATAAAAACATACGGTTGGGTCGACTCCATGATAGTTTTAGGCTGGTTAAATGGAAACCCCACGCGATGGAACGTTTTCGTGGCTAATCGAGTTCGCGAAATATCATCAATTATGCCAATTGAATGCTGGTAAAATCAGATGAAAATCCAGTAGACTCAGCAAGCCGTGGACTGACTGTATCACAGTTAATTGACCACTCTTTGTGGTGGCAGGGTCTAAACTGGCTCTCTAATTTCTGTGATCAACAGACTTATCAATCATATTTTACAAAATTAGTTAACTTAGTCACGCAGCAATACCGTGACAGTTGCATCATATTACAATTACTTATGAAATATAGTTCTCTAAATAAAGTAGTTAGAACAGTAGCATATATATTAAGATTCGCAACATACAAAAAATATAATATAAAAGCAAAGCACTTATCATTATCTGAACTAAGTAAAGCAAAAAATATTATCGTAAGAAATATACAGTATTTAAGTTTTAATAAAGAAATAGAAAATTTAAAACATAACAAGAAAATTTCATCTAATAGCATAATTTATAGCCTTAATCCTTTTCTAGATGAAAATGACATTTTAAGAGTGGGTGGTCGGTTAAAACATGCCAATTTAAATCCCGACATGAAACATCCTATTTTAATACCTAATAATAGTCGTTTAGCAGATCTTATCATAGACCAGGCCCACGAGCTCACCTTTCACGGTGGACCTCGTCTGACGTCCGCGTTTATGCGTCAAAAGTCGGTGATCGGTGGTAACAGGGCTACCAAAAAACGCCTTCGACTATGTGTCACGTGTAGAAGACACAACCCTAGCAAACATCAACAGTTAATGGGCGACTAACCAGCAGCTAGAGTCAACCCTTCTAGGCCTTTTCAATCAGTAGGGGTAGACTACACCGGTCACATAATGATCAAAAGTAACAAGGGCCGTGACATCAAAACCAGTAAAGGTTACGTAGCAGTTTTTGTATGTATGACTACTAAGGCTGTACATCTTGAGGTGGTCTCAGATTTAACTACCTCGACGTTTTTTGCCGCTTTACGTAGAATGTCCGCTCGTAGAGGGACGCCTCGTAAAATTTTTAGTGATAACGGACAAACTTCTTAGGTGCCAGTAAGGTACTTCAGCAGGAATACGTCGAATTGCAAAAAGTATTTATGGATAGTAATCTTTATAGTGAAATCGCAGAAATGGGTATTAGCTGGCATTTTAATGCCCCGTCATGGCCACAGGCTAGCGGTCTCTGTGAAGCTGCCGTCAAAAGCCTTAAGCATCACTTAAAACGAGTAATTGGCTACCAAAAGCTGACGTATGAAGAATACAACACTCTTTGTACCCAGCTGGAGGCGTGTCTCAACTCCCGGCCCTTGTGTCCGATGACCGAGGACCCGGAAGATCTAAATTATTTAACTCCACTCATTTCCTATCGTCCGGACCGATTTTAACTATTTACGAAACAGAACATGATTTAAGAACTAGATGGCATTTAACACAAAATATTTTTCATAACATATGGAAAAGGTGGCAACATGAATATTTAATTAATTTGTCAGCACGTAGTAAATGGAGACAGCCTTTAGAGAATATTAAAATTAATGACATTGTTATCATCCACGACAACAACCTTCCAGCAGGCAAGTGGGCATTAGGTAGAGTAGTGCAATTGCACCCCGGAAGTGACGGGTACGTTCGAGTCGTTACTCTAAAGACAAAAAATGGATATATGAAATGTCCTATAATCAAATTATCAGTTCTCCCGGTTAATGAGTCTCAAAATGATCATTTGAACTCTATCGCACAATCAGAGCAACAAACTCCGAAATTGATAGGTAATAGAGTGAAAAGAAGCACCCGAAAAAGAAATAATTTGCCTACTATCATATAAGCTTTTTTGTTATTTTTTATTATTTAATGAGTTGCAATACTATAATAGTTTACTATTAGATCAGCATTTTGCTGCGCGCACTAGACAGAGAAGGGGACTAATAAATGGCGTAGGATTCATTGCGAACAGTTTATTTGGTGTCTTAGATCAAAATTTCGCGGATAAATATGAGCAAGATATAAGCATAATACGACAAAATCAAAATCATTTAGCATTATTATGGAAAAATCAAACCTCTCTAGTAGAGGCAGAATTTAATTATATATATATATTATTATATAAAGAAGTGAGTCTGTAATGGAAAAACAACACAAGTCTATTTTTAAGAAAATAAGCGCCATCGATAACTCTGTTAACGCTTTAAAAGGTAACATACAAAATATATCTTATATTAGCGACTTTATTTTATCATATTTAACAGCTAGTAACTTGATACATTATTTACATTATATACAAGACAACTTACTTGATACTATCACTAATGTGTACGACGGAAAATTTAATTTACACGTATTAACGCCTGAGCAGCTTAAACTAGAATTACAAAATATATCATCATTATTGTCTAAAGACATTATTCCTTTCTATACCGATTTATCTCAATTATATAATTTGCTAAAAGTGAGAATGCGAATTAGTACTAATTATTTACTATTTGAAATAACTATTCCATTGATAGCCAGCGACTCGTACGAGTTGTATGGAATTTATCCTATTCCCCAAAAAGCAAATAACGCGATGAAATGCATTACTCCAATTGGAAAATATTTAGCAATTAATTTAAAGAAAGACACATTTATAATCATGACTGATATGGAGTTGCTTCAATGTTTTAACCAAAATTCGGAATCGTTGTTGTGTCGCTTAAGCAAACCGGAATATCAGCTGAAGGATGATGAAAGTCTATGCAAGCGAAATAAAATAACTGGGACTTGTCACTTCATCACCGATCAGTGTGATAACATATGGGCAGATACTCATAAAATCAACACGTACTTTTATTTTTGTTGTGAAAACTGCTCATTGAAACTACTTTGCGATGATGAAATAAATACAATTCAATTGTCTCAGTCTGGATTGATTAGCGTTAAGCAAGGATGTATAATTAAGTCAAAAGACTTTTCTGTTCACTCGCATAAAGAAGACACAAGCATATTACATGTAAAGCATCAGGTTTCCCTCGGAGATATTGCTCCTATCAATAATCTTTTTAATATGTCGTTCCCGGAAACTTCATCTATAGCGCTCAATTACAATGAGTCAGCTGAATATAAAGAACAATTGATGGTATTACAGAAACAACTTGACGACTTAAAGCAGAATGATCCAACTCTAGAAAACTTTTCGTATCATGACATACATCATTATACCGCTATCTATGTTAAAGCAGCATTAATTTTGATAATCGGATCATATTCACTATGGAAATGCAGGACAAAGATTGTTAGATCAACACCTCCCGTGGTGGAAAGGGAAGCTGGAGGAATAGAAATGATTTCTCGCGGTGATATCGTGATGCCTCAGTCACCAAAAAGTGATCAGTGTTTTAGGGAAATGTTACAAACACTCAGTGACAACAAAGTGTGTGGCCCTAGCAGGCAAAGTCGAGGCACTTCACCCACAGTTCACTCGTTTGTGACAATTGCCGACAAATAGTGTTTATCATTAAGTTAGTTTAAGGACCTATTGTCTATCACCTTGTATCATCATCCTCATTATGCGGCCCGGGAGCATGTACAAGCTAGCACGTACATTGCTGACTCTACATCATTTCTTTGCATTGCGCGGCAAAGTGCACGCTGTCGGGCCCAGTCCGCATCAAGCAATCATACCGCGCACTCATAATCATTTTAGCAATTAGTATTCGTGTTAATAAATATCAATATCATATCAAGGACTTTTACTTCTCAATATCATCAAACGGTGTAGTTGAGTAAGCAGCTCCTACATCACACAATGAATTACTCCAAATATCGTATTGTATCGTATAACGGCCACTTGACCGCCAATCCATAATTTGATTAGGATACAATTCATAAGGAGAAATACATTCATTTGACAACTAATATTATTCCATGCCCATAAGGGCCGAAGTTGTGATCAATTATAAAAATGTAACATCTATGTAACCAATTTCTTGGAATAAACGATTCTAAACTTTCTATGAGAATCCCTAAAATGGTCAGCTTATGAAGAACAAGCTTTTGCCCGCAGCTTCGCCCGCGTGGGAGAGTGTCCGTGGCAAAAATACCTGCAATATAGTAATAGCACAGAGTAAAAATATATACTTTATAATATATTTTCACCCGTACTTTTTAAATTTAAAATATCTCCTAGATATAATCTCCTAGATAAGGATAATTAAATTGTATCCGTCTAAATAGCTTCTGAAAATACCACATTATTTATGATCATTTTTTAAAACTTAGAATGGGTATAGGAACCTATCCTTAAAAGATAGACACATCTATGCCATCGCGGACTTTTTTGTAGACCTATACAAGAAAAACAATCCCACCATACATTGTTTTGTTATTTATCTCCAACGAGTTAGGTTATGCATCGTTTCGATAAAAGTTCCCAGACGGCTTGATTTTTCCCGACACCTTCAACAACTATCGTCATAAATCAAACAATTTCCACAAAACCTTAACAAATTATTATCGACCTAAACCTTCCAGGAACCACTCGGTCGGTAAATGTAAACGGCATGAAAATCCTTTCAGTAGTTTTTGAGATTATCGCGAACATACAGACAGGCAGACTCGGCGGGGCACTTAAGTATCCATGTCCGTCTCCTGATTCTAAGCTACCCCACCAATTTTCAGCCATTCTTGTGTTATAAATAGTGTGACTAACACGACATTCTTTTATATTTATATAGATTTCTCTAATGTCAAATAGTGTCAAATAGCAGATTCAAAAAAAGTTACTCGTGAGGAACATCTCGCAATAAATATTTTGTGTTTTATATAAATGAGAGATAATATTTTTCTAATATACCTGGGCTGATTGATAACTGGCCGAAACGACGAACTTAAAAAAATGATACGCAAAAAAGGAATATTACATTATATTCTGGCATCTTTTTGAAAATAGAACGCCAAATTTGAATTTAATCGAACTGATGGAATTTGTTTGAGAGGACGTAGAACTTTCTCTGTCGTAAATTTTCTTAACAATGGAAAGAAACGAAATTCGTGCGGTGATAAAGTTTTACGTTTTAAAAGAGAAAACAGCAACCCAGATTAAAACCAAGCTAGACAGTGTTTTAGGTAATTCTGCTCCTGCATTGAGTACAATTCACACCTGGGTAACTGATTTTAAACGTGAAAGACAGAGCTGCGAAGACGCCCACAGGTCTGGCCGTCCAAATGAAGTCACGAATCCGGACATGATCAAAAAAATTCACAAAATTGTATTGAATGATCGGCGCTTAAAGTTGCGAGAGATAGCAGAGATGGTGAGCATTACATCTGAACGCGTTTTTAATATTTTGCACCAACATTTGGGAATGAAAAAGCTTTGCGCGCGATGGGTGCCGCGTTTGCTCACTGTAGACCAAAAGCAACGTCGAGTGGACGATTCATCGGAGTGTTTGGCGCTGTTTAACCGAGATCCTAATGAGTTTTTGTGGCGTTATGTAACAGTCGATGAAACCTGGATACATCATTATACTCCCGAGACAAAAGAACAATCTAAGCAGTAGACTGAGAGCGGAAAACCTGCGCCGAAGAAAGCAAAAACGGTTTTGTCGGCCGGCAAAGTGATGGCGACTGTTTTTTGGGATGCTCGAGGGATTATTTTAGTGGATTATCTGCAAAAAGGAAAAACAATAAATGGAGAGTACTACGCAAGCTTGCTGCAAAAATTAAGTGAAGGAATCCAGAAGAAACGACCATATTTGGCCAAGAAAAAAATTTTGTTCCACCATGACAACGCACCTGCACACACGTCAATGGTTGCAGTCGCCAAAATCCATGAATTGCGGTTCGAATTGCTACCGCATCCACCCTATTCCCCGGATCTGGCCCCGTGCGACTTCCACTTATTCCCAAACCTGAAGAAATGGTTAGATTTTCATCAAATGAAGAAGTCATTGTTGCCGTGGACGAGTATTTTGAGGGGTTGGAGAAAACATTTTATCAAACTGGTGTAACGACATTGGAGAAGCGCTGGACTAAATGCATCGAGGTAGAAGGAAACTACGTTGAGAAATAAATTTATTTTAAATAGATTTTTGAAGTTTTTCTTTGTCGTTTCGGAAACTTATCAATCAACCCTCGTATAATAATAATATATAATAATAATAAAAAATACGCACATGTTCTATTATATTTTTCTGTAACGCGGCTCACACTAACACTAAAATGCTCTCATTTTAGTGTTAGTGTGAGCCGCGTTACAGAAAAATATAATAGAAGTGCGTATTTTTGAAAAATGGATAATGGACATTGATTCCGAAATTCAGTTGTCTGAATTTATAGGATTATTTCGCCTCAATAAAGGCTTGTGTACCCCATACAAAAGTTGGAACCTGGAATGTATTGCCTTCAAAGTAAGTAAACGTTTAATAAATGAGTAAACTATCATAAGATATATATCTACTTATTAGGATTATTTCAATATTTAAATAAATATAACCATCGCAATTTTCTATGATAATTTTTAAAATATAAATAGGATGGTCACCAGTTAGTAATTAGTTCTTTATTTTTGTTTAAGGTATTCTACGTAGGTTTATAAAGAAATGTGAAACGTCAAACAAAACTGGGCGTGACGTCAACGATTTGCCAGTCGAAGAACAAAAATATAACACGAAATTTTTATACTTCATTGATTACCATATAAATATTTTAATGTACTTATTGATAACTTTTATTTACTAATGCCAAGTATTAAAATAGTTCTTCAAGATTAACCTCTACGACTAGTATTTTTTACACAGCCACAGAATATTATATTTTTGTTACGGTTGATTACGGTTGTATATTTTTTTCATGTGGCAACATAACCGACAATTAATATGAATCTGCTAATGAAATTAATTGCTGCAAAGTTGCTATAAAACGTGACAATATTACGAACTTTTAGCAAAATTGCAGAGAATTCTGCAAATGATTTACTTTTAGCAAAATTGCGCGATGTGGCCTTTTTAGGCTCGCTGGAAATTAAAATAGTATAAATAATATAACTAGATAAAACTTTATCTGCATACAGTACACTATAAAAGAGCAGAGTAATCTTTATTGTAACTGTACACCAGATGCTCAAACTACTGAACGAATTGCGATGATCTATGGCATACAAATAGTTATTTATTTTACGACGTAGTCATCTGCTAATAACGGAATAATCATACAAAAGTTCCAAATTTCATGTTCCCTTATAACTTTTAGCAAATAATGTTCATCATAGATTTAAAAAAAAAGAAGAAGCTTACGTTCTTTCTTGTCCAGCGCAGCGATGCCTTTCTGCATCACCTGTCGTGCTTTGTCCAGTAGCCCGGCGCGGTAGCAGGCAGCACCGGCGGCGGTATACGCAGCCAACGACCCTCGGTACCTCCTCATCATCAGCTCGGCTAGCGCACCCAGCTCCTGCGTCTTGCCCGTGTCCACTAGGATGTCTAGAAGCTTCGAGTGGATGGAATACGTGTCGTTCATCTGAAGCGCCTCCTCTAGGGTCTTCTGTTGAGACTCCTGTAAGCGAAACAATTTCCTTCTTACATAACAATTTAACTTTCTTAAGTACGGCTCAGTACATAGATGGCGCTAGGTGTACAAATTTTAATTTGTCTATTCTTTGAAGTCACGTTCCTCAGACACGATGAGGGTATGAATGAAATTTCACTTTTGTTACGTTTTTTACCCTATGATATTATGTATGTGTGTTTGTTCCACAGTAGCGCCTAAACTACTGGTCCGATTTTAATAAATGATGTGTCAATAGACTTGTAATGATAGCCCGGGTAGCATAGACTATATAATTTACGTAGTCGGGTTATAATTTTTTATAAAAATTGTAGTTATTTAAATGTACCTTAGCGCCAAAGCGGTGTTCGAGGTTGAGCAGGGCAAGCCACACGTTGCGGCGCTCGGCCTCCTCGCGGAAATTGATGGTCACCAGCGCCTTGCGCGCCACCCCCCGCGCCTTCTCGATCTCCGTCGCCTGCACAGACATATTGTTATGTAGACGGCTCATCGATGTTCTTCGTTCGTGTTCGATGATCTTAATGTGACGTAAATTTTGGGTAGATGTCCTAATGAACAGGTGTTCAAAATACGATAAAATATCAAGATGTTATAGGCCGTTAGATAATACTTGGCGCGTACAACACATAGATACATGTTGTGTTCTATCTATGAATAAGCATTACGTGCCGTAGCACTGCATTACCCGTCATAATGTTATGATGTAGAAGACAGTTATTGTTTTCTTACTGCTACTAAATTACACAGAGCTTATAATATAAATACAAATGGTTTTTCTTAATTCTCTGAAAGTTCCACAAATGATGTTTTAATAACATAAGTGTGAGTAATGTGAACGTGCAAACTTTAGTATAACAACCCATACCATCTTCATTCACTTTTCTCTGACGTTGTATTAGAATTGATTTGTCCTGATATAGAATCATTATTTAATTTTAATAAAATAATTTTGCCACCAGTAAATCGCTTTATCTCTGCACGCCACTCTGATCTATAACGGTCAAAGACCATAATCAGTACAGTCAGTGGTGAGTATCCAACACGAAGTGCCGTGTATACTGTATACCCAGGGGCGTGCGCTCCATATAGGCAGAAATGCAGTGCTTTACTTGTCATTCACAGATATTTTAATAAAACGTTCGTACGTTTTAGATGACTTTAATAATTAATTAATAGTAAATAAATTAATTTAAAAAATATAATAACTTAAAAACGCCTAATATTTTATAAATAGCAACTCATGCGGTTGCTTTGTGCAGGACAAATCATCGCATGTATGTATAATTTTCATACTTCGCAAACGCACATACTCATGAATATCGACATGATTTTAAAGCGGTAACTCCAGCGGCAGGCGATGACTCTCGGCTTCGGTTCGGCTATCCGATCGCTTCCGAAAACCGCCGAACTGGCTTGTCGGAAATTATTCGTTGCCTATAATCCGAGTAAAAAGAATAATGCACATTAAGCATTTTTGTTTAGTAAGGTTTTATTTGTTTAAATAGAAGAAACGTTTTGTGTTTCGCGGGGGCCATATTGCATATTTCATGTGATAAGCATTGTTTACAATTTAATCGCTCCAGTTTATTTATAGTTTTCTTAGAAGATTTTTCATTTTAACATTTGAAAGTGTGTACATTTAACAGTTTATTACTGAGTTTCTATAATAATTGTAGTGATTTGCTTTTACTAGTGAGATAGTCGATTTTTTTAAAATGTTATTTGACTGTGAGGTTTTGAAAATGTGCGTTTATTAAAAATTTAAAATAACAAGTTCTCACAATTGTCATTCAGTGAAAAGATTCAAATTCTGTCTAAAGGTAGGTGTGTACCCGAGTTACAATAATTAAACCAGCAAAAAAAGAATGTAGCTCGAAAATTTCATGTTAAAAGTTATGAAACGTATAACTGGCTGTGTGGTTGTGTACACAAGATTAAATTATATTGTTTTCCTTGCATATTATTTAGTAATTTAGATCGGGATATAGTAATCTCAAGTAACCGGAACCTTTAATATGTGAAAATTGAAGCTGACTGGTGAGTAGTTATAATATTTTAAAATATGCTTATTATTTTACTTATTAGAATTTCTTCCGCCGCGACGATCGATCGCTGTTTTGTTTGCGTTGCCGTAGAAGATGTACATGAATAGTAGTACATCTAAGACTTGCTCTGTTGGCATGGTTTCGACTGAGAGATCCGTCGCTTGGCTGTAGCTATGCTAAAAATCTATAAACGAAAAAGTTTTTGTGACCGAGTACTTCGCCGCATACCCAGTGTCATAATCCTGTGCACGCCACTGTGTATACCTGCAGGTGGAAGGCCATGTACGCGATCCACAGCTGGCTGGAGTCGGGCGTGCTGAGCAGCGCGCGCTGGAACTGCTCCACGGAGCGCGGCGCGACGTTGTCTATGGCGCGCTGCTCCATCTCCCTAACTCTCTGCTCCTCAGCCCGCGCCTTGGCCAGCTTTTCCGCGGGGGAGAGCTTCTTGCGTTTTTTCTTTGGCTTGTCTACTTCCTGAAAATGAAGAACCTTTATAAAACTTTCACTTCTATTGGCAATACCTATAAATATTTATTTTACATAGATAGATTCCAAATGACGTTTTCGTCAATAAGCCCCCTAAAACCGGAATTATTTGTGTTATGGTAAAGGCTAATCTTTAATTTCATTAGAACTGTTTAGAAAGTGTTGGTATAATCATATTTACATTCTGCTTATACCACCGTACAACTGAAATTTAGATTGTGTATGATTATATAACAAGCGTACTTGCCTGTAATTTTTTTATTACATAAAATAATAGTAGTCTGAAAATAACAAACTTTACCAAAATAATTTGTTAAACTTCGCAGAAAATGTTAATTATTTCAGGATGTTTAAATAAATTAATTTTTAGATGTGCAGTAAAATACCAAATTGCAACAAAAAAGTTTCTTCAAGACAAAAACTCACCTCGTCTTCACTACTGCTCGATTCCTCTTCTTTATTATTGACAGTTGAGCTCGTGTTATTCTCCGACCAAAACTCTTTTATACTGGGCACATGAAGAACAGGCTTTAAACTGTCCAGAACCATTATATTTTCAGTTGTTGGATCCTTTTCCACATATTTCTTTTTTCTCTTCTCTCCAACATCAACCTGAAAGATGGGTTTGAAATGAAACTAGTTATTGCTCGTTTGAGACTTTATTTAGCACAAATTAACAAATCTACTTCATTAATTTTTTCTTACGAACCTTTTTCTCTTTTTTGTTAGCACTTTCTTCTTTTAATTTACTTTTTTTCTGTATTACATTTTCTTCATCACTCTTTGATGCTTTTTCCGACTTTTTATTCTTGGATTCTATATTCAATTCTTTAAGTTTCTTTTTGCCCTCCGTTAATGCTTCTATCAATTTAGCTACACGTTCTTTTAATACAAATTTTTCTAGGTTCATGGCTGTGTGATATTTTTTATTTTTAATATTTAGTCCGTTTCCTTCTATACTTGCTATTTTCTTTGCGACTGTGCCGAGGCGGCGCATTCTAGCTTTTAAAGCTTTATTTAATGATACTACCCTTTTCTTAATTTTTTTTTCTGTGGCACAATCAGAAAAGTCCAACAGATGCAAGTCCTCGGGCGCTAATACTTCCTGTTCCTCCTGTAAGTCAGTTTCTATCGCGTCACTGTCTTCTGGAGTATTCTTCATCTCTTCATCATCAGTGTATTTACTTTCTTTTTTAGATATTTTCTTTTTCTTACTTTCCTTTTTCTTCAAAACTTCATCTTGTTGGGGAATATCGTCATCTGACTTGTCTTCATTATGTACTTTTGCTTTTTTAGAATTTTTATCTTCTTTGCCATCGTTTTTTATCTTTCTTTTTTTATTTATACTGTCATCCTCATCTTCACTGTCTTCGTCTTGGTCAGGCTCGTCGTCTTTTTGTACTTTAGTTTTTTTCGACTTTTTCTCTTGCGTGTTATCGCTTTTTCTCTTTGTTTTTCTACTCACCTGCAATTTATAAGTATAAATATGATTCATACAATACAAATTAAAGGTATAAAGAATCAAAGAGACATAAGTAATCATGTCGAGTATGTAAAGCGGATAGTTTAATTTTCTAATACTAGAGAGCTCATATATTAAAGCATCATACACTCACGGTTGGGTCGAAGGGCGCAGTGGTGAGGCTGGCCGACATTTTCTTCTCCTCCGGCTTCACTGACAGTATCGTGCACTTCACCTGAAAATATCAGAAACATGTCATTTCTTGCCCAAGAAACAAAACTTTTTTATCAACAATAATTTTACTTTCGATATAATAAAAAAATGGTATTATTTTGTTTATTAGTTTACTATCTTATCATGCCTAAGAGACATTTTTTATTTTATTTAAGGTTAAATTTAAAATATGAAAAATTACACACTGCCATCCGGATACTGAAACACAAATCAATATTAATATACCTCCCTTTTCACAGGCTGTCGCTGTCTCTGCCCGCCGAAATGGCAAAGAAAGTATGTGACTCGAGCGTCACTTAATTTAGCTATCGTTCCAATATTCGGCCGTAAGTGACTTACAATTTGTCCAATGTGGAAGGCGTCGGTAAGGCTGTCGACGGGCACGGCGCTGACGAATATGCGCGGGACGTACGCCGCCACGTCGCTGAAGAACTTCACGATTAGGTAGTCACGGATGTGCTGCAGAATTCACATTTTTTATTTCAAAGCTAAAGCTTGTCTATGGAGCCTGCAGCGTTGATGTTTATGTCGAATGGGGCTCAAAGCCTTCATCGTGCACTATGGTACTTTAGACGTGTGTGTGTGTGTTTTTGTGTGTGTGTGTGTGTGTGTGTGAGTGAGTGAGTGAGTGTGTGTGTGTGTGTGTGTGTGTGTGAGAGAGAGAGAGAGAGAGAGAGAGAGAGAGAGAGACGGCGCGATACTCACTGCGATGACGCCGGTGTACTGACGGCCGACCTCGGCGCGGTCGTAGGCGGAGAGCGGCAGCAGCGCCGGGTCCAGCAGCGACGGCTTGAGCGTCAGCAGCGCGGTGTGGCGCGACTTGTTTATTTGTAGCACGCGCGCGGTCACCGATTGCCCAACCTGCGGGTATAAATATTAAATACGTACAAAATATGTGTACACAATAAAGAGTTTCATTCATTCATGAAAATTAATAACGAGACAGTAGGAAAAAAACAGTCAGTTTTATAACACTCATATATTCGAGGAAACTTACCTTAAACTTCTTCTTGGACTTGGAGGTGGTGCTCGCTTTCTTGGGGTCCACGAACACGCCCGACTCCGTCATGTGCGCGAGCGGAACGATACCTGAACACAAGCCACGAATTCCAAATTATGAAACAGTCGAAAGGTTAAATTAAAACAATTTCATCAAACCAACTGAGTAGTATGAAAATAGAATAGCAATTAAAATGTTGTTCTTATGTACGCACCTCAAAAGTTAGTTACTACTCTGAAGCCAGTTAGTGACAATTATCATTTCAAATCATGTCGCTTTTATACTATCGGTGTGCGCGCGCGTCGAAAAATGATACTTTTGTATTTTTTCTAAAGGCGGCAAAAGTAGTATAAATTAATAACGCTTACCTTTAAGCCGTCCAATATTAAGTTTGAGATGGTTGTCGTGCACGTCAGCCACAGTAGCCGGCACAATGTCGCCCGGGCTCAGCTGCGACAGGCAGAAGTACTCTTCGTCCAGCACTACGCGCTGGTCGCTCACGCTGTACAGCCGGTCCGCCAAGCTGTAGCCGAGCACGCGCACGCGGTGCTTGCTACCTGTATTATTTTGTAATTACTACGGTATTAATACTGTTTCATAAATATTGGTATGGTGAATACTATTGATTTGTTCGCACTCAAGTTGTGATTATACGTACGCAGAATATGTGCTATACGCACATATTCTGAGCGTATATATAGAAATTATACGTAGGCGTTAGAGTTGTGCGTATACGCACATGCAGACATATATGCATACGTATGCACGGCACATACGTCCGATCCGGCCTGATTGGCCGGGGGCAACTCACCAACAGGGTAGGATTTGGCCACAACATCCTCGTCGCTGAGGTCCTCGTGCACGCGCAGACGGCGCAGGCTCAGCAGCGCCAGCCCGCCGCCGCCCAGAGACAGGTACACCGAGCGGTTCATTATCTTGATCACCTGTAGATTGAGACAAGCTAAAAGCTGATATTTCTGTCCACTGTCGGCCTGATACTGCACCAGAGTACTGTAGACGTCCAAGCTTTGGCCACAGGCGTTTTTAATCAAGCGACTTATACATGAAGCTTGACCTTATTACTTCAAGCTTTATTATGGAGCGCTTAGCTCCATGTATTTGAAATCCTGAACATAGGGATCTTTAATTTTTAATTGCGGCAACACAACGAAAAGCTGGGATGTGATCGGATAGATCTTGAATATTTGAAAATAATGACTTTACAAATCAATTTTCAAAGTGAATTTTCCGCAACATGGCGAGGTTTTTTTTTAATATCTCCAGTTGGGCTAGAATATTACACCAGGGAAAGTGTACAAACCTGTGCATCCTCAATGATGTCGCCATCAGCCAGTTTCTGCTCCTCGGTCAGGTCGCGGACCGCGGCGTCGAGCGCGCCGTGCATCGTCAGGAATGGGATGTTGTTAGGCGGCACGGAGTATAGGAGGCGGGCGAAGATCTGAAGGTTCGTGAAACGTGAATGAAATACAATAATGATTGACCAGTCATTTTAAGGTTACCAAGTACCACCGTTTAAAAATAGAGGAAAAAATTTAGTTTCTTTGCAAATTAAATATATTGCCTAAATGGGATACAACTTTATGCTATAAAACCCTAGATCCATCAAAACCTTACCTTTTGTCCAAGTGTAGGTTTCTTGCCCTTCACAGTGTCAACATGGTGCCGCTGTATGTACGCGGTCACACTGTTTAAAATGTGTCCTTCTATACCATTGTCTAAGGGCTGAAACGAATGACAATGTTACATTTACTAGTTTCGTAACAAGTATTTTAACAATTCATGTAAATAATAATTATTGTTTGTTACAATTAACTTTTTTGTTTGTCTTAACTTCAATCTAACAATCAATCAATATATGTTTAAACTTAATTTCCTTAATTCTAAAGATATATAGACAATGGATATTAATAAAAAAGAAATTGTAGATTTGATAGGTTTGCGTGTCCTAACAAATATATATATAAAACTTTATACAGGTGAATTCAAAACAAAAATGGATATTCAAGGAGTGTGATCAGTAATCGATTCTCGTTCCAAAAATGACTAGTCCACAAATGTTACCTTATCAACGGTAAACTCGAGCTGCGTCCCCGGCAGCAGACAGTTAGGTGTGGGGTGTCTCTGTACCGCCCGCTGTAGACTCTGCGGCTCCCCGCTCACCGTCACCACCGTGCTGTCCGGAGATGACGATACTGACTTGATCACACACCAGCACACACCGCCCGCCACTGGAATAACAAAATAATAAAGTCTTCAATTCAGGCAAATACACATAATGTGGACATACATGAAACATTTATATTTAAAAAAATATATATCACAAAAAAACCTAGTAAATAGAGCTCTGTTTGTATGCAATAGAAGTAAATATCTTTAAATGTAACTACTATGATATTTTACATGCTTTAGATGTGTGTTTGTCTTTTTTTGCTGTCGCCTGTTCATTTCATGAAGTTTTAAAGTTTTCGCTTCAATACATTTGACACAAAATTGCATTTTTGAAAAAATCCTTGAAATCATTATAAATTTACTTTGGTTTATTAAATAATTATTATGGTATATAGGTTTGTGTACTTACACAGTTCTAGTTCAGGGTTAACAGAATCCTTAGGCAGGAAAACCTTAGTGTTAGGTACACCTATGTCCATTATGTACCCATGGTCTTCTATTGACGACACTGCTGCTTGTAACACTGTACCTGCGGGAGATAACTTTCATGATAATTATGCTGTTGTCTATAATAAAAAATAAACTATCAAAAAGGTTAATAAATCATCATTATGAATAGTCTGAAATAATGTATTATTTATTTATTATAATCATATTATGATCATACACTAGTAAAGACTTCTGCCTGGCTATTCGTAATTCGTAATCGCCGCTGATGCGTAGGTCCACTCGGTTTCGAAAACTTCCAACACCGCAGCTAATAAACGCTTGTCGTGCTAAAGTTCAATTCGATACGATCATTTTTAATAAATCTATAAAAGCAGCGCCGCGTGGCATCGCGGTGTGAACTGACCCTAAGGGCTGATTCACACCGAAATGGCATCGTAGCGGCCAGCAGCATAACTGTCATATAATTTTAATCTTTATATTCATTACTATAAAACACAGTTTCGCTTGAGACAACCGCCGCCGGGCGCTAGCGGTCATCGGCGGCCGTGACAGTTATGCTGCTGGCCGCTGCGCTGCCATTTCGGCGTGAATCGGCCCCAAGCGTTTATAAGTTGCGGCGCGGCAAGTTACCGAATCTGAGTACAACCGCGTTGACAGTAGCCCCCACTGGGATTGAGGATAAAAATATGTAATTATAATTTGATTTATATGAAAACAATACAAACCTTTCTTCAGCTCAGTGTGTACTCTGCCAGTGTTGATGTGTTGTGGCATCATGGACAGCATGAGATGGTTGGCCGCCACCTCTAACACTTGGACAACTACGTACTGACCCGGGCGGAACATCTTGGGCAACTCACTCACTTCCTCTATCTGCACATGCAAAACATTATTCAATTCTTGTTCACTAGATGATTTCTATTTGAAAGTAATGAGGATCAATCACTTAGTAGCAAATCTGATTTTTACTAAGTACATTGTATGTGTATTAACTTACTGAGTATTTTATTTTTTTAATTTGTTTAAAATGTTAAAATTATTTTTTTTATTGCATAAATATTCATTGTCCGATTCTTGACGCTTGTGCCACGCGTGTATTGTTTTTGTTTACGTTAAATATTTTAGTTGTCTTTAGAGGTTATGTGACACCGACTGATGACGTCTCATAGCGACTAATTTCATTCTCTATTATTTTTTTCGCGCGTTTTTGGAACTAATGCACTAAAATTGCTGTATCTTCGTAATTTTTGGTCCAATTTAAATAATTTCTGTACAGTATTTACTGGTTATTTGTTGCCATAAGTCTGCATACCCTACAAAAAACATGACTGATCCTCATTTGTTAGGTGTGGGATTATGTATGTGGGAATGTAAAATTAATATGAGAAACTATAGCACTCTATAGTTGAAATAGAAAAAAAAACCTGTTGTTTATCATAAAATATAATTGTTCTTCATGCAAGACAGTCTTACTTGATCATTGACATAGGCCTCCAGCTGCTTGTTGTAAACCTCGCTGATGTGACAAGCCATTACAAAGCCCTGCATCCGACACGGCAGCGACACACTCAGCTTTGTCTCCATCACCTCGCGCACACGTGCCAACATCAACAGACCTTCTCTCACCACCTAGAGTATATAGAGGAGAACAACATTTTAAAATATTTTTAAACCCATTAAAAAAATGAACATGTTGAGAACAATATTGGCTTACTTGCGAAGTGATTTTCAGCATTACAGCATTGATCCTTACCTACCTTAAATACATTGTGCATTTAATATAGATCAATATGGCCCTTTACAGCATGTAATTTATAATATTTTCAAAGATATTACAGATTTAAAATGCAGGGACATAGCGGTTTACTTAATAAAGCTGCCCATGCCCAGTTCACACTTATTATTATGTAGTATTTTCAGAAGCTATTTAGACAGATAGGTACAGTATGATCCTTATCAAATTAAATACGTTACTCACTTCAAGCATTTTATACACATTTTAGTAACCCTTTAAACCATACAGTTTAAATTAATATCTTATATTTAGAAGATATCGTAAAATTTATATTCAAGCGTGAAAATATACATCGCGCACGTCGCGTCGAGGTGATACGGTCCCGTTTTTACCTATTGGGTAGAAGTATATTGCAGTGAGTAGAGATATTTACTGAAGAAGTTTTATCTCCAAGAACACTATTCCACGCAGGCGAAGCCGTGGTCAAAAGCTAGTCTATTTTTAATCATAAAAATTAATCGTATTTAATATATTGTGATAACTAATCTTCAATTATTATTATACTAGCTCTTGCCTCGGGCTTTGTCGCGAGAAATTGGGTTTCAACTATAACTAAAGTAAGGCCAACGAGACGAGATAAAAAACGTAAATAAACGGACCGCTACTGAGTTGCATTATGAAAGTGAGTTAATATTATATCTGTCCTTATCACTCGTATGCAATAATAACGTCAGTTGGTCGACGACAGCTGTCGTAGCGTGTTTCGTGGTACAGGACAGCGGCCAGTGCCGCAGTTCTCAACATTTGGTCCGCCAAACAATTGTGAACAAATTCATTCCTGTTTGGATTGCGTTCGAAGTGATACATATTTTTTCGTCTCCGTATTTACTTGGTTTTTTGTTGTTATTATTCCATTTCGGTTAGTTTTATTATTTAATATGAGGACAATTTTTATATCAATATTGACAACATGATTGATAATACAATAGATAGTTTTATCATAAACACAGCTGATTCGGACTCTTCTGATGAATCATCTTTGTCTAGTACAGACGACAGCGATTAAAATTCGAACTTTATAATAATTTATTCAAATAAAAATGTTTTGAACCCCTGAAAATTGTTTACATTCTTTATCTCGTCTGGTTGGCCTTACTTTATATAATATTATTTATAGCCGCGTCGCGTCGTCGCGCCGCACACCGTCAACAGCTTGAATTTATTTCTCTTGCACATATTTTTTATTATTAATAGATCTCGTAATTTATTAATTTAAATTGTATGGTGTAAGGGGAAATTACAATATGGAATATGCTTAAAGTACATGTTGGAACAATCTTGTATCTGTCAAAATAGCTTAAGTAAATACTTTGTGATGAATGTTTAAAAGATAGACTATTATGCCATCACAGACTTTTTAAACCTATAAAAGAGAAACAATCCAACCATATATTGTTCTGCTATATCTCCAATGGATTAAGCAGCATTTTCGACGATAACTCCCAGATAGCTTGATTTTTTTTGTCACCTTTCAACAATTATCGTCTCAACTATATGTTTTAACAAATTTCCACAAAACCTTAACACATTATTTATTTATTTATTTATTTACAACTTACAACTTCTATCATTACAGGCTTAAACCTAATACAATAGAGTGTTACTAGTAGGTACTTAAATCTATATTATACATCTAAACATTCCTAACATTAACAACCACCCTGTCGATAGATGAAAGCTGCATGAGAATCTGTTCAGTAGTTTTTGAGATTTTTGCTGACATACAGTCTGTATTACAGACAGATGCTGTGGGGGACTTTAAAGTATAATATTTAGAGATTAAAAGTTCAAATACTATACCTTATAGTTGAGCCAGATTCCACAATTCTTATATGAGTAATCTACCTCCGGAGTTATTTCATCTGATAGATAACCATCGTCATTCTCTGTCTTTTTGGGCTTTTTCTTTTTACGTTCCTCTTGGGTGACTCCTCCGAGAAACTATTAATATGTCAGGAAGTTATTATTTATCTATAAGATGCTAATATTAGATATTTACTGAAGATGTAACAGTGTCAAATATGTATGTGAGTAATATCAGGCAAGGTGAAGATTTTCAAATAAATGAATATCTGAAATAACCGACTTACATTTGAACTTTGTTTGAAGCGTACTGCTGTTGGTTTCTTACCCCCACGAGGGAAGTAATCTTCATTGTCACCCATTTGAATTAGTAGGACTTATTCCGAGCCTGAAAAACTCAAAATATATTTATCAAAAAACACTACCAATTCATACAATATTGCCAGAAACTTAATACTTTTGTAATTTATGTATACTTAAATAAAGTTTGAAAGGAAAATAATGGCTTACATTAATTTATTAAAGGAAATAATTTACCAAATTACCATGTAATACAATTATTTACAAAAGTACAGTAAATTTATTATTTACTTTTCACGTGTGATAACCTCCAAATTGTGACCAAAGAGAATGTAAATATACTATTGTGACATTTGACAACCATTCCTCTTCTTCTTCTTTTTTAATATATTGCATCGGCTTATAACCATTTGCTAGTGTCAAGTTAAAAAGAAGAATTAAAAACTAGTTATGATAACAAAATCAATTGTACCATAAAAGTAGGTAAGTACTAAAAAAATAATAACTACTCCAAAACTTAAAATGCTACAAAACAAAGAAATCTCCCAGGTCGTCCCCACCAGGCAGAGTACCTAGAAGGCTCAGAGAGTTTCCTCGCTGGATTGCGATACTTATTCTCTGGGCCAGGTAGGTGCCGGCTCTGGGGTCTCGGGTGGCCTCAATGAGTTTTTTGGAGATTTCTCCGAAAAGTTTGTGCGCACCCAGACCCCATGTACCTAAGGTTTCAACCCCAAACGGTTCAAATATGAGATCCCCACTAAGGTTCTCATATTTGCGCCGCTTGAGGTTTTCCGCCTGATTGGCGGCCGCACCTGCAGAACTCGAGGTGCCCTGGACATGGGACGGAGCAAGTGTATCGACGCAAGTAGCGTCCCATACAAGAGCCCGTCCCACTCTCCAAGGGACCAGGGTCATACCGTCTGGTCTCTTGCCATCGTCGCGCGCCAAACGTTCCAGCACAGCTGGCACTCCGGCGGTGACAAGAGCCCGACGGATGAGATCGTTCAGGCAGTGATGTCGAGTGATGCGGCCGGCGCTTCGTTGACAGGACAGCCCGTGATGTCCGAGGCTGTCCACATTTGCACCACAAACACAGCGATGGGGGACGACGTGGGGAGTGCCAAGACGCAGGGAAGTGGCTAACCGGAAAGCTGTTCGATCCAGCAATGTGCCCGTATTGGGTGACGGTAATGCTTGTAGCCAAAGGCCCGACTCCCACTTCTCCGCAGCTAAGAGGCGAGCCTGCTCCACAGGACTGGAGGACGTATTAAGAAGATTATTCCGTACCAGTCTGCAGAGTGGCTCGCCCAGAGCCTTTGGGAAAAAAGTATTGTCAGGCAATTCGCTACAAGCACTAGTTACGCTCCAGGCGTCCTTGGCCTCGTCCAGATAGGTAACTGTATTGGAGTAGGATGGGTGATGTAGTATTTTGGAGATAAGACTATGGTTCGCGTGGACTGAGGACAAGAAGGCCGGAAGCGATATGTCAGAGGGCTTTCGAACACCCAGGCCACCGAAACTAACTGGAAGCGTTGCCTGAGTCCATGCGCGGTCATCGAAATTTGTATTCAAAATAGTGGAGAGCGTTTGTCTTATGGTATCATCCAACTGTTTGAGAAGTTGAGGGAACTTTCACAGTTGACAACACCGTAATACATATGTCAATTTAGGTACGAAAATGCAAAAACGGATTAGGGTAAAGGCCATGTGACATTTAATTTGGAGGAGGCGGTCTAAAGTTCCATTAAAATTTTGTAATCTAAGAAGTCCGGGAGAGATTCGTCTAAAATAGGTGAGCCCAAAAGGAAGAGCGAATCCTTGTCAATGACAGACAGTTGTGGAGCTATTTCTTTAAAGCTGGATATAATCGCGTTTCTATCCCCACAACTGTCTGGCACAAAAAGTTCGCACTTACCTAGGTTCAGCTGCAGACCTATTTTTTGGAACTCGCGGATCAGAGTGCGGAAGTCTGATAGTACAGTGGGTGCATCGCTTCCAAGGGTCCCATCATCCAAATACCAAACATTAAATTTTGAATTTAGAAGCTCGATGACCGGGTGTATAGCAAGACTGAATTGCTGGACCTAGAGGGTCGCCCTGTTGGCAGCCCACTTCGGATGAGATGAGGTGGTCTTTGTAAATGAGTTTGGTGGGGTCGTTGTAACACTGGAGCATAAATGGTAAAATGGCAGGTGCTTTAGATTTAATTTGGGCCAACAAGGCGCCTCGGTCAACTGAGTTGAAAGCGTTTTTGATATAGACCATCAGAAGCACATCATCGCCTTGATTGTGGATAGCTGTCCTGAAAGAGTGAACGGCGGCCTCACAACCTCCTTTGCAGGCAAAACCGAGCTGTTTTGGCTGGAAGTATGACGCGAGGGAAGTTACCGATTTGCAAGCTAGTTTGGCTGTAAGGCGCCGGTATGTGGAGCCGACAGCAATCGGACGAATGCCACCATCTCTCTTCCTCAAGGCGCAGAGGTTAGCTCCATACAAAATGTCTACGATATCTGATGCGACCCCTCCACGTAGCATCAGGTTGCACAGATTCGTAAGTTCATGCAGGAGCTTCTCGCCGGCCTCTCCGGGAACAGTGGGAGCATTGCAACAGATTTCCAAAGGACACGGTCGAAATATTAGAGGTCCCTGCATCCAGGCTGCTTGTCATAGGTTGATAAAGATAAACTATAAATGATAACTTATAAAATAGAATAAACTATAGACAAAAATTAAAAAATTGCTTAACTAATATAAAAAAAACCTTGAACCTCTTGGGGTGCAAACTGCTAAAATATAATATCCTCCTTCTAATGGTGCTTGTTTGGTCATTCACCTTGATAGCTCCGATCGCAAGTTATGGTGTCCAACAAGGTGTAACTAGGAAGCGTTGTTGGTTACTGAGCTAGGGCTGTCCTAGTCCATTCACTACTCCAACCGCGTACATCGATGTTATGGTGTCCAACAAAACATCCAGTGTGTATTTGGGGTGTAAGTAGGAAACACCGTTTACTCAACTTGGGCCGTTCCAAGCCATTCACTGCTCCATAGTAATCCGGTCGGTAAAATAAGTCAGGGTCCAGGCGTTGGCAAATCTTGAAAATTACTCGTAGAATTTTCTGAGGTGTTCCAAACGTAATTGGTATTGTTTTATACAAGTATAACGCAATAAATATTAAGAAATAATTTAAAAATTTCGAGACATATTGTTGTTGCTCTGACGTTCAGTTGACGTTTTTTTTTTATGTGAACCTTATGTTTTTACCAATAAATATAATTTCTTTTTCCTGTCATATGAGATTGAGAATTGTGATGTGTTGTTGGTTGTCATGACGACAAATATTTTTTTAACATTATATTTGTGTCCAATGTATGTTTAAACTTTATAATATTAAAATATTAGTTAAAAAGCGGAAAATATAACTTTCGTTTCAATTTTCAACACCGTATTCCTATATCGTCAAGTCGAAGTCTAGTCAAAGTCCAAATAAATAGTCAGTACAGTCCATGAGTCATGTCAGTCTGAATCGACTGACATGACTCATGTAAAGTGAAGTGGAAGAAGCTTTACAGGAAGTTCATAAGGAGTTTTGGCGGGAAAGCCGACGCCATATATTTCTTCTTCTTCTTCTTTTGGCATAGCCTTCGCTGTAATAGGAGTTGCCAACGTCAGAGTGATGCAGCAGATGTTCAGTGAAAAACTGATGGCGTACAGTGCAGGGAATGGCTCATGCAATGACTTCATGGGTACCTCATGCAGATACAAGTTATATTAATAGTATAAAAACAGAATAATATTATATATATTTAAATAAAAAAAATAATAATATTTTACTGTCATTGTCATACACGGCTCGAGTTTTGCCGGGGAGTTCAATGGACTATTTCAGGGGAGGCTATGCCAAAAGAAGAAGAAGAGTTCAATGGATGACGTTGTGAATTTTGTATATCCTCATAAATTTGTGTTATTTCGGTTCTTAATGTGTAATATTGGTAAACTATTAACCATTACATATTCGTTAACGTGCACAAGAGTGGGAAAGTGGTACAACTTCTAAAAACATGCTATTTTGTGGTCCCTCCAAAACTCCCTAGGAACTTTCTGTAAAGCTTCTACCACTTTACTGAATCGACTGACATGACTCGTGGACTGTACTGACCATTTATTTGGATTTTGACTAGATTAAAGTCTAGTCAAAATCCAAATAAATGGTCAGTACAGACTTGATGATATAGGAATACGGTGTTGAAAATTGAAACGAAAGTTCTATTGTCCGCCTTTTTAACTTCAATGGTTACAAGTAGTGTTGGTATAATTAGCATTCGCAATAATAATTAATTGCTAAATGCCCATTAGCAATCATTAAATTAATCTTAGTTGCTAAAAAACGATTGCTAAAATTATCGTGCGCACCAATCTGCGTTCATGAAAAAATTATGTGACCGCTAACTAGCGCTATCGTACTTTAAACTATTGCTATTTGCTAATGCTAAAATCATTCGATGCGAAATAATTTGCCGCGATGTTTCACGAATTAATACGAGCGAGTGAGAAGAGACAATACATTGCCGGCACGGCCGTCTAATTTTTTCAAAATAAAGTTAATTGCATGCGTTTAGGGTCCATTATTCAATAGCTGTTTTTTTTATTAATGTTTACGTATTTTGTCGATTAGGTCGTAGATCAGTTTTTTTAGTCAGGTGAAATAATTGCGTTTTTTGCGCGATTAACATCGATCGTGTAATCAAATCAACCTACTTTAATTTGAAACTGTGTGTTTGTATTTGTGTAAATATAGATTATATTTTAGTGTATAAAGATATAAAATTTGATTTTAACGTGTTAAGAAATAATATAATATGCTTTGCAATTTGCATCTTACTTTAGCGCAGACCGGAAATCGCTAATCTTAAAAAAAAATGTATGTTAATACTTAATAGGCGACGCGACGTAATTAAAAAACATTAGCATTTCACAAAACACAGCTATTTATGATCATTAAAAATCGATTTTAGCAAATAGCATAGCAATAGCACGTAGCATGCTAAGACATGAAAATTAGCATGCTAATGAAATTAATGAAAAATAGCATTAATTTCCATTACTAGTTAGAAGCCGATGCCATATATAAATATTAAAAAAAACATGCACGATTTGTCACTGTCAAAGTGTATTTGTGAATACTGAATGTTCATTTTTAGATATTTCACATTAGACAATTTCAAGTCTCAACGCTAGACGCTGCGAAATAAATAAATGTCGCGGTAAATTAAATATTATTTAGAAATTTTTAATAGATACAGAAATATTCTTTCTTATAAAAATTTCGTAGTTCAACATACCTACAAATTCTTCAATTTTCGGTGAGCTATAATCATCGATATTATGATGATAAATAAGATTTTTGATGCATTTAATCTAATCAACTGTGACAAATCGAAGAGTGTGTATAAAGTTAACTCGTTCAATTGTTAGTAAGTGTTTCTAATAACAGTTTCGTCTTTCCAGTAGCAATGAATAAAATCGTAATTTTCGGAGCCTCCGGCGTCACCGGTCTATGTGCGGTGGAAGCTGCACTTGCTAAAGGTAACACAATAAAAAAACAAACGTTTACAGAAGCCGTAATTAGAACCATGTATTTTTAAATAAAAAAAAAACGCATGGTTCATTAACGGTTGTAGTAGTTCAAGGGTTGTAGTAATTTCAAGTAAGGCTTTCAAGGGTTGAAAGTGTTGCTATTTGTAGTTTAATTGTAATTTATTTTTATTAGTAATGGTTTAAATAAAACCCACCATGGGTCTATGTTACTGACCTAAAGATCACCACCTTGTCACACCATCACTTATACTCGTAAAAGTGATCCCCTTGTGATCCTGCCAATGCCCATGACCTTATTTTTAGCAGTCCACAGTAAATAATTGTAAGGCTTGTTAATAATTAATCTCTAAGTATTGAAACATATACATATTATGGTATATTAAAATACCATAGTTGAGCACTCACTTGGGATATACAGTCTTAAGACAGTTTTGTCTCACATAGACAAGTCTGTCTTACGACTTAAACATCCACAGTTTTAGGATCTATACCTAGTAGGCCCTGGTTTTTTAAATACTCTAAAGCTAGCAAATCTGTTTGTTCTACTATTTGTCAACTTCGCCTTGGACATTCGTGTAATAATGTATTTTTGGCCAAAATAAGAGTCAAGGATAGCTAATTGTGCGAGTGTGGCTTAGATGAGGGCTCCCCTGATCATATCTTATTTAACTGTCCTATAAATCTTTCTTTTAATGACTTCCTTCCTACACACATTCCTCGACCCATTAATCTTAAGACTTTTTTATCCTACGTCTTTACTCCATTTGTAGACACTATCATTTATAGCTTCATTTATAGCTTAGTATTTTTAGCTTTACTTTACTTAGCTTTAGCTATAGTTCATTTACATTCACATAAAACTTTGATTATGTATATTTAATTAAAATTTAACTAATTTTAATTAATTTTTATTTATATAATATGTTCTGTATATTATGTAGGCCTTAATAAAAAATAAAAAAAAAGGCTAAGAAACATTGGCTTTGTATATTATTCTGTTTTTATACTAGTAATTATAACTTGTATCTGCATGAGGTACCCATGAAGTCATTGCATGAGTCACTCCCTGCACTGTACGCTATTAGCTTTTCACTGAACATCTGCTCCATCACTCTGACGTTGGCAACTCCTATTACAGGGGAGGCTATGCCAAAAGAAGAAGAAGAAGAACTCAGATGTGTAGCTCTTAGACAGTTTCAGTTTTGGTGTGTGTGTTTTTCAAGTGTGTGCATCTACACATATTTTAGAATGCAATGGACTGTATGTCATGACTTAAATAAGTACTCGTTCCAAGACTTGAAATTATTATAAACTGTCTTATTTGTATGTGCCAATTAAAGTATTTGACTTTGTGGCTCAAGCCGGGGGTCGCGGGTTCGAATCCCGCCGAAGGAACAAAAAGTTTTTCTGTGTTGACATTCTGTTGTATGCATCTCTTATTATTCGCCGCTATAAGGGCGCAAAAGTGTAGGTAGCAAAAGCTACACGCTACCCACCTTAAAGAATGTGTCGCGCTTTGACACATTCTAATTAACATAATATTATGTATTTGCGATATTTTTAGCTTACATACGCGCTGCAGATCCCGCGGCACTAGAATTTCATTTTTTGCCGCAGTGTGAACGAGAAAATACACGGGACGACGGGAGCCAACGTAGATTTTGGCGGCGCGGCACCGCAGTGCGATTTTATGTTTCAGCTATTTGATTTTTTTAAGTTAAAGTTAACGTATTTTATTATGAATAGGTCTCGAAGTACGCACCTTTGTCCGGGATTCCTCCAAGCTGCCCGAAGACATTAAGTCCAAAGTGGAAGTGTTCAAAGGCGACGTATTAGAACCGGATTCAGTAAACTATGCCATTGAAGGCACAGACGGAGTGGTTATAGCTCTCGGAACAAGGGGCAGCCTGGAGCCAACTTCAGATTTGTCTGAGGGTACCCGGAACATCATGGATGCTATGAAGGCGAAGCGCGTCACCACCGTCTCGGCCTGCACGTCAGCTTTCCTTTTCTACGAGCCGGATAAGGTGCCACCACGGTTCATTTCCATCACCAAGGACCACCAGAGGATGGCCGATGCGATCAAAGAGAGCGGCTTCAACTATGTGCTAGTGTGCCCACCACACATTTCTGGTGAGTGTTAAAGATTTTATTATTAGATTTTGAGACGTTACCACCACATTCTCGCCGAGCTAAGATTCTGAGGCGTATTTTGACGAAGTTTCTCATCACTAATCGCGAAGGTAATATTCAAATAGGAGTTCACTCAATAAGTAAATGCTTATGTTTTTTTTAATAAACTACAGCTGCATCCAAATATAAAATAGAAAATTAGTGGTGACCGGTAGACTAAAGTGTTGATCGAAATTCGCTGACATATTAGTATCTATAATATATAATCTCTATATAGCATCTCAAGATCTATATAACACGTCTGTCTTCCGCTCATTTAACATGAACATATACACTTAGGTACAATCAGACGATCTTTGTACTCTTTTGCGTATTTCATACTATATTTTTTACCAACAGATGATCCTAGCCGGGACATCATTGTAGAGGTGAACCCCGAGAAGTCTCCTGGTCGTTGCATCTCCAAGCACGACCTGGGCAAGTTCCTGGTGGACGCACTCACTGAGAGCAAATACTACAAGAATGTGATAGGCCTGTGTAATGTGCCCCTGCTGTAAAGTTATCATCATCAGCGACCACTGCCCACTGGGGCAAAGTACTCTCTTTGTGTGAGAATGAGGGAAGTTTGACCGGCAGTAGGCTTACATAGTGGACTCATTACTGTGCAAGTCTACTGCAGGTTAGCAGAATAACTTTATTATTGTATGAAAATGCCATGATTTTTTCATTCATAGGTACCTAGTATTCCTGAGCGATGTTACAACAGAAATAGTCTTCCTTTTATGTAATAAATGCTTGCGCAGTAATTGTATTCACATATTTTATAAGTTTCAATAGTTGGTTACGGAACCCCATTAAAATGTATATCTCTTTAGTTCTTTTTTGTACATAGACGATTAAAATATTTTATACGATAATATACTTTGTTATATAAACGTTTTATTTTTCCTGCACAAAAAGTGTAACTCAGAAAAACTATTCTACAAAGGTTGAAATATTAAATATAAAGCTGTTACTTAATGTTCGAAATATATATAAACTCGTATTATATATTAAACTAGAGCTACTTGCTCATAGGTCCCTTTTCGTTGCGTCTCGCAACGCATTCGTGATATTTAAAAACTTATGCTGTATGTATCTTGGACATCATCACAATGGGGTAACACTCCGCAGCCGCCTCCAACACCCATCTCAGGTTTCGCAGGGAGTAGACGATAGCCACGACTATTACCATGGGATCCATGTCTGATAAAGATTCTTACATTTTTTAAAATAAATTTTATACTTTTATTGCTTTATAAACGAACGTTGACTTATTGTGAGGCTTGTGACATTTTATAATTTTATACTTGATACAATATATAGATTAGAGGTGTTTATGGTGTTAAAAATAAGCATAGAGGTTCCGGTGTTATTATGTCAATCTAATCAGCCAACAACGTGTACGGCGGTCATTATTCAAAATTTTATTTAAGATGAAGACGTGTTGAAGGGTCTACGTGTAAACCGTCAGACTTGTGGCTTCGATGCCCGCACAGTCAATTTTTGTAATATAATATATGAATGGGCATTCTCTCTCCGAGATGAGTAAGGGAACATTTTTAGCCCTCTCCGTATAGTATACGGAGATCGATAGACGACGATCTAGCTCTATAATTTGAAGGACTAGTCTAAGTAGTCTAAAATATTTCGAGATAAGTAACGAAAGGTTCTATCGAGGCTAATAAATGTATATAATTTACTCTGTGGTTAATAGTCGAGCAAGTACTTGTTGTAGTGATTATGTACGTCTACGTTTATTAAGGCCCTAACAGACGGAGGAGAGGATCATTTCAGTTAAATCTGCCTAAACGGATTCGAGTACACGGAAAAATCGCATCAGTTCGTTCTGGTTTGCCGCGAGCTACGTTCGTGTTTATTAATTGTAAACTCACTACGCTTGTACACGATAAACGCCCGTACGGCCGCGGCTCTGGCCAGAACTGAAGCTATTTGTCACACATGGTTCGTTCGGTCCATTCGTTCAGTCCAGAATTAATGTTGCCAACTTAGTTATTTTACAAAGTTTTACTACTAAATTAAGTTTTTTATTCCCTCATTACTAGGAATTATTTTGTTAGTAGTGTTTTAGTAGGAAAGAGCCAGACAGTAATCACATGCAAAAAGGCCTAGGTTAGGCACAAAAAATAAAAAAAATAAAAAATTGACACCTTATCACAATAATACCTATATCGTAGCATTCGTCCGTAATTTGCTTAAATCAACCCGTTTAATTACTATAAACCTACGTTATATTTCCTAGTAACTAGGTATATATATTTTTTAATTTTAATATAACAAAACATAAAATGCAGTGGTTTTTGGGGGCTTTAGGGATTCCTTAGTTGAGTAGCTTTTTTGATAGTTTTCAGTATTCTTTTAGTAGAAATCGACGCCAGTTTAGTAGTTTCGCAAAAAAAAGAGTTGGCAACACGAACGAATCGCTTCAGTCCATCCGGCCGACTAATGCGATCTCGAAATTGCACACAGACGATACGATTTTGCATCTCGTCAGGCCGAACTGAAGGAAAACCGGACCGTATATGGGACCCTTAGCATGCCGGCCGTGACTGCCACTTTTATTACGTGTTACTTATGTTTGCAATTATTATTATATCTATTTACGTACATAAGTACTTATTTAGTGGGCAACACAAGTAAACACCCGCATAGTTGTCTATCAGGATACAGATATGGACCTAACCACTTACAGCATCCGTTATTGACAAGTACGCTCTTTCCTCTTTAGGAGCATTTACAAGTCTTTAGTATATCTAGTAATAGTGATATTAGTCTTCTTACACGTACCACAACCACAATATAACACCGAATTTGAATGTTCTCCAACGATCTTTATTTTGTGATGACTAATAATTCGTCAACGGTAAATCGTAATTCGTAAATAAAAATATGCTATTATAAGGATAAGATTTCCCAGCTTATTATTTACTAAAGCTAATAAAAAAACTATGAATATTCCATGTTCTGTTTTATACGTAGCAACTCGCAGGTAAATCGATCTACTTGTAAGTTGCAGGTAAAGTACTTCAGTAGATATTTAGATAAGTGATAACAGAAGTATCTGTACGATCAGATACATAATATATCTAATCCTTATCATTTCATTTTCAGTTTAAATATATTCATTTTTGAGAAAACAACAGTGCACCTGAACGCCAATAAAAACATCTGGCGTAACTAGTTATGTTATGGATTACTTGCAAATGCCAATCGAGTCAAATACACAAATGATGATTCATTATAATATGAAGAGACTTATAGCATAGGCCGCAAAGTCGTTGCAAAAAGGGTGGCACGAGTGGTGTCAAAAATTTTCTCGGGCTCCCTAAAAATCAGAGGTAAGGCTGGGACTATATGCTCCAGAATCCGGATGCTCAGAATTTTCACCGGCGTTCCGGATTCCGGAGCATATAGTCCCAGCCTAACACAAATCCAACCGCATTTTCACTCTTATCTAGTATCTACATTCTAAATACATAGGTACAATGATACATTTACATAGATACCTAATGTATATTTTGCGATTGAAACTCGTCACTTGAACTTATACAATATACCTACATATTAATGAAGGAGTGCAAACAACTTCAACCTTCATAGTCATTCACAGTCCATTTCTAGCCAAACAAGTTGTGCTAAGTTTTTATTTTTTAGTTAAAACGTGACCATCTAATAAATAAATAAGTCATTAATTAATTAATGATAACGCACACAAACAAGACGTAATAAATGTTGTACTTAAAGTGGCACAAACAGCAGCTATAGTCTCTATCATATTATGTCAAAATGACTTACTTTATTTATGTGAACACAGCTTAATATGCGCCATAATATAACATAATTGGTCAATTTTGGTAATAACGCGAATAAAATAATATAAAGCGAATAAAAAAAATATAGTTGTTTTTCTTAGAAATATGTAATAGAATGGTCCAGTTTAGCCGGTTTTTAACATGACATTGAAAAACCGGCCAAGTGCGAGTCAGACTCACTCACGAAACATGTTTGTTGTATGGGAACCCCATTTAATGTATTTTATCCTGTTTTAACCGAATTCCGAGGTTGGTCATTCGCTCTAGGCCACTGCTGCTTCAGGACAACGCTATTATTAGACATTCCAATTGAAGCTCCTCTAATTTGGCCATCCATCCATCAGGCCAACCATCTGTTGTGCAGTGTGTGGTCTACAAATCCTTTGATGTTTGCCGCCTCACTCTTTGATAATCGCCGCCACTCGGCTTGCTCGATCAAATTCTTTGAGGTTTGCCGCCTCACGGGCGACACATCAAAAGATTTATTGCTTCTCAATTATTCTAACTAGTTTATTCCAGATTCTTCCTTCATTTTGCCTATTTAAGCGGGTAGATGGCCCGAACGTTAGTTCAGTTCTATTTGAGCTACCGACGTGATAACTTGGACAAGCGATATCCTAGCGAACTGCTCGAGCCGTCAACTAGCTTTGTGGCTTTATGTGCATCTTGAGTGATTACTAACTATAGTTTGTTATTAAGTTTATTGAACGAAAAGTAAAAAAAAATGATGTCTGGTGGAAAGAAACGAAAAGTAGATACAGAGGTTCGCCAGTTTCAAGAAAAATGGACTAAAGAATTCTTTTTTATCTTGCACAATGGTAAACCTATTTGTTTGCTGTGTAGTGAATCCATTTCAATAATGAAAGAATTCAATATAAAGAGGCATTACTCAACTAAGCATGCTACGCTGCACTCACTGACAGGACAATTAAGAACAGACAAAATCCAGAAGCTTACCGCAAATTTGGAAAAACAGCAACAAATGTTTCATAAACAAAGAACACAACTTGATAATGTTGTGAAAGCTCGGGGGGAAACTTCGGTTGTCTGTTTGCAGTAAAATGTGAGCATTGTGAAGCAGGCTGTTCTCTTGTTGTATTGCCGCGTAGACAGCAAACAGCTCTTTGAGATGGACATGCCATGACTGTTGCCGTTTTGTCCACTGTCCTGACATTTTCGTGTCGCCCAGCTGAGCTCCCCAGCCGAAATCCGATGCATCCGTCGGGAGCAGATGAGAGATCGAGTTTGTATGTATAGGAAGTGAGCCCTGTGCTGCCTTTAACCACCATCGCATTTCGGAGAGTACCGGTTGTGGCAATTTCACTTGTTTGTAGGGGTGTTCCGTGGGAAGGTATCGATTGTGAAATTGCAGGGTTCGACAATGTAACCTCCCTCTGCGTATTACAAAAGAGGCGAAGTTGAGTCTCCCCAGAAGGGACTGGGCCTGTCTGAGGGACCAACTACCTCTGGACATCTGACTGAGAAGTGCTTTGCGAAGCGTTTCGCACTTCGGTTCCGACAGGGACTTCGTGTTGAGTTTGGTGTCCCATGTAACACCCAGAAACTCCAGGCGTTGTGTCGGAACCAGTACAGACTTGTCCATATTGATAGTCCAGCCGAGGTGTCTCATTAGGTTCACCATAAATGTAATGTGTTCGCGTAAAACTTGACAGGACTGATTCACTACTAAAAAATCGTCTAGGTATACCACGCACCTCATATTTCGCCTTCTCAGGAACTCAGCTACCCAGTTCGTCAAGGATGTGAACGTTAGTGGCGCTGATGAAAGGCCGAAGGGAAGGTACGTCATTTTTAGAAGTTGGCCTTTGTAGCTGAGTCTCAGAAATCGCCTGTGTTCTTCGGCTATGGGAAGGTGAAAATATGCCTGGCTCAGATCTACCTTCACCATCCAATCGTTGCTCTGTAAAAAGCTTGGAATTCGGAAATGACTGAAAAGCTGAAAACCTTTTAGTTTGACAAAACGGTTTAGTCTCTTCAAATTGAAGATTGGGCGAAACGTTTCGTTCTTTTTCGGAACTCTTGACGAATTGTGGTGTTTGTTCTTGCCATTGGAAGTCTTGTTGCCAGATGCCCTCGAGTGACCTTTGAACTTATCTTTCGACGCTGAAGTATTTTTACGAAAAAAGTTTTCACTCTCTTGCTTGCTTGTCGATGGTTTCGACTGGTTATCATACGCACGCCTCTGGCCGGTAGCTGTAGCTGCAGTTTGCTGTGTTGGCTGGAAGCAAGTGGTTAGTTTTTCGGCCCCCCCAATTTTTTGAAGGTAGGCTGCAAGCATATCGTTGTCAAACAAATGTTCAGCACTGGGTGGAATTTTTTGCAACGCCCCACAGTGATATTCCTCCGAAATTTTCTTAATTAATAAATCCCTGCGCATGGTAATGCAGTCGGCTCGACGGCCGCAAGATATTTGTAAAATATCATCGGTTACTTTTGTATAACTCGAATCTTTATTAAACATTTGTTCAATCTTATCGAAAAGAGATCGTGGTGTAAGTGTTGTACTCTTATCATTAGACCAATCGACTAAACCTTGCAAAGTTGTGCGCAATTCGTCTTTTTGAGTCAGTATAGCATTGGATAAAGCTGCAAAAGTTCTCTCTATCAAGTACAAACGATCATCGTTAAACCTAGACGCATTGAAACGTCTCAGTTCATCGTTTACATTTACATTAGTTCTATAAAACCCGGAGTAGTGACGTACTTTTTCTGAGCTTCAGAAAAACGAATTGCATGCCAGTCATTACATTTAAAACGCTGTAATTGGGTTATCTTTTCTAAATGTTTATCATCAGACTTAGGGAATGGCGGATCTTTTAACGTAGTTGATAGCTCTGACAATTGGAGCTGTTGATTATCCACATCACTCGTGCTCGGCGGTGGGCGTAAGCCCAACTCGTTTGTTGTATCATTGTTGGGTCCATTTATTACCTCGGCAACCCACGAAGTACTCGTTTGAGGCTCACCGTGTTTTTGCGAAATCAATTTCGTTAGAAAAGCCACTTGTTGAGAAAGGAATTCAAACTGCGTCACTTACATGGTTAGACCGCCTTTTTCTCCTTCTATCCGGACTAGACTCCTCCGATGATGTACTGCTCGAACTTGAAGAACGACTTCTCTTCCGTGACACGTGTTCACCATCACTTTGTTCTTTATCAAAATATATTTCGTCCTCTATTACGAGAGGATTTTTTCACTACGTATTCAATTTACGTTAAATTATTAGATTTAATTAAATGAAAATTAAAATAATTATTGCTAAGACGTGTTAACGCTACGAAAAACGACGCTATAATGAGGTAAAAGCCGAGCGCCATGCGGGTCGCCGCCATCTTAACCGACAAAACGAGGCGATGGATTCCGGATATCGTCACGGAACAAATAATACATTTGATAGAACATACTCAGAAGCTACAGATTCCAGTTTCTTTAAACTTCTCTCTTAATGACGTGTTGGGGGCCAGCTTGTAGATTGCCCGAACAGCTCGCTTCTGCAGCACAAATATAGTATTTATATCGGCAGCATTTCCCCACAGTAGAATGCCATAGGACATTATACTGTGAAAGTAACTAAAATATACAAGTCTTGTTGTGTTTTCGTCTGAAAATTGTCTTATCTTACTTACTGCAAATGCTGCTGAACTGAGTCTGTCGGCCAACCCAGCAATATGAGGGCCCCACTGTAGTTTTGCGTCTAAAGTTATACCTAAAAAGACAGCTATATCTACTAGTTCCATACCTTTTCCATTCAATAGAACATTGGTTTTAGTTTGTCTTACATTTGGCAGCGTGAACTTTATACATTTAGTTGTTTTGCTATTTAACAAAAGATTATTAACACTAAACCAGTGTACTATTTTGGGAGAGCATTATTTACTTCGACATAGCCTTAGTTTTGGCGATTAATATTAAAAGTAAGTGACGTGTCATCGGCAAATAAGACTATCCCGTTTTTTCTATTAATAAGGTATGGTAGGTCATTTATATAGACCAGAAAAAGAAAGGGTCCTAAAATGGATCCTTGTAGGACCCCCATCTCAATTTTGATACCTGTGGATCTTTTTCCATTTATCTCAACCCTCTGAGTCCTGTTTGATAAATAAGATTTTAAGAGGACGAGTGCTGGTCCCCTTACTCCATAGGGGCATAGTTTCCTGATCAACGTTGTGTGCTGCACGCAATCAAATGCCTTAGAGAGATCGCAAAAAACTCCTAGAGCATCCTGCGACCCCTCCCAAGCATCAAAAATATAACTAATCAGATCAACGCCAGCATCTGTTGTAGAGCGACCCTTCGTAAAACCAAATTGTTTATTATGTAAAATGTTATTTATATTTAAGTGTGCTAGTAACTGAGTAAGTATTATTTTTTCATATATTTTACTTAGTGTTGGTAAAATAGATATAAGTCGGAAGTTAGATGGATCCGACTTACTATCAGACTTAAACAGAGGTAAAACTTTACTATATTTCATTAGATCAGGAAATACGCCACTTTTTATACAATCATTAAAAATAGTTGCCAAGTAAGGTGCGATAATATCGATTATAGATTTAATAACTTTCATTGATAGGCCCCATAAATCTGCAGTATTCTTAATATTTAATAAAATAGAATTTTTAATAATGTCTTGCAGTCCTATTTCTTTAAATCTAAATTCGATTTCACACTCTTTTACACTATCTTTAAGAAGTAATTCAGCATCAGCAGGAGAGGCATACAAACTTTTGGTAGTTGAAACTGGAATGTCAGCAAAGAATTTCTCAAAAGCAGTTGCAGCTTCACTGTCGGATTTAATTATTTTATTATCTATATTCAATTTAAAATATGTGTTGCGGCTGGTGACTCTTCCAGTTTCATTTGGAATGAATTGCCAAGTTGTTTTAATCTTATTTTTCGAATTCTTAATTTTATTTCTAATGTGAAGAGATTTTGGTGCAGCGCAAACTTGCTTAAATATTTATGAATATAACCTTACATAATTTTTAAATTCTTCACTTTGATTCATTGTTCTTTCATTATAAAGTTCATGCAATTTTAATCTACTTTTTAAAATACCTGCTGTTGCCCATTCGCTGAATTTACTTTTATTGTTTGTTCTCACTGTCTTAGGGGTGAAAATAGTATCAAATTTATGTTTTATTAATTTAAACAGTTTACCAAACGATATATCCGGGCTACTATGATACTCACATACTACTCATAAATGTCCAATATTAGCTATAATTTCACCTCTAAACTTATCAATATATTTGACATTTATTGGTATACATGTGTTTCTGTCCTCGTGTAATTGTTTGCAATTATTATCTACAGGGAAAATGGCCCACTGTCCACAGTGATCAGAGCTTAGTATGTTAATGACTTCTTTATTTAATGGATCTATGTTGGTAAAAATGTTATCAATGCATGTAGCAGAGCTATCACTGATCCTTGTTGGTTCAAGGAATAAATGAGTTAAGTTATATGATTTTAACAATGAAGTAAATCTAACCGTGGTGGAATTACTTTCTAAAATATTTATATTAAAATCACCACACAATAATATATTATGTTTGTTAGATACACTTATCTTAGTTAATAACGTTTCCATTATTTTTTCAAATGAATCATATAACCCTAAAGGAGGCCTGTAATCTATATCACGATCACCTGGAAGTCAATCCTACTAGAAGATTCAAACGGAAGCTTGAAGACACTCCAGATTGTACATAGGTATATAACCTTGTCCGAATTTAAAAATATATTTGAGGACTTCCAAACTAAACAAGAGAAGAAATTGGAGGCACTAATATCTACCATGAATGTTATAAAAATACAGAATGAAGAAATTAAAACATCAATTAACTTCTTATCCAATAAATATGAGATCAATTTAAATATAAAAAAACTTCAACAAGAAAATAACAAAAATTAAAATTATATTAAAACACTGGAGTCTCAGTTGGAAGCGCTGGATAAAAAATCTCGTTCCGGCGTAGTTGAAATTCGCAACATACCAAAACTAGAGTCAGAGTCTAAGCAAAGTCTGATCGAAATGACAAAAACCATCGCTACAAACGTGGACTCGCCCATTCAAGATGCAGACATTCGTGACATATATCGGCTGAAAATAAAAGATAATGGAAACATCAGTTCCATAATAGTCGATTTTACCTCAACTTTCACATAGGAAAGGATCATAACATCGACAATTAAGAACAATAAAGAATAACCCGCCGATAAAAAGCTAAATACAATAGTATTAAAAATGCACGGACCTATCAGACTTGTTTACATTTCTGAATCCCTTACAAAGAAGGATAAGCGTCTTTACTATTTGGCTAGAGTTTTCGCCAAGGACAGCAATTACGACAGCTGCTGGACCTCATATAGGAGTGTATACCTGAGGCGCACCAAGAACGAAAAACGAATACGTGTTAACAGCGAAGACGATCTTGGAAAACTTAAAAGTAGTATGTGACTAGTACTTATTATTTTTATTTTACTGTTATTAAAGTTAAATGCATGCCAATCAGATTATTGTTTTAAACTATATCTTGTAAACGACACGTTTTAACAATTTGTACTAAAACTCGCTGGATAATATTAGTAAGCCCAACTCTTCTGATAATTCACTGAACACAGACTACAACACCCTCATATTCCGTATACATACATTAAACACATAACACGCATCATTACCACTAAAACTACAAAACTACATGCAATATTTACACTCTTAACTACTATCTGTGGTTTGTAATCTTTTTGATTGTAATCATCACTACTCTATGAAACTTCTTAAAAATTGGTCTTTTAAAAACGTCAGCTTCAATCAACAAAACATAAGAAACAATTATCTAATTTGTAATAGAGATCCTACTGACAACCTAGTTATCACAATCCAACGAGTTTCATGAAATACAAAATGAAATTGACTCTTTTAGTATAGCGGAATCTGTCTTGTGTACAGTTGACTACTATGGAGCAATTATGTCAAATTTTATCAATAGCTTTAAACTGTTACAGCAGAATATTAGAAGTAATAAACGCAACATAGATGGGCTATTTCCATTAATAACTCGTAGTGCTGTTAGCTGGGACTGTATAGTGTTGACTGAGTGTTGGTTGAAGTCCAATCCAAATATACCAGGTATCAACGGTTATAACTCTTATTCTACTACAGTAAACAATACTCAGAACGAAGGTGTTGTAGTATACTACAGGAGTAACCTTGTCATATCCGTTGAATAACCACAACTACTTGAAGCAAATTGCCTGGCTATTAAACCTAACAACAATACAGTGGCTTTGGCTATTTATCGTCCTATTATTGTTTTAGGAGATGTAAATATTGATATTTGTAACGAAAGTTCAGACACAAATATTTCACTATTCTTGGATATGCTAGCATATCATGGAATACTACCAGCCCACACAATAGCAACTCATGGCAAAACCTGTCTTGATCATGTGCTCATGAATAATAAGTTATCAGCTCGTAGCCTTGTACTCACAACATCTCTCACGGACCACTATGGTGTTACATTCAGCATTGCTACAAGACATAGCCTTAAACCTGCAAAGATAGTCAATCGAATTAATCACGAAACACTCTAGTGATATAAAAAGTGTAAATTTTGGCGCACTCTACCTAATAGATAATACGGACAAAGCTACTGATTATTTTATAAAAACATCCAAACAATTATAACAAGTAATTCTAAAGAAATTAAAACCTTGGATTTCATCGGGTATATTGAAATGTTTAAAAAAACCGAGATAATCTTCATAAAAAATTAAAAAAATATCCTGAATATGACATCCTAAAAACGACTTATAAGAGGTATAGAAACTTTTGCTCGTCCTTAATTAAAAAGCTAAAACGAGATTACAAAAAAAAACCAGCATTAAAACGCACACCACGATAGAAAAAGATTATGGAAAGCTATTAAAGATATTACATATACTAAAAAACAAATAGATACAGCACATGAACTTATAAACACAGCCAACCCTACTAAATAGATAAACGCCATCAACCATTATTTCGTAAATATAGGTAAATTACTAGCTGAAAAATTTTTAAACCCAATTTCAGTACAGCCTAATATTTTAAAATCATGTCCCAATTCTTTTGTTTTTCTACCAACAGATGAAAATGAGATTAGATCATTAATTGCTAACCTTAAGAGCGACATTGCGGTTGGCATGGATATGGTCTCTGCGGACATTCTTAAGGCAAACACTAACATTTTAGTAAAACCCATAACTTATATATGTAATTTATCATTAACTATAAAAACCTTATCTATTAACCGGTATGTTCCCAAAATCATTTAAAAAGTCTAAAATATATCCTATTCATAAAACTGGAGATAGAGACCGTATCGATAACAACAGACCTATATCCATATTCCATCCTATCAACATTATCTAAAATATTAAATTTACGACTAATTAACAAAATATTATATAACTAACTATTATCGCAAGCACAATTTGGTTTCAGGGCTAAAAGATCTACCACAGATGCGGTACATGAATTAGTTAATTTTACAGCTAGGAACTTAGATACTAAAAAAATCAATTGCAATATTCTTGGACGGTCTGATACGATCTCTATCCCAATATTATTAAACAAACTGGAGAGCTTAGGAATTAGGGACCTTCAACTAAAACTCTTTAAAAGTTATTTGTCTTAGAGGACACAGTGTGCAAAAATTGAAAACCTCAAAAGAGATGATACAACAGTTCACTTTGGGGTTCCCCAGGGCAGTATACTAGGCCCGACACTGTTTCTCGTATAGGTATATCAATGTGTCTGTCAATTAGCACTACCTCAGGCTAAAATTATAACCTTCGCTGATGATACAGAATTACTTTTTAGCGGGAAAACTTGGGCTGAAGTCTTCTCATACGCACAAAATGGGTTTAACGTTGTCACAGATAATGTTTTAACTCTAAATATAAGCAAAACTAAATACATCACATTCTCCTTAAGAAACAAAAAAGAAAATAATATGCAATACAGCATAATATCCCATGAATGCTCCAATTATGTTACCTCTAGCTGTGATTGTGCCAAAATTGAAAGGACCAATACAATTAAGTATCTAGATGTGGTTACTGATAGTAAGCTATCCTTCCATGAACACATCGACCAGTTAGTTACACGTACACGCAAACTAATGTTCATATTTAAAAACCTGCGTCATGTTGCCTGCAAGGAGCTTATAAGATCCGTTTACCTCGCACTGGTACAATCACAGCTAAGTTACTGTATCACTGCTTGGAGCGGTATTAAAGGTTGGTTTTTCTTTATCCTTCTTCCACCAAACGAACAACGTTTTTATGCTAAGTAAAGTACTAACCGTTCGCCAGCTATATATTCTGCAGACCATAATCAGGCAACATTCCAGTACGACCTATGATCAAGAAAATCGAAAATCGCTGCAGAAGGGATAAAGTCTTTGATAAACCATAATGTAAAACCGTATTTGCACAACGCTTCTTCGATTATCGGGGATGTCATTTATACAGTACAGTCAACAAATGTCTTAAAATCTACCCCCTTACAAAATACAAATGCAAGGAAGTGGTTAGTAAATGGTTCCAAAACTTGGAATACGGTCCTACAGATAACTTACTTAACTAACACACACACGTACACACACATGTGCGCGCGCAATATGTCACACATTCATAAAAAGAAAAAGAAAATAAAAGAAAAAAAATAATTAAAGGACTTCGAATACTATATACGGGCTGATTGATAACTGGCCGAAACGACGAACTTAAAAAAATGATACGCAAAAAAGGAATATTACATTATATTCTGGCATCTTTTTGAAAATAGAACGCCAAATTTGAATTTAATCGAACTGATGGAATTTGTTTGAGAGGACGTAGAACTTTCTCTGTCGTAAATTTTCTTAACAATGGAAGGAAACGAAATTCGTGCGGTGATAAAGTTTTACGTTTTAAAAGAGAAAACAGCAACCCAGATTAAAACCAAGCTAGACAGTGTTTTAGGTAATTCTGCTCCTGCATTGAGTACAATTCATACCTGGGTAACTGATTTTAAACGTGGAAGACAGAGCGGCGAAGACGCCCACAGGTCTGGCCGTCCAAATGAAGTCACGAATCCGGACATGATCAAAAAAATTAACAAAATTGTATTGAATGATCGGCGCTTAAAGTTGCGAGAGATAGCAGAGATGGTGAGCATTTCATCTGAACGCGTTTTTAATATTTTGCACCAACATTTGGGAATGAAAAAGCTTTGCGCGCGATGGGTGCCGCGTTTGCTCACTGTAGACCAAAAGCAACGTCGAGTGGACGATTCATCGGAGTGTTTGGCGCTTTTAACCGAGATCCTAATGAGTTTTTGCGGCGTTATATAACAGTCGATGAAACCTGGATACATCATTATACTCCCGAGACAAAAGAACAATCTAAGCAGTGGACTGAGAGCGGAAAACCTGCGCCGAAGAAAGCAAAAACTGTTTTGTCGGCCGGCAAAGTGATGGCGACTGTTTTTTGGGATGCTCGAGGGATTATTTTAGTGGATTATCTGCAAAAAGGAAAAACAATAAATGGAGAGTACTACGCAAGCTTGCTGCAAAAATTAAGTGAAGAAATCCAGAAGAAACGACCACATTTGGCCAAGAAAAAAATTTTGTTCCGCCACGACAACGCACCTGCACACACGTCAATGGTTGCAGTCGCCAAACTCCATGAATTGCGGTTCGAATTGCTACCGCATCCACCATATTCCCCGGATCTGGCCCCGTGCGACTTCCACTTATTCCCAAACCTGAAGAAATGGTTAGGTGGCCAGAGATTTTCATCAAATGAAGAAGTCATTGTTGCCATGGACGAGTATTTTGAGGGGTTGGAGAATTTTTTTTATCAAACTGGTGTAACGGCATTGGAGAAGCGCTGGACTAAATGCATCGAGGTAGAAGGAAACTACGTTGAGAAATAAATTTATTTTAAATAGATTTTTGAAGTTTTTCTTTGTCGTTTCGGAAACTTATCAATCAACCCTCACATATATATATATATATATATATATATATATATATATATATATATATATATATATATATATATATATATATATATATATATATATATATATATATAAATTTATTATTGTATAAAAATAGATTTAAGACTAAATTTTGTTATTATATCCTCATCTCTTTACGTTAATAATTTCTCTCTTTTGCTTAAATCAACTTAATAACAACATGTATTTAGTGAATCATAGTACAATCTATGTGGTTTAAATGTTAGGTACATAAAATGTTCCATGGGGTGAGGACCTGGTGATCCGTAATACAGGTATGACCTATAATGGACACCAGCTCCTCACATTTCACTTGACCGAAAGACACTAAGTTTGTAATTGTGTATAATTGTAATCTATATTGTGAGGTGAAATAAACATTGTTATTATTATATTATATTCTTACGTCTTTTAAACACAGTGACGTGATTTCATACAATAATACGAATACGAATATGATGACCATAATCACAGAATAAAGTACCTAGTGTTTTTTACTTTTTCTGAAGTAACGTTTTTTCAAAAGCACTGAACAGAACTCCTCAGTCTTTAAAGATACGCGTTTGGAAATTTCGACATTGTTTAAAGAACTGCAAGCATATGCCACTATGTGACTTACAGTAATCATCATCATCATCTTATAAACAATACTTAATGGAAGGTTGGCGCGTATTCAATTGTACATTCGATCGTTTATAGTAAACGTTCATAAAATGTGTTAATAATAATCTAACAAATATGACTTAAAAGGGATAAGTTATTATTTTTACACAAAAAATTTAACCTACTTCCAAAGTAAAAATACACAATAAAGTATGAAATAATTAATGTTATTTTATTTCATACTTTATTGTGTATTAAATATTTCCCCTTGTAAATTCGGCTAAAGTTTTAACTATTTCTCTACACAATCTTCATAATTTTCAGAAGTCGGTACCAGTCAACTTAAACGTGAGCTCTATAAAATAATGATTTATCAGGATATTGTCTGGGCTGGTACCCCCAGAGATACCCCTGGGTGGTTAGTTATAGAGAAATAAAAAGGGGAAGTATTTTGAAAATAAGATTCATTTCATACTTTTTTGTGTATTTTTACTTTGGAAGTCGTGTGGAACAATGCCAGTAAAAGGAGCAGGCAGGCAGGTCAGCTGATGGTAAGCAGTAAGCACAGCCCATGTTCACCAACAGGAGTTACAAGTGTGTTGTGTATTAATTTTATATCCCTAAATCTCTCTTACACACGACGAAACACAACGCAAGCGTTTTTTCACGCGCGCGGATAAGCCGGCCCATGAGTATTGAAACACGGCTTCTATTTTAGGTGGCTTTTAGGTTCCAACAAAATTGACTTGTAGGTTGTAGTAATCTTTAATTCAAATAAGTTTCACGGTATGCTTTTATATTCCGTATCCATATGAAGCAGCCAATGATGCAACATCGGCATTTAGTTCGCCATGGAAATTTACCAGCATACCACACGACATTTTTCACCGACTTCCAAAAAACGCTCGGCTGTATATACATTTTGTATGTTCAACGATAACTGCGCCGTCTGTTGACCGATTTTAAAAATTATTTTTACCTTCAAACGTACACAGTAAGCCTTTTCGCGTTAAGTTTGTAGTGAATCTTCAGTGCAAATGAGAATGGACTATAGTACAGTCGCCGACAGCCTTGGTGTGCCACTTTTGAGCCTTATTGCCAATTAATAAGCTCGTAAAGTGATACACCGGTAAAGTTTGTAAAATTAATGATATGCATACTAGTTTTACGTTCGATGTGGTCTTATTTAAATTATTTTAGTACCGTGGTAAAACTTTGAATTACCTACATTCCATTATTCAAACTAGCTGAGCCCGAACTCGTTTGCCTAGAAGTAATGGAAAAGGAAATCCATTTTTCTTAATAATCTTGTGTTTGTAAATTTTATATTGTTTTAGATAGTTAATAGTAGTATGTAGCTTCTATAGCATTGGGGAAAACCTGTAATCATAGAATTATTAAGTACCGTATATACTTTCATATTATGCATTTAGTAAAAAGCTGTTAATTTAAAATTACAGACAGACACCTCGATTTTATTTATGTATGTATAGATTACGTATGTAAAATTTTAATTTTTATTACCTCCAGTTTATTATAGATACCTCATTAACAAAATATTACGTACCTTAAACAGTTCTTGATGATTGTTGTAAATTCTTAAAGCTTGTATTTTTCAGAAATTTCTTAGAGGTATTTAAATAGTACCTATATTTAAGAAAAAAACGTATATATTTACTGCAATCAAATGAGATTTAATTGCATGATGCAATCTTAGCTAGAATTTAGTCTTCAAATAACTTAAGGATATAAATTTTATAATACTATTCCCATGCAAAAAAAAAATCGAAAACTAATCATAATATGCCATTAAAATATCTTAATATGTAAATTAACGGTTTTCAAGTTTATTATGTAATGGGTCCCTATGGATTTTCCTTCGAGGAGGTAAAATCGGCCTTATTACAAAGAAAGGTAGGTAGGTATTGAAATAAAACTTGCATGTTCAATGTTCATATTTTTATATATACATGTACTTACATTTATTTACAAATTACTAGACTTATGTATTTTTAATATTTTACAAAAACTATGACTAGGCATTTATAAAATATTACTTAAATAACTAGGTATGTTTAACAAAACAACAAAAAATAATTCTGTTAAATATCAAAATATTTTGTCAGATTCTGATATTTTAACTATTTTAATCCTGCTTGTCTGGCCTATATTATCTTGATGTGAAAATGTAAGTAGCGCGCAAGATGGAGGTCCATCCATCTGAGTCTACTGACTACCTAAGGGGCCATTCATAAATTACGTCACACGTTAAGGGGGAGGGAGGGGGTCTACAAAGTATGACAAGGGGTGGGAGGGGTCCTAAATTTCGTGACGTCACATTGGAAAATCTATTTTAATCTAAGTTTTTAGTAATATCTATGATATGATAGCTATTGCCCCATTGTCGAGGTATACTTGTTTAACCATCTGTGGTCTATGGTCTATGCGTCATAAAAGGCCACTAATCAGCACAAGCAATTACATAAGAAACAACAAGCAGTTTTGCTCATCGCGAAGATTCGTTCTCAAAGAATTGATGCTAAACGTACCACATAAATTCTTTGTTTGTTTGGATGACGATGATGCTGTATGGTTCGATGAAAAAGATGTTGACACAACGAATGTTCCTGACATTAACAACCCAAACGAGAATGAAGTGTCTGCTATGCCAGATTAATAAAGGAGTGGGTCCTAAGTCCATGGACTCAAGATGATTAAGTTTGATCTTTAATTATTTAATTAATCGTTTTTTGTTTTGTTAATTTCTTACAATTGCAAAAAAAATGTTTTGCAAATTGCAAGTTTGATTTGATGTTAATTTTATTAAAAATAATTTAAATTTAAATAAAAACAAATCGGAATTGCGGTTTTAATTCAATAATTATTTCTAGATGTAAAATTGTGACCCAAGGTGGGTTATGGATTTGAAAGACTGGGAACGCAACACCAGAGGAGTTACACGTTTTACTCCTCTGGTGTTGCGAGTGTCCATGGGCGGCGGTAATAGCTTACCACCAGGCGATCCGTCTGCTCATTTCCTGGTGCATTTCATAAAATAAAAAAAAATAATTGTAAAACATGTGACTAGGGAGCTGTGAATGAATAAATGTGACCAATTGTGACAAGGTCGGGAAGGAGGGGTCAAAAATCATGAAATTCGTGTGACGTAATTTATGGATAGTCTCTAACGCCTATATAAAACTCCTACCTGCGTCATGTAAATCTTCTAGTTTTCATCCAGCCTCCAATTGAGCAACATCTCACCTTCTCTTTCCGAGTTTTCGAAAGAGACATCAACAATCGCCGTCTCCTTCTCTCTGCTCCGCTTTAGCAGGTCAATATCCAGTAGCGTCCTGCCGAGTTCCCCGGTGCGGAAGGCGCGCACCATGGCCCGGGCGACCTCCACTATGTCGGGCACTTCGCGGACCGTGCCGTCGAAGTCCCGGGTCTTCCGAACTCGGTTCAGCTTGATAGCACCTGCGATGAGTACCTGGCAAACAAAGTTATGTCAATACTCCAGTGTGCAGTTTACAAGACCGGCAACACACACACACGCTCCTCTAGTGTATCGGGTTGCCGTGGGCGACGGTAATCGCCCAACATCGCGCGACAGGATCGCTAGTATGCCGCTGTATGCCGGACTTTTTTTTTTTTGTAGTAGCGTTCAACCTTTAAAATTTAAATAATTATTTGTCTATTAACATAGGTCAGGTCTCTTAAAGGGTAGCATGTACGGTACGGTCACCTTGTTACTGTCGTTTTTTTATGAAAGTTTCTTATTACAGACCATGTAATAAGAAAAACCGGCCATGTGCAAGACGCGCACGAAGGGTTCCGTACAAAACGGCAAAAAATCATGTTTGTTGTATGGGAGCCTCCATTACATATTTATTTTATTCTGATTTTAGTACTTGTTGTTATAGCAGCAACAAAAATACATCATCTTCAAAAATTTCGAACTGTTTAGTTATCACAGTTACAAGGAGATACAGCCGGTGAGCGGTGACAGATAGACGGACAGACAGCGATGTCTTAGTAATATAGGGTCCCGTTTTTACCCTTTGGGTACGGTAAACCTAAAAACGACGATTCCCGATAAACATTAGCAACGTGGTTTTACTGTACATACATATTATCAGTGTCTATGTCTTTATATACATTGACCAACTCTAATTTGCTTGCTATGGAGCTCCACTATTTTGTACTAAGAATAAGTGATACAATTTCTTTGTAGGTAGATTTCTTCGCTATTTTAAATGCAAATAAATGATTGAAAGGTGTTATGTGGATGACCCTCAAATACTGTAGTCATTGTTTTTTGAATTAACCTTACTTATGGAAATAGATTTCAAAATATGCGTGTGACGATAGTACCAACGGATAATGTATTTTGTTGCATTTGAATGTTATCTTCCTAACAGGTTCTAGTTTTATCACCTTAAAGATGTAACTAAATGTTTAATGTTCTCTACTCTTTCATCTCCTAAGCCGATTACTTGACTTTATACAAATTACAGTTTATATGCAAATCATTCTGCAAATCCAAATATGCACTATATGATATTGTCTTCATGTTTTCATTGCATTATTCAGTTCAAAAGACAGTTGAAATATGTATGATAAAACTAGAACATCATATTAATTTGTATCTTACTAACTGACCTGAATATAATATATTATGTTGTTTTACAGATACCTACAACATCGTCTAACCTAACCTACCAACCTTATCACATTTCCTACTTCAACACCAAAACCTACACCTACTACCTGCTCTACAACCTACACCTACCATCAACTACTATAGGAGCCAGCTATTTTTCTGAAATAGAAGTGTTTTGCGCTCCGATAAAATTTTTGTGCGCACCTCATAAAATTTGATAATTAGGTGACCGACGGAATGAACACGACCTACATTACCAACAGTTAGTATGGGAAAATTTCATTGGCCTTTTTCCAATCTTCCTCTCAATTTTTCCAATATTTCTCATTGTTTAAACCTTCCCTGAACAACCACAATCATTTCAAGACCAAAATTAGACAATTCAGTCCAGCCATTGTCGAGTTTTAGCGAGACATGGAAACTGCAATTTCATTTTTAGCGTTCCGTAATAATCAAGGAACCCTTATAGTATCACTCTGTCCGTCCATCTGTCTGTCTGTCCGCGTTTCTAGCTTTAGTAATTATGAACTGAAACTGAAGACTATAATGTATATAATTTTTTATATATATTTGTTTGTGTTTTATATAATTGAAATTTTTACAGATAATGTATTTTTGTTGCTGCTATAACAACAAGTACTAAAATCATAATAAAATAAATATGTAATGGAGGCTCCCATACAACAAACATGATTTTTTGCCGTTTTGTACGGAACCCTTCGTGCGCGTCTTGCACATGGCCGGTTTTTCTTATTACATCGTCTGTCACTTTCGGTTTTGGCAGCATAAAATAATAATAATTTTACATTTTTGGGGTGGCTCGAACGAATACATATTGTGTAATGGGGATGAAAAATATTTTTTCATTTTACCCCACCGTGTGGGGTATCGTTGAATAGGTATTTTAAGATAAGGGCAAGGTTTCATACATGACTTTATTACAAAGTCAAGCATTTTCGAGTAAGTGGCTTCCAAAGTGGTTTATGAGTTGGTTTGGCATTTCATAGATCATTCTACATACTCATAAGGAAAATTATTTTGAACGAAATCGGACAGTAACTTTTGAAGTAATTTGCAAAAAACCTATTTATTACGCGTTTATAGCTGTTACGGAACCCTCCTTAGACATGTCCTGACATGCTCTTGGTTAGGTTATTATATACCTACGTTCTACTAGCTCCGCCCGCGTAAATACAATATCCCACGGGAACACTACTTTTTCGGGATACAAAAGATACTATCTACGTGTTAATCTACAGCTTAAATTACGACCATATCAAATTTCATCAAAATCCATTTGGTCGTTTTTCGTGAAAAAGTAACAAACATCCATCCATCTATCCAACTATCCTCACAAACTTTCACATTTATAATAGAAGTAGGATAAGATAAGATAATGATGAGTCAGCTAAAAGTTTTATTATGACTAACTTGAATAACAACATCAAAACAAGCTTTTATAAAGATAAAAATAAGCATGTAGCATAAAGCTCTACACCTACATAACTGGTTTTCAATTTAAAAATATATCTAACTTTTTGCATTCAATCCTTTTAATATCATGCTAAATATAGCAGCCAATGTAGTAAATTGGAATAATCCCAAAAATGATGGGACAATCCAAATCACTACAATAGATTTAATTTTGCAAGCTAGTACTAAAGTCTGAGTTATTCTTCTTTTTTGTTTTTACATGATAAACGAGACAATTTAATACCTACCTACCCACATACCCCTACACTTACTTACATAGTAAAAACTCACTAAAATAAATAAAATTGGGACAAAAGCACTCCAGTGTTTGTTTAAAAGTCTAAGTTTTCTTACCTTATTGATATCATCACAAGGTTCTTCGAGGCCCATGTATTCTACATATTTGAAGTTGCTGTGGCTGTTCAGCCAGTACAGGAGGTAGTCGGCGATGATCTCCTCCCCCACTAGGTGGTCTTGAAGCGAGGCACAGAGGGCCAGCTTCAGACCCATCTCTATGTTTGTTACGGTTGGCTCCAGAATACCTGGGGTACAAAGGCAATAGTTTGATTGATTAGATTCGAACAACTGATGATATAAACTTAATAGTAGGTAAGTAAACAAATACTTACAGAAATTTACATTATTAAACTATTCAGAATTTTTGTATAACAGACCTACAAACTATTACATTGAAAATAATTAAAATAAAAATTAAAAAATTTTATAAATTAATTATTAAACATAATTAGTTTATTTCCCTATAATCATGAGACAAACTATAAAGACATACCTGGTGTATCAAACATAAAAATCTTAGGATCATTATTAATTCTAATCTTGGTCATTAGACTCCGTGTGACTCCGGCCACAGCTCCTACCGGCAGGGCATGTCGTAGGTGCATATAGTTGCTGCGGAGCATGTTGATGAGTGAGGATTTGCCCACATTCGGCACTCCAATTATCATCACATTGTAATCCATTTCCTCGCTCCGATTATATCTAAAAAAGAAATAATTTATTGCTACTAATGAAAAACAATTCCCTAATCTGATAGCACGGCAGCAGTATCGCCAAGTATTAAACGGCCGTAATTATCTTTTCTCGAAGCATTTCGCGGCTTTTTTGTGCCCCCACATTTTCGTTTGTAACAAAGAGGAAATTATTCGAGAACACTCTTGTGGTTCTTCTGGTGTTGCGGGTGCGGGTGCGGTCCATGGCCAGTAACCATTTTATTTGTGGAATAGATCTAGAAACAAGCAAATGGACCACCTGATAGTAAGCAATTACTCCCGCATTGAGACATTTGCAACACCGGAGAAATTATAAGTGTGTTGACGGTCTTAAAACCCCCAAATTCCATGGTCTTCGGGTAACCTACAAAAAGAAATTAGATCCCACAAAAACATTACCTAAATGAAAAAGCCATGTATTTCATTTGCAAAAATTATGAGATGTCGTAGAGACCAAGTGAAATTCGAGGTAGTATATAGTACATTTAATTAGTTAGTCATAAAAAATTTGTAACCATATGTGGAAAATTTTATTTTTTATAAGTTATTATATTAAATAGTGACTTGGCAATGAGCACTTAAAGAGATAAATGTCCGGAACCGGTATTCATATACATTCACATAAAAGTAAGATAGGTAATATAGATTAGACCCATGCAAGTCAAAAGCATTTCGATGTTATCCCTATGCCAATAAGGATTCAATAGTGGTACAATGCGGGTTATCCGTATACTTTAATTTCAAAGATTGTTGACCATTTTGAAACTTTTCTTAGGTATGGTTAAGTTATCTAATTTAAAAATCGTCATCACAATATAGATCACAAATAATAGAATGACTGCAGATAATAAGATTTTAGCACTAGCGTTAAGCTACTAGTAACCATAATATTTATATATTGATTTATTAAAGTGCTCATTGACAAGTGACTATTTAATATAATAAGTTATAAAACTAAAAATTTCCACATAATATGGTTAAAAATTATTTATGAGTACAATACATGGCTTTTTTCATTTAGATAATGGTTTTTGTAGCCACTTCGTTGGGCGTCAAACATTTTTTGATGATGACGAGGATAAAAATATCCTAAGTTACACCTTATAACATCAGCTATCTGCCAGTGAAAGTCCCGTGAAAATCGGTCCAGCCATTCCAGAGATTAGCCGGAACAAACAGACAGACAGACAGACAGACAGACAGACAGACAGACGGACAGACAAACAGACAGACAGAAAATGTATTTTTTATTGTTAATACCGTATATACATTCATATGCATTAAGTAAAAAGCAATTAATTTAAAATTACAAACAGACACTTGAATTTTATTTATCTGTATAGATTTTGAAGTTTTACCTGTTAGAATTTTTTATTGTATCTACAAGTAAGGGTCGCATGGTCTTCAGACCACGACAGTGTTGGTCTTTGCAGTTCGTGAATACCACATTCTCTAAGCCTTCCTCGGCCTTCAACTGATCCTTTATCCTTGGTATATAAGAGCGATTAATCAAATCTTGTTTATTGAACACCAATATGTGAGGCTTGGCGTCCGTAAGAGTGCTGGTAAAGATGGGGTTGCGTCCAGAAAACGGTATTCTGGAGTCGTGCACTTCTATCACGCAGTCGACAGATTTTAATTTACGCTGCATTTGCTTAAGGCCTTTATTCATGTGGCCCGGAAACCATCGTAGCAGGTCCTTGGTAACGTACGGGCATTTCTTACGGAAGTTATAAAGAGCAGCGTCGAACTTTGTTGCCATTGCTGTTTGTATTGGTCAGGCAGAGAGGTTATGTAAATGTTTGATCAAGGCGAAGAAACAGTAAATCCCTCTATCATTATTTAACTCAAGCTAAACATTTCATGGGTAATGGATTTATCATAGCATAAGTTATTTAAATGCCAAGAATTAACTACTTTAAAAATAAAAACAAAAAATATACAAAATCCAACCAAAGTCAAATGAAATTGTCAAATTCCAACATGTCTAATGTCAACTTGACAAATCCCCCATAGATGAAAAGTACTACCACTGAAGTAGATATTGCACTTCCCCTGTTTGACGATTCAAAAATGAAGGGGTGATGTAGCTCCTAGCGCCATCTGGTTAAGATGCCGTTGCAGTACATAGCTATATATATGTATAGGTATAGATTTCAATATAATGCTAAATCTACGGGATTTGTATATCAGAATTTTATGTTTTAACCTGTTGAGCGCCAGACCTCAAAAATTGACATTTGTGGGGGGACGTCTGCTGTTGACAGCCCGCCAAAATTTTTTTGTTAGACCTTTTATTACCGACTTATTTCAAGAAAACAACGTAATTATATCTTATGAGTCATATATTACCGTAATCTGTATTAAATTTCCTGTCTAATTTACTAATTAAAGACCTTGATTTTCATAAGAACAGTGTTTATTTGTTAAGTTTCCTTAGCCCACAATTCTCACAAAAATAAAACCTTTGAAACATAAAAATCCGACAATAAAACAAAACGAAACAAAACTTAACCAAAAAGGTAAAATATTTTATTTTCACATATGATAATCGAAAATTATTATTGCTTAAGCACGTTATCCAATTTAATTTAAACGTAAGCGAATACTCATAAAGCAACTTATTCAAATGTCACTTATTTTCCGTGCAATAAAGAAATACACACAATGATTTGGTGGAATTTAAACAGTTTGCTTACGTTTAGATTAAATGGGGTCTGAACTGAGTTTACAACTTTACATTCTTAACACTATTGAATAAATGATATGCAATAAAATAAATTAATCCGTAAATCTTTTTGTGTTATCAGTAAATACGAATGGCATTGTACTGCTGAGAATTGAAAAAACCATAAGTTAAACATGAGAACATATTACGGTCAAAAAAGATTTAAGTTTTTTAGTAAATATTTCAGTTTTATATAATTTTTGAATATACTCCAAGTTTTAAACTATCTTTAATTCATAAACATACTAAAACCATGCGACCAATGTCAACTTTCTGTAACATGTGACTAAGAATTTACATAAAGAGTTGATAATATTGAATAATCTTGCCAGATATAATTTCATATAAAATTATCACCAATTATTAATATAAACAACGTGTTCCTTTTGATTTCCCATATTTAACTTAAGATAAATATTAGGACTATATTATGAAAACATTCAATGTTTACCATTAAATCTAAATCGAATTATGTATCAATATTTGGAGCACTACATAATATCATTACCATTATACTTAATAATTTAAGATTATTATCTTTAAAACTACATTTTAGAACCCCATGGGAAATGAAAAATCACACCATGTATAAAGAACATTAGTTTGAACATTAGAAGAAGAAATTCCGTTTTGTTTCACTATCTAAAATACAAATCAATATATTTATTATTAAAAATATCCGGCCAGATATAATTTAATATAAAATTATCACCAATAATTACTATACAAAATGTTCCTTTTGATTCCCTATAAGTTTCGAGTAATATTATTATTTTTAAGCTGACATTTTATACACTTAATATAATTCAGTCCTAAATACTTTTAATAATTAACATATTATATTTACTCTATTTTCATGTAATTTGATTAAATTATTTTTGCTGTAGTGCTATTTTAAATACCATAATAATATTTAAGTAATATCCTGACATCTTAATATCACTTACTGTTGTAAAATTTACAAAAAATCTTATAAAATGTAAATATAATTATTAATTATAGTACTAGTTTTATAAATGATTCAGATTGTATTTTTTTTTTTTTATTTGAATTTGATTTTTATTTTGAATTTGATATAAGCACTGTAAAATTATTATTCATATTAAGTTTCAATATATGTATGTATGTTGTTGACGTGCCTTTTAAATACTGTAAAAATTAAAAATATTAGGACCATGTGAAAATATTATATATTTACAATAATATATCAAATTTGAATCGAAATATGTATAAATATTCGTCCTCATCAGCTCACCACTTCTTAATAATTAAATATAGCTATTATCTTTAAAACTATGCATTTAAGAGCCCCATGGGAAATGAAAAATCATGTATTTATAAAGAACATGAGTTTGGCAAAAGGAGGAGGATCTCCGTCTTAATTATCTATCTAAAATATAAATCAATAAAATAAATTAGGGCCTAACCAGGAATATAAAAAAACCTGACCGTGTTTCATTTTTTATTGCAGGAACACTACCAAAAGTTGACATGTGTTCGGCTTAATCTCGAAGATCTGATATTAATTATTATATTTTTAATTTAATTTAGTGCATATGGCCAAGTTTTGTATATTCCCGCTCAACCTAAAAAAACAATACTTTATAGTTTATACATATCATTAATTAATAGTAAACATCACTCAGTAGTAGCAGTAGGCTAAGCTGGTGCTGATGATCAGCGAAACTCTCAAACCAGATTAAGATGTTTCTTTAAGTTTTTTTAAGGGGTATCATAGATAGCATAGATAATTTAATATTTTATGTTTAGATACAATACCGCTTGCTGTACAGTTTGTATGAACTATCACAGATGGCGAAGATACTATATATTTTCAACTTGGCGATAGCGCGCCCGCGCTATCAGATATTACAGTACACTTCATATAAATCTTAAGACATCTTATATCACAGTATTCTCGTCATCTGAGACGCCCTTAATGCACTTAAAAATAGAATACATATCAATATTGGTCTAAGATCAGATATATAGAATATTATTATTAATAATATCTTTATTCATATGCGTTATTCATTTGGGATTATATTAAAGATAATAATAAAATTAATACATTGCAAATAGGCTGCGTATTTAATTACTAGATGTTTATCTATCATATAAAACTTATCGTAAATAAATAACAAATGAAGATATAATAATATATTCCTTATAACGTAGCTCGTACCATACAGGGATATAGGTTAAGTCAAAGTTGATCCTTTAAAAGGATAAAGTTCCCAACCTTTTTTTGTATTTTCTACAAAAAACTAAAGATATTTTTACAATAATAGCGGCATTACTAGCATTAATAGGTTTCATTGTAGACAATATTAGAAATGATGGTAAATACAACCTTTTAAAGGATCAACATCGACTTAACTTGTAACTCTTCATATTATGCTTTCTATTATTGGACCAAGGCCTCCCCCAATGACCTCGTTCCCGCGCCATCCCAAGCCTGATTGCAGTGCATCTTGCACAACGGAACATCTCTTTCTAAGGGCGGCCACGGCGTCTTCGTCCATTCTCCCAACCAATGCTTATTTTTCTCCCATATTCGGGATTCAATTCTTGCTTTGGCTTTGTTAATGCTTGTTTTAGTGCCCAGAATTTCATAGATTGATTGACATGTTGAATTTATAATACTGAAAAATAAAAAGCAGTGGTTTAGTGTACGAACTATTAAGTAACTTTATGGTTTTATGATGATATGATTTAAAAAATTGCATGGTGTACTAAAAAGAAAAATGATACCTTATCTTGAAGTTCAGGGATTCATAAAATAATTTGAACTGTTTAAACCCAGCCTAAACTAATATAAGTATTACCTATTAAGTACCTAGTTGTAGTTTTAGTAGCCTTATACAGAGTGTATGCAGAGCAGTCCTGATAACTTCGTCGGCTTATAATAGGGCATGAGATATATCCATTGGTAAAAGTTATTTGCTTTTATATTTGACAAAATTTGAATATCCTGCTTACCTTTTTATTTTATTTTCAATATTATGATGACTATTCAGTCACAACTCACAAGTAATGAGGGATATTTCTTCTTTGACACTGAAAAATGAGAAATTAAACGTTAGAAATGATTATGTATTTAAAAGATTATTATTTATTTTGATAATAATGTAAAAAATTAGGGCTCCGTTTGTTTTACCCAAACAAATTGCAGGCAACAGCTAATCTTTACTAGGTATATTGCCTATTACAACTAATAAGTACTAATATTAAATTGCACTAATATAAATTACAATAGTAATAAAATACCGTTAGGATCAGTCGAGCCGTTATGGAGAACTTTTATTGACAGATTAAAGATTTTGTAAATAAACAGTTTGCTCACCTTCAACGGTTGTTCTTGTTTATTTTAATGATGATTGATGACCAGCCCAGCAGGTGTTGATTTTCGATTCCACGAAGAAAGGTTTGTTCGTTCGTTTAACCTATATGAAGCGCCCACAATTATCCGCTCGATGCTGAAAATAATTAATAATCAGAGAGTTAAATGAAAATTTTACACAACGTAAAAAATATACTTTTAGAAAAAGTAACACTTCCCTCGGCATGCAAGCTTTAGCACTTCAGACAATGGTCTGAAGTGCTAAAGTTGTTTTCTGATTGGGATTCTCTGCAACACTCGAAAGAATCTGAAACAAAAATCCGAAAGTTAAAGTTTAAACGGATTCGATACTCAACGTAAGAAATTTATCTGACATGGTGCAATTAAACATAAATTCAGAGTACTCGCGAACAGTTAAGTACTTCAAAGGTCTACTTAATAGGAAGTCTATATAATATTAAACCAGTCTTAATTATAAGAGATTAATCGTAATTGAGTTAAAAGTCAGATATGTTTCTTGCGCTGTTTATAAGTCCAACTGCACAAATTAGCCTTTTTTAGCACTATATGTTAGAAATAGTACGTAAATTTTATAATTTCAAAAAACTCAATTTTGACAGAATTCAACTCAATTTTTGCAGTAGAACATCTATATGTTAAAAAATGCATTAAAATATGATAAAGCATTTTTGTATGTTAAACACAAAAACATAATCCCACAATAAGGAAAAAGAATAATTTACAACTATTCTGTAAATTTTTCCTCTTCACTATAGTAACTGTAGGTATTGATGAAACAGCTTATTGTTAAATTTAAAATATTTCTTAAAATATTTTTATATAAATAGTTATGTATACTTAGTTTACCTTAATCCATAGTGTTTATGTTTTTTATAATATTCTTGGGCTAGTACTTGTAAAGGGTCCGTTTCATCGATCCTAGTGATCCTACCAGAAAGAATTCGATATATTTTTCTGCACCAAGTGTGTAAAGTTTAAAGAAGTGTCAATAAAACAATTTATCAAGTCTACTTTATGCGTTTCACACTAAAAAGGGAACTCAACGAATATATTAACGTATGAAGTCATATTTTATACTTTAATCCACTACTGGTTGTCACTTTTTAAACATGAATCGCATAATCTTTCAATACGCCTAAAACAATCCACCATTTCTGGACTAGGGTAACAAAGCCATTCTTTATCCGGATGATATTACTTGATCTTATAAAAAATATTTATTTCATTATCTTTGCTACGTAATAAAACACTCCTGCAATCTTTATATTGTTTTATTATTTTCCTTAAACATTTTCTCACGACCCAGCCGCAAACATAACTCACTGGACCATCGTCCCCACCAGTGAATTGATCAAAAGTATTAACTAAATTATCAATTAATACAATACCTTCCTTTTCTCTAGCGATATTAAAAGTATCTGGTACATCATCAAGATTATTTTTATCAAAATAACAATTCAAAATTAGTACGACCCGATTGCGGAGTGCAATAATTATTTAAAAGTAGAGCTTTATAGGCTACTTCGAAAGCTATACAATTATGTGCTACGTTTCTTGCGCCATAACTTCGGATATTGCCAAAAAAATTCTCAACTGGGTCCTGATTTATGTTACGTGTGAACAAGCAGTCAAAGGAATATCTCCTTGATAATAAACGCCAAATACACTGAAACCCTTCTATTGTCTTAATAAATTTTTTTACTGATGCCGGGACAAATTCTTCACCATTGTCCTTAATAAATCGAAAGCTTTTTAAAACCTTATGGTTTCTTTCCATAAGGTATGATGTGGTGAATTTCTTTTTACAACAGCAGTAAATGGTTTCCCATTTTGGCCTTGAAATGAACTTACATTTAAAGAATCAAATAAACTATCAATTGCAATACAAAAGTTTTTTACGTTAAGGCATTCAATGGGTACTACCTTCTTGTCAACCAAATGTTGGGCGCATGTAGCCATATATCTACTAAATAATTGGGTCGCTAATTTCAACCTCATTTTATCCATTTTTAAAGGATTTATATGCTCCTCCGTAAATTAAATGCGATCCGACAATATTGGTCACTATAGTTTACATCCGCCCAATACAATTGTTCAAAGAAATCTCACTTTATGATTTTTTCTTTATTCTCGACGAAATCAAATAATTTCAATTTTTTTGTGGTTAAGTTATTTCTCAATCCTTTTATGAGATGAGGTGTATCATATAAAGGAATATATTTTTACAATTAATAAAAAATGATCCCTTTTCATCTCTCCATTATTTCTTAATAAATGAGCTCTAGAATCAGCTACTAAACTATTAATCGCAGCTACATTTGTAGCGCTTTGGTCACAAATGGTACAAACAATTGTATATCCGGTTTCATGGACCTTGTTAATCACATCTGTAATGTATTTTTTTAATTCAAATTTACTTAACGTGCTTGTAAAATATAAAGCTACCGGCTGCTTAAAACGTTTTCGTAAAGTTTTAATCATAAAGACCAAGTCATGATTAGCAAATTTACTACCGTTAGTATCTAAACCTTTTAATTCATCTTTAAAAGGATTGAAGTGTAATTGGGGCGTAATTGACATTTCGTCGAAAATCAATGAACAAAGACGATCTTCAGGAGCAGAAAGATTGGCTTCCTTTTTTTAATTTTTAAATAGGATATGTTTGTCCGTGCCAGGATATAGTTTTACTTGAGCGAGAAGCCTTTTCAAAGATTTTGGAGAAGGCAAAGTAAATAGTTTATACAATAAAGTATAATAGACCTTAGGACCTCTTTTATAGATAGATAAGGATAAAACTTTCTCGTCTAAAGTAAAACGACGTCCTCTTATTTTTTATTCGTTTGAGTGAATTGCATTTTGCAAAAAATTCGAGCGGGCTTTGTAATCTTTTCCACAGAATCAAGCCATCTTTCAGCTTTATCTGATCTAGTTTGGAATCAAACACGTCCCTTACGCAAGTTCCTTACTGTGCGACGAAGAGATCTTACTTCCTCTGCTATTTTCTTATATTTCGGAGGCAGCATTGACCCTGAATAGTGAACATGTTATACTCAAATTTCAAATATAACCAACAACTGATGTTGCATATCTACAAGAAAACAAAATCTCAAATCTACATAATTCTAACTAATTCTAACCAAATAAAATACGCATTTTAGAATCCCGTTTTTAGCCTTTAGGTACGGAACCCTAAAAAGCACATTTTGTTAAAAATTTGCCCCGATTATACTAATATAATATACTACTAGCATTATTTGATCGCGGCTTCGCCAGCGTGAAATTGGGTTTTAAACGATATCATTATAATACAACTTTCATCGTCCATTTTACTCTCATAGGGTTTGAATTTCTCTTCTTTCTCTTATAAGAAAACGCTGAAATACGAAACTCATTATTTTTTCGTACTCAATTCATACGAAATTTCATGCAAATATGTCCAAGGAATAAAAAGTTTCATACAAACTTTTATCCCCTAATTCACCACCTGAATTTGAAAAATCCTTCCTAAGTGGATGCCTTCGTCATATTATGAGGAATACGTGTCATGGGTATTTTACTCGGGCATTTGTAATTAAGTACTCTTTCGAATGGACCAATAAAAAAACGATAACCGATTTTCAGTTGATATTGAACAGTGGAGCGTGCCAAAGAAATATTCATTCGTACATACCTACACTCGAAGATTCTGGCGCAATTGGTTAAATATGTATTAAAATAGATAAAAAATAAATACACTTCAGTCTATAACTATGTACAAAATAAAAACTAAAATTTGTTAAACGGTGAAGTAAGAAAGGATTAAATAAGACAGTAATATGAAGAATGGAACTATTTTGTTCTTAGTTCACTGTTAATGAACTACATATACAAGTTTTTTTACAAATCACTACTGTTTTATTTAAATTAAATTTAATCTTATTCTTGCTTCTTTTTCTATTTACTTCTTGGGAGCCAGAAAGGAAATAGTTATGCTCTAAATCAATACGTCGAGCGGGTGTTAAAGCAGCTGTAATAAATGTGATGCTAGATGTTAGCTGCACAAATTTTAATAGACAGTAATCAGTTACAGGACTAAAAGGACTAAAAAAATGACGATTTTTTTTGCTATAATTGAGTAGCCTCACCAAGAGCATGTGCGTTATAATTACCTACTAGCTGACCCGTGCCATCTTCGTTGGGGGTAAAAAAATTAATGATGATGATGATGATGAGAATAAAAAGTATCCTAAGTTACTCCTTATAACATCAGCTATCTGATATATTAAAATTATAAACAGACACTTCAATTTTATTTATTTGTATAGATTGGGATATAAATAATCTTGCGATAAAAAAATTAGTTGGCAACTGCTCATGAGTATAGTATATCGAATGTAATAGTTTTATTATATTATATGTAAAAAAGATACTTACACAGCCCTAACAACTCGTGGTTCACTTCTTCTTCCAGTTCCTTAGTCCCATCAAAAGATTGTACAATGCACACTTGTCCAGGTGAATAAATGGATTATTAAAAAAACTTAATTACAAGAGAATAGTTTTATTCTGGATTGTGCAGATGTACATAGAAATTTAATGCGCATATGGACTCGCATAAATACTGTTCCATAAATATGAACATAGAATATGCTTTTAAAATTCTTTAATTTTATGGCCTAATTTTAACTCCTCCTCGAGTTTTTTAAGCCTAATCTATAACCATGAAATACAAGCTAGTATCTCTTATGCTAGGGAGATAAAAAATTTATCATTTTATAAAAATTTATCATTTTATAAAAATTTATAAAATGAAAAATTTCACATATAATAAACCTCGCCTTTATTTATATATCTATATTCGACATTCGCCTATTCGACAAAACCCCACATAATAGGGTAGAATGACAAAACATCCCCACTTTACAAGTCACAACTAAAATATAAAATTATTATTTTGTTATGATTCCAAAACTTCAATTGTATACATAACAATGTATCGTTACAGCGTAAAACTATAAGGGTTCCTACTTCCTAGTAGTAAAGATACTTACCAGAAGCATAAGCTTCTCCGCTGTATGGCATGGATACATCATGAACAACCCTACCCCAAGTACCTGATAGAAAAATATTTGGTTTTAAATAATTATAATCTTTGTATTATCCACTCAATACTAATTTCACTTACAATAACTATGATAAATATCTAGTGTATCTGTTCATCATCATTATCATGGTATAAAATTATTTCACTTCCTTTCATGTTTGCTTACATTTTTAAACTACTCAATGGATTTTATTGCCGTTTTTAGCAACAGATGGAGTGATTCAAGAGTAAGGTTATGTGTATAATATACTGGACCCATGCAAATCTAGCAAGCAAAGGGTTGCTAGTGTTATAATAATAAAAAATAATATTGTTCGCGCCTTTAACGCGGCAACACACCGAGACTATGCTTCCGCCTATAGCGCGGCAACACTTCGCGTATCACTGCAGCGCTCGCGGGGCACGCGGGGTCTGGACGGCGGCGACTAGCATGCGGTCTACCACAGCCACTACACATACGGACTCCTCGGCAGCTGGAAGATTACACTAGATTATTAATAAACGTATAATTACAGTCCGCTTTTCATTGAATGATCCACAGGAGTTTACTTTGCCTCCTCAAAAAATATAATAAAACCCTTTCAAATGCACATGTTAAAAATAGTTAAATTCATTGAATAAAACTAAATTTAATTATAAATAAGTTCATTGTTTTAAACACTTACGGATTGTGTCGTGGTGCACTTTTCTTTTTTCCGAGGTTTCGGCTACTTTCCAGCAGCCATGGTCACGGGAGGACTGATCCTTCCGTGACCACGGCTGCTGGAAAGTAGCCGAAACGTCGGGAAAAAGAAAAGTGCACCGCGACACAATCCGTAAGTGTTTAAAACAATGAACAATATTCGCGTAAACATAAGAAATCAATATATAAATAAGTTTAAAGAAAATAATTAAAATCCTTACTTGAAGCAACATCAACTTCTATTGGTTTTTTGATCACACATTCTGCACCTTCACTAAGCATTGGGTCACCTGAATCATTATTTTATTTTTATTTATCATTAACTTAGGTACTTATTTCCATACATACATAATAATATGATAATGAACTAACAAATATGATCAATTGATCATATTATTATCATCTATTACAGATGATAGATGATAGAATGATATATAATGATAAGATACATATTAATACATATTTTTAAATATTGAATAATATTGCTACTCACTAGAGGAAGGTAAGTCAATGCTAAATGAATCTGCAGAGGTAAAATGTGTACCTGGAAAAATATTGTGATGAATAAGATTTAAAAAATAAAACATCTATATTTATAATTAAATTGAAAAAAAGGGATATTTCCGAACTGGGAACCTACTTTATTATCAAATAATTAACCCTATCAAGCAATCAATTCTAACCTTTTTTTTTTCGAAAACTGTTAATTCGTCGTTGAAACTCAGCCACAACGCAAGTTTCCATAGATAGATAGATCTAATCTTAATTTTTTTTCGAGATTTAGAAATTGGTAGTAATGTAGAATGTAGATGCAGGGGGTCCACCGGATCCAGCAAAATTTTGAAAGTGGTCTATGAAACAAAAGAGTCTGGGAACCACTGCCCTAGTGAATGGCATCGAAAAGTCAAAACCGCCAAAAAAATTACTTGCGTGGTATTAGAACTCATGCAACTATGTCGGTCAAATCGACCACTGTGCATTGCCATAAAATGTCCAAAATATATTATTCATTCGCACTATTTTTGTTTCTATATTCCAGTATGTATGTGTAGACTGCATTTTGTATATAAACATGGCCTTTCTTTGCTGCAATCTTAGCTTAAGGATATCAAATTCAGTCTGCAGGGACAAGGCTTTATTCCTTTTTTTTACGTACCCAACTAAAAGCTTTTAATAAAAAAAAAAAACAATAAAAAGAAGGATTAATAGTGCGGTAATTCCCCGTTGCATATGCGTGAGTGTGGAACCTACGTTTACACGAAGTGCCTGAAATCCCCACAGAATCAACATTTATAGCGTTCAGAAATTTGATAAAATATACAATTTATAATCCATGAAATGACTGCGTATTTAAAATAATTTATTAATCATATTTTAGTTATATATTACTATATACCTTTACCCATTTAAGGTGCACCATCACTTTATTATCTTGCACGCTGAAAGTGACTCCAATCAAAATATTGTAATTATTGTAGTAAAAACTCCACGAATGTCTGATGAAATATAATATTTATGGTTAGAACAATTTTATATGACAATATTTCAAATAACACTTCACTTCACTTCAGGCTTTGATGCAAGTTTATCCTGGTTTATCAACATCAGAAATATTCGAATTAATTCAGCCAGCAAGTCATAACTCATAAACGCTCACTCAGCTGATATTCCATAACGTACCCATATATTTGTTCAATATTAAAATCACATAAAATGGCTTTTATGACTGAACCTGATATCATAGCAGCAAACGAGAATCTTATGCCAGATATAAATAATGACCTGATATTGGCCAAAAACTTCTTGAAGAAGCAATCTGCGGCAACCGGCGATTCGCTGTAAGAATTTTACTAAATTTCTACTCCATAATACTTACTTTTTTTTTAAATAAAATCTTTAATAGCAAATGGCTAGAAACATAGCACAACCATGTACGAGTCTCATATAGGGGAACACAAGTGTAACTCCTCTGGGGTTGCGGGTGTCATCAGCGATCTTTCTGCTCGTTTCCTGGTCAATTTCATTAAAAAATTCTATCTTTAAACGTCTAATAATAAAAGTTAATCGTTTAAAAAACAATTTCCGCAGATACGACCACCTCGTCGACATGGTGCATCGATTACTGACTGAGCAGCCGCCTGATGCGGCGGACTATTTCGAGCAGTTCTCGTGGGACGTAAAGAAAGATAAGTTACGACCGAACTTCGACCTGTTGAAGGATATTTACAAATCCCCACCAAAGCTAGCAATGGTTCGAAAAATGGATGAGATGTTTAAGGTGAAACAAAACTTTTTCGAGATTAGAAAATGAATCTATACCTACAGCTTGGCAAAAAAGAGTATGACGCAGTGACAGAAGGAACTAAAAACATTTTCGAGCGTCTAATCTTTTAACCTTATTAGATTGGAATGACTTTTTTTATTTAATTAGATATTAATATAAAAAATAAAGATAGTAAATTTCATTCCAATCTAATAACAATAAAAGATGATACAATCGAAAATGATTTTATTTATTTTTTATAGATTGTTGGCAAATTGAACAAAACTAAAACTACAGACGAAGAGGAAATCGTGCTAGATCTAGAGGAGGAGGCAGATAAGCCAAAAGTAGCTGATCTCATTGAACACAACCATAACTTCCGACAGGTTACTGGATGCTGTAATCACTATGGTAAAGTGCAGTCGCGGAGCTAGTAGAATTTCGTAAATTAACTCATCGCTACTCTTTAACTCTTTCACTCGCGCACGAATATATTGCTATCGCGCTCCTATCGCGTGCCGTGTAAACACGATGCAATAAATATATAATAAACTATTTTTAGTGTGTATGCGTAGTGTGAGAGTGTTTGTAACAATATATTATAGTATACAGATTTTAAATGTGTATCCGTTGTCTGATTGCCATAACACAAGTCTTAACTTAGCATGGAAGTAGATTGACGTGATGTACATTGAATTTTGAAAGTAATTTAATTGGAATGTAAGAAATTCTACATGCTCCGCGACCGCACTATAGAAATAAATAGTAAATACTATATGCCACTTACATGATACCTACTACAACAATAGGCTACTTGACCTTGTTTTTATTTATGTCTTAAACGATACAATTCATAATTGTTTCATTACACAAAAAAAATACATTATCATGAAACCTAAAAACCTATAAAAAATACACTGGCGGACACATAAACTCCATTATAGTGCAAGGTAACTTTCAATGAAATATAATTAGTGAAAGTGCAAACTATTTTGATTTATTTCAATGATAATGCTAAAACTGGTTCTTAATCTGATAAAAAAATCAATTCATGTGTGTATAGGTCCACTTTTCTCACTAAAAGAATCAAATTACTCCTTTTGCAGCTTTTTGGAATGTAACAGTGAATAGAAAAAAAAACGGCTATATTATGAAAATTTTACAATACTAAGAAAAGAAAAAGTTTTTTTTTGTTTTTAATAAGGTGTATTAACCTCCTCTTGCCCTAATAACTGATTCGAGTCGGTTTCACATCGACCTGATCAGTGTTTTTAAAAAGATCTTGTGGAGTATTGTCCCATTCTTGTGACAATACAACTCTGAGCTTCGCAACAGTTGTTGGGATCGAATTTCTTGTAAATTCAGCTCTTTTTAGGTTGTCCTACACGTGTTCTATCGGATTGAGATCCGGGCTACGTGCTGGCCAATCCATGGAACGAATCTCAACCTGAGTAAAGGATTGCTCGACTTGTCTCGCTGCGTGCGGACGAGCATTATCCTGCATCAGGATGAAGTTTTCGCCTATAAATTCGCTATAAGGTAATGAGGGTCCAATATCTCCGTTATATAGCGATGTAACGTTAAACCACGGTTACCACGGCCATGTGTGTCTGCGTCAATAAACTCAAGTTCAGTACGAGCGTTCATCGATATGCCACCCCAAACCATACAAGACCCACCTCCAGATGGAACCCTCACCTCAATGCAATTTTGAGCATATCGCTCTCCTCGTCTACGGTAGACTAGTCTGCGACTATCAGCACCGTACAAACAAGTCCTACACTCATCAGTGAATAATACGGAAGCCCATTGCTCTTCAGTCCAATTTAAGTGTTCACGAGCAAATCTTAGTCGAGCTTGCCTGTGAGCTGCAGACAATTTTGGTCCATTTGCGTGTCTGAAAGGTGTGATGTTACGCTCTTCTTCTTATGATTCGTGCACTAACTGCTACGTCACGTACCTGGAGCTCATTTTTAATGCTTATAGATGTTAAAAACCGATTTCGCAAGGAAGTTGTCGTCACGAGACGTTGTCACCCGAGTTCTTCCGGTTCCACGTCTTCTTTTGAATGAACCTGTCTCCATAAACCTTCTGTAAACTCGGGAAACCGTAGACTGGTTTACATTTAAATCTGCAGCAATTGTTCGTTGGGGTAGGCCTTGCTGCACTAGAGCAACAATTTGTGCGGCTTTTTCGGACGATACGTGATTCGTGAGAGAAAAACGTGTTTAAAATGAAAACAGACTAGCAATTAAACAATTAGTAACGATAATTCCACATGTAACAAAACAAAAAAAAAATAACCATCAATCACAACATTAACGTAACAACGAGATTATCTTTAGTAAATTGACAAGATTTCTTCTATATAATATTTTCTTTCTTTTGTGACAGTACCATATTTAAATTTGATTTTGTTTTTGTGTTTATAAATCAGCCTTTATTTTCCAATACCAATAAATGTAAAAAGTTTGCATAATTCGTAATAAAATTTGATTGAATGTGTTCTTGCACTATGATGCAGCATGCATGTGTCCGCCAGTGTATATTTTAAAAATACACTTTTTAAATATTCGCCATGTTGGTTGATAGACTATATCTGTGCTGTGACGCCATACTAGTATTAATTGTACTCTAAAATACTATAGTCCGTAGTAGTAAAATGGCGGTGTGACGTTCCGTTTGACATAAATAACTTTACCTTTAAGATGTCATGAACTATTTAGTTATGGAAACACGTTCCGTTTCACTACTACATAATATGTGTTTAGTGTGTTTGTGTCGTCACATCCTTGCCGGGAGTTACTTCGAGGTGTTTTCATCAGTAGAAATTAAAAAACAAAAATACGTATTTATTCAATCAAAACAAATTTATTTATCACTCTTAAGTTTTTAATTTGGCTTGGCTTAGGAAAAGGTTTTGATAAACGCGATGATATCGCTAGAAAGCGTTTTCCTAAGCCAAGTACTAAAGGAAATACTCCTTCAATGTATGAAATTTAATATGAGTCAAGTAGCCTATTCTATAAACCCTGAAACACGTATCTAATGAAATGTATTTAAGAGCATGCAACTTCAATTTTCATCGATATCGGCCCGGTGCAGATTTAAAGATTTCACCCCTCTAAGGGTGGAATTTTACAAAATCCCTTCTTAGTGTGTGTCTACACTGTAAATTCTAACTACTGACTACTGTCCAAACTTCACATTCCAACGACGAACGGTTACGGTTGTGCGAGCGTCTATATTATGTCAGTCAGTCAGTGACGACATCTCCTTGTGAATAATAATAGCTAACTCCCGCGGTTCCGCCCGCTTAAATATAGTATTCCACGGGAATATTATACTTTTTCAGTATGAAAAGTAGCCAATGTTTTAATTCAGACCCTAAACTACTACCATATACAAATTACATCGAAGTCAGTTCAGTAGTTTGTTCGAGAAAAAGTAACAAACATCCGTCCATCCATCCTCAAATAGATGTAAATATATAGCAATATACGTACTTAGTGCGGCTACGGTCTGCCGGAGCACGAGTGTTTCGCCGTGTACGTCGCTCTCAACATGTTGGCCATCAAGGAGCCGGTATCTAGCGTCAGGTAATCCTGACATTTGCCAACATCTACATTGTTAATAAGTCAATAATATTATAAACACTACTCAGATCCAATTTGATCTAAGAGTAAACAAAGAGAACGATTGAAGTCTAATTCTACCGTCACTTAGCATGGGCGTACCCAGGTAGATGCAGGGGGGGGGGGGCAACTGCCCCCCCCCCAACCCCCCCCAGAAGATAAAATAAACGTAAATTTTCCAATTTTCAATATACCAGACCGACCATCTTCTCAAAACAGGTATGAGCTGACCCCCCCCCCCCCCCCCCCCTAGCTGAAATCCTGTGTACGCCCTTGTCACTTAGGCTGGGACTATATGCTCCGGAATCCGGCCGGCCATTGAAAATTCTGAGCATTGAAGAACTCTGCGCTAGTACAATAGAGTTGAAAATTGAAGTTTCGAGTGTTGAGCTGTCATATACAGGGTCTGTCGTAAATAATGGATAACCCGTAAACTGGAGTTGGTCCGGATGTGAAACTGTAAGAAAATCGTACTTTCTTGCCAGGGTTTCTAACCATATGAAAATGGCGTACCATTTTATACTTTTTAATAAATATCGCTACTTTTTTCGTTCATTCCGTTCCCATTTCATCAAATTTAGGTATTTCTGTGTGATTTTTTTAGTATTATACTCCTGAAGACGTGTATTATTTAATTTTGATACTATTTTAGATGTTTTTTTAACGTAAACAAATTTCAAAATCATTTTTTTATGCCTTTTTATAAACTATTTTTTTCTTAATGTCAACTTTGATCATTTACTGTGAAAAAAAAAAAGTATGGCGCTATAGCTGCCCATTATCTTAATAAATTGTCTAGTATGTGTAGTTTCTAAAAAGGTATTACAATGTGTACTTTACTAGCAATATTAAGTTACAGGAGCGAGATCAATATCAAGGTCAGAATTAAAAATTTTTAAGTATTGTTATAAAAGGTTATAAAACTTCGTCATAATGATCTTATTCTACCAAAATTCTTTACACAAACGTTATTGGGCGACTAATAAGGATTTTTAGAAGAAAAACAGATTGTTTTTAGTAAAAAAAATTATTTATTTTATCAATAACTTAAACTAAATGCTCGAAATGCCCTCCGCCGGCAGCAATACAAGCTCTACATCGCTAATATAAGATCATTTAATCCGACGCGCATAGCCGGTTTTTCGATTTTACTTGCTGCTACTTGAATGCGCGTACGCAACTCTTCCACAGAACTTATTGCTTCCTTGTACACTACTTCCTAATGCAGCCCAGTAAAAAAGTCCAACGGGTTAAGGTCTGGCGAACGTGGAGGCCATAAAATTGGACCCAATCGCCCTATCCATCTATCTGGATATGTATTATTTAAATGTTCCCTTACACGAACAGCGTAATGTGCTGGACACCCATCATTTTAAAGCCACATCTCGTTTCTTATCTCCTGTGGAACGTCTTGCAGTAATCCAGGTAAAGTATTTATTAGAAAATCCAAATACATATCCGCATTTAATATTGCCGGCAACTCAAATGGACCAATGATTTGTCCGTTAATAATGCCAGTACATAAATTTATTTTAAACTGATACTGCGATCTGTCTTCATGTATCAATCTTGGGTTTTCAAGTTGCCAGCTGTGTAAATTGTGGAGGTTCAAAAAACCATCTTTTCGACACGTTGACTCGTCACTCCATAAAATTTTATTAAAATAACTTGGGTCTTCTCTCATCTTTCGCTGCACTGTGCGACAAAATGTTACTCTTGCAGCAGCGTCCCTTGGCATTAGTGTTTGAACCCTTTGATAATGAAAGGTATATAATTCATGCCTTTTTAAAATTCTGTGCACGGATTTTTGAGGTATCCCGGTACGCCGTGAAATAACACTTATGGACGTACCAGGGTCTTCAGCGACTATTTCCAGTACTTCGGCTGCATTGTGTCGTTGAAGTCGTCCTTAACTGGCCCCGCCTATGCCGGTCCCAGGAAATCGTCCTTCTATAAATGCATTGTGCACTCTAATGAAGACACGGTAATCAGGATGTCGAGCATTTGGATATTTTTCACGGTAAACACTTGCTGCTCTGGTAGCGTTGCCATTACATAAACCATAAATGTAATGCATGTTTGTGTATTCAGCCAACGTGTATTGCTGAGGCATAATGCAAAAACTTCCAACCAACAAATCCAATCGATAGCACAAAACAATGTCCGTAAATGAGAGCTAAGTCGTCAGTATCACCAGGTTCACAAGTCCAAATTACAAGGCAAATCAAAGTCCGATATTAGAAAGCAGTAACAAATTGACGAAAGTAACGAAAACAAGAGCACATGCGATAGTCAAAATCACACTGAGATGTGTACACTCTACAATCAGGAGCGCGCCCTAAAGGCAAAAACATGCTAACCTTTTCACACACCGTGAGTTTGAAAGGGACAGTGTGCATCTGCCTAGTAACAATGACCATCAATCGTCCTTTTCACGCATAGAGGCCCATTGTATTGCTGTCTTTGTTAGTTTTTTACCTGATGATCCTTTTTTCGAATAAACTTGTCGCAACATGTTTATCGCATGAAACATTTAGAGCACAACAATTTTAAATTTGAACACTTTTATTACATTATTACCATGGAGTTATGATTTTTTTTTTACTAAAAACAACCTGTTGTTTTTCTGAAAATCCTTATTAGTGGCCCAATAACGTTTGTGTAAAGAATTTTGGTAGAATAAGATCATTATGACGAAGTTTTATAACCTTTTATAACAATACTTAAAAATTTTGAATTCTGACCTTGATATTGATCTCGCTCCTGTAACTTAATATTGCTAGTAAAGTACACATTGTAATACCTTTTTAGAAACTACACATACTAGACAATTTATTAAGATAATGGGCAGCTATAGCGCCATACTTTTTTTTTCCAGTAAATGATCAAAGTTGACATTAAGAAAAAAATAGTTTAAAAAAAGCATAAAAAGATGATTTTGAAAATTGTTTACGTTAAAAACACCTAAAATTGTATTAAAATTGAATAATACACGTCTTCAGGATTATAATACTAAAAAAATCACACAGAAATACCTAAATTTGATGAAATGTCAACGGAATGAACGAAAAAAGTAGCGAAATTTATAAAAAGTATAAAATGCTACGCCATTTGAATATGGTTAGAAACCCTGGCAAGAGAATACGATTTTCTTACAGTTTCACATCCGGACCAACTCCAGTTTACGGGTTATCCATTATTTACGACAGACCCTGTATGAAATTGACATTTGACTCAACACTCATGTGTTGGTTTTTAAACTCTATTTTGTTAGCGCAGAGTTACATTTTCAATGCTCAGAATTTTCTACGGCCTTCCGGTTTCCAGAGCAACTAGTCCCAGCCTTAGATATCGCGCAATATGGAAATACAATGACACACTAATTTGGTGGAATTTAAAATTTTTGTTTACGTTAAGATTACATTGGATATGAACATAGTAACTGTATAATGATGTGACTAGGTTCTTCGGCAAGGTATACGGTACGAAGAAAAATTATTACATCGCAGAGACCGAGCTCGATGAAGAAGAACTGGAAAAACAGATAAAGGTACGAGTTCTGAGTAGTAAGAAAACAAAAACCTATAGTCAGACATAGAGAATGCAAATGTTAATTTCTTTAGGAGTTTGAAGACAAGGAAAATCCCGAAGAAGAGAGCGAAGCAGGTGCGCCAGAGGTTCCAGACGAAAAAGACATGTCAGGTATCTAAATGAATTAAATACCTACATAGTATAGTAGCATTTTCATCTACCATAAACCTGTTACATGACGTCCTTATGTGGTGTAAGGTCGTCGAGATCCGGTGCACAACAATTCATTTCTTATTACTACGACAATAAGCAGGTCTAAAATTTCTTCACCGGGATTGTCAGCGACAGTATACCTAATAATGTCCAACCACAATATGTGTAGGTGAAGAAGGAGTGGAGAGCAGGAAGCCGAAAGACCTTCGCCCCAAGATGCCGCCACTGCCCGTGCCGACACACGCGCCCCCACCGCCCATCCCGTCCGAAAGACCCGGGCAAGGGGTAAATAAGAAGGTAGGCACTTGTTTAAAAACAGGGCTAGCGAACTCGGCTCCAACGTGAGCGAGTCTCCAGCGCGGCGAACCAGCGACCTACATAGGAGGTCGTGAAGAAAAAGATATATCGATCAGTATAATACATCATATGAAATAATATGTATTTGTTTCTTATCTCTTGCAAAACATGATCTTGAGCAATATTTTGACAAGTCAACAATGTGAGTAAGTAGCTACAAAATGAAGGTCAGCGTCATACCCACGTTTTTGCTCTTATAATGCATAAATAACCCATAGATAAACATAAAGACCGCTGGCGTACTTAAAAAATGCGGCAGCAAATAGTACCTACACCGAAGTCGGCGTGCCGATCCCGTCACATTGAAATCTTCGTGTCAGATGTACTTACTGAATTCACGCACACTAGAAATTGTTTTACACACAATGATTTCATAAACTCACTCTACAATAATGAGTGCCCGCTTTCACGGACCTTATGTTAGATAGCGCGGTGTCTAGTCGAGCGCCCACACCAAGTATTATCTCAAAAATAACCCTACTTTCTTATACTGCAGCTAACTGCTGCAGCGAACTGTCCTGAATGTTCTGTCCAGGTGTTCTACGCGTGCGACTCGCCCGGCGGCGAGTGGGTGCGACTGCCGGATGTAACGCCGGAGCAGATCCGCGTCGCGCGACAGACCGTCCGCTGCATGACTGGGGAACTGGACGCCGAGGTATGTAATAGTTGATAGTGCCAGACATCAATTCGTCTTCGTTTTTCTCTGCTGAATTACCAAAAATCACAAACGAATACTACCTGATTATATTTTGATCAAAGCAGGAAGGAATTTAAATATAGACTTTCGAAGCGACAGTGACACCGCTGCCCGCTATAGTGCGACAGATCAATGTAGTACTGAGTTGTATGGGACGACTTTGGAGCGCTGCGGCAGTCTGTGCGCGAGACTGTCGCAGCGATCAAAAGCCGGTACTATAAATTGTAGTACTTACTAGATTGATCTGTCGCACTGTCGCAGCGTCGCTGTTGCTATACAGTACTATAGAGGCTCGCTTCGAAAACTACGCTTCTACCTTAAGACTGTTTGAACAAATGGAATTACTTTAACTTTCTTACTTATTGTAGATCGATGGTAAAAACATGTAACAAATCGTTTTTTTAATTCAACTAAAATCTCGAAAACTTTTCGTCCAGACCAATATTTCTAAGACTATCAATGATGGCAGGTGGTAACTTTCCCGGCGTTCAGCGGCACGGAGCGCAACTTCCTGCGGGCGCAATTGGCGCGCATACAGGCGGCCACCGCGGTCTCGCCGCAGGGCTTCTACACCTTCGGCTCCGGCGAGGAAGAGGAGGACTTCGACATAGCTGAGGACATGGGTAACTCACTGGTGCTCAGTTCGGATAGTTCGACAAGGACAGTTAAAACCGTTAAAGCACGGTTGTACGAGGAGAACGTGGACGCCTATGATCGGCAAAAGATTAAACAACACGATTACTATAGCAGATGACGATGGCAGCTTAGCCGCTGCCATGTTTCGACGGACTAAGCTACTTACATGTTTGATATGAAATACCAAGTCCGCCACTCAAAGCTGCCACACCCTAACCAAACACTTTGTTGTCAGGTGACATGGATTTCAATCCCAATACCTTCTATGAGGGTCACACGCTACGCGACCTGACGGACCCCGAGCTAACGAGCTGGGTGCACCACGGCCGCCACATCCTCAAGCAGGGCCGGACTCTCTGGTGGAACATCAACGCTAACGCGGTCCGATCATGGCATTGTTATAGTTATACACACACCGGCATATTTAGCGGAACATAAAATAAAGCTTTGATATCAGTATCATATAAGGTTGCTGGCTGGTTTATACGTCATTTAATTTAAAAATAAATATTTTCAAATTAAGAAAACAACTGAACATCACATTTTATGCAATTGTTTTAATTTTAATCAAATACACCTTATCTGGAGCGAACTTCGAGTATTTCTTCCTTCTGAGTTTGATTTAAAATTTCATTGAAATACTGGTTTTTGTTAGTTTTTTTTAATCGCGTATCTTTTTGGAGTTGAGGACTGAATTGTGCCTGACTTAGCCCCAACGGAGATTGCCAGGGCACTCGAAATGGTCAAACCTACAGAGTGATATCCAGAGATCTTCGTCGACCAGTTTCAACGATCCATCGCAGTATCCAACGGTTCAGGGAGACCGGTACTTATGTGAGAAGAGCAGGACAAGGCAGAAAAAGACGCACATCGAGTAGGGATGATCGTTTCATTCGGCTTCGTGTACGTAGGAACCCCCGTTTGACGGCCGTCCAAGCCCGACATAAGTTAGAAGCAGTGCGGGGTGTAACCGTAAGTGAGCGTACGGTACGAAGAAGGTTCGAAGAAGATGGTTTGGGTTCATTTGTGCCCGCCAAGGTTCCAAGACTCGAGGTAAATCATCGTAGAAACAGGTTAACTTTTGCTCAGGAACATCGACTTTGGAACGCGGACCAATGGAGTAAGGTATTGTTTAGTGATGAGTGCAGAATTCTCTTAAATCAAATTGACGGACATTACGACGGACGGACGGACGGACTGATCAATATACAGACGCAAAGGAGAACGATACATTCAGACAAATTTTGAAACTACAGTTGCATACGGTGGTGGATCAATAATGGTTTGGACGGGAATTTGTTTGGGAGCTCGCACAGACTTGGTAGTGATTGCCAGAGGGAGTCTGACTGCAGACCGCTATATCAGAGAAGTTTTAGAAGAAAATGTCGTACCGTTTGCCCCATATATCGGTGACGATTTTGTTTTTATGCAGGATAATGCTCGGCCGCATACCGCTCGGGTAACTCAAGCTTATCTTAATGATATGAATATCACTGTTATGGAGTGGCCGGCGAGATCACCGGATATGAACCTAATAGAGCACGTTTGGGACTTGCTGAAAAGAAAAGTTAAGTCCAGAATTCCAGCTCCTACCAACGTGGGTGAACTGCGAATCGCAGTAGTTGAGGAATGGCGGAGACTATCCCAGGAGACCATCGATAACATCATTCTCAGTATACCTAGACGGGTAGAAACTTTAATAAGAGCACGTGGAGGAAATACGCGATATTAATCACCATTTTTCTAATTTAATTAATTGTTATTTTAACATTAATTTTCACTTTTCCCGGTTACATGAAAAGTTCAAAAATGTACAATTTTTCACAAATAGCCTTTACTCGCAAAATCTGTTCTTAACGTGATCTCATTTTAAGTAAAACAAATGAAACTTTAAATAACAAAAGAAGTGTAGTAAGTAAGATTTTAAAATAAAACCATATTTTTTTAATTATGGACCTTTTTTTGTGTTCCTCTAAATATGCCGGTGTGTTTAGTTACCGTCGAGGTTTTGACATTGGAGAATGTTTTGCTATAGCCAAGTTACATAGTAGTCTGCTGATACTGGCGCAACGAATTCGTGTTCATTAACATAATCGCAAAAAACTGAAACGTTGTAAATGATGTTTCGCGATATTGATGATTGCGTAGACACCAGACCGAAAAAAGCGTGGCATCCATCTCTAAAAGGTTGTTTGGGATTCGCCACTCTATAATGCTTCTATCGAGATACATGTGACGTCATTGCAGGAAGAGAGCGGCGAGGAGGAGGAGGAGGAAGGGGCCGCGGTGGAGCCGGAGCGCGGGCCGTCACTGTTCACACCCCTGGCGGAGGACGGCACGGTGTGCGGCGCGGGCGCGTGGGCCGTGCGCACCAGCTCGGCGCTCGTGCGGGCGCGCGCGATCGCCGCGGTACGCAGCAACGTGTGGCCCGGCGCTGTGGCGTACGCCACTACTGGCAAGTAAGGACCATTTTATTTAAAAACCTTAAGGCTGGGACTATAATGATCCAGAATACGGCGTTCCCGGGAAAATTCAGAGCACCGATATTATATTAGCGCAGAGTTCTATTTTCAAAACAGCTATCGAAGTTTCTATAGTTCGGCGCTACAATGATAAAAAATGCTGAAATTACTACAGTAGGGCTACAGCCTGACCGAGCATATCGCCCGCTCAGTCGGAGCTCTTCCTTTGTGGCTCGCTCACTATTCTCCCACTTTGGTGGTAGTAATTAGGTACCAATAAGCAAACTATAATAGATAGCAGGTCCTACATTATCTACGCAATATTCTTAAAATGGAACCTACTTATCATAATACTTTGTTATCAACACAAACCTGAGTACCTAAACCTTTTATCTAAGTCAACGACCATCGCAATGTTGCAACTTGCAGCTGGCTTGTTATCCATTAAACACATTGGGAGTTTTTGACCAGATTTTTAAAAAAAACGTTGCGACTATAATACAAATTACTATTAGATTGTACAATTTTCATTCAAATTTCATTTACCGAATTTATTTTAATTCAGCTCCTACTTACTATTATAAATCTGAAAGTTTGTGAGGATAGATGGATGGATAGAAGTTCGTCACTCTTTCACGCAAAAACTACTGAACGGATTTTGATGAAATTTGGTGTGGTAGTAGTTTATGCTCTGAATAAACGCATAGGCTACTTTTTATCCCGAAAAAGTACAGTGTTTCCGTGGGATACTTTATTTACGCAGGCGAAGCCGCGAGCAAAAGCTAGTAATTAATAATTTATTAATTCTTAACCATATTTTATATGAATATTCATTGAAATGAGATAAAATATCACATGCTGCAGATATACGATTTATGACGTATGTAATGCAGACGCAATCACGCTTACAGCTAACCTAATTTTATCTTTGGTCGCCGTGGATAGTAATTGTTACATAGTGAAATTCCTCATGTCATTTACAATCGAAATCAATTTAATTTATTTTTTAGAAATGCACGTAATTCTTATCTAAAGTATTATATTGACTTGGAAATGACTGCGCACGAGACGCGAGTAGGTGCACGACAGATAAAAGCATTAATCACCGAGGTGTTTAATTGATAGCTTTGTTGATTAACTGATGGATGTTTTCTAAATTGTTTCCAACCTTGGTTTCCAATCGGGAAATGTTATTCCACATGTTATCTGTCGTTCAACCCATAAGTACTTTACATAACTTTCGTCATACCATAACACATACCATGGCTTGACACAGGCAATCCGTAACACTCGTTTACCAGTATTATTCCACAAAAAAATTGTCAGGATGTCAGAGTGCATGTACGTGGGCTGGGGCCTGAAGTACGTACCGCCGAACTACACGCCGCCGTCGCTGCCGGCGCCGCGGGACGAGTACCCGCCCGGCCCTGAGGTCATGGAGATGGCCGACCCCACCGTCGATGATGAGGAGGTAACGTGTGTAGGACAGATTGAGCGTTAGCAGGACGGGCTGAGCGTGAGCAGGATGCACTGAACGTGAGCAGGAGGGAGTGAGGGTGAGCAGGAAAGTCCTTCCTGCGTGAGCGAGACGTTTTTGCAGCGCAACAAGCTATGTTTCATCACGCTGACGTCGATAGCTTCTTACGCAAAAAAGCGACTTTTGACATTTTTACGTCGGATACGAGGCAGAAGTAACGGTCTTCTTAAGGAGATAGTTAAATATAAGTACTAACACAACTAGATATAGGTTTTAATAACAAAGTTGTCCGATAGTAAACTTTTTTTGAGCGTTCCATAAGTCATGAGCCGCTTCTATAGCAGAAACACCTCGGCTGCACAGTAAACACTCGTGACTAATGGATGCGTTGCGTTTCGTATGCGAGTTACAAAGGGAGTCCCAGAGAAACGTTTTCAAGCCCTGGAACGTAAGTCATCTGAAGGCTAATTCTGGTAATAAAAAATGTTCAGTCTAAAATAAAGCGGTCGCATTTGCACACGCATCATAAATTATTTGCACGCTCTAACAGTGAAGGAAAACATCGTGAGGAACGCGCACACTGTTGGCCCCAGACGTATTGACCAGTCATTCCTCTGGACTATGCTGACTGTGTCGTTAGAATGCCGTGGGTCCTGGGCAACCATACGACATAAAACTGCCTGTTCCAGGCACTACATTATTTTAAGGTAGATATGGTATAGCCGGAGAGTACTGTATAAATCATCTAATAACGAATGAAAACGCCGAAGTTATCTTTATCAAGTGTATGTTTAACTTTCCGTCAGGTGTACCGCATCGCGCACCTGCCCCCGCAGCCGCTCGTGGGCGAGGGGGAGGGGGAGGAGGGCTTCGCGGAGGAGGAGGAGGAGGAGGAGGAGGACGAAGACTGAAGCTGAGAAGACTGAAAGTCCAAAAAGTTACTAAGACTTTTGAAATGGCTTACGGCCGACCTTTTGCTAGTTAAATTAAGTGACGCTCAAGTCACATGCAGTCCTTGTTATTTCGACTAGCAGAGACAGCGACAGCCTGCGAACAGGAGGGTAGTATTAAGCTGTTAATGTTACAAGTTTGAATTTTTAATTAATGTTTCCGTTTTTGTTCGAGGAATAAATTAAATTGTTTATTTTAAGTAGTGTTTTTAGTTCACTCTTCATACTTGCCATTTTCTAGACATGTGCACACTTGGTTGAAGAATATAGAACAAGTTTTTGAACGAATTGTATTGTATATATTTATACATAACAAATATTTACATGGTAATTAATATCACTCATGGTTTGAAAATAGCCATAATTTGGATGAGACCTTATACGCACTGTTCATTCATTCAAATAGATTTTAACGAGTTGCTTTTGAAGTATCGATACTTGTTGTCTACTGAGCTGTGACGTCACTATTTCTTGTGCTTGTGCAGCTGCGGCGCGGACAGCTTGACCTTGCCCGGGAAGTTCCGCGCCACGTTCTCCTCCTTCACCGCCTTGAGCAGGTCCTTCTCTCGGGGCGTGGCGGTGCGGTCGCGCAGGAACACCGCCAACGCTGTCTTAGCGGCCTTACCGCGCTTGCTGCCGCCCGGGGTCAGCTTCACTTTGTACCTGGATAAATAATAATGACAAAAATATTTATTTACAAAAATATTCGTAATACACATACAATGTAAATACACATAAACATTTACCCCCATACTAATAAAAATATTTATACAACGGATTAGTATCCAATGTTGCTGTCTTTGTCTGTCAAGTGGCTTTTCCAACGTATCAGACACACAGCAACATTCGCTGTGCAAATATTAATACATTAGTAGTGGGGATAATGTAAAAATACTTTAAAGTTTAAACAATCTCTCTCTTACGTAGCAAATACGACTTACTATGCGTTCTCGCACGCAACGCATAATTTTCGCAAAACGCAATTTAACGCAAAATGTTCAAAATCGCACAATCTATTACCCTTCCTTTTGGATTCACCGTAGTCGGGTGAAAAATAGATGCGCGTTGACACTTTTGCCACAATTTAAATAATATACGGTAGCCGCGACGCTTGCGCACTGTCAAGACTTTCTTTCGTAGATTTCAGTTTTAAAGACACGGCTAAGTTCCGCTACTGTCCAATATTTATATTGTGCTCGTGCCCGCCCGTATTCCACGGGAACACTGTGGAATAAAAAGTAGCGTATGTGTTAATCCAGAGCTAAAACTACTACCATACAACATTTCTTCAAATCCGTTTAGTAGTTTTTCTGTGAAAGAGAAACAAACATCCATCCATCCTCGCAAATTTTCACATTTATAATAGTATAGTAGGACTCTTAAACAGTATTTAATATATATATATATATTAACAGTTGAGGAGTGACAAGGAAGGGAAAGTTACTTGTAGTTGTGCAGCGTAGCGTAGGGCGCCACGACCGGCACGGCGAACAGCAGCTCGTCGTCCGCGAGCGGCGCGCCCGTCAGCTGGTTCAGCAGCTCAGAGTCCACGTCCACCGCACCCTCCGCCTGGACACATAGCAAATAACGCAATACAGATACACCGTAGCCATTTCATTTCTCTTGCGATTGTGGGAATAGTAGAAGCTCCAAAGAAAGATCTCCGACCGAGCGAGGTGGTATGCTCGGTCAGGCCGAAGCCCACTAGTATGCATTTTAGATGTTATATTATAGCGCCGAACTGAAAACTGTGATAGCGTAATTCAGGATCGTGGCGCTAATTGGTCCGCCAAACAACGAAATTAATAGGATTCCGTATCTAAAGGGTAAAATCGGGACCATATTACTAGGACTCCGCTGTCTGTCTGTCACCAGGCTGTATCTCATGAACCGTGATATTTAGACAGTTACAGATAATGTATATTTAAGTTGAGCTTCCATACAACAAACGTGTTTTTTTGCCCTTTTGCACGAAAGCCTTTGGCGGGGTTTTTTTTTTCAGTGATCCGTATCACGATTAGTGATCCGTATCACGATCAGTGATCCGTATCACGGTCAGTGATCAGTGATATATATCGACTGTATACAGTGTGGTGAGTGCGAGTATTCGTCACTAAGAAGTTAACTGCAATTTGTATGGCATCGAATTAGTTACCATAGTTTGCCGCTAGGGGCGTTGTTTCGATGCCATACAAATTGTAGTTAAGTTCTTCACGGCGAGCAGTGACAAAACTCGCACACAGCACACTAATACCGTGACAAGTATTGAGCATGTCAATCATCATCGTCATCATCAGCTCACCTCCGGCTCGGGCTCGAGCTCGGCGTCGGAGTCGCCCTCCAGCAGCACGGGCGCGGGCTGCGGGATCCTCTGCGCCTTCGCCGCCGACTTGCTCTTTACTTTGGTCGCTTGTTTAACAGCTTTCTTCGATTCCTTCTCCGTCTTCGCTGGCTGTTGATGAAAAAACATGGTAACGACATAACTATTCTTGAAACCACGAGTAGAAATCATTCATATAACAAATCAACTTAAAAAAAAAAGAAAAAAAAAGCCGAAAAGTAAAAAAAAAGTTTAAAGTACCCACGTGTCATTCGAAACTAATGTTGCTTATCTACACACGTACCAATTTGGTTTGGAGCAGACCCTTATGACACCACGACACTCGTGTGTTTGATTTTCAGCTCTATTGTATTAGCACAGAGTTCTATTTCAGTATATATACAGTACATTCAGATTTTTGTGCAGTGTTCCAACTTTCAAGAATACTACTTCCCAAACTTAAATAAACTGTTAAAAAATAATGTTCTGTAATATTATTGTCCTTTATACATTAAAATATACTTCCAAAAGTTTACTTTCTACAGGTTGACTTTTCAAATTGCTTGTCGATGTTATATAGATCAACAGCAATCAAAATAATTTAATTAGAAACAATAAAATACAAACCTCAAAATATAACCTTAAAAAATCCTCCCCCTTAGTGGATCTTTTTTCCTAATTTTAGGGAGGAACCCCTAAAATTTGGCAAGCAATCCGTGGTCTCCTCCGAACCAAATTTGTACGTGTGTAGATAAGCAACATTAGTTTCGAATGACACATGGGTACTTTAAACTTGAGTTGATTTGATGATTAACTGATCAGATGACTTGGTCGGATTATAATATAGCGTCTGTAATACATTCGTAAACATTGGAGTCCGCGCAATTTTAAAGTAAAGCTCGTTAACCAAGTTATCGAGTAACTAACGAAACTGTTTGTTTCTATTTGATCTCAAGGTTGTGATCCTTTCTATTTTTGGTTTACATTTTTTATTTCTTTTTGTATATTTTAGGTAACAAAACACCAAACATTTATTAAAATATTTACCTATCAATGGTTACGCTTGCGAGTCGTTATTACACTAATTATGGCGCCTCCGGGGTTCAATGGTTTAGAGCTTGGCTCGCGACTCCGGAGGTCGGGGGTTCAATCCCCGCGTTGAGACAACAATAATGTTGTTTTCTTGTCTGGGTTAAGCCTGGCATCACCTGAACCTCGATTCTCGTATTTAAAGTAGACTTTCATTTTACTTTCATTGTATTTTTACTTATATACTTTAAGTGATTTTGTGAATATCATAAACTGATTTTGTGAAGTTTGGACCATTCAGAACGCGTTTTACGCTGGTTTAACGTTGATGAGAATACCGGTTTGGTAGTTTTAGCGTATTGGGACTTGATTGTAATTGTTTTATTGCAGGTTTTATTTAGCAGAATTGACGCTCTGATTGTCTGACAAGAAAGACGTCGGATGGGCATGTAAAAAGTCGGTCCTGCGCCCGATCTCTCGCCAGTCGTGTCGGTCATCCGTCCCACTGGGTTACGAGAGTAAAGGAAGAGAGATTGCTCTTGTGTATTGCACAGACACTTGGGCACTAATAAGTAACTCCTGCGTAGCTGGTTTCAACGAAACCGGCCACCGACACCAATATCGGTGTGGGAGCTACTATTATTATTACACTAACGGCTGAATATCGTAAAGTTACATAAATTAAGTGCCACTCAAGTCACATGCTGTCCTTGTCATTCTCCCGGAGAGACTGCCTGTGTTCCGAAGGGCGCCTTATTTTAACGTGGGATTGCCGTGCTTCGTCGGCACGAATGGGCCAGCTCGACCGGATAAATACTGATGGCCTCACCGGCGTGAAATTTCGCTTGCGTTGGGTTTTGCCGAGTGAGTGAGAGGGGGTTTTAAGGACCAGGAACGCAAAAGCGCAAGACCAGAGTTACAAGTGTAGTTCTGGTGTTGCGAGTGTCCACGGGTGGCGGTAATCGCTTACCATCAGACGATCCGTCTGCTCGTTTCCTGGTCCATTTCATAAAAATAAAAAGCAGCGTATCAGCATTCGGCCGCAACTAAAATACCTTGAGGAACTCCATCATCATGGCACGGTCCTCGTCATCCTGGTGCTTATACTTCTCTTTTATCTTCTTCATCTTACCGCGCTGGCCGCGCTTCAGCCCCTCCTTGGGCTTCTCCTCCTCCTTCTTCTCCGGTTTCTTCTGCGGCTTTTTGCCCTTCTGCGGAAGCGTCGGGAAGTTGAACAATGATTCTTCGGCTAAAACGATAATGTATTCTAGATTTACGATGAAGATATATTTCTATATTTTTGTCTCAGTCAAAAAAAAATGGTCAAGATTTAGAAACAGAGTTTAGTGTCCGACCGAAACCGAAAACGAATTTCGGCAACGGTCTCAGTTTCGGCAGAAGCCGAACATTCGGTCGGACAACAGAGTCAGAGTCTAACAGAGTCATCTTTGAGTAGTCATTTCACTGACGCAGATTAAAAATCGGCGAGTACATTTTAACTAAAAAATAGGCCGTAACGCTACACGCGTAGCATGACCACCGTAGAAATGCGTTTTGTCTACACAAGAATAGACACACTGACAGATTGTGTAGACAAACGTAGGACTTCCTTTATCAATCTGTCATTTTGTCTATTCTTCCGTAGAAAGAAACAATTTGTACGGAGATCATGCTACGCGTGCAGCATAACAGATGCCGATGAAGTTTATTGGGTTCAACAGACCTGTAACATCAGATGAGGTTCTGTTTCTGGACTCAACTATAACTTCTCCAGTTCCGTGGTCAATCTGAAATTAACACAATATTGAGTGATAATGATTTCTCGAGTTCACGTTCGTTAGCAAGACTCAACATAACGTTTATCAAATAACAATGTGACGTAAATTCAAGTAAAGATCAGTTCGTGAGACAGAATAATGAATGTAAACAAATTTTTTGCGTTATCAACCTTTGGATAAAATTTAAAAAAACAACAGTTTTGAACCTTCGTCATAAATTTGAAAAAAAAAATCTTTATTAATTTCTCACACATTACAAAATATGAGTACAACAAACGATGTAGTTACAAAATAGGAATGATGGTAGGAGCCTGGTGCCCTAACTAATTTGCCCTGTGTCAAGGGGTCACCAGGCCTCGTGACCCCTTAACACAGGGCAACCTACACAAAAATAAACAATTTAACATCACTTCAGTAAATCTGAAGGTTGTGAGAGTGGTATGTGTGTGTGTGTGTGTGTGAGCGTGCGTTTCATAACCAGTTTAAGTATATAATATTAATATGTATTATAATACGAATTATTTGAAGTACAGTATTATAAAGTGTTACCAAGAGGTTAACATTTATTATGATTATTAATTAATATGAGTAATTAACCTGTCAAATTGAATTGACTAAAAAATTGGCGTCTAACCATGTATGACCATGACAATTCATATGTCAGGCGCGAGATTAAAATCCGAACATGAAAAATTGCTTATTAGTTTCGAACGACAGGTTTGTAACTTTGGGTTGATCGAATTTAGAGTTATTTTCATTTTGACAGACGCTCATTGTTTACATAAGTTACTATCTCTCGTGGTTTTTAGTATAACTCACCTTAATATGTGTATCCAGGACATCGTCCACGTCACTATCACTACGCGACTCACTCCCCACTTCTGCTGTCTCCTCTTTATCTTTGTCTCTACTCTTCTCGTTCTTCATCTCGAGAGCCGTAATCTCCTCTGCGATGACGGGCAGCAGGTCCGGACTATTCTCCTTTTCTGACTGCTCGTCTGTATACAAGGTTATTCAAAATCAATTACGGATATTTTGGGCATATGATATGAATATGATACATCAATGGCGTTGAAAATTACCTTGCGCTCTTTACGGCACCAGGTTAAGGTCATTGACCTCACACTGCTGATCGTATTGTTATTATTCAGGCAAAGTTTTTGTTCCCTCTTCAAATCAGTTTCTGTGAAGTTAATGACCTCAGCGCCTTAGCGCAATTTTTGTTTTTCTAAACTTAATTATTTTTCTGCCTACACATACATAAGCCGTAGATCGTATGCCAAAAATATCCGTAATTGATTTTGAACAACCTTATATACATAAGATATATATATATATATATATATATATATATATATATATATATATATATATATATATATATATATATATATATATATATATATATATATATATATATATATATCATAGATATAGATTTGACACTTGCTTACAGTGAAATATCTAGAAATATTTGATATTACATATATTTTTGACACATCAATTTTGAGCGCTTTATCTTTCACATGTGTTTTTTGTAAGTGATTGTAGCTCTTTAAAAATCCCCTGAAATAACTCAGCGGTAAATAACAGGTACCTACTAACTTGACTGGCCCATTAAGACTGTGTACAGTGAAGGACTCCCCCCCCCCCCATCACTATTTATCTAGATTATATTATCTCACTCACCGTCATCGGAGACGACTATCTCCTGGTCCTCTTCAACTTCAGTCTGCACGGACGTGACGTCCGACATCTCGTCCGCCGCGATACAGCGGCGCTCGTCGCGGTGCCGCTCTATACAGCTGTCCTCCAGCTACAAAAAATGTTAATTGGTAAACGAGCTTTGCTCTCTAGTAGACAAAAATATTTTACCGGGGTATTTGTAAATATTTGTCCGAACAACGCAAAAATTAACCAAACAGCTCATCGGACTGACATTATAGCGTCGAAATTATTGATATATTGTTGCACGGTGAAAGAAAAAACATATATAAATTAAAAATGCGCAGTAAATACTTGCAGCCGTTGCCGATATTACGATTATATATATACAAGATTGTCTCGTTTAAAGTATAAGATAACGAAGAATGTAAAATCCATTATTAAATATTATATACAAACACAACATTATGCTAATAATAGAAATTAGAAAGAGAAGAAAATAGTGTCGTATGACGTCACCTGCAGTGTACTTAGTGTGTCATAGACAAAATAGTTTTGCGAGAACGAATTTTTATTTATAATTTTAATGGTTGGTGGCATTTCTTTCAAAAGCAGAACAGAACCTACCCGGAACAGGAAGCTGAAGCCGAACTGCAGATGGTCGGTCTGCAGGTAGTTCTTGCGGCCCCTGATCATGAAGGAGCCCGTGGTGAGGTACTCGCCCGTGGGCGCCGACTTGGACACCTGCGCGCCCCACACCCACCACGCGCGCGCCGCCACCTTTGCCTCCCACGCCATACTGTACATACATATTACATTTTATTACATAATAGGTCTTTACCTATGAAATTGCCGTTCTGCAGTACTGGCCATTTCAAATCAAAATAATTTTTGTTTGGCTAAGAATTCTAATTTCAAATTAATTTTATTTTAAAAACATGGAATTCTTTTTCCAAAATTAGTCATTTGTTTATTGATTAGTGTTACATTTTCATCGCATTTCAATCTTTTTCGTCATCATGGATACGTTAAAAATTCGAGTAATTATGGAATATGAGTACCGTCGTGGCAGCATGCGGCACAAGCGGCACGCAACATCAACGACGTTTACGGAGCTAACACTACAAACCAACGCACCACCTGTTATTGGTTTGCTCGCTTCCGTTCTGGAAATTTCGAGCTGAAAAATGAACCTCGCGGTCGTCCGAAGACTTTCGTCGACAATGACGAATTAAAGGCGATTGTGGAAGCTGATGATACACAATCTACGGCTGAATTAGCAGCAGCTTTCGACGTTAGCGTCAAAACAATATTGGTCCATTTGCGTCAAATTGGCAAGGTAGAAAAGCTTGACAAATGGGTGCCCCACGAACTCAATGATCGCCAGCGCGAAGTACGCGTCGAGACGTGCCTTGCACTGCTCAACAGACACACAAATGAAGGAATTTTGAACCGCATTGTTATCTGCGATGAAAAATGGATTGTGTTTGATAGCTGCAAGCGCTCAGCAAGTTGGTTAGATCCTGGTTCAGCGCCTAAACAATGCCCTAAACGAAAACTTACCCCTACAAAAGTGATGGTCACTGTTTGGTGGTTTAGCGCCGGTGTGATTCATCACAGCTTCTTACCAAACGGGGTGAGCATTACTGCAGATGTGTACTGTGAAGAACTGACCACAATGATGGAGAAGCTGACACATCTCCAACCAGCATTGGTCAATCGCTCGTCTCCGTTGCTCCTGCACGACAACGCGCGACCTCATACTGCACAGCAGACGGTCTCCAAGTTGCAAGAACTGGGGTTGGAAGCTCTCCGTCATCCGCCCTACTCACCAGACCTTGCGCCTACAGACTACTACTTTTTCCAGAATTTGGATAACTCCTTGGCGGGAAAAATTCAATAACCGAGAGGCAGTACAAAATGCCTTTGAAGAATTTGTTGCCTCCCGTCCAGCTGATTTCTTTAAGAAGGGCATCAATAAACTGCCACTGCGTTGGCAAAGATGCATTGATTGCATGGGTGATTACTTCGATTAATACAAATAAAAACTTGAGAGGAGTCAAGGGACACCCGGATGGAACGAAGTTATAATATATAATATATAGTTGATAATGAAGAATTGAAGCCTATTTTGGAAGATATAAAGGCCCGTGAAAATCGGTCTAGCCGTTTCAGAGATTAGCCGGAACAAACACATCTGTGTGTTTGTTCCGGCTAATCTCTGACAGATGAACAGAAAAATGTTAACAATTTATATTTTATTGTAAGTACCGATCATACTTTTAAATGCATTAAGTGAAAATAAAAGCTGTTAATTTGAAATTACAAACAGACACTTCAATTTTGTTTATCTGTATACATATAATATATTATATTATACAAAACAAATAGTTGAACTAAGTAGTCAAAGATGGCCGAAAGCACGTTGAAGGAATGCCGATAACAGTCACAATGTGTAATTGCTAAATTCTACATTATTGTCAAAGTGATAAGGTCGTTTTTTGTATCATTCTTAATAGTCGTTATTACATTGTGATTTCGAGTGGCAAAAAGTGTCGTGCCAATTTTTTCCGTCTAGCCCCCATTCGTGTAGCCCCGTATTTTGTGTCTTAAAAAAATATACACAGAACTTATGTTTTGTAAGTAACTAAAAGCTACTACTACTAAAAACTTTCGCTTTTAAATCAGCTGTGTGAGGTCTATGATCTCATTGTCGTAGCGAGTATGTTTTTTTTAGTTTTATAATTATTTTTCTGGCCATACGTCAAGGCCGCGCATGTACAGCTTCACACACCGCGTGCAGCAACTCACCTGTAAGCCACGGCAGCCAGGCCGGCCTCGCTGAGCGTGCGCGGCGGCGGCGGGCGGCCGGCGCACTTGACCACGACGGAAGCCGCGCCGCTGAGGTCGGCGTGCACGTACACGTCGGAGCTCCGCATATACCGTTTCACCACCAGTTCGTTCTGCTGCTGGTCGCGACCGCCTATCACCTGCAATCATTGTTACCATCATCATCATCACACCGTAAGCTATATTTGTAACATGCACGCACGCACATGTCCCAACAGTAACGTCACCTCTGCTAGAGCTGTCACAGAGGACAACATCCCCACTGCTAGGGCCGGGGTGTCTCCACAATGCGCGGAGGGTGTTTAGTTTTCTCTCACCAAGAAGTTGTCGGACGATATGAACCAGTAGAACTTCTCGAACCAGTACGTTCTCCGCGCCTTGGTGATGGTGCTGATGGTCTGCGCCTCCTTCAGCGTCTGCTTGGTCTTCCGTTCCGCGCTCTTGAGCGCTTTGTCCGCAGATTCTAGGGTCTTCTGCTGCTTCTTGGCGGCACTGCGTTTTTGGTCGTAGTATCTGGAAATTATTAAGAGTCAATCAGTAATTTTAAAGACACATTGATCTGCGATCTACTTTGCTGAGTCATAGTCAGAATTTTTATATAAATTCTAGCTGCCCGCGACTTTATCGCCTAGAGAACATCGAGATTCTAGATAATGATTAATTAACGAAAAGCGCAAAGGATAAATAATATTAACAAACTATTGTATTATTAATAATCTTCAATATTAAATAGTACTCCACCTTCTAGCATTCGCATGCGCAGTCAGCGACAGGTCAATATCGACCAGCATGGGCTTGATATCCTCGTCCTCGTCATATGGATCTCGCAGCAGCAGGGTTATGTGGTTGGTGGTCAGCTTCAGGCCCTTGATGGACGACGCTATGGGGTCGTTGTTGTCCTGGGCCGTTTTAACCAGTAGTTTTATATCGTCCCACGACATCTGAAATATGATAACAGAGTTATAATTCGATCACTAGGTAAAGTGAACAGCCTCCGTGGTCTAGTGGTAAGAGCTTGGCTCTCGACTCGGAGGTCGTGGGTTCGGATCCCGCATTTCCCAAACTTTGAAACAACGAAAAATGTTGTTTCAAAGTTTGGTTAGGACAATGCAGGCTGATTGTCTGACAAGAAGGATGATCCATGCGTCGGATGGGCATAGGCAAAAGTCGGACCTGCGCCTGATCTCTCGCCAGTCGTGTCGGTTATCCGTCTCACTGGGTTACGAGAGTAAAGGAAGAGAGAGTGCTCTTGTGTACTGCGCACATACTTGGGCACTATACATTTAGTCCTGCGTAACTGGCTTGGTTTCAATGAAACCGGCCACCGCCACCGAAATCGATGTGGGGGAATTTAAAGTGATCATCTTAGTACTATTCTAAATGTGAAAGTTTGTGAGGATAGTTGGATGTTTTGTGAATCCCAGACTTGCATGGTCACACAACGAATGCTTTATCAATAGTTTTCTGTAAGGCCATGATGTTGCCAGGAAGTTTGCCAATTTGTAACGATAAAAAAAATCACCTCCCTGGATCTCCATTTCACGGATTGACTATGTACTATCAAACACCTTGTTTAATTTACTAGCTTGTCTGCTTATTTGCTAGCACCAATGATTTCAAAACTATGGATTGGCTATACATACATTTGACAGAACCAATCTTCATACAAGAAAAAGTTACGTCATCTTGATTTCACCATACCTCAAATGTCAAAATGGCCCCAAACAACCCTAAATATGTGGCTATTTAAGTGGTGATAGTTTTTGTATCAACATGCCTTGTATATAATATATACGAGTATGTCTATGGCTAGCACTTCATTTGCTAGATGGCTATCTAAGCCATGAAAAATGTGCTCAATACCTGATTAGCAATAGCCGTGGTCACAGCTAGCCTCGCCTGCTCCACTAGTTCCTCATTCCGTGAGATGAGTTCGGCCGCCTTCCTATCTTCATGCTGCACTGACTCCAGCTCAGTGATTCTCTTTTCGTGATCTTTCTTCACGTTGTGGAGTTTCTTCATAGCTTCTCTCTCTACATGGATTGTCTGTAAGTAATGTTTAGGTAATGTAAATTGCTAAATATTTACTCCCTTCCTAATAAAACTATTTACACAATATCTAACTTAAAAATGTTGCTGTCTTTGTCTAATACGTTGGAAATGTGATATGATAAAAAAAGATAGCAACATTGTTTAACATGTTGTAAAAGACTCACACAATACATTTTCTTTGGTACCTGTTAAAACATGTTTGTACTTTAGCAAAAACAAAGATTATTTTATGAAAAAAAGCTAAGCTAGTAGACACCTTAAGATCAATTTTCTGTCCTTCAAGAGCGGAAAAGAATTCATCTACAGCTCTGTCAAAAGTGTCATACTCGGTGTAGGGCTGCTGCTTGTTCTGTGAGTACAGCATCGGATGGAACTCCTGGTTGGTGAGCAAGTAGGAAGCCTCTCCACCTTGGGGGTTCGGTCTTTCCTCCTTCTTCTGGATTATGTAGCCCTGGTACAAAATTTAAAATTATATACAATGACAGAATAACAAACTATTCCGTGTGAATCCAAAACTTAGTTCAAGGTAAACAGTAAGGATGCCAGACATTCCGTATTTTGATTATTATTTAAAACACTCACGGTGACAGTCTCTTATCAAAAATTAAGGACTTAAAATTAATATTTTAATTTTCTATTACTTACTTTAGATACTTTCAGTCTTACCTTTGCCACTCTACTCTTTGCCTTCTCCATTATGGCTTCAGCTTGTTTCAGTGCGGTTACCATATTGCCCAAATCCCTCTCCAGGAAAAACCCTTTGTTGGGATCCTGTGCCACTTTCATATTGCCTGACAAACCATTCTCCAGCAGCACATGGTCTATGATTGAGGCACCATATTCTAGAAAAAAGAAACTTAAATATTCTAATATTACCAACAGCAAATAATTTAATCCAAGAATAGCAAAACTTTTTTTATTATTATATTAAGATAGAGATAAAATGTAAGCAAATAAAATATAAAGAAAACTAGCTGGTGCCCGCAAATTTGTTTGCGTGGAACTATTAATGCAAATGGAATTCTATATTTTTAAACAGTTTAGTTGTGTTCACAACAGACAAAAATTTTAAAACTGAGTTTTTGGCATAGGTACTGTATATGAGGGCTGATTGATAAGTTTCCGAAACGACAAAGAAAAACTTCAAAAATCTATTTAAAATAAATTTATTTCTCAACGTAGTTTCCTTCTACCTCGATGCATTTAGTCCAGCGCTTCTCCAATGCCGTTACACCAGTTTGATAAAATGTTTTCTCCAACCCCTCAAAATACTCGTCCACGGCAACAATGACTTCTTCATTTGATGAAAATCTAACCATTTCTTCAGGTTTGGGAATAAGTGGAAGTCGCACGGGGCCAGATCCGGGGAATAGGGTGGATGCGGTAGCAATTCGAACCGCAATTCATGGAGTTTGGCGACTGCAACCATTGACGTGTGTGCAGGTGCATTGTCATGGTGGAACAAAATTTTTTCTTGTGGTGTCACAAAATGTGGTCGTTTCTTCTGGATTTCTTCACTTAATTTTTGCAGCAAGCTTGCGTAGTACTCTCCATTTATTGTTTTTCCTTTTTGCAGATAATCCACTAAAATAATCCTTCGAGCATCCCAAAAAACAGTCGCCATCACTTTGCCGGCCGACAAAACAGTTTTGGCTTTCTTCGGCGCAGGTTTTCCGCTCTCAGTCCACTGCTTAGATTGTTCTTTTGTCTCGGAAGTATAATGATGTATTCAGGTTTCATCGACTGTTACATAACGCCGCAAAAACTCATTAGGATCTCGGTTAAACAGCGCCAAACACTCCGATGAATCGTCCACTCGACGTTGCTTTTGGTCTACATTGAGCAAACGCGGCATCCATCGCGCGCAAAGCTTTTTCATTCCCAAATGTTGGTGCAAAATATTAAAAACGCGTTCAGATGAAATGCTCCCATCTCTGCTATCTCTCGCAAATTTTAGCGCCGATCATTCAATACAATTTTGTGAATTTTTTTGATCATGTCCGGATTCGTGACTTCATTTGGACGGACCTGTGGGCGTCTTCGCAGCTCTGTCTTCCACGTTTAAAATCAGTTACCCAGGTGTGAATTGTACTCAATGCAGAATTACCTAAAACACTTTTTTTTGCTGTTTTCTCTTTTAAAACGTAAAACTTTATCACCGCACGAATTTCGTTTCTTTCCATTGTTAAGAAAATTTACGACAGAGAAAGTTCTACGTCCTCTCAAACAAATTCCATCAGTTCGATTAAATTCAAATTTGGCGTTCTATTTTCAAAAAGATGCCAGAATATAATGTAATATTCCTTTTTTGCGTATAATTTTTTTAAGTTCGTCTTTTCGGCGAGTTATCAATCAGCCCAGGTATATACAGTATACTGTATATGCATTTGGTGCAAACCTGTTTATTTAAAATTACAAAAATACACTACAAATTTATTAATTAGTATAGATTATAATAACGTAGTTGCTCATTACCTAAGTTAGGATTTAGTATTTTCTTTAAATTATCCCCTGGTTTACTGTTGCCAAGTATTTCCTTCAGTGCATCATCACTTGGGGCTTCATAACTAGTCTTTGCTCTATCGAGGGGATATTTTTCTTTGACTGCAAATCTGAAACAATATATTTTCATATTATTATTATAAAAGATATATAGAACATGGAATTGTATTTAAAAATAATGGATTTTTTTTCAAATGATTGTATTGTTCTGAAGTAAAATATCGGCAAAGTTCCTGCTCAACCAGTTTCTAAACATTTTTCTTTGCATTAGGACACCTGAATACTTAAACTGCAGATGTAGTTGAGGTCCATATTTACACATGAGTGTGAGTTTGTGTGCACAATTTATCGGCTCTGATAAGTTATCGATAAGATAAATTGTGCACACAAACTTATCAGTGATAAGCCATTTTTAACTCATGCCTGGTCGAGCGGCAACTTGTTAGATAGTACATGCCAATATCAAAACTTGGACAAATGAAACTGTTATCTATTAATTAGTGGGTACATTTGTTTAACTTTTTAATATAAAAGATAAATCAAGTGGGTAGAAAAAACATAACATAAAATGTCACTTGTAATTTTGCTACTAGGTAGCAAAATTACAAGTGACATTTTATGTTAGTAATATAACACAATAAAGTAATTTCTATAAACTGGGTATTATTTAAACATAATAGAAACCTTATTTTATCTCCTTCCACATGTGGTCTCAGAACATTTAGAATGGTCCAGTCACAGTCGGTCAGCACGATGTTTCCTCTGTCATACAGCTCGAGTATGACATGGTAAGCTGCTTCACCAGTACCAAATTGCATGTCAATTATTCTGTCAATTCCTATTTGGCTCAGCTTCTCCAGCCGTTTGTTCTTGAGATGTTTTCTCAGCTACAAAGTAAATTTCTTTATTTACAGACTTATACTCCATTCAGATTTTTGTTAACAAAAAGTTAATAGTAGACAGATATGATAGATAGAAAACTTTTCATAAATGCACACGCATCCACACACGCATGTGCTTACTGTGCAATATAAAATACAAAAATATAAAATGTGATCAAATTTATTATTTATTTTTCCAACTTAAATCTATCTTTACAGGACCTTATCCTAATATTTTTGTTTACAAAAAGATACATTTGGATCATATCAAAGTATATTATCTTGTTCATACAATAATGTTTTATGTCTTCGCAAAATAAATAAAAGAACCAGTATGTTTTACCTTCATAGTGAATCCAGATGGTGCTACATTTTTGGGCCACTCAAAAAGTGTTGTGTGAAATCTGTTTCCTGACTCTAACAACAAGATGGACTTCTCCTCGGACCTTTGAAGTCTTATTATGTATGTTCTGTTGTCTATATCATACACCTGATTCACTCTCATGCCAATCAACCTGCAATATTAAGAACTTAGTTATACATTTTAAAGGTTTGTTTTTTTGAAGTAAAACCTCTTTATGGATGGCTTGACTTGAGGAGTAAGAAGGTGAATGCGAACGAGAGAGTTACGAAAAGTGTGATGGGGCGAGGCAAACGGAAGTTGAGAGGAAGATATAAATTAGTGAAGATGAAAAGAGAGAGTTACGTTTCGTACATTACTGTAGGAGCAAGAGCAGTGCGCGTGCACATTTTCTTTCTCTCTATCTCTCATAGCCAGTGCATGAAATATATATGTCAGTAGTTCGTTTGCGAGTTTTACTTCAGTCGTGTGGTCTAAAGCACACTCAAAACGAGTGATTTTTCATAACAATTTAAATAAAACAATTTTAGATTTTAGAAATCTTTTTTAAAATTTTTACACATTAATAATTTTGCTAAATAATTGCTAACTATTATATCAGTAAAATTAGAGTAAGGAAAAGAAACAGAACGAAAATAAAGCACTGGTTAAAAAGTAACAACATAGAATATTCTCACCTTTGTAACTCCGTCACCATACAAACTATATCGTAAGTATTAAAGCGCGTCTTCATCTTGAATGTTTAGGTTAATATTTACCTAGGAAATGTTATAAATTATATAAAAAATTTAGAAATTTAGATGTTTCGGCGAAACAAATTATCTTCTTCTCAGTAGTTAGTAGTACATTAACATCTATATTTATCTTCTGAATTTCTGACGTGGTGTTTGACAGCGGAAAATCACGTCATTTTTTAAATACCTATGGGCTATGGCGATTCATCATAAAGCAAACCTATATTAAATATATATATTTTTTTAATTTATTCATGACCATGGATACAAAGTCCTTCAGTCTCCTATATTATAACATTCTATAGTGTTTTGTAATTAAAAAAGGAATTCTTAGTACTTAGTTATAATTAAAGAACGAAAATATTTTCATTTTCCTTCCAGGTTTTCTGTTTAAGTTTTGGCTTCGTCCTAAAGCTGTTAGTCTTTGCAATGATCAAAGAATACAAAGTCGTGAGTTGAGTTTTGCCGGGGAATTCAATTGGTGGCGTTGTGGATTTTGCAGCCTAGGTTTTTTCAGTAAAGCTTCTACTTTACTAAATCGACCGACTTGACTCATTGACTGCACTGACTATTTATTTGGACTTGACTAGACTTTAGACTTGACGATTTAGGAATACGGTGTTGAAAATTAAAAATCGAAAATTCCCCCTTTTTTAACTTGACACTGGCAAATAGTTTTAAGTCGACGCCATATGGTTCGGACTTTTGGCGGGAAGCGAAAAGAGCGGGTGTTTAAATTTTTCACTGTTTTGTAAAATATAATTTTCTAGTTTATATTACTGTAACATTGTTGTAAATAGTAGTTTTTAATTGAATTAAATATAATAAAATAAAAATGAGTGAAGATAGCGACGGGGGTCCGCCCCCTGGAGATACTTCCAAAAAAAAAGAAAATTGGAGGAAAGTACGGTGGACTTCAGAATGTTCACAAAAACTAATTACAAAAGACAATTCCCAGAAAATTATAGTGGAGATTGTGTCGTATATGTGGAATCGATGAATAATGAAAAATTGGGAAACAAAAATCCCATTACTTTAACAAAATTATTTACAGAAAATGTAAAGGGTATAGTAGGAGTACATCGAGTGAATGCATATAAAGTTGGTGTAACTTTTAAGAAGCCTGCGCCAGCTAATTGTTTTTTGAAAATGGACCATTTCCTGATTAGAAATAAACTAAAAGCTTTTGTACCGGCCCACCAGTCGGAGATTACAGGAGTTATTAAATATGTACCGAAAGATCTCTCAAATGAAGTTATATACAAAAATATTACATGTTATTTCAATTAAAAGATTTTTTAAGAAAGTTGAAGGAAAACTTACACCGTTGGGTACAATAGCAGTTACTTTTGCTGGTACAATTTTGCCTCAACATGCCTATATACAAATGTTTAGGTATCCTGTACATTTATACATACCACCATTACTACAATGTTTCAAATGCCTTAAATTCAACCATTCTGCAAAAGTTTGTCGTGGAGAGCAAATGTGCTCCTCATGCGCTGGACGCCATTCCTACAAAGAATGTGACGTAGAAGAAATTGTATGCATTAATTGTAGCGGTAATCACTTGGCCATCTCGAGGGACTGTCCAGTGAAGCAGAAGAAAATGCAAGAAAAGAGGAAAAAATATGAGAATTTTAACCATAGTTATGCCACTGTGGTGAATAGTGTCCCATTGCTCACTGACCCCAAATCTTTTCCAACTATTTCACGACCAGTTAATGTACCACCTGTTAGTAATACCAAAACAACTTTTAATGTAGAACAAATCATAAACAATGATATTATATTGAATGCTTTAGTAAAGTCTCTTGTAACCCTCGGAAATGACAATAGCAATAGTCCAGTAACAAATAAAAGAATTATAGATATATTATTAGCCAATTTAATCTATTAATGGATACTTATCTTAATATAACACAGTTTAATATACAAAGCTTGCAGAATAAGAGAGCCTTATTAAAAACATTTCTTTGTGAACATAATATAGACATATGTTTGTTGAATGAGACATGGCTTAGGAGCTCAAGTTTAATTTCAGATTTTACACTATACAATTTTATACGTAAGGATTCAGTTAATTCACATAACGGTGTAGGTATATTAATTAAACAAAACTTGAAATATTTTTATAAATACAAGTTTTTATGAAACAATTCAAAATCTTTGTATATCCATAGAAACTTCGATGGGAACAATATACATTCTTTGTGTATATTGTCCACCTAATAACAGGTTTGATACAAATAAATTAAAAAAGGTATTACTTGAAACACCTAAACCATGCCTCATCATGGGAGATTTTAACGCACATCACTTATTATTTGGTTGTCACTCGAATAATAATAGAGGTAACAGTTTGTTCAAAATTATAGATGAATTTGACATGTGTATATTAAACGATGGGAGTGCCACCACTATTCAGGTTCCAAATAGAAATCCCTCTGCAATTGATATAGCTCTTGTTAGCGCCCCACATTGGCTCCACTCTGCGAATGGCGTGTCCATGATGATCCAATGGGCAGTTACCACTATCCAACTCAGGTAACCCTTAATGTGAAGCCGTCAATATATGAAGTACGTCCTGTGGAAGAAAAATATATTTATAGTAAAACAGATTGGACTAAATATAGTAAGTTATCAGAAACTTATTTTTCACAATTAAATATAGATTGTAATAATTTGTAACCACTCGAATTATATGATAATTTTATCAGTATTTTAAATAATCTAAGAACAGTAACAGTCCCCAAACAAAATCCGAAAACAGTTTCAAAACCAATGAGGAAACCAGCTCCTTGGTGGAACCGAATATGTGATGATGCAGTTCGAAAGTCCAAGGAAGCTTTAGTTAATTATCGAACTACACTCAGCATTAATAACTTTATTCATTATAAAAAGATAGACGCTCAAAAGAAAAGAATATTAAAAGAGGAAAGGGTCAACTCATGGCATGATTTGTGTAGTAGTTTTAATAGAATGACACCTGTTTCTAGAATATGGGGATATATTAAAAGATTTAAAAGAATAGGTACTTCTCATAATAGATTTTTAAATGATGAATGGGTACCACGTTTTTTGAATAAGATATCAGATTCATCTCAGATCAATGAAAGCAATTTAAATAATATATTGAGCCATGCCATTGAAAATGATAGTAACTCCTTTATAAATAGACCATTTGCACTGAGCGAATTGTACATATCTCTAAAAAGTAGGAAAGATACAACACCAGGTTTGGATAATATACCATACATTTTAATTAAGAAACTACACCCTTATGTTTTAGAAATACTTTTAAATATTTATAATAGGTTATGGAATAGTTTAGTTATACCAGAGTCATGGAAAACTCAATGTGTCATTCCCATCTTAAAACCAAATAAATCTGCAAATAACCCATCCTCATATAGACCTATTTCCCTATCATCATGTTTGGGTAAACTTTTCGAGAATATGCTAAAACTGCGGTTAGATTATTTTGCTGAATCACAACAAAAGTTACCAGATATTCAATTCGGATTCAGAAGAGGCAAAAGTTGTTCTGGAAGCTTTGTATCCTTTATACATGATTTAAAAAAGGCAAAACTTAGTCACTGTAATGTTATAAGTGTATTTTTAGATGTAAAAGGTGCCTTTGATAATGTAAACATTGAACCATTAATTAAGGTTTTACAAGAAATGGGATTTCCGATGAAAACTTTAAAATGGATTTTTAAATTTTTTAATAATAGAACAGTTTATGTTAGATATAATAATAAATTATATGGGCTCAAACAGGCAAATAAAGGCACAATGCAAGGTGCTACACTCTCGCCGTCATTGTACAACTTTTATACATCTCAAATCCATAATTTTGTAAATATACCTGGAGTAAAGATTTTGCAATTTGCCGATGACTTGCTTTTGTATAGTGTAAATCAAAACTTAAATATGGCAGTCAATCATATAAACAGTGCATTACATCAATTACAACATTATTATGATAATATTTTAAAATTAGAAATCAGTACAGAGAAAAGTTCAGTGTTCTTATTTAGTAAAGATCAATCCATAGAGCCTGTTAAAATAACTTATAATAACAACATAATTCCTATTTGAAAAACTCAAAATGTCGGATACATTTTGAGTTTTTCAGAACTTTGTATCCATACTGAAGGCCTTTGTATCCATGGTAATGAATAAATTAAAAAAAAAAAAGAAACGACGCCATATATTATAAAAAAAAATACAAAGTGTTTGACTTTTGTGATCTGTCCAGTGTCAAATTCTGTCAAGTTGTTTTGTAAACATTGCATTTTATAGGTTAGAATAATTCTAAAACAAAGTGCATAAAATTAATTAAACCAATTTGTTTTATTTATTTATTTATTTATTTTTACACTTTCTGCACAATGTACAATGGCGGACTTAATGCCATAGGGCATTTTCTACCAGTCAACCATAGGGTGGTGACAGAGTCAAAATACCAAGGTGCTTTCCATCTAGAAAAATACAAAAATTTAACTATACGAAAGGTCGTGTAAAACTAATGATAAAAATAGATACAATAATATTCGTAGCAAACTAGATCAATTTTACTAAAATTAACATAATACATATCAAACTAATTATACCTACATACTATACTATAATTTACAAGTAAGTACATAAATGATTTATTTATTTAACATAATATACATTATAAATATACCATACTGCATAATTGCACGATACTAACCAACCAAAAATTATAATAAAATGTTCATGATTCTGCAAAACACTTCAAATACAACTGTCGGACTCTGCGCTAAAACGTATCTCTGGTTGTGGACGTTCTCTGGTGTTTTAGTATTTGCAATTAAATAAAAATGATTGTGGAAGATGAAAATGATCTTAAACTTAAACCTTTAAAGTGTGAACTGAACTATCTTAGTAAATCAGATGAATCTGCTATTTTATCACAAGGTTATTATCTCAGACCTAATAAAAAAGTGAAGACAGAACCACACAGTGAGGCCGGTCTAAACTACGCCTCTCCGTGTAATTGACACTGTGGTCACGGACACATGTAACGAAACTACACCTTGTAAGGCGAGCTGTCGCGGTGTGTGGTTATTTATGTATGTAGTGTGTACCTACACGCGCACTACATACATAAAAAACCTGGCTCAGTTTTTGTTAGACAAAGTGCTGTCTTGCATGAAGTAGTTGAGCAGAAAGTAACATTAACTGTAAAAAGCATCAATTTTCATCAATAATTTACAAATTCCAGGTGAAACTGTAGTCGTGGTCAGTGCAAATGGTCCACTCGATATTAAGACAACAAGTCAAAGTATAGAGAAGGCAACAATTGAAGTACTGTTCAGTAGTAAAGGTGGGAAGTCGTCAGTAGCGGACAGGTAATGTGTCACTATAGCTTAGGCAAATCTGTTTCAATCCTTTAATTCAAAGTTGCATAGATACTAGTCATCTAAAGGCATGGAGTGAAATATATTAATTTCTATGTTCGCAAGATGTCTTATTTAGAAATTATTACAAGGGCGGCACTGAAAATTTCGGGAATCAAGGAAGTGACACAACATTACTATTTAAAAATGTATTTATTGCTTTTCGAAGTATTCTCCGCGAAATTTGACACTATTTTCCATACGATGGAACCAATCATTGAAGCAACCATTCCATTCGGAAGTTGGGGTCTCCAAAATGGCCGTTTTGTAGGCGTCCACAGCTTCTTCAGGTGATGAAAATCTCTGACCACGCAATTTATTCTTTATTTTAGGGAAAGTATAGAAATCATTAGGGCTTAGGTCGGGGCTGTATGGCGGATGGTCTAATAATTCTATGATTTCTTGCTCTAAAAACTCATTTGTTCTGTGCGCGGTGTGAGAACTCGCATTGTCGTGATGGAGGATGATGCGGTGGTTGCAGTTCTCTTTACGGAGTTCAGAAACGACCTGTGGCAAACAAATGTTAGCATACCATTCTGCATTAAGCGTTCTTTGTCCCTCAAGAGGAATAGTCGCAACATGGCCGGTTTTGGAGACAAACGTGGCCACTATTTTTTTTGCAACACTCCGTGAACGAACAATTTTTGTTGGCTTTAACTCATTTTCGAACACCCAAACTCGTGACTGGTTTTTTGTTTCGGGTTCGTACTGTTAGGGGTCCCTTCGGATTAGGCTTTTTAAAAAAAAGGTTTCTTTCCACAACCACTTTTATTAAAGGAAAATACAGTAATATATGAAAGGACCCTTGGGCAGAACCGTCACGACCGAGGACTGAAGACCAACTGAGACTCACAGCTAGAGTCTAGACCAGACTAAACACGGGATGTGCTGATTCGACGTTACGTCAGCAACAACCCTAACAGGGACGGGACATAACACCTCCCCCCTAAGATGTAACTTCGGGGGACATCGAAGTTACAGTTGAAATTCTAAAATCTACTTCGAATATTATTAATGTTTTCAATTTCTATACTATCTTCAACATTCTGTTCAGGTTCTTTCATTTCTATTATGTTACACTGAATATTTTTAGATACTTTGGAATTAGAGTCAACTTTTGCTAGATTCAATTTTAAGGTTCTGCTGCCGGGTTTCACACAGTTATAAAATCTAAATATGGAATAAAGAAATATTACTACCACTATAAGTATGACTAATACGGAGTAATGTGTACCGTATTTAACTATATGAGGATTTTCTAGAATATTTTCTGAGTCCTCAAGATTTTTAAGAAAAATTTGTTGATTAAATTTAATATTATCTAAATCAAAATTTTGTAGTTTGATAGGGGTCACATTCCTCGCGCTTAAATTTAATTTCTTAAAATTACAACAGCTGTCATTAATAAGATTAAAATCAGGTATTCCAATTTCTATGGTAGCGTTGACAAAATCGTATTGAGTTATGAGAGTATTGCTTTTATGATAACCGATACAATTACTAGGAAGTGACATAATGCCAGTGCCTAAAATCTTAATTTCGGATGCTTCGCTATTTCTACAATCTATAGAGACCTTACCGGGTACTGACTGTACAAAAATCCATTTATTATTTTTAAGCGGTTTCCAAATATCTAACTCTCCAAAAATTAATTTAGTTTCACAATTTTCCGGGACTTTATCAATTACTTTACTCATAAACTCTGTTTCACATGTGGACTTAGTTTCTGTTACATAAATTATTGAAATTTCACAAATATAGTTTTCGTTTAACATGTTTTTGCAACTATTTACATCTTCCAAGATACAATACTGCGATTTGTCTTTGGTCATTGCTATGTATTTTGAATTAGGTATTATTAAACTGAAAGAGTTGGGGTTGCTAGAGTCATGTGGTGTCGGTAATCCAATATTATGAAATAACATAAATTCCTTAATTAACACTAACGGAATTTGGAGAACAAAAAATATCTTATTATCTACATAATAACTATCAATTTTAGAAATACTTAACATAGAACTCATTGAGGCTATGTCGAGGCTCACAGGATACTTCATATTATTAGGTAAATGTTGATGATTATCGGCAAGTTCTCTGAATAACTGCTGTGTCGTGATTAAAGAAGGGTGTAAGATATTTTGATTACTGAATAAAATAGAATTAGTTATGTCTTCCAATTGGAAGGATAATGTTAAAATTGAAGTTTCTAAATTATTAATAACCTGGTTAATACTGATCTGAGACCAGAGCTCATCCGTGATGATAGATATGTTACGTACTTTAACAGAGAGGTTGTCGATAGCATCATTCAAATTTAATTCGTTAATTTTAATTTTATTTATAGTATCGTTATACATCGACACGGTAGATGTGGTAAGTAAAATATTATTTTTGACAAGAGAAACTAATTTATTTTGATTATTAAACAATACTTTTATAGCCTCGTCGTATTTAAGACCATCATTCTCATCTAAATTGCCAAATACATGTTTTATTATTGAGCCTATTCCACTCACCCAAGCACGCTTTGATTTCCTGGTAACTAAATGGGATACAGAACTAAATTCCTTATACATATCATTATATCTAACAGCTAGCGGCTCGAGGAGATGGTGACAATCGATATTACTAAATGTCGTTTTCTCACAAAGATCCTTAACTAATTTTATAGCATAGTCTATATTTTCAATATGTGTACTTAAGTGAGATATGTCCATTGGCATCAAGATATTTAATTTCCCGTTAATAACGCTGAGCTTGCCAAGATAGTCAAAATAGATCCCTGGGCTTGATTTAAATTGTTGAACGTAATGATTTTGCTGACTTTCAGCATGTTGATGAGTTCTGCAAGAATAGAACAGTATCTTGCTATTATAAATTATAATAACTAATATTATATACTTAGTGTGCACTAGTATGAAGAGTAATAAAAAGGTAAGGTAAAAGTAATTTGTAAATAATGTATAGGTAAGTATAATAAAGTAAAATTTAAATGTAAAGTATGTATAAAAGCAAGCATTTTACGAACTCGGCACATGAGCAGGTTTGACCTGGTCATAGTGGTGTACGACATGACGTCGATTAATTAATATTGTCAATGTATTATTACCATTGATCTTAATTATTTTATAGGGGCCTTTCCACACTGGGGACAAGGCTTTCCGCAGTCTTAAATGATTCTTTACGTAAACGTAATCGCCTGCATGATAGCTGACTGGTCGTGTCCGTGTATCATAATATGTTTTGGAATTTCCTTTAGATTTATTGATGAATTCTACGGCTTTTTGCCGGGAGTACTTGAGACGATTCTGCAACATGCGGACATATTCAGGGTATGTAGCCCCTGGGGATTCGCTATAGATAGAATTTGGTATAAATGGTTTATTACCGAACATTAGTTCATATGGTGTAAAATGCGTAGTAGAGTGGACGGATGTATTATAAGCTAGCATGGCAGTGTATATATATCGAGGCCAATTTGTTTGTTCCTCATTAATGTATGATTTTAAATATTCCTTAAGGGTGGAATGACTTCGTTCAAGAGCCCCTTGCGTCTGTGGATGGTATGGCGAAGCCCAAAGATTTTTAATTTTTAAGAATTTGCATGTCTCTTTAAACAGTCCAGATGTAAAATTTGTCCCTTGATCTGTGAGGATCATTTTGGGTATACCAAAAATTGAGATGTAATGAAGGAGACATTCACATGTTTCCTCCGCGGTTGTGGTCCTAATAGGATATGCTGAAGAGAATTTCGTTAGGTCATCTTGAACTGTTAATATATATTTCAATTTACCGGGACCAGATTCTGGAAGTGGCCCGACAATATCAAGAGCTACACGTTGACAAGGTTCTGTTGAAGTACTAGTTATTTGCATGGGAGCACGATTTATTTGTCGGAGTGCTTTATTTTCTTGGCAGGATTTACATTGTTTAACATATGTTTCTATGTCGCTACGCATCCCTTTCCAATAGTAAATTTCTTTTATCCTGTTATACATACGAGCAGAACCTAAATGGCCAGCAATCGGGACATCATGATTATCGTGTAATATTTTCTTTATTTCAGTCGGGACAGGGAAAATAATTTTATTATGATATATTTTAATTTTAATCTGCGTATTATGAAAAAGGTAAGTTAAAATATTAAATATTTTAATAAATGAATGTTTTTCAAAAGGATTTTTCATATCTGATATACCTATTTCGTTGCTATTTCCGAAAATTAATAATTCATTACGAATCCTCTTTAAGGTTTCAAATATTTCTGGATAGGATGCTTCATCAAAATGATGAATTTTATAAAATAACAAATAACATATTTTATTATTACGTTCTATTTTATGGAAACCAAAAAGCTCTCTTTCAGAATTTAATATTGTTTGATTTGTTTCAGAATCATTCAGCATTTCTTCAAGATAAAGGTTGGATTCATCAAGGTCAATAGATGTTGGTACAAGGATTACTTTAGCCGGACATTTTAATAAACTTTCGTTATATTCTTCGATTACAGTATTAAATGTTTTACTTTTATCTGACATGGACTTTAAGAAGGTAGGATAATCATCTACAGGAGCATCTGGATTCGCGCTAGTGGAAGGAGTTGGCTCGGATGGTACTTCAAAATCTGGTTCAACGTTAGGCTGATCGTTAGGCTCATTAGCCACGGCATCTTCGAGGCCGGGTGGATCAAATGGATCAGGAGGAGTATTCAAAAGTTCTGATGGAGATTCAGTATTTTCTACAGGGATTGGATCGGGCAAGAGATCCAAGAGGTCTCTCTCGGGATCAAAGGATGGCGGTGTCACTAACAAATCTAAAAGATCTCTATCTGGTGAGTACGGTTGTTCCTCCTGGGGTTTTGGTGCTGAAGGAGATGGGTTTTCGGCTTGGATTGGGTTCACGGGGTACCGGGAAAGAGCGTCGGCATTTGTATTTATTTTACCTTTTTTATATTGAATATCATAATCAAATTCTTCAAGTTTTAGTCTCCAGCGAATTAACCTAGAGCCCGGATCTTTACAGCTGAATAGCCAATTCAGCGGTTTATGGTCTGTAATTATTGTAAAACGGCGACCAAACAGGTAAGGCCGGAAAACTTTTGTTCCGAAAACTATCGCGAGACATTCCTTTTCAGTTACTGAATAATTGGTTTCGGCTTTATTTAAAGTTCTAGAGGAATAAGCTATGGGACGATCTTGACCAATAGGACCTTGGGACAAAATTGCAGAAATGGCGTAATTGGATGCATCACAAGTTAACAGGAAAGGTTTGTTAAAATCAGGATAAGCTAATACCGGAGCACTTATAAGATTTTCCTTAAGAGATTCAAAAGCAAGTTGTTGTTCCTCTTTCCAGATGAACGGAACATCCTTTTTCAACAAACTGGTAAGTGATTTTGCTATTTTAGAGAAATTAGGAATAAATCTTCTATAATAGGAAACAAGGCCTAGGAAGGATTTAATGTCCTTAGGGGACTTGGGTATAGGAAACTTAGCTACAGCCTCTGTTTTTTCTGGGTTTGGCCTTACGCCGTCTTCGCCTATTATGTGCCCTAAATAAACTACCTCTTTACGAAGGAACTGACATTTTTCCGGTTGTAATTTAAGATTAAACTTTCGAAGTCTATCAAATACGGCTTTAAGGTTATCTATGTGTGTGTCGAGATCGAAGGAATAGATTACAATGTCGTCCAAATAAACAAAACATCGACTTCCCTGTAGTCCTGACAGGCAAGTATTCATTAGTTTTTGAAATGTACTAGGTGCGTTTCTGAGGCCAAATGGCATACGATTAAATTGAAAGTGACCTTGAGGGACTGAAAATGCAGTTTTGGGTGCATCGTCAGCTGAAATACGAATTTGGTGGAATCCAGAAGCAAGATCTAGTGTTGTAAAATATTTACTTTTACCTAACTGGTCTAGAATTTCAGAAATTTGAGGTATCGGATAAGTTTCGCCTACACTTATGTCATTAAGCTTTCTATAATCTATCACTATTCGCCATTTGCGTTGTCCGCTTGAGTCAATTTTTTTGGGAACTACCCATATTGGTGAGCTCCAAGGAGAGGATGACGGCTCTATTATGTTATGTTCAAGCATTTGATTTATTTGTTTTTCAACTTCTTGCTTGTGACATTCGGGAAACCTATATGACTTGGTATGTATTGGAATTTCGTTATTTGTTCTGATGGTATGTTCGATTGCAGACGTATGTGTGAGCTGATCACTAGGCATGTGAAAGATATCCGGATATTGACTACAGAGATCAACAAGAGCATTGAGTTCTTCTTTATTTAAATGATCTGTCCGAAGTTCTTTTATTACTGCTTCGGATCTTTCTGAGGTAAATAAACTACATGTATTTACCGGATGTAGAGGAAAATTTAAAGGTTCAACATGGAGTTTTAGATCTCCTTTAATATGTGCATAATTTTCAGAGGTGTTGGCAATAGTTAAATTAACGCGATTATTATTTTTGATTTTAACGATGCAATTAGATATAAGTAAATCTTCCGAAAGATGTTGATCAACTATAACACCCTCTTTTAAATTAGTTTTCTGTATTGAACATTGAATTACAGCTTCACTTCGAGGTGGAACAATAAAGAACGGTTCGGTGAAAAGTAATTTAATTTCGGATTTTCCTATTTTTAATATATCATTCGTGTAATCTATTTTGCAGCCGAATTTTGTTAAGAAATCTGTGCCTATAATACCATCGTAAGGTAAGCTAATCTCTTTTATTACATGAAATTTAAATACTAACGGATTTTTGTCATTTAATTTTAGCCTAAGTTGTAAGTGACCCTCTGTAGAAGTCGGTTCGTCGCCTGGATCTATACCTTTAAGTTTTACAGGTTCTTTAATTAATTTTTGACTATTTAATATACAGGTTTCTTTTATTAAGCAGATCGACGAGCCCGAGTCGACTAACAAAGATAAAGGGATATCTGAAACTGAAGATTCTACTAATATGTGAGGTAAGCGTCGCTTAGTTGTATCAATATTAATTTCGTAAATTTCTTTTTTTTCAGGTTCAACTACGAGGGAGTCTTCGGTTTGGGGCTGGTTACCCTGCTGCGTGACTCTGAAGGATGCATCTCCGTTTTGGGGCTGATTACCCTGTTGTATGATGCTGAGAGATTTATTAGCGTTTCCATTTTGGGGCTGGTTACCCTGTCGTATAACGCGAGACGATTTATTAGCGTTTCCATTTTGGGGCTGGTTACCCTGTCGTATAACGCGAGACGATTTTTTAGCGTTTCCATTTTGGGGCTGGTTACCCTGTCGTATAACGCGAGACGATTTTTTAGCGTTTCCATTTTGGGGCTGGTTACCCTGTCGTATAACGCGAGAGAAAGTTTTCGTGTCGATTTCAGATTTAATTAGTCCCGCACGACACGAGAGCGAGACGGAATTTAGTTTAAATTATTATTATCCGATTGGAATGAGTCATCGACGTGTTGATTATCATGTTCATTCATAACCAAATGCATTCGATTCGGTTGTTGCCGGAATTTATTATTAAATCGGCTGTTATTGTATTCCCTTTTCGCGCAATCTTTAATATCATGGCCCGTAGTTTTACAATATCGACAAAACACCGATTGGGTTCTGTCTGAATAATTATTATTATTGTTGTTATTAAGGTTACTATTTGGAGAATTAAATCTCGGCTGATAAGAAGGCTGATTACGTGACGTGTTTGGTTGTCCATATGATCGTGGGAAAAACGGTCTGGGTCTCAAGTTACTTTGATTATTATTTAACTTCGATTCTCCCAACTGAGGTCGTTTGTAAAGACTTTGTTGTATGCGCTCCTCAGAGATTGCAATATTAATAGCGTCATTTAAATTTCGCGGATTTCTGCAACGCACAATATTTGAGATACGGGGATGTAAGCCAATAAGAAAATGATGAAGTGCTAAATCCTCCATGGCCGCTGAACGACCAGGGATTTCCTTTAGTGTGCAATTGGACAGGGTTACCTCTGTCAGAAGCTGTGAAAGATAGGTTTCTACGCGTAAAGAATATTGTGTTACGTTTTCATTAAGACCCTGTTTACTTTCTTGCAAGTCCATAAGTATGTGAGCATAATGCTTACGTTCACAAAATTGGTTTCGCAGGAATTCTTTTAATTGGTCCCACTTTTTGAATTCTTTGATAGCGCAAGCAATTTCGGCTTTACCTTGCAACTGGCTAAAGATATAACGAAATAGGATTGGCTTTTGTACTTCAGTGGCCAAGTCATACGCGTTATTACAATTTATAATAAATGAATTTACACACTCCCGGGAACCATCAAATGGTTTGATAAATTTAAATAGTGTATTTAGATCCAGTTCGACCATCATGGCACTCGTACCCGAAACGGTTCCCTTTCGGGTCGTTGCTTTGGGAGAAACAGGAGGGTTTTTAGCTGTGTCAGATGGACCAGCTTCCGATTCGGACATAGGAATGTTAAGATTTAATAGTTCACTTTTCGACATATTGAAAAATAGTATTAATGAGAATGATAACAAATTAAATTACAAATATGGATTATCTTAGTGGAGTACCGAACCCTAAATCTAGGTAACCTTAGAAGGCTACTAAATGTAAACAGTGACCAAAGACTCACTGTGATATCAACGCGTGGGCGGCGAAGATAAGCTGCACGGCGACTCGATGCATGCCCGCGCCCGGCCGGATAGTATGACTCGTTCACACGGTTATAACTTTTAGGATTTTAACACTATGCACTTGGGATTTTCACTTTTCACTTTGACTTTTGCTCTTAATGACTTTATGGATATTGGAAATGAGTTGGTTTCCTCACTGCACTTTCACTAAAGATTTTTTTTTTTGACGAATTTTTAGATTTTCACTTTCTTACGATAACTTTCCAGGATTAAACGACACTGGGGATATCCTATCCCACCGCTGCCACCAAATATGTTAGGGGTCCCTTCGGATTAGGCTTTTTAAAAAAAAGGTTTCTTTCCACAACCACTTTTATTAAAGGAAAATACAGTAATATATGAAAGGACCCTTGGGCAGAACCGTCACGACCGAGGACTGAAGACCAACTGAGACTCACAGCTAGAGTCTAGACCAGACTAAACACGGGATGTGCTGATTCGACGTTACGTCAGCAACAACCCTAACAGGGACGGGACATAACAGTACGCGTATATCCAGAATTCGTCACCTGAAGCAAAATTTATGGTTACTGGGAGAAGGATTTTTCAAATACGTCGAATCTCCGAGAGCCAGTTTTAAAACTTTCTTTACAAAGTACTTCATTTATATACTTTATACCTAAGTACTTAATTTATATACTTAATTAGTTACCTACAGACTGAAGAGACAATTTTTAACGATCAGTGGGTCGTTGAACCTGACTGGCCTGGTGTCGGTGACCTGAGAACTTAGAAAATTTAGGCTTTCTATTTTTTATTTTATTTTTATTATTTTTATTTTTTATTTTATTTTACAGCATTTGAGGATCCTGCGTGGAATCTTTCGAGAGTTCTGACGCACCAAGTAACGCGAGCCGCTTTTTGCTCTTCACAGAGCAAATGCGGTATCCATCGGGAAAACAACTTTTTTACACCTAATTGTTCATGCAAGATTATTTGTATATGACTCATGCCAATGTCTAAAGTTGCCTGAATTTCGCGGTATGTCACATGTCGATCTTCCTCAATCAGCTTACGCACAGCATCAACGTTTTCTTGGGTGACTGCAGTTTTTGGACGACCTTGACGGGGATCATCACTGAGCTTGACACGTCCACGTTGAAATTCAGCAAACCAGCGATAAATTGTGGTTTTGGATGGGGCTTCATCACCAAATGCAGAAATCATCCGGTCAACACACTGTTTTTGTGTTAAACCACTTCGAAAGTCATAATAAATCATCGCTCTAGAATTTTCTCGAGTCAATTCCATTTTCTCAACGACTAAACAAGTTTGACAAGACCTTGTGACAAGACCGAGAATCATCTCTATCAGGCTAGCAAGGCCAATTCAGGAAAATTGCAAAAAAAACATACCTGAATTTGTAGCTAAATAGTTGCTAATTAGTTGCCAAAACGGCGATTTTGGTGCTCAAGCCGATCGCGAAAAATCGCGAATAATGCTACCTTGATATCAAGGTAGCAAAGTAACTCTACAAATTACACATGTTTCCTTTGACCATTACAGAAGATTTAGTTGCTATTTTATTGCTATAAGTGCGATATGACGAAACCTATGAAAATATATATTTTTTTAATTTTTCCATTATTCGTGTTTTTGCTATCTTAAATCTGGTTTTTCTTGTAACACAAAGATCTCCTAATTTGTTGCTCAACAGGAGGGTGCTAAAAAATACTCAAGAAACAAGCAACAAAATAGTTGGAACAGATCGGCCGATTTTTGATTTTTATTTAAATTTTTCTGTATTTCTGCTATCTTGAGACTGGTTATTCTTGTAACAAAAAGATCTCCTAATTTATTGCTCGACAGGAGGATGCTTAAAAATGCTCAAGAAACCAGCAACAAAATGTTTGGAACCGATCGGCCGACTTTTGAAATTTTTTGCATTTCTGCTATCTTGAGACTGGTTTTTCTTGTAATAAAAAGCTCTCCTAATTTGTTGCTCAACAGGAGGGGGTTTAAAAATGCTCAAAAAACCAGCAACAAAATAGTTGGAACCGATCGGCAGATTTTTGATTTTTTTTTCATTTTTCTGTATTTCTGCTATCTTGAGACTGGTTATTCTTGTAACAAAAAGATCTCCTAAGTTGTTGCTCAACAGGAGGGTGCTAAAAAATGCTCAAGAAACAAGCAACAAAATAGTTGAAACCGATCGGCCGATTTTTTAATTTTTTTTTAATTTTTCTGTATTTCTGCTATCTTGAGACTGGTTTTTCTTGTAACAAAAAGCTCTCCTAATTTGTTGCTCAACAGGAGGGTGCTAAAAAATGCTCAAGAAACAAGCAACAAAATAGTTGGAACCGATCGGCCGATTTTTTAATTTTTTTTAATTTTTCTGTATTTCTGCTATCTTGAGACTAGTTTTTCTTGTAACAAAAAGATCTCCTAATTTGTTGCTCGACAGGAGGATGCTTAAAAATGCTCAAGAAACCAGCAACAAAATGTTTGGAACCGATCGGCCGACTTTTGAAATTTTTTGCATTTCTGCTATCTTGAGACTGGTTTTTCTTGTAATAAAAAGCTCTCCTAATTTGTTGCTCAACAGGAGGGGGCTTAAAAATGCTCAAGAAACCAGCAACAAAATGTTTGGAACCGATCGGTCGACTTTTGAATTTTTTTTGTATTTCTGCTATCTTGAAACTGGTTTTTCTTGAAATAAAAAGTGTTCGCCGATCAATCCCAAAAACTAATCAGTTCTTAACCTTGAAAAACCACATCGATCGCTGCTGGTCCGGTCAAAATCGGTTGATTTGTTCGTGAGATATCGAAAACGAAAAAATTTGAAAACAGTGTTTTTTCTTATTTTCTCCGAAATTTTCTATCTGATCAATTAGTGTTCTAGATTCTTTCCGCCAACCGCGTGGAAATCGGTTGATTTATTTAAGAGTTATGACAGTTTGAAAATCAGAATAATAGCGTTTTATTAAACTTTTATCAAATCGAACATCGATCATTTTGAGGTCATAGAGCTTGAAGTATTGGAAAATTTATATTTATGAGCTCGAAGAGCTCAAAAACATCACATACAAGCACTTGGTATTTGAAATTAGCGGGAAGTTGCAGGGATGGCCGTTGGGTCAACCGTTTTCCAAATTTTTTCTATTTTTTTGTTTTTCTGCTTTCGTGAAACTGTTTTTTTTTTGTAATGAAAAGTGTTCTTAATTTGTTGCTCAACAGGAGGGTGCTTAAAAATACACAGGAAACCAGCAACAAAATAGTTAGAACCGACCGACCGATTTAAATGAATTTTTTTATATTACTGCTATCTTGAAACTAGTTTCTCTGTAATAATGAATGGTCCGAATTTATCGCTGAGTAGGAAGGTACTTAGTTACTTTTATGATGCCAGCACCAAAATAGTTGGAATTCATCTTTCGATTTGCAAATTTGCTGTAAGTTTTGTAATGAGCAATGTGATCGTTAAATGCATGAAGAGTTTTCGTATTCAAAAATCCAATGATTTCATAAGTTCTTGAAAACACTTTTTCTTGCTCTCCTAGCCGAAAGTACGCTCTTTCGGGCCGCGTTTTACTCCAGAAAGAGCAACTTTTGTGGCCTGCATTCGCGCATACGCACTACACATATTTTAAATATTTTCTGGCCGGGCAGCACAGAGCCCGTATAAAATCAGTTACAACAGTGCCTGTGTTAAGGACAGCGGCCTCGTAATGTAAAACTTGAGTGAATTTAAATCTGAACGATAAACGAGTGATTTAAAACAGTACATAAAACTATAATAGTGAATACTCAGTGACTAGTTTCGCCCGTTTTCTTTCAGTTTTGTAGCAAGAGCATAGAACAGTTCTTCTTCGGAATGCTCCAAAAGAGACAAAGAACGTCTTTTCTTCTGTTTATTTGATAAATCTTCAAATGGTCTTTTAGTTATTGAGCTAGGGGTATTTGTGGCAGCTTCTGATGTAGATGCACCCGCTTCCTCTCCATATGATAAATTATGCTCTTCTTCTACTTCTACGTCTTCTATGGTATATTCTGGATCAAATAACATAGGGGAATTCACAGAAGTAGAAGTTGGCCACACAAATTTCTCCAACCACTTTTTGTTCTTAGTTGATTCACCAAAGTGTTTGTTCCTACTTGATTCTTCCCATCTTCTAGCTAGGTTTGACGTGTAATTTTGGCAAAACTTTTTGATAATACTTAGCTCTTCATTTGGAATTTTACATAGAATATATTTAATAATGGTTTGAAACAATAAATCACTATTTTTAAGGCACCTACTATTTTTTTTAAATTTAAAAATATCCAAATTAGTTACAAACGTAGCCATCTTGGTAAAAAAAATACAAAAATAATTATTTGTATTGGCAATAAAAAAAATTAAAATATATGGTGATAGTTGATGAAAAGTTGTTGTTTTTACGAGCACAAGACGCGTAATGAATGAAAACCGATCACGCAAGCCTCATATTACTTCAAGTAGTGGGGGTAATTAGACAATGAGTTATAAAAAAATGCTTGCAATACGGATGACTCACGCAATTCCTTCGAGCCCCAAGCGGTCGCATGCGACCGCGATAACAATAGAAAGGCTATTGTATCTCGTTTTTCCACGATCGAAGAAATCATTTACATGTACAAACACGTTTTGAGATTTCCACTATTGTTAATACATTAACTATATTTAGTTTATATAAGTTTGTGTTTTGACTTTCCGAAGTCCGTAAAAGTACGAAGGGAAAATTTGAATTGCAATCTATATGCTTATTTGTGATTTAGCGTTTTCGAAGCATTCGCTAGCGCTAAATGACAAAACAGATCCCAAATTCCAAGTAATGGAGTAATTAGACAATGAGTCATTACCAAACAATGTTTGCAAACTAGATGAGCCATAAAATAATTTACCTGCACGTACTTGTTTTGAGATTTCTACTTTAATTTGTTTAGTTTAAGGATATACATTATACATATAGGCTTTTTTATGAATAAGACATTAGTAAGAGTTACTTGTCAATAAAGAAAACATTAGTATTTGTCTATCCTTAACAATTTTTATTAAAATCCATATGAAATACTCAAAAATAAATTATACAAAACAATAAAAATTAAAGTACCTGTAGCTCCTAAAGGCGCAAAAATCGCAGTTAAGTGTCTATGACACAAATGTACGACAAGAGTCCCTCTATAAGCTGTGCTATGATTTATTTTGAATACGTTTGAATCTTGGAATAAAGTGACAAAATTATGATTTCGTCCATACAAAAAAAATATTATTTTTTATCTCTGTAGATACGGCATATTTGAAAAAAAAACGACATCTATAAAAGTGACTTGTAATTGCATCAGCTATCTACAAAAAAAAAATCAGCTTGATCCGTTGACCTTCGGTCCGAAAATTCTTAATGTCCCATTTATTTTACTTTGGGACCAGTGTGCGGCGCCGCTGCATTAGGATATGTATAGATTTTATGCCGCAGCGCCGGCGTCAGCGATGAAACGCCGCAGCGCCAGCGGCTCCTATCCCGCCGTCTATACTATAGACGGCGGGATAGGTTACGTTAGGTTAGGTAGGTCTTTACTCTATACACTTGAAATAAAAATGCATAAAAAAGTAGGAAATAAAGCTTATTTTCTAAATAATTCCCCTTTTAAATTTGGCTGAAATTTATACTATTTCTCTACTCAATCTTCATAATGTTGAAGTCGGTACGGGATTTTTGTGCGCCAGTATTATTGAAAAGTTTTATTTTACTTGACAATTAAATAAACGAACGCTTCGAACTCTATTAAGGACATAAGTACCTACATTATTCAGTATTTACACTTTTTAACCGACTTCCAAAAAAGGAGGCGGTTATACTTTAGGCTGTATATTTTTTTTGTATGTTTGACGATTACTCCGCTGTCTGTAAACCGATTTTTAAAATTCTTTTTTTGATGTAAAATATATAATTCCAAATTGGTCCTTTTGACATCAAAGTGACCTGATGATGGGATCCATGAGGAATCAAAATTTATATGGACACTTTCTGAAGTAGTCCAAGCATAAATGTTACCAAAAAGTAAGATTTTGCGCCAAGGTATACCCTGGATCCAAAAGTACTGAACAGAACTCCTGACTCCTTATAAATACATGTTTGGGGATTTCGGCGTTTAAAGAACTGCAATCATATGTCATCATACCACTTAAAGTAAACATCATCATCATCACCACCATAATTATACGAAACACCAGTTTTGTGGACCGATATCAATATCTTTGAAATTTTGTTATTGCCAAAATTATATACGTGATCATCATCATCACTATATAATATATTTATTTAATGCTTACTGCTGCTACATTTTTTCCGCCGACTACTACAATAGATAATAATAATTATTTAATAATATAGTATCTAATCATTATCATCACTGGTGATTGTTGCCTAGGCCCACAGATCGGTAATGCTTATTTGGGGAAATACCACGGCCTCTCAGAAAAATGGCATAAAATAACTTGAGTTTGTATTGCCGAGAGTGTGAGAATAGCGGAGACTTTTATGTATTTATAACTTTCTTAAAACGTGTTAAAAATAATATAGTAATTATGACAAAAGGAGAGAAAATATTTTTAAACAAAAAATGAAAACCGACTTCCAAAGTAAAAATGCACAAAAAAGTATGAAATAAAAATTATTTACTAAATCATTTCCCTTTTAAATTCAGGATAAATTTTTACTATTTCTCTACTCAATTTTCAAAATTTTAACCGAATTTAAAAGGGGAATTATTTAGTAGCTAAATAAGTTTTATTTTATAAAGTATGTTTTTTGTGCATTTTTACTTTGGAAGTCGGTTTTCATTTTTCGTTTAAAAACTATAATTCTACGGTAATTTTAATCTGTCACAGCATTTCCAGTGCCGTAATCGAATGAGATGATTAAAAAATATTCAATTCGTCGAGTCGAGCGTTCGCAATTTGAAATTCGTAGCCGATTAATAAATGATTGTGATAATGCAGACAGACGGCATTTCATATTTAATGTTATTACTTTGCTGAATATTTTAATGTTATTTAATGAGGGCGTGCAAAATGAACAACGAATATAATTTTCTTGTAGCTACCATTTGCCAATGGGACATGGGGACAACAAATGACACTTAGGTACTTAGATGGACCACGGAGACCAATTAGTTATATCAAATAATAAAATAATATTTAAAGTCTAAAAATGTTGACCTCCCACAGCCCAAGTAAAATTGTAAATGATACGCATTACGCACTGCATACCGTGACCATAGACTTACCTATATGTTATAGACGAGGCATTTTGAGGTGACTGGCTCCACTTAAATGGGCCCACGTTTGGAGATTTTGGGGCCATTTTGACATTTGAGGTATGGTGAAAACCAAGATGGCGAAAATTTTTCTTGTATGAAGATTTGTTCTGTCAAATGTACCTCTCTCATAGCCCCAGCCCAAGGGAAGAAATTCTCGCTGCGAGCGAGCTGATATTTTTTAGATAATTTTTGTATCTGGGAACTCGTCACTTTGAAACAACTGAGGGTCTAAAAAGACCACTTTAGGTGTTTCATAATATTATGTTTCATATATTTTTTTCTATTCAAAAATCGTGAAATGGTAAATTGGCTACATGATTCATCTGATTTCATATTAGAAAACATCAATTTTGACAGTTTTCAATATAAATGCCTAATATAGCGCACATAATATGAGTTGAAAAAAAAAGTAAATAATATGAAACAACTAAAGTGGTCTTTTTAGACCCCCTGGTCATAAAATCAGCAGCGGAGTTCACTCAACATCATTTAAGATTATGTCCCTATTCAAGAGTTTTCTCATGTTGTAAAAATTTGTACAAAAGGTCAGCAGGTCCAAGTGGGCCGGACATGTGTAAAAATATTTTACTATTTAATGGTTCCAATTTCATAAAACATTATAGCGTAACATGCAAACTCTACAATAAAATTATAGACCTCTTGTAAATAATGGCGAGCGAGCGAAGCGATCTAGTGTTTTTTTTTTGGAATATTTTGTTTCTGGGAGGTTCAATATATTGAAAAAGCTGCCCTTAATAATAGAAGCGGAGTTAACAAACGCACGTTGAAACATTATACTGTTACAATATTAAAGTAATCCGCAAAATGTACAATAAAATATATTAGGTTTTCCATGTACCTAGTCTTGAATTATTTGCGTATTTTGTGTTTCTGGAAGCCTCGAAATTTTGAAAAAAAAAAGACATCACAAAATCAACAGCGGAGTGACGTCCTGCTCGTATATAAAAGATATGCCCGTTTTCACCAACTGATTCCTAAACAACTCTTATGTAAGTGGCCCTTTGGATAGGTGGTCTCCTAAAATCAGCACCTACCTAATTTCATTTTCATCAAGCTAGGTAACACTTAGCTATGGAACTCCTAGTTAAGTGGCGGTATTTTTTTTTCTAATTTGCGCTCATACTATTGATATTTTATCGATAAATGTAACATTGCAAATTCTAGTATAAATAATTTACAGATAAATAATATAACATAAATAAATCCAAGTTAGTGTACTTTTGTATGCTTTGATAAATTATTCAGCAATTTTAATAACTAAATTAGTAAGACGATGACGTACAGCATGTTTAAAAATGTACTGTGCTGTAAATTAAAAAGTAATAATGTTGCTACTTGTGACATACCTATTTGTATGAAATTGTATCAGAGACGTCCAAGTAGGTAATGGTACAGGTAAATACATATTAAAAGAACAATCACTGATTTTGATTTCGACATGATATTCAAGTACCTATCATTAGAAAATTATGAATTCCATTGGTAAAGGAGTATGTAGGTAAGTACGAGAAAAGTACCTAAATGTAAAATGTAAATGAATAATACACTTACCTGTCTTTATACTCAAGAAGATGTTAAATTTTTTCTAATAAAAATATTACCCTCTGTTTTGTTAACCTATATCGGATGAAGAAGTCGATATCCTATTTATCAAAATGTTCCACTCTTTGGCGATATAAACGGGGTCTTTTTGGTAACAAGTCATTAAAAAATAATTCAAGCACTTCAACAGAGTCTTAAGTTACCAATAACTGGATTAGATCGTCTTCCATTTCATGGGATTCACGTATTTTCAACCACAATGTAATGTTAAGTGACAGTTAAGGCGCGAAATATCGGGCTCCTAAAGTTAGAGGCCCCCCTAAGGTCTTAGGTGACACCTAAGCGTTGGTGAAAACAATTTTTCTTAAGAGGCGCCCTAAATGGCCGCTAAGGGACACTTAAAATTAGGAGTCAGTTGGTGAAAACGGGCATAGTCGCTTAGAAGTCATAAGGCGCACGTTAAAGCACTGAGTAGTCATAAAACATAAAAGGGTCTGATAATTTTTAACCTTAGCCGGACATGATAATCCATAAGTTTTCTGTGTGCTTCTCAAGTTTCTGCATGTTTGTGGGCTATATCATGATTTTTTTATCGGGTAGTATGGGCTAAGAGTGAGAGTGTGTACCTAATAAATGTGAAGATGTTTTACGATTATTTTTTCTGATACACGTTCAGGAAACCCTGTAGCCCGGGGGCCCCATATAATTGATACAGCTTATACAGCGGTAGCCACGCCTAGTGATGTGCTAACTCGGAAAAAACAAAATTCGATTTAACCCGAGTTAAAATTCACGTAACTCCTGTTGAACTCAAGTTAACTGGATGGAAGAGTGAATGATTTTTTTTAATTTTTACCAATTTATTGGAAGAGTTATAATAACTAACTAAAGCAAAAAAGGGAATTATTGTTGTATTTTTCGAACTCGAGTCGGAGAGAATTCAACTTGAGTTGGTTCGAGTCAAACCCAATTCGAGTTAACTCGAGTTAGTTACTCGAGTCGATCATCACTAGATACGCCCCTACTACCTATAATATAACACTGACGGCCGAATACTGAAACGCTACCTTCAAAATTATGAGGGCGAGCTACTCACAGGCTGTCGCTGTATACACGATATATACCCCTATCCACACGGTCCAATACAGCACCCTAAGGCTGAGATTATATTATATGCTCCAGAATCCGGAACGTCTAGTTTAGAATTTTTAAATATAAAATTATAGTTGAAAATGGAAGTTTTGGGTGTCGAGCTGTCATATATGACATTGACTAGACGAATGTCTAGTCTAGAGTGTGTTCGATTTTCAACTACATTGTATTAGCGCAGAGTTCTATTTTCAATGCTTAGAATTTTGACCGGCGTCCCGGATTCCGGAGCATATAGTCCCAGCCTTACAAATGGCCGCCATTAGTGGCAATTGTTAATAGTGACAATTATTTTTCCCTACTAATTTGTTCCAAAGCCGCGGTGCTGCATGTGCCGGCTGGTCGGTATGGATGGACCCTATACGGAGGTGTGTATCTTTTTTAACAGGTTCACATTTAGTTATACTTTAAACCCTATCTGAAAGATTAATATTTTAAGTAATCTTCGAAAAAAAATTAGCCTAAAACAGAACGTTGATAGTAAGTACTATAATATTACTCTTTGTGTTAAACGCGTTCAAACGGAGCGAGCGAGCAAATGTTTTTTACTATATTACCTGTTAAAATGTTTTTAAACTTCAAACCCTGAAATACTGTTGTTCTTAATGGTGCTCCCACACTGCTATTCAGCCGCGTTTACATGTTTTCCAAGGCTCAGCAAGCCTCCACAAGCACAAGCGTGTAAAGAGTTTCGTTTGTTTGGTTTGTCCGGTCTAGTGTCGGTTTTTGGACACAGATCAAAGGGCAGTTGTTAATAGTGACAATTATTTTTCCCTACTAATTTGTTCCAAAGCCGCGGTGCTGCATGTGCCGGCTGGTCGGTATGGATGGACCCTATACGGAGGTGTGTATCTTTTTTACAGGTTCACATTTAGTTATACTTTAAACCCTATCTGAAAGATTAATATTTTAAGTAATCTTCGAAAAAAAATTAGCCTAAAACAGAACGTTGATAGTAAGTACTATAATATTACTCTTTGTGTTAAACGCGTTCAAACGGAGCGAGCGAGCAAATGTTTTTTACTATATTACCTTTTAAAATGTTTTTAAACTTCAAACCCTGAAATACTGTTGTTCTTAATGGTGCTCCCACACTGCTATTCAGCCGCGTTTACATGTTTTCCAAGGCTCAGCAAGCCTCCACAAGCACAAGCGTGTAAAGAGTTTCGTTTGTTTGGTTTGTCCGGTCTAGTGTCGGTTTTTGGACACAGATCAAAGGGCATTTGCGGCAAGCGCTTGCGACGCGTTCACATGTTGGCACGCGCTTAGTAGCCGCTGTGATCTCGCGACGAACTAAAATGCGTGGCTGGTCGAACGAAGAGAGTTTATCGTTTTTGTAATATTACTAGACCGAAAAGTCTAACTGGAACCACAAAGACCTTAATCATAGTTTGTATTTATAATGAAAGTAGACTGACTGGCTACTACGACTGACACTGACGCATTCACAAGCGTGTAAACGACTTCCAAATGCCAAACGAGATTTGTGGACACTTGGGGCTTGTGGAGGCTTGCCGAGCCTTGGCAAGCATGTAAGCGCACCATTAGAAAATATTTACTAACGAATTATGTATTTGGCAGCCGAGGATGTTAAAAAAAACAAAATTTTATGACGAGTTTATTCTCTTCTTAATTTCTAATTTACAATTAATTAAACTTAAATTTAATACTAGATACATATGAACCGATTCGAGGCTCGATATAGAATTCCGCAAAAATAGTTTAATTTAATTACAATAAATTCCTATTGCTGATTATAAATTATTGCGAAACCCGAAAGTAGAATACACGCGTCGCGGCGATGCTGCTGCGTCAGCCATCTTCCTTAGGGTTGAACATGTAACTCCTCCACCCCCAGAGCAGCAACTATTTGAGGACTTTCAGCGAGAATGTTGCTGGCAGAGATTCATGATTTTTGGCAGGAACTGCGTAGACAGGATGATCGGCCCGACTAGCTTGGGACACCTCTTCACTTGGGCTGCTGTCCTTTTGTCGGCGCAAGCGGCGACGTCGAATAATGACAATGAGAAGAAATGCAACTATACCAGATACTAACGTATATAAGGGCAACGTTGTATGGTACAGTGAAGAAGATATTTGGTTTAATTGGACAGGACTCTGTAGAATTACTTTGTCTTCCAGGCGATGGAGATTCTTCAAGTCGAGAGAATTAAGGGTTACATGGGGAACATCTTTGTCCGTGACTAGGAGATTGTCTTGGATTTCGACGATCTTCAAGGGTTGTCCTTTGATTTCGTCGTTAGTGTTGATTATGTTGAATGAGTCCGTCCGCAGCGAACATTCATGTGGAATTGTAGCGAGGTAGCTGCTGGATACTGTTATGTACTCCTTCCGTTCACATTGCAGTTGGATTTTAGTTGGATTTGGGAAAATTATGGTGTAGTGCTTATCGTCCAATTCCTCCATAGATTCCTTCGTTAAGGTGATTCTCGTGGGGCTGCATGACTTATCTAGTAATTGATTGATGATGATGCTTTGTATACAGTCAGGGCTTCCTCGGGGCTGATAGTAGTTCATATTTTCTTCGCAGAGATGGTAATCGTCAAACTTCGGGCATTCAGCATCTATGTACTTGAAAAATTTCCCATCGGTTGCTATATAAGGATGTGGAGGGATAAAGGTTTGTTGGAGCTTATTAGGAACAATGGAGAGACGGAAAAAATCGTAATCATCTAGAGCTACTATAGGAAATTTAAAAACTATTACTATATTTATTACGCTAATGCTTATACGCTATATATCTACGAAATAACTACTAGGCTTAATTATATCATAATATTCCCTTAAATCAGCTTCTAGGATCTGCTTACTGTTGTAAATTTTCTTAAGTCTATCTATCATATTTGCCAAATTGTCTATACTTAACATGCTACGATGAGTGCTCGATGCACGAATAAAACTTAAAGTATTTTCTAATCTAATTAATTCTATTGCGCTATTATACCTTTCGGCATCTGAATGATCCAAATTACCAGTTACACTTTTTATAAATGATCCTAAACCATTAATTATTCCTCTGCGTACTCGATTAGGTTCGAGACTTCTTAACTGTGAATTTACTTTAGCTAATTTAGAATATAAGTAGTCAATTTGAATTTCAAATATAGTTAAAGAACCGTTATCTAATTGATTCCTAAAATAATCTATTTGACTATATACCGAGTCAATACGTTTCTCTAGGTCAGTAAGTTCCACGTATTGTATGAATGAATGATAATGAGTGATGAACTTCGCTCGACCGAGTCTAAATAGTAAAAGTCCAGGTCCACTGTCAAGTTCTTCAAGTCTTATGTCTGCTCCCATGGTCATGTTTTTTTTTATTATTAAATAAGGGGGCAAGCGAGCAAACGGGTTACCTGATGGTAAGCAACTACCGTCGCCCATGGACACTCGCAACATCAGAAGAGCTGCAGGTGCGTTGCCGGCCTTTTAAGAGGGAATACGCTCTCTTCTTGAAGGTTTGCAGGTCGTATAGGTCCGGAAATACTGCTGGTGACAGTTCGTTCCAGAGTTTTACAGTGCGTGGCAGAAAGTTACGCGAAAAGCGCACGGTGGAAGACTGCCACTCATCAAGGTGATGAGGATGGTATGTTTTTCGCGTGGGACGATGGCGAAAAGTTGCAGGTGGTATGATTCCGAACAATTCCTCAGAGCACTCCCCGTGATACAACCGATAGAGGATGCAGAGTGAAGCTACATCTCGGCGTAATTCCAAGGGGTCCAAGCTGTTTGAAACACTATGGCAGTCAACAATTCGAGCGGTCCTTCGTTGGATACGATCCAGAGGGAGCAGTTGGTATTTTGGCGCCCCTGCCCAGAGATGAGAACAATATTCCATATGAGGCCGAACCTGCGCCTTGTAGAGTTGTAGGCGTTGGTCCGGACTGAAGTACTGTCTCGCTCTGTTAAGAACACCAAGCTTCTTCGAGGATAACTTGGCCTTACCCTCTAGATGATATCGGAACTGGACTTCGCTCGATATGCTGACGCCAAGTATCTCAATGCTAGGGGAGATGGTTAAAGATGTGCCCTCGAAACGAGGATATACGACCATTGGTGACTTTTTAGTGGTGAACCAAGAAAAAAAAACCATTCAACCCCGCCAAGACAGAAGTCTGCGCAGACTTGTGTCTTGGCGGGGTTGAATTGGACTAAGTTACGGCTACCCCATTCATAGACTTTCTCCAATGAATTCTCTATTTTAGACACAAGTTCGTTTCGATTCTCGAATGACATTTAGCCGAGAAATATTGGGGGAGCCGGTATATACAGCATCACCTGTACTATCATCCGCATAGCAATGAATGCCGTTGGTCTGTAACATGTCACTGATATGCAGTATGAATAGGGTAGGCGATAGCACACAGCCCTGAGGGACACCAGCATCAATAGACTTAGTTTCCGAGTATTCGCCGTCAACTACGACCTTTATGCTTCTATCTGCTAAGAAACTAGTGACCCACTTACATAATTTCTCGGGCAGCCCATATGATGGAAGCTTTGATAGCAGCGCTTTATGCCAAACCCGATCAAAGGCCTTCGCAATGTCCAAACTAACAGCCAATGCCTCTCCCTTCGACTCAATTGCCTGAGCCCAACGATGAGTTAGGTACGCCAAGAGATCACCAGCCGAGCGACCCTTACGGAACCCGTATTGTTTGTCGCTTAGTAATCCCTGGCCGTCCAAGTATCGAAGAAGCTGGCTATTGATAATGGATTCCATTATCTTCAGGAAGAGAGAGGTTATAGCGATTGGTCTGTAGTTGGAAGGATTCGAGCGATCACCTTTTTTGGGGATCGGGTGCACCAAGGCTGTCTTCCAAGAAGCCGGGACGATGCCAGAAGAGTAGGAGAACCGAAAAAGACGCGTCAAGACCGGAGCCAACTCTGGAACACACTTTTTCAACACAATAGGAGGGATTCCGTCAGGCCCACTCGACTTTTGGATATCAAGGAAACGGAGGGCTTTTCGCACTGAGCGCTGATGAAACCAAATATCCGACATGATGCTCGTGCATCGCGGTATGGTCGGCGGTTTCTGCCCCCCGTCATCCAGGGTCGAGTTTGACGCAAAGAGCTTGCCCAGAAGATCGGCTTTGTCCTTTGCGTCCTGGGCCAACGATCCATTTCCTACGCGTAGGGATGGTAGGGTTGGCTTGCAGAAATTTCCCTTCAATAGCTTTGGCCAGAGACCAGAATGCACGGGTTCCCGAGGTAAGGCGCTCAAGCTCTTACCAATTCTATTGACGTGCTGTTTCTTTGCCCGAGTGATCTCTTTCTTGAGGGACCTAGAGGCAAGGTTTGTACTCCTTTTTATATGTGCTGGTATTTAAATCCCGAGCAGACACTATATTGGCCCAGGATTGGTAAGCCTCCTGCTTCCGGCGAGAAGCTTTTTTGGGGGATGAACCAAACCAGGGACGAAATCTGCCGCCAGTTGGCACTACAGAGGACGGAATGAAAAGTTCCATCCCTTGCATCACCACATCGGCAATAGAGTTGGCAGTGTTGTCGGGATCATCCGGCGAGAAGCACACGTTCCCCCAAGGATAGGATGCAAAAAACGACCGCATCCCATCCCAGTCTGCTGACTTGTAGTGCCACACACGACGGTATTTAACAGCACGCTGTCGTAACACCGTCGTAAGTGCACAGAACTCCTAACAAGGCAATGATCCGATGAACCAAGTGGTGCGATTACGTATATTTGGTAGCCGTCAGGATTTGAAGTCAGCAGAAGGTCCAACAAGGAGGAGTTCTGACCATCCACATCTGGGATTCGCGTAGGCGTAGTAACCAGTTGTGTCAAGTCGTTCGCAAGGGCAAAGTTGCAGACAGATCTCCCCGCATGACCAGTTTTACTGGAATTGAGCCAGTCGGCGTGGTGGGCATTAAAGTCGCCAAGTATTATGATCTCTGCGGATGGGATCTGCCGCTGCACAAAATCTGAAGCAGCTTGTAGGTGTTCCAAGAGTCGGACCGTCTCGGGGTCACCACTATATAGGCACGCATAGACGCGAGGGTGGTCGTCGCAATCTATGCGGAGCCATAACGTTGACAGGTCCCTGTCCTCAAGATTGCTGAGGCGGCGAGAGCTGATATCATCTCTGATATACACACACACTCCAGCTTTGGGCAGAAAGGAGTGCTCGAGAGAATACCCTGGGTGGGAAAGGTATGATGTGTCACTCGGAGATGATATCTGCGTCTCGGTTAAAAAGAGCAAAGCCGGCTTTGCCGTCTCAAGGTGGTAATGGACGGCATTAAATGTGTATAAAAAATAATCTAAATATCATGTGTATTATTAGCATCAGTCGAAACCTGTAACAAGTTTTTAATCTTAGGGACGCACTTAAGACGAGCCTTCGCGACGGGCCCCTTTGTCTTCGAGGTATAAATGTGAATTGGTAAGTCTGCTAAAACATTGTCATGAGTGTATCGGGGTGCTAATTTTTGCCTATTAGCCATGGGGTTTTTAATAAAAACTTGCTGGTCTGGAGTGTACTCGTATTCTATTTCTGGTTCACGATTTTTGTTCCTATTATTCATTAAGTTTGTACGATCACGTGTAGTGGATTCGTTAATAATTTCATAAGCTGTCTTCATTTGATCTCGGTGTGTCAAAATGTACTGTTGCATTAGATGTTCGGTCAAGTTAATGTCTAATGGATCCCTAGGATCGAAATGTCCTCTAATAATGTCGTGGGGCCTACATTTCGTAAAACTATGTACAGAACTATTATATGCTAATATTGCGTAAGGCATCTGGTTAATGGTTGGTTCGTCTTTCTGTTTAAGTCTTAATATTCGAAGATGTTCTAAAAGAGTAGAATGGAAACGCTCTATGATCTCGTTGTCATTAGGTGAATGGGGCAAAGTTCTATGGTGTTTATGTAAACTAGTGAATTCAGAAAATAGTTGGTTGGTGAATTCGGTTCCATTGTCAGTTACAATTGTCAAGGGTAATCCATGGTGTGTACAGTACGTAAGTAGTCCCTGAAGTATACTGACTCCTGTGCCGTCACGTAAATGGTAAGCTTGTCCGTATTTAGAGAATGAGTCAACAAAAGTCAAGTATTTTTCATTATGTGCTGTGAATAAGTCTAGATGTACTATTTCAAATGGTTTTGTTGCTGGTGGTACGATGTTAAGTTGAGGTTTGATAGGATTTCTATCATATTTGCACTGTCCACAGATATTACATTCATTAATATATTTTGGTATTTCTTCACGCATTTTAGGCCAATAGTATTTACTTGATAAAGCTAAATAACACTCATTTATACCTCTATGATTCGTTTTTCCTTCATGATAATGTTTTATTATATCCTGTTGTCGCAAATACTCTTTTACGTCTTCCAACTCCGTTTTTGCTAAAACAAGATGCATGGAGGATGATTTAAACTTGCTTTGGAGTATCGGTATTATCGAGTACATACCTAGTGGAGGTGTAATTTTGAGGGCCGTTTTTATCTTGGGATTAACGTACTCCTTTATAGCATCTACTACGTCTTTCTCTAAATTTGACTGAGATACTTGAATATGTGTGCGTGTATGTGTGTCAAATGGCTTAGTCACAGTCGTCGTTTGATGTCACCTACGATAGTAATACAGATTTGTCTATGAAGTTTGTTAAGTGGTTCGTCAGTTATTGGGATCTCAAGTATAGGGTTTTCAGCTGAGGAATGCGCCGTGTCGGTGGAAGACCCAGCAGAAGGTTCAGGTCTTATAGAAAGGTCAATTCCACATTCTGTGAGAAGGGACTCGGTTTCTTCGTTATTAATTTGAACTCTAGATAGGGCGTCGGCGTTGGTATTGCACTTGCCTTTCTTATATACTACAGTGTAGTCGAACTCACTGAGTTTGAGTCGCCATCTAGTAAGTCTCGAATTGGGTTCTTTAATATTCATGATCCACTGGAGGGGCTTATGTTCAGTAACTATCTTGAACTTTCGTCCGAATAGATAGGGTCTAAAATATTTAGTAGCCCATACAATTGCTAACAGTTCCTTCTCGATGGTGCTGTAATTTATTTCGCTACTACTTAAAGTACTAGATGCGTAGGTTTGTCAGCTCCAATTGGGCCCTTAGACAGTACGGCGCCTATAGCTACATTCGAGGCGTCAGTGGTAAGTATAAAGTCTTTTGTAAAGTCAGGGTACTGTAATATTGGGTCGTTGGTCAACAAAGTCTTACATTTTTCGAAACAGTCGATATATTCCGAATTCAAAACTATTTTACTTGTCTTTTTTAAGCATTTAGTCATTGGTTTAGTAACACGTCAGGCAGGTTTAGTAGCAAAGTCAGGTATAAATTTTCTATAGTATCCTAGTAAACCTAAAAATTGCTTTATCTCCCTACTTGTTTTTGGTAACGGATAATTTTCTATTGCCTTGATTTTGTCAGGGTTAGGTTTTATACCTTCGTTACTTATGATATGGCCTAGGTATGCGGTTTCTAATTTTAAAAACTCTGACTTGTCCATTTGTATTTTAAAGTTTGAATCGCGTAATCTACGGAAAACTTTCTCCAAGTTCACCATGTGCTCCTGAAGGAACGTGCTGAAAACTATTATATCATCTAAGTATACTAGGCAAATTTCGTTTTGTAGACCTTTCAGAATATTATCCATAACACGTTGGAATGTTGATGGCGAGTTTTTTAATCCCATTGGCATACGTAAGAACTCAAAGTGTCCGTGCTCTACATTGAACGCGGTTTTAGCTATATCGTCGGGGTTCATTTCAACTAGATAAAACCCAGACGCCAAATCTAAGGTGGTGAAGTATTGGCATCTACCTAGTTTATCCAAAACGTCAGTGATATTGGGGATTGGATACTTGTCATCGATGGTCTTGTCGTTAAGTTTCCTGAAGTCAACTACCAGTGTCCATTTCTGTTTCCCGGAAGCATCGGCCTTCTTTGGAACTACCCAAATAGGTGAACTCCAGGCAGAGTCTGAGGGTCGTATTATACCTTGGTCTAACATTTTCGCTTACTGATCCCTAACTTCTTGTCGATGTATAAATGGGTAGCGATAACTCTTAGTATATACTGGCATTTCGTCATGGGTCCGTGTAGTATGCTTAATTTTGTTGGTAAAAGTCAAGGGTTCTCCTTCAATGTAAAATATGTCGGCGTAATTCCTACACAAACTCTCTAAGTTAGGTTTTTCTTCAGGATTCAGATGGTCAGTCCGAAGTCGTTCTAATACATTCTTAATTCGAGTCGGGTCCTGAACAGGTTCAGTACACTCAAGGTTACAAACGTCAATTTGTGTAGGCGAATTAAACGAAATTACGGAGTCCGGTGTCGGTCACATTTTTTATTTCAACTATAGCGATCTTGTCAGAAACGGTCGTAATACATTCGTGAATAACGAAGTTACATAAAAATTGTTCCGGTATATAGACTTCGCCGTCGTCATGGTCAATTGGAATGCTAATAAGTTTGGATGAATTTGCAGGAATAGTTTCTTCTCTAATATCTCTCCTACATAAAAATAGCAAAAGTGGTAATTTCGCACTATCTGTTATTAAAACGTTATCTTTGAGGTCTATTTTACAATTTTCTAGTAAATCCAATCCAATTAACCCGTCAAAGTAGTTATGAAATTTAAATATGAAAAGCTTTAGATTCTTTTTTCGTTAAATTCTGGAAAACTAGGAATTATAATAGAGTGTTCGTGTACACTCGTTATGCGTGAATTAGTGACCTCGAAAGGATAAAATATTTTAGGTATATGAGAGAAAAAAATTCAACGGCTTCAGGGCTAATAAATGATTGGTTAGCCCCTGTATCTATAAGAAATTTAAGTGGAGGATTATGGATCTGTATGTACGGCAATTCTTTTTTGACTGTAAATTTAACTCTATTCTGGTGCGGTGTGGCTTCTGCGTTTCTGAAAATTCTGCTTTTTATTGCTAGTACTAGGCTGAGCTAAATCATCAGAGTGCTGGTGTCGGATTTGAATATCTGGGTGTATGTTCTATATAGGGTACCGGTGTATTTTCGCTATAATAATTATAATTATACTGATCGAGTGCAAGTTGTTCGTCATTCACACAGTCATTATAGTTACAATAGTCATTTTATTCATAGTCATATTCATAGTCCTGTTGGTCATAGTGACTATAGTCAGGGTAATAGTTGGAAAATTCATTGTAATTCATTTCTCTACTCTTAAAATAGTTAGATGGCGGAGGGTTTCCAAACCTCTGCCAATCATGGCCATGGATTCTTGGTGGCATGGGTTTCGTGACAAATGGCTTACTCCGCTCATGGGCTTTGGCCCTGAATTATTAGGCGGAAATTCCTTTGAGGAATTCTAAAACCATGACTATGATTCGGTAAAGGTGCCCTAAACATTTGTTGTGTTCGAGTCGGTTGTAACGGGGACGCTGAGGTATTTGGTGATGTTGAAAGGGTGGCGTAAACGCGGGTTCTGCCAACTAGGTCCAGGTAACGCTCGCGGTACGTTATTAAAATTTAAAATTAGCTGGAGGCATTTTAAACTGTGAGTGTGAAGGTGGTGATGATGATGATGGACGAGGAGTATTTCTTTGTTGCAAATATATTACGTTTAACTCGTCTTGGACAAATTCCAATGCCTTTTCTATCGTCTCAGGTCTCTTACATCTTATGCGAGAGCCAAGAGGATCTTTCAACCCCAGGACGTACGCTTGTAAAGTGAGTTTCCTATATAATTGTCTTTTAGCCTCAATGGTGGTGGCTAACGTTTCATGTAAGAGACGTACGTCATCGTGGTACTGAAAAGGTTTTGGCACCTGTCGTAAAACTCTTGAGGGGTTTCATTCCCCTGTGTTGCAAGAGCTAAATCGTTGTAGAGGGCGGTTTCATCCCTTTGGTCCGCAAAATTATTAATTAATGTATTTCTTATACCTAGCCAATTTTCCGGAATCCCGTTTGAATTAATTTTTCGGGCCGCGGGGCCTGTAATCTTATTTAAAATTCCGTTTATAACGCATAAATTAGATAACTCGTATCCTGGATCATCTTTAACGCCTTGTACGACAATCTGGTCACAAATCCTAATGAACCTAGTAAGTATATTGGGGTTCCCGTCGAATTCAGGAACTGGGCGAAGAGCCTTGTAAACCATATCCGGGTCCATGGTACTAATATACGATAGTGAATTACTATGTAAATCTAAATTAATATTATTTGAATTAATTAAAAGTTCCTGCTCGTTTAAAATTTCTTGAAAGCAATTTGAGCTCTCCGAATCGAAAAATTAATTTAAATGTAAGCTATCTTCGTCACTAGAATCAAGTAGAGGGCGATTCGAGCTCTCTCCTAAATTTCGATTTAAATCTAATATGCTATCCCTACGTACCTGCCTTGAGGAGGCGGGCCTATCACTATTTTTAGTGGGACGGAGAATTTTGGACGTGGAAAGCAACACTTATGAGAAAAGAATCAATGTACTCACATACTCGTCGACTTCTCTGGCTTTTTCTCCCGCTGCACTGTAGTTTGAGTGCGCCCCGGCTGCTTACTCTTCTTGATGTTCGTAGCTTCGGTGAACGCTTAAGAGCGACAGCGAGAACGACCGCGCGCGGTGTCGATTCCGGCATAATATTTAGTATTGATGTTCAGTTTTGGGCTATTGATATAATTGTATTTTTCCGAAATGACTGTATTTCAGGGTTTTAAGTTTAAACAGGTAAAAGAGAAAAAAATGGGGGCCCATTACTGTAATGTGCCTAGGGGCCCTAAAAGGTTATAGACGGCCCTAAGCGCGACTATTTTAGTTATTTTCATAATATTATAATGTCATACGGAATTCTTCGATGGTGAACCGCTGCGGACTTTAACACAATATGCTGCAGAGGCGAGCTATACGTTCAATTTTTATGATGTCATGTTTCGAATTTCTGAGAGAAAAGTTTAAAGAAATAGGTATTCTGACCGTAGCTTCTCAATACATTTTGGACAATGTGTTATATGTCAGAGAGAATCTAAATAATTTCAAAAAGAAAAGCGACAACCATTGTAGGAATACTAGAAATAAGAACAAGTTAGAAATACCGCTGACCAGACTTGTAAGTAAATCATTTAAATATCAATGTAGGTATACGACTTTATATAATCCCAGAAAACGGTCAAAAATATCTCCACTAATGGCATCTTAGGGTCAGCTCATACCTAGACGCGACGCATCTAGGTGTGAACTGACGCTTAGATGCCTACCTAGAGAAGAAGAAGATAGATACAGACGGCTGCGATTTGACATCGACTGTTCCGAACCTTATAAATTAGGTGCGACCACGGCTCTACCTTAACCATTTTTTACCTATGCATTTCTGGATTTCTGTCTGAATTATTTTCTTATTTTGGCCTTTTTAGACCCCTTTTACAAGAAGTCGGGTTATAGTTTTTAAACTTATGTATTTTTTATATTTCGTATTTTTCCGTTTCGCAATCGAACATATTTTTGGTATAATAATAATATTAAGTAGGTACCTAATCAAAACACTTGAAATAAAAATAAAAATATAATTAGATTTAAAGAACAATTATAATATTTTATTCTGAACGAAATAATATTACTATAGTAATTAACACAAGTAAAGATTTATTTAATGAAGCACAAAACTAGCACATTTATATGATTTATACGCTTAGAAGGAACAATTATTCGATTGTTAACGTTACCAGTGATGCGACCGTTACCGCCTACACTGCGACCGTCTCGAACGAAAGAAAAGAGGCTGGACCCGTGAGTACGTCTTTTCGCGCCGGGCTCCCTAAAAGGGCCTTGGGCGGGGAACCAATACCCCCTCTAATTGGGGTGGGATGGCGCGCCCAGTACGAGTACTGGGCGCATAAAACCAGTTTTTGGGGAAGACCCCCCGCGGCAGAACGCGGGGGAAACCCAAGGCGGCAAGGGAATACTTAAGTGGTGGCGAGGGCCGTGGGCGGCCAAGACCTGCGGTCGACTCCGACGACGCGTGGGTCCTGGTCCGGGGACCAGGAAGCGTGTATGGGTCCACTCCCGCACGCGCCGCTTTTGCCGACCACGGACACAACTGACCAGGGATAGGAGGGAGGGGGGGGGAGGGTATTCCCGGGCCCCCGACTTTTGACAGACTCAGGGGGGAAAGAGGCTACCACGGGGCTAACGTGTTGGGCAATAGGGCTGCCCCACGTCATACTCCGGGCGCACTAAAAGTAATTGCGTCGGTTTTTATAACCGACGCGGGGTAGGTGAGGGGGGGCATCGATCCAACGGTGCATTGTACAGGGGGCGCACCGCGCGTGGGGCGTCTCGGCAGCGTGGCTCCGAGATGCTCCCTGCGTCTGGTGTTGCATGTGCGGGTGCCGTTTGGCGAGCGGGCATGCCACGGCAGCGGGTAGGCGATTTGACCGGGCACGTGGCTTCCGCTCGCTCGGAGAGATCGGTGATCCTGTAACTTAAAACTAAAAATTAATGCGTTCGAGGAGCGCGGGGGGCGGTGCATAGCACGCGTGTGTCCCGAGTCCGGGACGCGCGGCGCAGATCTCCGGCAATCACAGTCGGCTCCTCTGATAGGAGCTTCTGGATGCCGGAGATATCTGGGCTCGGGTCCGAGCTAGGTCCTGAGGAGCCAGATCTGAGTGAGAGCGGCTATGATGGGGGAGCCTTGTAAGAGGGCCTGTAAGACGGTCGGGAGTATTTCCTCCCCGGCAATAAACTTCTGGACGCAGTTCACGGCCAGGGAGAGGAGAGACCACAGAAGCTCTGCAGTCGATGCGGGGGCCTCGCTTTGCACCGACTCTTGGGGCGGCGGAGCGAGCACCGGAGGCTGTGGGTGCGGAGCAGCCGCATGATTTGCGGGCTCCGAGGCGGATGCGATTTCCACAGCTGTAGTGGCCGCGGGGGTGTCCCTCGGTGGGCGCGGGGGTGTCCCTAGGTGGGCGCGGGGGACCGGCTGCGGTGGAGCGAGCGTGGGTGGCTCAAGCTCCAGCTGGGTGCTGGCTACGGTAGAGGCGACATCGCAGGCGGTGGCTACAAGAGATGTGGCGTCTTTCCTCCTGGGGCTCGGCTTTTTTTCCTCCTGGAAGGCTGCACGGGGGAGTCGAGAGCCGAAGGGCTGACATACCTGGGGTATACATACCAGGCATACCAGGCCATCAAAGATGTAGAAGACGGCGGAGGAAGAGGGGCCTCTTGCTCGGGGGAGGCGAGTCAGCAGGTACGTAGTCGGGGGGGGGGGGGGGGGAAGCGCGGGCATTATCGGCTCGCGATTTCCCTGCAGCCCTACGGAAAACTGGGCATTTCCTACTATTCGCAGGGTGGGCCCCCTGCAGTTAATGCAGGTGGGCGACTCGGAGGGGGGGCGGGGGCAGTCCCGCACGAAGTGTTCCCCGGCACACCGGACACAGGCCACCTTCCGATTTCCGATGGCAGTTGTGGCTCGAGTGCCTGTATTGGCGCGACATCTGAGGCACTGGGCCGGGCCGCTTCGGCCCCGCCAGGCTTCGACGCTGACTCCCGGCATATTCAAAAGTTCACTCACCTTGTATATGCCGGGTACGACGTCTAGAGCTCTGGCGATGAGGGCGAAGAATATACTGGCACCGGGATCAGACCTCGCCTGGACCAGGGAGACGTGCTCCGCCACGAATCCCAGTTCGGCGAGTCCGGCCCTGATCTCTTCGGTGTCCGTTGAGGAAGGTAGGCCCCTGATACCTACCTTGAGTGTCCGTTCTTGAGGCAGCGAGTAACAAAACCAGGAGGCTTGTCCGTGCTTCTGCAGGTCCGTTAGGTAGCTTTTGACCGCCCTGTATTCTGAATCCGAATCCCACGGCCGTTGTACTTGGCGTTTGGTATGTGCCCCAATATGTCGCGGCGACGGCGGAAATGACGAACCCAGTCGTCGATTTTCTCGGCGACCAGGGGCGGTTAGCGAGAAGTAGTAGACGGGGCGTCGTTTTATTCTCCGACGGCGCCGGAGGGGGGGGTCTGTAAAAGCCTACTTGTGGGCTAATAGCGCTCACCTCGGCGTAAGACAGCTGACGGTTGGTGTGCCTGGCCGTCGGTGGTGTCAGAAAATTGATGAATGGTGGCGGAAAGGTAGGCGCGCAGTAACGATACCCGTGCGGCGCGCTTGAGTGAGTTTCTGTGGCCGCAGTAGATGCGGCTCAGCGGTTGTCACATGGCTGTGGGGCCGGCGAAGCGTCAGGCGAGCTCGCGGTGGGTTGGCGTGAGCCGCGCGGCTGAGAGGTCAGCGTGGCGCGGTGGTGTCGCGGCTGGGGAGCCGGCGAGGGGCGGGCTGAGCCCGCGGTGGTACGGGGAGCGTCCCCTTGTGAGACGTTGTGGCGTCCCAAGTGAGCAGCAGGCTGGCGGGGGTTGCACGCCTGCGCAGTACAGCGCGGTAGGCGCCTAGGGTTGGCCGAACCCTGATACGCTGCGCGGGGCGGGGGGCCAGACTCGCCACAGGCCGCCGTCGGAGGGAATTTGGGGGGGGGGGGTGTACCGGTACACCCCCGCGAGAATGCCGCCCAGCTTGTGCGGACAGTGTCCGCACTGTACGACGACTCGGAGACCGTATGGGACATACATACATAATACATCCATTACATAAGGTAACATAAAGACACACAAGTCACACACAACAGTCAACACTGAACGGTAACAAGTGTACGTATCACAGAACAAAAAGGTACTCACGCTTAACGTGGACGGACGGGGCACTAAGTGTACGCACACGAGGACGGTACACACACTTAGGGGGGGCTGTCTCCTCGTGACCCAACGTTGAGAAGAAACTCAACGGGAGGCCAAGAGCAGGGCAACTCCCCAGCAAGGCGCAAATCCACAGCCTATTCTAATGAATAAGGTGAAAATTTACGGTCGCTATCAGGAGTCTATAGCTGCACTAGAAGCGGGTCGGCACGTAGTGGCGCGTAGGCAGGGCTACGACGTAGCGAATACGGAGCAGGGCTCAACGTATTACGCTACGGAGCAACTGAGAACGCGCGCGCACTAACGGAGACAGGACGATCCAGAGGCTGGACAAAGAGTTGATCGCCTTTTTATAGTACTGCCGACAGCCCTACACCAGTCCAATGGTTGCGAGGGGTAAATGTCAAACACAGGTTGTCAACGTGATGGCAGCTGCTGTCATCTTGATGGCAGCTTCTGTCAGCTTACATTACATATATTATAAACGAAATAATAATTATACTTATTATGATATTCAAGAAATGACAATCTGAGATCATTCAACAGTTAACACCAATTCACTTATTCACCATATAATAATGGTAGGTAGCAGAACTTAGTACGAATTGTACGACCGCATTTTAATCGTGTATTTTGACATATTTGTGCAAGCACGCGACAAATATGTCAAATATGTATACATATTTATGGTGTGCTTGTCAATACCTTTCTTTTGATACGCTACGAGGGAATCAACATACATACATGCGTACGTACATACATACCTACATAGACTGCCAAAATCATTATCCTTCCTTTTGGCTTCGCCGTTAGTCGGGTAAAAAAGTTGTATAAAAACGTTTGTGCTAAAGCATAATAGGTATAATGTCAGTGTCCAGTGATTTCATTAACGATTGCACACCGCCCACCGGAAATAAGATGGCCCCCTGCAAGGCTGCTTCTATGTACTGTACGTACTATGTAAGTATGTACGAGGGCGGCACTGAAAATTTCGGGAATCAAGGAAGTGACACAACATTACTATTTAAAAATGTATTTATTGCTTTTCGAAGTATTCTCCGCGAAATTTGACACATTTTTCCATACGATGGAACCAATCATTGAAGCAACCATTCCATTCGGAAGTTGGGGTCTCAAAAATGGCCGTTTTGTAGGCGTCCACAGCTTCTTCAGGTGATGAAAATCTCTGACCACGCAATTTATTCTTTATTTTAGGGAAAGTATAGAAATCATTAGGGCTTAGGTCGGGGCTGTACGGCGGATGGTCTAATAATTCTATGATTTCTTGCTCTAAAAACTCTTTTGTTCTGTGCGCGGTGTGAGAACTCGCATTGTCGTGATGGAGGATATGCGGCGGTTGCAGTTCTCTTTACGGAGTTCAGAAACGACCTGTGGCAAACAAATGTTAGCATACCATTCTGCATTAACCGTTCTTTGTCCCTCAAGAGGAATATTCGCAACATGGCCGGTTTTGGAGACAAACGTGGCCACCATTTTTTTTGCAACACTCCGTGAACGAACAATTTTTGTTGGCTTTAACTCATTTTCGAACACCCAAACTCGTGACTGGTTTTTTGTTTCGGGTTCGTACACGTATATCCAGGATTCGTCACCTGATATTATGTTGTATACAGCATTTGAGGATCCTGCGTGGAATCTTTTGAGAGTTCTGACGCACCAAGTAACGCGAGCCGCTTTTTGCTCTTCACAGAGCAAATGCGGTATCCATCGGGAAAACAACTTTTTTACACCTAATTGTTCATGCAAGATTATTTGTATTTAACTCATGCCAATGTCTAAAATTGCCTGAATTTCGCGGTATGTCACATGTCGATCTTCCTCAATCAGCTTACGCACAGCATCAACGTTTTCTTGGGTGACTGCAGTTTTTGGACGACCTTGACGGGGATTATCACTGAGCTTGACACGTCCACGTTGAAATTCAGCAAACCAGCGATAAATTGTGGTTTTGGATGGGGCTTCATCACCAAATGCAGAAATCATCCGGTCAACACACTGTTTTTGTGTTAAACCACTTAGAAAGTCATAATAAATCATAGCTCTAGAATTTTCTCGAGTCAATTCCATTTTGTCAACGACTAAACAAGTTTGACAAGACCTTGTGACAAGACCGAGAATCTTTTTTTAAATAAATAAACGGTATTCGATTTTTAAAACCAAAGAGTTTTAAATTAAAAAGATTTTAATATGACAGGAACAGTGGAAATATTCCATTCCCGATACTTTTAGTGCAGCCCTCGTACTATGCACTTAGGACTCCTGTTATATAAATTATGTTACTACATTTAAAAATAAATTGAAAAGATGAATTTTCCCATCTTTTCGCTAAAAGCACGGGCGTAAGAAACTTGCACGGGGCCACCACCGTGCGAGTTTCTTACGCCGGCTCTTCTCGCCGGGCTAGTTTCCGAACCGGTGGTAGGCATTATCTAGACCGACGTTCAGAAAGTGTATAAAAATACCAATTATGAATAAATTTTTTTGACTGACTTTATACTGGATTAAGTGACACTAGCTTCAAAAAGCTATCCTGGCTTCAAAAACTAGCCTCATGTAACCACCCGGGCATCAGACGTGTGTAGTGTGTAAGGTCGCCGGCAGATCCTGGGTACCACACTTTGATCTTGTCTCTATGGTTATAAAGTCGAATAGTGGTACACCGTACACCAGCAGGACTAAAATGGCCACAAGTGAAATATTCAATTGAAATAGATGATGTTTCATACGATTCACTGTGGCCATTCGAGACCTGCAGATCTGACAGCGAGTGCTCTTTCTAAAGCTCATACGTGTCGTACATACATACAGTTTTTGTTCTTGAAAAACCTTGGAAGTAAATTAAAGAAAAGCAAGGAACCTGTCATTATTTATTTCAAACAACAATATCACAATACATTTAAATATCTTTGGGTGTATATTTTTATTTGCATTTCATATTTTCTATTTAAAGTAAGTATAACACATTTTCTTTTTATTAACTTATAATATCACATAATTTTAATGCTTTGTGTTACAAATTTGTAACACAAAGCAGGCAATCGAATTGCGAGGTGCGTTGCAGTCGGCAGACCTTGCAGATCACAGCCAATGCCACAGAACTTAATTGTACAACAAATTTGATACAAATAACAAAATGTTAAGGACATAACATTATAACAAACACAACAAAACAGTGAAAGCATAAATGTAAATTCTCCAAATGAAAATGGTGTTATATCAGATTAGATCTGAAACTAATGCTTCCACAATTCTTCTCCTTGACCTACTACCGGTTCGGGGACTAACCCGGTCAGAAGAACCGGCGCAAGAAACCGAAACACGCCTATTCCAATAAACAAAGTCAGATGGGGCAAGATGAACTATGGCAAAGTGGGCCAGTGCCAAACTAAAAGTATTTTCCTCTCACCTCAGAGAGAATAATAAAGTATGTTCCTCTCACCTCAGAGAGAATAATGAAGTATGTTCCTCGTACCTCAAAGAGAATAATGAAGTATGTTCCTTTTACCTCAGATAGAGTAATGAAGTATTTTCCTCTGACCTCACAGATAATAATAAAGTATGTTCCTCTCACCTCAGAGAGAATAATGAAGTATGTTCCTCTTACTCTAGAGAGAATAATGAGTATGTTCTTCTTACCTCAGAGACAATAATGAAGTATGTTCCTTGTACCTCAGAGAGAATAATGAAGTATGTTCCTTTTACCTCAGAGAGAATAATGAAGAATGTTCTTCTTACTCCAGAGAGAATAATGAAGTATGTTCCTCTTACTCCAGAGAGAATAATAATTGAGAAATAAAAGAGAAATAATTGGTCGACGACAGCTGTTGTAGCGTGTTTCGTGGTACAGGAAAGCGGCCAGTGCCGCATTTGTCAACATTTGGTCCGCCAAACAATTGTGAACAAGTTCATTCTTGTTTGGATTGCGTTCGAAGTGATACATATTTTTTCGTCTCCGTATTTACTTGGTTTTTTGTTGTTATTATTCCGTTTCGGTTAGTTTTATTTTTGATTTTTGCTGTTATTGTGAGTGCTTAGTTGTTGATTTTAATTATGGAATCACAGCCTGGCGGCTCTAGACAACCTTTGAAAGAAATCAATTCACCACGCAAAAAGCGTCAAAAGGTAAGTTAATGCATTAATTCATTTGCACTTGAACCATTACCATAATTTTGATTTTTATGGTTCCATACCGAAAAAGATTATTTTTATATAATAATAAGAAAATAGTCTAAAATTTACAATTCCTCACATTTTTTTTATTTACACCGGACGTATTTTACATCTAATGAAAAAGGAATGATCGTTAATGTGCACAAATACGTGAAGCAAACTTGGCCTACTGATGAATATCCGTACAAAACAAGTATAATGGAGAAAACAGCGAGGATTTTGGGCATCGGTGTCGCTTCCGTATATAGAATTATAAAAGAATATGTAACAACTGGGAATGTACAAAGGCCATCAACAACCAAAAAAGGGTCACATTCTCGGAAAAAGTGGACGAGTTTGATAAACAGGCCATACGAAAGAAAGTTCATAGCTTTTATCTGAAAAGCGAATTACCTACATTAAAAAAAGTACTCCAAGCTGTCAATGATGATGAAGAATTACCTAACTTTAAGAGATCGACATTTCAGAAAATACTTAAACATTTAAAATTTAAGTATATAAAACGACAAAGAAACAATGCTTTAATAGACAGAGACGACATTATACTATGGCGAATGAATTACTTAAGAAAGATTAAAAAATACCGAACGGAGAATCGCTCTATATTCTATATGGATGAAACATGGGTGAATGCAGGTTTGTCAAATAATTGTGCCTTTATTATGTTAATAAATACTAGCTTTTGCCCTTTGTACGGTGTCATAAATCACACCGTAGCACTTTTCACTTCACAATGCATTTTACAGTCAGTACGCGTTCATAATTAGCAAGCACCGCGCGTGCTCCCCTAGCACCTTTATATATCAATCTTATGTGGGACAATTAATAAAATCTTTATGTTCGGGAACACATTTGGTTTTATTAGCCAAACCCCCACATAATATGGTCCTTCGAGCTTTGTGACCTTCCGCGATTTGGCCAAAGCAGGATCATTCGCGAGTGAGGACTATCAGTGCCTATCAGAAAATCAGTTCGGTAAAATCAGAAGACAGTACAGTAGTGGTGTAGTGGTAAAATCAATCTAGCAGAGCAGTGGTAAAGTAAAATAGCATAGTGTAGCAGAACAGCAGTGTAACAGAACAGCAGTACTGTGGAGTAGCGTAGCAGTGTAGCAGATCGGTGGTGTAGTGATATAGTAGAACAGTTTCTCGCGAATCAGTGTTGTGGTAGTGGAAGACGAGCATCAGCAGCAGCAGTATTCAGCATAGCAGTGTGGTTCCTGTCTGCAAACAGCAGACAGCAGCATCAACATTAGCATCGCTTCAGCATCTCATCAGCAGACCATCACGCTCTTCAGGGCGTGAGCAGCAGCAGCAGAAAGGTTCCCGAGTAATCAAGTAAGATCTTTCCATTTTTTCACTTTGAGCAATAAGTTACCATAATGGAGGATATTTACGAAAATCAAGAGCAGTTAGTAGGTGCGATAGAGCAGTTGCTTGCGTCTTTCAAGAAGACGGGGCGAGATCGTAGGACAGTAGATTACGTTAAGCGGAAGTTACAAACCCTTGAAGAATATTGGGAAGAATTTAAGAAGAATCGACAGCAATTAGCAGGATACGTAGATGAAAATTCTGAGCCTATGAAAAGCCTCAATGAACGGGCTACCAGAAACTACGAGATCACGAAGTCAACTTTGCAGCAGTATCTCTTGCAGGTGACTTTGCCAGCAGTAGCACACCCAGAGGGTAAGGTACTTGAGGTCCCAAGTCGTGGAGCAAGCCCGTTACCTATCCCTGGTCCGTCAACAGCAGCATCAGCAGAACAGGTGTCGAGGACAATCTCCCAAGGAGTCGACAGCAAAACAGCAGAAATGTTACGTAAGCAGATGACGAACTTCAAAGCATTTTCACGAACGGTAAGCAACATTGACCTGGAAGCATTAACAGAAAAGTGGCAGTTTGAAGACACGTTGCAGCAGTTACAGATGAGATGGACAGCAATCGACGCTCAGCATTGGGAGCTCGATAATGAATTAAACGGGTCTAACCTAGAGTACGAAAAGCAATTTACAGTACATGAGAAGAAATTTAATTTCATCAAGGAGAGCATTAACAAAAAAATGTGGTCAACGTCCCATAGGGAAAAATCAACCCCTAAATTAGATATCCCTACATTTAGCGGTAATTATCATCAATGGATGTCATTCCAAGATTTATTCAGTGAGGCCATTCATAACAATCCCTCACTGTCTCAGGCCCAAAAAATGCAGTTTTTAAGGAGTAAATTAACAGACGAAGCTGAAAGGCTCATACAACATTTACAAATTACATCGGCTAATTATAATATATCTTGGGAAATTCTTAACCACAGGTACAACAATAAAAGGCTCATATTCACTTCGCACGTCAACATATTGCTAGGGCTGCCAACCATTCAATATCAATTAGCAGCGCAACTTAAAAAATTACACGACACGACTAAAGAATGTTTGAATGCACTAAAGAACCTGGGAGTCAATATCAGCTCATGGGACCCCTTATTGGTCCACCTGTTAGGGCAAAAATTGGACAGTGAGTCGTATACAGAATATTTGGAATCAGTCAAGAATCCTCGAGAATTGCCAATTCTAAAGGAATTCGTGAATTTTTTGGAAACGAAATTCACTGTGCTCGAATCATCGCGCAGAAAACAAGAGCAGGGCGTATTTAAGCAACCAGCATCATCGAGTCAGCAGCAGAATTTTTCACATCAGCGAAGACTTCCTCCGAGCAACTTTAAATCTAGCAACAATAATTTTTATTTTAATCATAAGTCAAAATTTAAGGCTTTGCATGCAACCAAGATAATTTGCGGACTTTGCAAAGGCGAACATGGTTTATTCAATTGTTCAAGGTTTCAAGAAATGCCATGCGATCAGAAATTGAAAACCGTAAGCCGGTTGCGTTATTGTGTGAATTGTTTATACGAACACGATACTAAAGAATGTTTTTCCAGTAAAAGGTGTCGCTTATGCGCAGGATTTCACAATAGTTTATTGCACGATGCATGCACAAAACCCAAGCCCAGCACTTCTTCGAACCATGTGGCGAAGGCCCACCACGTGTCTCAACCCAACACGTGTGAGGTCTTACTAGCAACGGCAATGGTTGGTGTGAAAGCAGCAAATGGAGATCAGCATCATCTTAGAGCCCTCATAGATTCGGGTTCTCAAATTTCAGTTATTACAGAGAGAGCAGCGCAGATTTTAGGATTAAAACGACGTAGGTGCAAGAGCACTATTTTCGGCGTCGGCGAGCATGAAAGCAGTAGCAAGGGAATGCTTACTATACAATGCAAATCATTGCATAATAATTTCACATTTAGCATAGACGTCATCATCATGAGCAATCTTATCAAAAATCTTCCAAATGTAAATTTACCTAAGCCTTCATGGTCATACATCGAAAACATTAATTTAGCAGATCCAAAATATTATATAAAACGTCCGGTAGACTTACTTTTAGGAGCAGATGTCTACTCCAAAATTTTATTGGATGGTATTTTGAGAGGTCCGACTAGCGAGGAACCCATAGCACAGCAGACTTATCTTGGCTGGATCCTCTGCGGCTCCGTCAAATCATATCAGTGCAACGTCATGTTACATAACAATTATGACGACTTGCAAAGATTCTGGGAACGCGAAGACATTTCCCAAGAAAAGGAGATGACGTTAGAAGATGAATTTTGTCTTCAATATTTTTCTAAAACAACTAGAAGGTTGGAGGATGGAAGATTTGAGGTGCGCTTACCTGTCATAGAAGAATTGAAGCATAAATTAGGGTCATCAAAAACTACAGCATTAGCACAGTATCAGAGTTTAGAAAGAAGATTGCATCGAAATACAGCATTAGCAAATGACTATAAAAAATTCATGCAGGAGTACATGGACTTAGGTCATATGGAACGATCAGCATCTGAAAGAAAAATGGAGTTCTACTTACCTCATCATGGAGTCATCCGAGACAGCTCCACTACAACGAAGCTACGCGTAGTATTCAATGCATCAGCAAAGTCTTCGAGTGGATATAGCTTAAATGATATAATGTACAAGGGGCCCAATCTTCAGCAGGATCTACAGCAGATAGTTTTGAAATGGCGTCAGTTTAAATTTGCTTATACAGCAGACATCGAAAAGATGTACAGGCAAATTTGGGTTTTTCCCGAAGATCAAGCATATCAGAAGGTATTTTGGCGGGAGTCTAAAGACCAACCCGTGCAAGCGTATCAATTAAAAACAGTTACTTACGGAGAAAAAGCAGCAAGTTTCTTAGCAATAAATTGTTTAAAGCAGTTAGCAGCAGAAGAGAAGAAGAAGTATGCAGAGGCAGCGAAAGAAGTAGAAGAAAGCTTCTTCGTAGACGACTTTTGTGGAGGTCATCATACTTTACAGCAGAGCAAGCAATTACAAGCAGATTTAATTGAGCTTCTAAAATTAGGAAGTTTTAATTTACGAAAATGGAAGTCAAATGACCAGCAACTTCTAGCAGATTTAGATACAGAGCAGTGTGACAAGCAGACGTACGAATTTAAGCATATAGAGTCGACGAAAACCTTAGGTCTAAGCTGGGATCCCCAAGGTGACGTGTTTACATTTCAATGCAAAATAGAATATTCTGAAGCAGAACCAACTAAGAGGTCTTTATTGTCCGAAATATCGAGGTTATACGACCCCTTAGGTTGGCTTACGCCATTGAGCACGACACTGAAATTATTATTTCAAAATGTGTGGTTATCGAAAATAGAATGGGATGATAATCTCCCGCAGAATATTAAAACAAAATGGTTAGATTTACGCCAAGAGTTGCAAAATATAGACACATTTAAAATACAACGGTGGATCGGGACTTCTGAAAACGACAAGCTCGAGTTTCATGGATTTTCCGACGCCTCTAGCAAAGCATTTTCGGCAGTAATTTACTGTAAAGTCATAAAAAATGGCAAATCATCAGTATCATTATTAGCAGCCAAAGCACGACTCGCACCATCAAGCAAAGTTCAGACCATCCCTAGGTTGGAATTAATGGGAGCTGAACTATTATCAAAATTGATGAGCAAGGTTCAAAAATGTTTACATCAATACAAAGCAGAAGTGTATGGCTGGACAGATTCTACAGCAGTTTTAGGATAGATACAGGGAGACCCATCACGATGGAAAACATTTATATCCAATCGAGTCAGAGCAATAACGCAAGTAATGCCAAAATCATGTTGGCACTACGTTAAAACCGACGAAAACCCGTCTGATTCAGCTAGTCGCGGCTTAAACGTGACTCAGCTCAAAAAAGATAAGCTATGGTGGAACGGCCCATCATGGTTGCCGTCATTAACAGTTAAAAAGCCAACATTATACGAGACTACATTAGAGCTAAAAAATCGATACAAACAATCTAATACCATAATTCATACGGATCCTCAAGCATTAAGCATCATCGAACAATTATTAAATAAACATAGCAACATAACTCGAGTTATTCGCATACTTACATGGATATTACGAATAACAAAGCGCAAACAACGCCGCGAAGGGTATCTCACATTACGAGAATTACAATACGCAAAAATGCTTATTGTAAGGAATGTACAGCTGGAGCACTTTAATGAAGAAATTAAACTGTTATCAAATAAAAGACCGTTATCATCAAAAAGCAAAATTTTAAATTTAAATTCGATTTTAAACGACGACAAAATTTTACGAGTTGGTGGCCGTCTCAAGAACGCGAGTGTAAGTACCGAAATAAAAAACCCCATCATCATACCTTACGAAAGTCGACTTACAATTTTACTGATACAGCAAGCACATGAACTAACATTCCATGGCGGTCCACGAATTACATTGGCCAATCTTAGACAAAGGTATTGGATCATTGGTGGTATAAGAGTAACCAAAAAGCATATCAGAAAGTGCATGACCTGTAGGAAAAACACACCTATTTTAGGTCAGCAGCTCATGGGCGATCTTCCCACAGCACGTGTTAACCCGAGGCCAGCATTTTATAACACCGGTGTAGATTTTACAGGATACATCGATGTAAAAGCAAATAAAGGACGAGGTATCAAAACCATGAAAGGATACGTAGCATTATTCATTTGCATGGTCACGAAAGCTGTACATATAGAAATAGTATCAGACCTCACGAGTTCAGCATTTTTGGCGGCTCTCAGTAGAATGGCAGCTCGTCGCGGCACGCCTCGTCACATCTTCAGTGACAATGGCACTAATTTTGTAGGAGCAAACAGATTGATGCAGGAGCAATTTCAGAACATTTTCGATGATAACACTTTAGGAGAGATAGCAAGCATGAATGTCACTTGGCATTTCAATGTAGCGAAATGGTGGCAAGCATCAGGTTTATGGGAAAGAAATATAAGAAGTTTAAAGCATCATTTAAAAAGGGTCGTGGGTGAGCAAAAACTTACATATGAGGAATACGCTACCCTATTAGCAAAGATAGAAGCAATCTTAAACTCTAGGCCCCTCTGCGCGCTCACAGAGGACCCAGAGGACTTAGACTATTTGACACCAGCACACTTTCTAGTCGGCAGAGCAGAGTTAACTATCATAGAAACAGAGCAGGATGCTAGGTCAAGATGGTATTTAATATCAAAAATATATTTCGATTTGTGGAAGATATGGAGGATCGAATATATGACTCAGCTCTCAGTAAGATCGAAATGGTTAAGAGCACGAAATAATCTTAAAGTTGGCGATTTAGTCACTATTCAGGACGAGAATATGCCCCCCGGCAAATGGCTCATGGGGAGGGTATTGGAGCAGCATCCCGGAGAGGACGGATTGGTTCGTTCCGTCACTCTGAAAACAAAAAACGGAATTATCAAAAGGCCAGTAGTTAAATTATCATTGTTACCTATCTCGAACGCAGCAAGCAGCGACCGTGAAGAAGAATCTGAGGCACAAAAAGAAGAGAAAAAACAAAGAAAACCTATCAAGCAGAGTAGTTTCACGTCCATGGCGATAGCATTTATATTATTTATGTCGATTGTGACGACTTCTTATGCAGCTAAAATATTACCTAGCAACATGTCTCTATATTTCGATTATACCGGAAGTGCAAAGATCATTCGGGATAAGTGGACTCTCATAGCATACTACAATATGTCTCCGTACTTACGGGAAGGATTCACCGCAGCAAAAAAATTCATTAATTATACAAATATAATATGTAGTTATATTCCCGACTATGACTATTGTTCAACAATTACGCTACAATTACAGCACGAGTTCGAGGAACTGGATCACTACAATCGTTTGTTATTAAATCAGCGTTTTAAGGCGCGTGCGAGGAAGCGCCGGGCGCTTATCAATGGTGTCGGTTACGCCGCCAACTATCTGTTCGGAGTATTAGACGAGAGATTTGCGGAACAGTATAGGAACGACATCGAGCTTATCAGACAGAATGAGCATCACCTTAACAACTTGATACAGAATCAAACATCAGTCGTCGAGGCACAATACAATTTACTGAAACGCACAGAACAATCGATTCAACTTCAGCATAAATCGATAAATAACCATCTTGAAGATTTGTATAATTTTACTAATTCTCTCAAGTCGGATCATATTCAGATTTCGGACGTTCAACATTTTTTATTGTCGTCATTCACGGCGATGAACTTATTTCAAAACCTGAAAAGAATTCAGGACACGATTTTAGATACCATCACAGATATTTCACATGGCAAGTTTAATATGCATTTATTAACTCCGGAACAAATTAAAAGCGAATTACAATTCATAGGGAGTCAGTTGACAAAGGATATCACGTTACCCATTGACAACATACAATCAGACTTACGGAACGTTTATAGTTTACTTAGAATTAAAGCAAGAATGTTAAAGGATTATTTTATATTCAAAATATCGTTTCCATTAACTAATAGAGAAGCATACAACGTTTACAAAATTATTTCGATTCCTAAGCAGATAGCAGGAAAGGCGATCACTGTCCTCCCAGTAGATGATTACGTAGCAATCAATTTAGGAAAGGATTCCTATTTTACCCTTTCCACATTTGAGCTTCAACTATGTTTTAATAATGAGCAAACTTACTTATGTCATCTCAGCAAGCCCATACATTATCTCCCACCAGATGAGAGGTTCTGTAAGATCGACGTAAGAACTAAGCAATGTCTCGTCAGCAAATCAGCATGCAGAGATCAGTGGATTCAGCTGAAGGATGAATCCCAATATTTTTATTTTTGCTGTAATACATATCAGGTCAGAATTATATGTTCAGATCGTATTAGCACAGATCAGCTGAATGGGGCTGGTATATTGAGCATCGAGCCTAACTGCATGACAAAGGGCCGAGACTTTACTATGTACTCTCAGACCAATTCCAGGAATGAGATCTATTCGGATTTGGGCGTTATAGCTCCCAAACTTCATAATATTAATCATATGATCAACCAATCACACTTGCAATATTCGGGCATCCTTGATAACAGCGAAATTGATATAAACAACTCCATCAGTGATTTAGGCAAGCAAGTTGAAGAGTTGAAAGTCGCCACTAAAGATTTAAAGACATCAGATAGTCAAATATCGGGTCACGACGTTCATCAATACAGTATCTCATACAGCCTGCTCGCTGTCGTGGTTATAGCAGCGTCATTCATACTGTGGAAGAAGTATAGGAAAAGATTCAGCAGTGTCTCTCCGCAAGCAGAACCTAGTGTAGTGTTTAGTGCGCGAAAGCAGAGTACGGCTGACCGTCAGCCGAGTGAAGTGTGTAGTGTAAATATCACGAGGGACATAGCAACCTCCCCTATATTTACCAGATGTAATTTTCCCCCAAAATCAACCTAATTTTTTGTATCTTTTCGGCTCGGGAGTATGTACGGTGTCATAAATCACACCGTAGCACTTTTCACTTCACAATGCATTTTACCGTCAGTACGCGTTCATAATTAGCAAGCACCGCGCGTGCTCCCCTAGCACCTTTATATATCAATCTTATGTGGGACAATTAATAAAATCTTTATGTTCGGGAACACATTTGGTTTTATTAGCCAAATCCCCACACCCTTACTTTACTTACTGCCTCCGTTGCCGAGTGGGCTGAGCGTGGGCTCTTAATCTGGAGGTCGCGGGTTCGGTTCCCGCAGGGGACACACATACTAAAAAGTCACTTTATTTGTTGTTCTCTCGTTGGGTTTCTGGGATCGATAAGCCTTGCAGCCCACAAAATAAGAAGATGACTTACTAAAATAATTAGAATTTTCGGCATATACATATCACTGGTAATGTAAAACTTATTTCGTTTTCAGGGCACACTGTTTCAAAAACTTACGTGAATACTACAATAACTTCAAAACGACAAGCTTTTAAGGAGGGACTGAGTACGGGTGCAAAGAACCCTACTTCAAAGGGCAGACGACTGATTGTGGTGCATATGGGAAATGAAAATGGTTTCACCGAGGGGGCTGATGATGTATTTGAGTCAAAAAACACAGGTGATTATCACGAGTCAATGGACGCGAACCGCTTTGAGCAGTGGTTTGAGAATATTTTACCAAAACTTGGTGAAAATGCTGTAGTGGTACTGGACAATGCTCCTTACCACTCAAGACGCCAAGAAAAAACACCCACCAGAGCATGGAGAAAAGCAAGTATTCAAGAATGGCTGCATAATAAAGAACTAAGCTATGATGAAAAACTGATACAAGAGGGGATCCAACGTGTATCTGCTGATAAATGGCGAAATTGTGTGGATCATGTAATAAAAGTCGAGGACAATTTTTATAGCAATATTGACAACATGATTGATAATACAATAGATAGTTTTATCATAAACACAGCTGACTCGGACTCTTCCGACGAATCATTTTTGTCTAGTACAGACGACAGCGATTAAAATTCGAACTTTATAATAATTTATTCAAATAAAAATGTTTTGAACCCCTGAAAATTTGTTTACATTCTTTATCTCGTCTGGTTGGCCTTACTTAACATTATTATCTACAGTTGATAACTTATCATTACAAAAATACCTAAATAAATTTTAAAATAAAGTAAACTGTGGACTATTTTCCTGTAAAATTTGGATCCTAAACCTAAATCATCAATTTTTTTATAGTTTCAATAGACTTGTTTTCCCCGAACAAGTCTATGTAACTTTTAGCTTTCTCTACATTTTCTCTATGTAATTCTCTAGTCCTTTCCAATGCATTAGTTTTTAATATTTCATTCTTTAAATTGTCTAAATCGATGTTTGTTATGCTTTTGATATTTTCAAAATGTTTAAATAGTTCTTTGTTTTCATTTATGGCAAACAAAACTGGTGCACTGACAACAGAGAATGGGTCCTTTGCACCATCTGCAAACTTCTGTAGCTCACTTGCGGCTTGCCATGCCAGACACAAATGACAGCCAAAGAGGTAGGCCTTCTTCTGTTCTTCTGTACTTTTTCCAGCTAGTTGCACGGCTCCCTCGCACCCGCGGCCAAACAGTGACCCACCATTGTACATAGTCCTTAACACCCACTCTCTTCTGGGTGAACCGGACACATCAGCAACATCCAAAGGAACTGTCTCACATGATATCTTGAAATAATCGTTTTTACTCTCAATAGGTTTTCCAGGCAAGGGCTTGTTTTGTTCGTCTCGAGTCCCATAGAACTCACCTTCACTTAAGTCCCTCCGCGCTGTTGATATTAGGTACGACAAATCCTGATTCCTCAGACAGGCTAGCTTACCGCCAGCTGTCACAAGTAAATAGTCACCAATAAGAATGGCGATCTTATTAGCAAACATTGATGTTTCTTTTATACTGTCTCGGTCCTCTAGTGGCATGTTCAGGAGTCCTCGGTGGATGTAGTGGCCAGTTCTTATCATTTCAGTGAGCTGGGCCAGAATCCTTTGCTTTTCTATTAATGTAGGAGTTTGTAAGGCATTGTTCGGACTGCTTATGGCTTTGGATAGCAACAGAATAATCAATCCCCAAGGTTGTAGGTTGTTGTGCTCGTTGTATAAAAGTGTTATTGCTGTCTTCACAATTGGATGGTTACTGCCAATCTTAAACAACATATCATAGATACTTTAAGGCAAGAGGATTCCTTATAAAATAGTATGGTATAGAGTTGAACTTAGTAGTAAGATTGTTAAAATAAGTGACATAGCAACAAAATTAAGTTTTTTCAAATCAGCTGATAATGATAATTCTTGTGATGATTCCTTTTGTGACTTCGAAATAGATGATGGCCAAAGAAGCTCTGAAGGTGATTTTGAACCAAGAGATAAACACACCGGCATATTTAGCGGAACACAAAAAAAAAGGTCCATAATTAAAAAAATATGGTTTTATTTTAAAATCTACTTACTACACTTCTTTTGTTATTTAAAGTTTTATTTGTTTTACTTAAAATGAGATCACATTAAGAACAGATTTTGCGAGTAAAAGCTATTTGTGAAAAATGGTACATTTTTGAACTTTTCATGTAACCGGGAAAAGTGAAAATTAATATTAAAATAACAATTAATTAAATTAGAAAAATGGTGATTAATATCGCGTATTTCCTCCACGTGCTCTTATTAAAGTTTCTACCCGTCTAGGCATACTGAGAATGATGTTATCGATGGTATCCTGGGATAGTCTCCGCCATTTCTCAACTACGGCGATTCGCAGTTCACTCACGTTGGCAGGAGCTGGAATTCTGGGCTTAACTTTTCTTTTCAGCAAGTCCCAAACGTGCTCTATTGGGTTGATATCCGGTGATCTCGCCGGCCACTCCATAACAGTTATATTCATATCATTAAGATAAGCTTGAGTTACCTGAGCGGTATGCGGCCGAGCATTATCCCACATAAAAACAAAATCACCGATATATGGGGCAAACGGTACGACATTTTCTTCTAAAACTTCTCTGATATAGCGGTCTGCAGTCAGACTCCCTCTGTTAATCACTACCAAGTCTGTGCGAGCTCCCAAAAAAATGCCCGCCCAAACCATTATTGATCCACCACCGTATGCAACTGTAGTTTCAAAAGTTGTCTGAATGTATCGTTCTTCTTTGCGTCTGTATATTCTTTGCCTGCCGTCAATTTGATTTAAGAGAATTCTGCACTCATCACTAAACAATACCTTACTCCATTGGTCCGCGTTCCAAAGTCGATGTTCCTGAGCAAAAGTTAACCTGTTTCTACGATGATTTACCTCGAGCCTTGGAGCCTTGGTGGGCACAAATTAACCCAAAACAGCTTCTTCGAACCTTCTTCGTACCGTACGCTCACTTACGGTTAAACCCCGCACTGCTTCTAACTCATGTCGGGCTTGGACGGCCGTCAAACGGGGGTTCCTACGTACACGAAGCCGAATGAAATGATCATCCCTACTCGAAGTTCGCCTTTTTCTGCCTTGTCCTGCTCTTCCCAAATATTTTACCATTACCGGTCTCCCTGAACCGTTGGATACTGCGATGGATCGTTGAAACTGGGCGACGAAGATCTCTGGATATCACTCTGTAGGTTTGACCATTTCTTCGCATTTCGAGTGCCCTGGCAATCTCCGTTAGGGCTAAGTCAGGCATAATTCAGTCCTCAACTCCAAAAAGATACGCGATTAAGAAAAAACTAACAAAAAACAGTATTTCAATCAAAATTTTAAATCAAACTCAGAAGGAAGAAATACTCGAAGTTCGCTCCAGATAAGGTGTATTTGAATAAAATTAAAACAATTGCATAAAATGTGATGTTCAGTTGTTTCCTTAATTTGAAAATATTTATTTTTAAATTAAATAACGTATAAACCAGCCAGCAACCTTATATAATACTTGTACTGATATCAAACCTTTATTTTACGTTCCGCTAAATATGCCGGTGTGTAGATTAGATCTCATTTGTTTCCAAATTTCATCAACTTTAAGGAAAAATTTTCTAAGTTTACTATTTTAATATATAATAATTCTATGTGTTACGCTATGTTTAAGTAAAAAACTATGCTTTCGTTATATAGATATTATATTTCGTAAATAAAGACTAAATATACAGGGTGACCTGAAATTCGATACATTCCTTTGAAAGATAGAAAGTAGATCTCATTTACAGTAAAATTTTTCATGGCATCCCCTATCCGAAAGTTGATATTTACAAAGTTATTGAAATTTCAAAAATTTTTTCTTTATTTTCGACTTTTTGAATTTGACATGACGTATTTTTAAAAATGTTTGTCTTTTTAGTGATTTTTTTATGTATTTTAACCGTCAATGAGTCAAATAATATTTTTAAGGAATAAATAGGGACAAACTAAGCGAGAATTTTTCATTATGAGACATGAAATAGAATTTTCTTTTAAGAAAAATGCACATTTTTCTTAAAAAACAGGTGATTTTCTTTAAAAAGTTGTATGATACAATGCGTACAAATACCTTAAATAACTTTCTTACCTCATAAGCTTCCAAAAAAGGTACAAATATGTACATAAAAATATGAACATGTAATAAACAAAGACAAAACAATAATCAGGTAACGTTATCTCAAGAATTACTCTACCTGAGGCGACCTTTTTTTTCAATTGTTTCCTTTGTTCAAAATTCGGGATGTTTCGGCTACTGTCGTCGCGGCCCTTTGTCAATGAGTTACCGACTGGCTTAGAGAGCAAATTTAGTAGCTAATATTAGTTTTAAGTCAACTATTGCCGTGTACGGACGTATTGTTGCTTTAAACTACACCCTTACTTCTACTTGTGATTTTTTTGTATCGCGATGGCTGCTTTCGAGTACGATGAATACGCTGACATCTTGTTTTGTTACGGACTTTGTAATGGTAATGCTGCTGCTGCACGAAGAACATACGTTGAACGTTTTCCGAATCGACGAGTGCCAAACGTTAGAGTGTTTTCAACAACATTTCGACGAATTCGGGAAAGCGGCCGTGTTGATAGAAGACGTGGCGATTCAGGCAGACCTCGTTTGTATGCTCCAGAAGAAGAAGAAGAAATTTTAACACTTTTTCAAAATGATCCTTCTATTTCTACAAGAGCGGCAGCTAGAAGACTTGGATTGAGTCAATGGAAGGTGTGGTTTACAGTACACACAGCGCGTCTACATCCATTTCACTACACACCTGTCCAAGCGTTGGAAGAGGGAGACCCGGTTGGAAGAATGGAATTCTGCCGTTTTATGATAAATGCAGACATGGAGGATCGCAATTTCTTCTCAAGAATATTGTGGACGGATGAATCGAAATTTGACCGTGACGGGATAAACAATTTCCACAACACACATTACTGGGCACCAAAAGGAGAAACCCCCAGGATGAAAAAAGAAAAGGCCCATCAAACCAGATTCAGTCTAAATGTCTGGATGGGTATAATTAATAATAATTTAGTTGGACCTCATTTTTTGCCTCAAAATTTAAATGGTGAAATGTACGAACATTTCCTAAGAGAGGAGATTACTGGCTTAATGGAAGATGTGCCAATAGCAACTCGTCGTAATATGATTTTCCAGTCCCGATTTGACCCCGTGTGATTTTTATCTTTGGGGTCATATGAAGGCTTTGGTGTATACTACACCCATAACTACTGTAGAGGAGCTCAGAAGCCGCATAAGAAATGCAGCAGAAGAAATCAAAACTAGTCTTACTACCAGAATAATCAAAACAGAGGTACGGAGAAGACTACGGGCCTGTATCAGAAACAGAGGTTCACATTTTGAACAAGACCTAAAGTAGAATATTTATTATTAAATTTAATTAAACATTGATGTTTTTTAAACACAATAAACGTAATTAAATTCAAGTTTTTCCTTTTATTTTAACCTTATCGCAAATAAATCGATTTAGACATTATTTCATTTTACTTCTAATATGTTTACTACAACGTCATATTTTTATGTAGACATTTGCACCTTTTTGGAAAGCTAATGAGATAAGGAAGTTATTTAGAATATTTGTACGCATTGTATCATACATTTTTTTAAGAAATTACCTGTTTTTAAGAAAAATGTGCATTTTTCCTAAAAGAAAATTCTGTTTCATGTCTCATAATGAAAAATTCTCGCTTAGTTTGTCCCTATTTATTCCTTAAAAATAATATTTGACTCATTGACGGTTAAAATACATAAAAAAATCACTAAAAAGACAAACATTTTTAAAAATACGTCATGTCAAAGTCAAAAAGTCGAAAATAAAGAAAAAATTTTTGAAATTTCAATAACATTGTAAATATCAACTTTCGGATAGGGGATGCCATGAAAAATATTACTGTAAATGAGGTCTACTTTCTGTCTTTCAAAGGAATGTATGGAATTTCAGGTCACCCTGTATATTTTGCTCAATTTAATCCTCTCAATCAGTTCTTACTTATTAAATAATCAAATTTAGTAAATAAAAACATTAACATATAACAATAAACTATTATGAATACATTAAAATGTCCACTACATGGGTGTGCTGCACCCACCTTAATTATGCTCGATGTAACACACACTAATCTTGTGCTCGCTGGGTTAATACTAATAATTGTGCCCTGTACTTTGTAGACTTGTGTCATAATATTATGTAATATTTCCTGAATTTAAAAATATTTCCATTCACAGAAAATTTAACCTTTTACATTTAAATTATTTCTTATAATTTGTTAATCGAGTAATATGTAATATTTATTAAAAGCTAACTTTTTCTGTTAAAATGTGACTATTTACCTACAGTATTTGTTTAATTTTTGGTTTAAACTCACAGTAATAGTTATAATTCACCATCTGAACTCAGTTTTATTTGGTAATTATTAGATTTTTATCAAGTAAATTCACTAAAAATGGTACTTACAATTTTCCTTAAATGCATGGCTAAATTGGCGAACTCATCACTCAGTAACCACCTTACATTCATGAACGAAGTAGGATATCCAACAATTTTCTCCGCTTCTCTTATTATTTTGCTCCATTGTGTTACTGGAGGTTTGAAAACAAATTCTTTCTGGGTTAGGTTGGTCACGCTGGTCTCGAGTCTTATTGACTGGGAAGATAGAATAGTTCTACGTAAATTACGGACTGGAGCGTACGACATGTTATTCACGAGTACTCCTAAAATAATTTTACAGTAAAATATACATTGACAACTTTATAAAATTAACTAAAACAACTGTGCGGCAGTCGCTTCACATGTGTTTCACATGTGATTATGTCAATCACAAAAAATGTGAATCACATGTGATTATGTCACCAGTGTTGGCGTTGTTGGATTATGTGTTTATATTTATTTAATCAAAGCATAATATACCATTGCTATCTATGCACTTTTGCCATCTTTCCTTTCCATCAGATTCCTTTACTAAAAATACAATTCGGATAGGAATTAATTTTTATTGATTTTTCAAAGATTTTTCTTTGATGGCGCTTTGGACTGCCCCATCGGAGTTGAATTTTTTCCCTTGCAGGAAGTTATCAAAATTTCGAAAAAAATGGTAATCTGTTGAAGCAAGGTCCGGGGAGTACGGTGGATGTCTTAGACATTCCAATTGAAGCTCCTCTAATTTGGTAGCCGTCTGTTGTACACTAGGTCTAGCGTTGTCCTGAAGCAGCAGTGGCCTAGAGCGAATGACCAACCTCGGTTGTTTAGCAGCTAGCTTTTCCATCATGATTTGCAGTTGCTGGCAATAGACATATGCCGTAATCGCCTGGCCAGATTTAAGATTTATTTGGCCATAAAATTATCGGCCATAAAAAATATATATTAATATATATTAATATATATATTTTTTTTCAATTTATCGTACAAACAGAATTTTTTTTAAGGCCTATTTATTGTGAGCTATGTTAATTATTAATAAGCAAAATAGTGAATAAACAATATTTAATTACAAAACATTTTTTTTTTCTAAAATAATTTAATTTTTCAATAAATTAGAAAGGTATAGACGTCTCACTTACAATAACAACAATGACCATGAACTAAGCATTAAAGAGTATCTAAAATATTAAAATTTTTAGTCAGATTGGAACTGTACTTTGTATAAAGTATAAAATCCATTGACCTTATATTATTATCAAGTGAAAGTAGATGATTAGAAACTCAGAAAGTTAATACGAGAGGGCAGCATAGTGAAATTTCAATTTTGGTGGGAACATTTGAACAGAAAAAAATTATCGCAAAATGATGTTGCATCCGTTGGATTATCGTACAATTTCGTCACATAACGACACCTCTATGTTTGATCGTACGAAGTGTTCAATTATGTGACGAATGCTAACGCTGTATGTCACTTCCAGGACTGCCAGCAAATAAATTGCGCAAAGCAAAAGCAAATGATAAGTATTTTTTTTATTTTTTTATTTATATATGGCATCGGCTTATAACCATTCGCCAGTGTCAAGTTAAAAAGGCGAGAATAGAACTTTCGTTTCAATTTTCAACACCGTATTCCTATATCGTCAAGTCTGAAGTCTAGTCAAAGTCCAAATATGTAGTCAGTACAGTCCATGAGTCATGTCAGTCGATTCAGTAAAGTGGTAGAAGCTCTACTGAATGTTCCTAAGGTTTTGGCAGGAAACACAAAATAGCACGTTTTTAGAAGTTGTATCACTTGTCCACACTTGTGCACGTTAACAAATATTTAATGGTTATTATTCTACCAATATTACACATTAAGAACCGAGATAACACAAATTCATGAAATTATACAAATTCCACAACGTCACCCATTGAACTCCCCGGCAAAACTCAGATGATAAGTACTACTACTGAAAAAATTGCGGCTATACGGTTTAGTATCTCAGTGCTATGTGTGAGTTTTTCTTTTCGCATTTGATCGTGAGCGCATTTGGCGTTTACTATGTATGTGATTTGTACAGCGCCACCTAGTTGTAAACGCGACAACTAGGTCAAATCACATACAAATAGGAAATATGCATGTATTTTTTCCATTTTTCTAAACAATTCTACTGGTTATAACATTCCCTAATATATAATTAGCACATCCAAAATGTTATCCATTAGACTGGAAAAAGTGTTATAAAATCACAATAATAATTCTTGGGCGTCGTAAAAACGCCATTTTCACGCGCTTGAGTTGTGTGTGATGACGTCACAACGTCATCGCACCTAAAATAGACAGTTGACAGTTAAAATAATTGTTTGATTTTGACATACAGTAATACACAAGTTTTATGTAAACAAACAACGAAGTGATTAGTTCACAAAGTTATAAAAATAAGTAATAAAATCAACTTATTACCATGGAAAAGAACAGCAACCCAATATTGTGTCGTCCCTATGTACGAAAATAATACAAAAACTGCACCTGACAAAGTTTATTTTTGTATACCGAAAGGTGCAAGTAGGTATGTAAGAAAAAGTGGTGCAAGGCGATGAGAAGAGACTGTGTATCTTGTTTTGTTTTATATATGGCATCGGCTCATCACCATTTGCCAGTGTCAAGTCATAAAAAGGCGGATAATCGAACTTTCGTTTCAATTTCAACATCGTATTCCAATATTGTCAAGTCTAAAGTCTAGTCAAAGTCCAAATAAATAGTCAGTACAATCCATGAGTCATGTCAGTCGATTCAGTAAAGTGGCAGAAGCTTTACTGAAAGTTCCTTGGCAGTTTTGGTGGAACACAAAATGGTGGGAGCACGTTTTTAGAAGTTTTACCGCTTGCCCACACTTGTGCACGTTAACGAATATTTTTTGTGCCTAACCTAGGCCATTTAGCATATGATTACTGTATGGCTCTTTCCTACTAAAACACTACTAACAACTAAATTCCTAGTAATGAGAGAATAAAAAACTTAATTTAGTAGTAAAACTTTGTAAAATAACTAAGTTGGCAACATTAATTCCGGACTGAACGGATGGACCGAACGAACCATGTGTGACAAATAACTTCAGTTCTGGCTGGAGCCGCGGCCGTACGGGCGTGTATCGTGTACAAGCGTAGTGAGTTTACAATTAATAAACACGAACGTAGCTCGCGGCAAACCAGAACGAACTGATGCGATTTTTCCGTGTGTGTACTCGAATCCGTTTAGGCAGATTTAACTGAAATGATCCTCTCCTCCGTCTGTTAGGGTCTTAATAAACATAGACGTACATAATCACTACAACAAGTAATTGCTAGACTATTAACCACAGAGTAAATTATATACATTTATTAGCCTCGATAGAACCTTTCGTTACTTATCTCGAAATATTTTAGACTACTTAGACTAGTCCTTCAAATTATAGAGCTAGATCGTCGTCTATCGATCTCCGTATACTATACGGAGAGGGCTAAAAATGTTCCCTTACTCATCTCGGAGAGAGAATGCCCATTCATATATTATATTACAAAAATTGACTGTGCGGGCATCGAAGCCACAAGTCTGACGGTTTACACGTAGACCCTTCAACTCGTCTTCATCTTAAATTAAATTTTGAATAATGACCGCCGTACACGTTGTTGGCTGATAAGATTGACATAATAACACCGGAACCTCTATGCTTATTTTTAACACCATAAACACCTCTAATCTATATATTGTATCAAGTATAAAATTATCAAATGTCACAAACCTCACAATAAGCAATAAAAGTATAAAAAATGTAAAATTTATTTAAAAAAAATGTAAGAATCTTTATCAGACATGGATCTCATGGTAATAGTCGTGGCTATCGTCTACTCCCTGCGAGACCTGAGATGGGTGTTGGAGGCGGCTGCGGAGTGCTACCCCATTGTGATGATGTCCAAGATACGTACAGCATAAGTTTCTGAATATCACGAATGCGTTGCGAGACGCAACGAAAAGGGACCTATGAGCAAGTAGTTAGTTTAATATACGGGTGACCTGAAATTCGATACATTCCTTTGAAAGACAGAAAGTAGACCTCATTTACAGTAATATTTTTCATGGCATCCCCTATCCGAAAGTTGATATTTACAAAGTTATTGAAATTTCAAATTTTTTTTCTTTCTTTTCGACTTTTTGACTTTGACATGACGTATTTCTAAAAATTTTTGTCTTTTTAGTGATTTTTTATGTATTTTAACCGTCAATGAGTCAAATATTATTTTTAAGGAATAAATAGGGACAAACTAAGCGAGAATTTTTCATTATGAGACATGAAACAGGTGATTTTCTTAAAAAAATGTATGATACAATGCGTACAAATACTTTAAATAACTTTCTTACCTCATAAGCTTCCAAAAAAGGTACAAATATGTACATAGAAATATGAACATGTAATAAACAAAGACAAAACAATCATCAGGTAACGTTATCTCAAGAATTACTCTACCTGAGGCGACCTTTTTTTTCAATTGTTTCCTTTGTTCAAACTTCAGGATGTTTCGGCTACTGTCGTCGCGGCCCTTTGTCAATGAGTTACCGACTGGCTTAGAGAGCAAATTTAGTAGCTAATATTAGTTTTAAGTCAACTATTGCCGTGTACGGACGTATTGTTGCTTTAAACTACACCCTTACTTCTACTTGTGATTTTTTTGTATCGCGATGGCTGCTTTTGAGTACGATGAATACGCTGACATCTTGTTTTGTTACGGACTTTGTAATGGTAATGCTGCTGCTGCACGAAGAACATACGTTGAACGTTTTCCGAATCGACGAGTGCCAAACGTTAGAGTGTTTTCAACAACATTTCGACGAATTCGGGAAAGCGGCCGTGTTGATAGAAGACGTGGCGATTCAGGCAGACCTCGTTTGTATGCTCCAGAAGAAGAAGAAGAAATTTTAACACTTTTTCAAAATGATCCTTCTATTTCTACAAGAGCGGCAGCTAGAAGACTTGGATTGAGTCAATGGAAGGTGTGGTTTACAGTACACACAGCGCGTCTACATCCATTTCACTACACACCTGTCCAAGCGTTGGAAGAGGGAGACCCGGTTGGAAGAATGGAATTCTGCCGTTTTATGATAAATGCAGACATGGAGGATCGCAATTTCTTCTCAAGAATATTGTGGACGGATGAATCGAAATTTGACCGTGACGGGATAAACAATTTCCACAACACACATTAATGGGCACCAAAAGGAGAAAACCCCAGGAGGAAAAAAGAAAGGGCCCATCAAACCAGATTCAGTCTAAATGTCTGGATGGGTATAATTAATAATAATTTAGTTGGACCTCATTTTTTGCCTCAAAATTTAAATGGTGAAATGTACGAACATTTCCTAAGACAGGAGATTACTGGTTTAATGGAAGATGTGCCAATAGAAACTCGTCGTAATATGATTTTCCAGCATGATGGTTGCCCGGCCCACTTCCGCCTCGGCGTACGCCAGTGGCTAGACCAAACTTACCCACATCGCTGGATAGGTCGAGGCGGGTCAATTCCTTGGCCAGCACGGTGTCCCGATTTGACCCCGTGTGATTTTTATCTTTGGGGTCATATGAAGGCTTTGGTATATACTACACCCATAACTACTGTAGAGGAGCTCAGAAGCCGCATAAGAAATCAAAACTAGTCTTACTACCAGAATAATCAAAACAGAGGTACGGAGAAGACTACGGGCCTGTATCAGAAACAGAGGTTCACATTTTGAACAAGACCTAAAGTAGAATATTTATTATTAAATTTAATTAAACATTGATGTTTTTTAAATACAATAAACGTAATTAAATTCAAGTTTTTCTTTTTAACCTTATCGCAAATACATCGATTTAGACATTATTTCATTTTACTTCTAATATGTTTACTACAACGTCACATTTTTATGTAGACATTTGCACCTTTTTGGAAAGCTAATGAGATAAGGAAGTTATTTAGAATATTTGTACGCATTGTATCATACATTTTTTTAAGAAAATCACCTGTTTTTAAGAAAAATGTGCATTTTTCTTAAAAGAAAATTCTGTTGCATGTCTCATAATGAAAAATTCTCGCTTAGTTTGTCCCTACTTATTCCTTAAAAATAATATTTGACTCATTGACGGTTAAAATACATAAAAAAATCACTAAAAAGACAAACATTTTTAAAAATACGTCATGTCAAAGTCAAAAAGTCGAAAATAAAGAAAAAAAATTTGAAATTTCAATAACTTTGTAAATATCAACTTTCGGATAGGGGATGCCATGAAAAATATTACTGTAAATGAGGTCTACTTTCTGTCTTTCAAAGGAATGCATCGAATTTCAGGTCACCCTGTATAATACGAGTTTATATCTATTTCGAACATTAAGTAACAGCTTTATATTTAATATTTCAACCTTTGTAGAATAGTTTTTCTGAGCCACCTGAGAATCATTACCTGTGATGAAAAGTGGATCCTGTACGATAATCGAAAACGCTCATCGCATTAGCTGAACCCTGGCGAACCAGCCAAAGCCTGCCGCAAGCGAAAATTTACTCAAAAAAAGTTACTTGTGAGCGTTTGGTGGACTAGTGCCGGTGTCGTTCACTACAGCTTTCTTAAATCTGGTCAGACGATTACGGCAGATGTCTATTGCCAGCAACTGCAAATCATGATGGAAAAGCTAGCTGCTAAACTAGCTAAGCAACCGAGGTTGGTCATTCGCTCTAGGCCACTGCTGCTTCAGGACAACGCTATTATTAGACATTCCAATTGAAGCTCCTCTAATTTGGCCATCCATGCATCAGGCCAACCATCTGTTGTGCAGTGTGTGGTCTACATTCCAATTGAAACTCCTCTAATTTGGCCATCCATCCATCAGGCCAACCATCTGTTGTGCAGTGTGTGGTCTACAAATCCTTTGATGTTTGCCGCCTCACTCTTTGATAATCGCCACCACTCGGCTTGCTCGATCAAATTCTTTGAGGTTTGCCGCCTCACGGGCGACACATCAAAAGTTTTATTGCTTCTCAATTATTCTAACTAGTTTATTCCAGATTATTCCTTTCTTTTTGCCTATGTAAGCGGGTGGATGGACCGAACGTTAGTTCAGTTCTATTTGAGCTACCGAGGCGATAACTTGGACAAGCGATATCCTAGCGAACTGCTCGACCCGTCAACTAGCTTTGTGGCTTTATGTGCATCTTGAGTGGTTACTAACTATAGTTTGTTATTAAGTTTATTGAACGAAAAGTAAAAAAAAATGATGTCTGGTGGAAAGAAACGAAAAGTAGATACAGAGGGTCGCTAGTTTCAAGAAAAATGGACTGAAGAATTCTTTTTATCTTGCACAATGGTAAGCAATGGTAATGGTATTTGTTTGCTGTGTAGTGAATCCATTTCAATAATGAAAGAATTCAATATAAAGAGGCATTACTCAACTAAGCATGCTACGCTGCACTCACTGACAGGACAATTAAGAACAGACAAAATCCAGAAGCTTACCGCAAATTTGGAAAAACAGCAACAAATGTTTCATAAACAAAGAACACAACTTGATAATGTTGTGAAAGCTAGTTTTATAGTTAGCTCAAAATCGGCAAAGGCATTAAAACCATTTGGCCAAGGAGAATTTATCAAGGAGTGTATGTTAGAAGTTTGCGATATTTTGTGTCCTGAAAAGAAAAATGAATTTGAAAAAAATAGTTTGTGAAGACGACTGTTGTTCGACGTATAGAAATGATAGCTAATGATATAAAAACAACATTGACTGACCGTATGACTGGTTTTGAATCATTTTCCATAGCATTAGACGAGAGCACCGATTTGTCTGACACAACTCAACTGGCTATATTTATTCGAGGTGTTGATAAGGAGTTCACTGCTACTGAGGAATTGCTTGCTTTACAGCCGCTAAAAGGAACTACTACAGGAGAGGATATTTTTATTGAACTTCAAAAGGTATTCACAAGTTTTGGCTTGCCATGGTCAAAATTAATTGGAGTATGCACTGATAGTTCACCTTCTATGGTCAGCTTACGTAAAGGTTTCATCGGAATTTGGAATAAAAAAGCAACAGAATTAAATGTGCAAAAAGATGATTTGATACTCCTTCATTGCATTATCCACCAACAGAACTTGTGTTCTAAGTCCATTCGACTCCAGAATGTTATGAATGTGGTAGTCAAAACCATCAACTTTATTTGATCCCGAGGGCTTAACCATCGTCAGTTCAAGGCGTTTTGGATGAAATATCAGCTGAAGATAACGACGTAACCTATTATTGTGAAGTCAGATGGCTGGGCAAAAGAAAAATGTTGAAACGGTTTTAAGAGCTTAGAAATGAGATAGCAGACTTTATGAAAATAAAAGATAAACCACTATCTGAATTAAGTGACCCAAAATGGATATGTCACTTATCATTTCTGGTCGATCTTACAGGCTATTTGAATGATTTAAATTTGAAACTTCAAAACCAAGGACAGTTAGTAAATGATTTGTACAGCCATTTGAAAGCGTTTCAGATCAAACTACGCTTGTGGGAGTCACAGATGCTGTCTGGTAACAGTTACCATTTCAACACGCTCTATGCGTATGAAATGATTGCTTATGCTCAATATGCTGAAGAACTCAAGTTACTGTCGGAACGATTTTCGAACAGATTTAGCGACTTCAAAAACATGGAAGACTGTTTCAGTTTATTTGCTACTCCTACAAAATGTAATGTACAAAATGCTCCAATACACTTACAAATGGAGTTGATCGAGATTCAAGAAAACTCACTCCTAAAATCCAAATTTGAAGACTTAGAGTTGTGTGATTTCTACAAAAATTACATAGAAAAAGGCAATTTTCCGCAGCTTAGAAAATTCGCAAGAAGATTGATTTGTGCGTTTGGCAGTACTTATAAATGCGAACAGTTCTTTTCATTGACGAAAGTTAATAAATCAACACATCGTACAAGACGTAGTTGTTTTCTTTACACTTCTTTCGTAGTTTATAACAATTGCAAATTTATCGATTTAATTATAATGTGCCATTTTTTTAATTTCATTTTGTTATTTTAATAAATTGTACTATAATAACTGGCCTCGCGGGCCACGTTTCTGGCGATTAGCGAATAATTTCTCTTCGATATTTTTGTGGACTGTATATCATGAGGTATCTGGCGTCGCCAGGTTAATATGCAGTAATAATTAGATGAGAATGGAGAGGTATAGGAATTATCCGCTTACCGAACCAGCTTCTGTGTGGGCGTCTGCAGCTGGAGTCTTCTCTCTTTCTTCTACTCACAACACTTTAGTCTTTCCAGAATTCTTATCGCGTTCTATAGGAATATATCTCACTTTTGTGGGCGGTAATTAATAGCGAAAAAGTCTAAATAATACACACGCTGTCCGCGATTGCACTCTCGACGCGCACTTGTCTTGCAATGTTCTGTCCGCGTATTCGCATTTCTTCGGTATACGTCGGAGCGGGGAAGCGGGGGGTGGAATACTGCTTTATCGATATTATGAGATGCCATTCATAGTGGCGTTCGGCGCTTCTAGATGGCGCTACCAATAACATTGTCGTATTATTTCATGTCTAATATCTATCGCAATAAATATTATCACTACTTTAAAATGCACTAAGTACTTTTAAACGCGGCCCGCGAACGTATTTGCACCCTAAAGTTTGGCCCTCAACATGTCAAAGGTTGCCCATACCCGGTCTAAGACATCCACAGTACTCCCCGGACCTTGCTCCAACAGATTACCATTTTTTTCGAAATTTGGATAACTTCTTGCAAGGGAAAAAATTCAACTCTGATGGGGGAGTCCAAAGCGTCTTCAAAGATTTTATTGATTCCTGTCTGAATAGTTTTTTTAGTAAAGGAATCAATGAACTACCTATGAGATGGCAAAAGTGTTTAAAAAAATCGACTTCATGTTCCTCCTTTACAAAACGCCAATTTCATATGTAATGACCTAATATATATATATATATATATATATATATATATATATATATATATATATATATATATATATATATATATATATATATATATATATATATATAGGGTGGCCAAAAAGTCGTGGATCAAATGAAACAGGGAGATAAAGGAGGTAATTTCCAACAAAAAATCTTTCTCCAGCATGGCTATAACTTCATTGCACGAAAAGATATGAACTATTTTTGTTTTTTCAATGAAAGTACCGAGTTTTTTTACAATTTAATCAGTAAAAAGTTAAAATGATTAAAAATAATTAAAAAAAAGCTGTTGTATTATGACTCGATTTTGTATCAATACTACAAAATATGTATTGCAGCTCTTGGTATCAAACTTAACGAGTAATTAATGTTTTTCCGTAAATTTTGATGCGTTTCAAAAAATTACGTCTCACTTTAAGAGCACCATTTGAAAAAAAAACGTATTACGGAAAGGTGACCCTGTATTATAAAAACTTGCCGGTTTAATGCTGATTAAAATGAAGTACAACACTTTACTTTTTGATCTTTAGTTTTGGTTTTATAATCTTTTTTCATATCAAGGTGCCATAAAATGATAAATTCAAAGGAAAAATTAGATTTTTTCTCATACATATTACATAGTAATTTCAGAAGCCATTATGAAATAAAAACAACGATTGTGCCTTAGTACTTTTATTAAATACAAATTTTTACATTAAATGTTCAAAGTTCCTACCTCTGACCATAACGCACAATCTGCACCGCCTAATAAAATTTGCTCGTAATCGGCGGAATGCACCTCTGTTATTTTGAATTTGTAACTTAGCAAACTCGAGCTTTTGTCGTAGTTCTTGTTCGGTGTTATTCTCTCCATGATACACTATTTCTTTAAAATAGCCCCAAACAAAAAAGTCCATGGGATTAAGGTCGGGTGACCGGGGTGGCCATGCAATAGGTCCACCTCGACCAATCCACCGGTTAGGGAAACGCTCGTTCAAATGTTTTCGAACTGCTCTAGTGTAATGAGGCGGGGCGCCGTCTTGTTGCAGCCACATTTCTGCCACTCTATCTTCAGGAATCTCAGCTTCGTTCAGTATTTGGTTCAAATTATTTTGTAAAAAATTCAAATACATAGCACCATTCAGCCTTGGTGGCATTTCATGTAGCACAAGCTGCTGGTCAATTATTCCACCCCACATGTTTATCCCAAACAGATGCTGGAATCGATCATTTCTAATGATATGTGGGTTCACTCTGGAGTAATAATGTAAATTGTGGATGTTAAAAACTCCCATTCTTCTAAAATTTGACTCATCAGTCCATAACACTTTGTTGAAGAACTGCGGATCCTCTCTGTGTCTTCTAAGCATCTCTCTACAAAACCTCACTCTAGGTTCATAGTCAGCTGGCAGTAAAGCTTGCACCCTTTGCACGTGGTAAGCGTGAAATTTATTTCTTTTAATGATAAGCTGCACCGTCGATCGTGGGATCCCGAGATTTCGTGATATTTGGCGTTGGCTAATACCAGGGTCCAATCTTAACTGTCTCAGTATTTGCTCTTCATTATCAAATCGTACTACTGGTCTTCCTGTTCTCGCAGCATGCTCCCCGGGTAAGGTTCCCTCCATGTATGCATTATGCACGCGCATAAAGACCCTGTAGTCCGGGAAACGGTCTCGGTTAGGGTAGCGTTGTCGATATTCTCTGGCAGCAGCGCGAGCATTACCGTCGCAAAAACCATAGAGGTAATGCATTTCTGCATACTCTCGTTGGGTGTATGATCTCCTCGCAGCAGCCATTTTAGCTTATCTAGCCAATCCGAAGTGATCACAAAATCCGATTCACACAGCGCTGGCCACAGGTAGGCAATATCACAAGTCCATAAACAAAGCGTAGGTCACAGGTAGGCAATCAATCACAAGTCCAGAAACGAAGCGCGGGTCACAACTAATCACAAAAAATACCTTGCAAAATAATAAGTGTCACATACATACACAAACACAAACAAAGTCACATACACAAACAATAAGTCACATCCAGAAAGTGAGTGAGACACTAAACAAAGAAAGATACTCACGCGCTTCCACCCCTCCCGCTCTGTTTCGCCCGGCATTCTACTACCTGAACTAAAACGGGTATTCTGACCTTTTACGACAAAGGATTAAATGGTTAGTGTGAAAGAGAGGCACAATTCCTTTGTATCGAGTGTTTTTACAGAGTTGTTTGTATTGTATAAAGGGTCATACACGTTTCACACGGTCACGTCATACATTTCCTAGAAAAGATAAATCGTTAAATTTAAAAATAAGGCTCATTTAATGAAATTTGCACCTTGGTATGAAAAAACGATCATAAAACCAAAACTAAGGATCAAAAAGTAAAGTGTTGTACCTCATTTTAATCAGCATTAAACCGGCAATTTTTTATAATACAGGGTCACCTTTCCGTAATACGTTTTTTTTTTTCAAATGGTGCTCTTAAAGTGAGAAGTATTTTTTTGAAACGCATCAAAATTTACGGAAAAACATTAATTGCTCGTTAAGCTCTTGGTATCAAGAGCTGCAATACATTTTTTGTAGTATTGATACAAAATCGAGTCATAATACAACAGCTTTTTTTTAAATTATTTTTAATCATTTTAACTTTTTACTGATTAAATTGTAAAAAAACTCGGTACTTTCATTGAAAAAACAAAAATAGTTCATACCTTTTCGTGCAATGAAGTTATAGCCATGCTGGAGAAAGATTTTTTGTTGGAAATTACCTCCTTTATCTTCCTGTTTCGTTTGATCCACGACTTTTTGGCCACCCTGTATATATATCCGGGAACTAGCCCGGCGAGAAGAACCGGCGTAAGAAACTCGTGCGGGGCCATCTTTTATCAAAAATATGGAAAATTGTTCTTTTAAAAATATAAAAAAGGCATATATAACAATGTTATGACTAAAACTATATAACAAGAGTACAATAATATATGTAATTTAGAAGTAGCCTTGCAGAGGGTCACCTCATTCCCAAGGTGTGCTATCATTCATAAAATCATTAACTTTATAATAGGCATTAGCACACAAACGTTCTTTAACTACTTTTTTAAATTTATTGATTGAAAAATTTTAAACGCTTTCTGGGATCTTATTGTATAGTCGTATACACTGGCCTTTAAACGAATTCTTTACTTTACTAAGTCTAGTCACTGGTACATCAAGCTTATGCTTATTTCGGGTATTTCTATAGTGGTTGTCACTTTTCTTTTTGAATAGGTTTAAATTTTTTTTAACATGTAATACATTTGATAGAACATACTGAGAAGCTACAGTTAAGATTCCAGTTTCTTTAAACTTCTCTCTTAATGACGTGTTGAGGGCCAGCTTGTAGATTGCCCGAACAGCTCGCTACTGCAGCACAAATATAGTATTTATATCGGCATCATTTCCCCACAGTAGAATGCCATAGGACATTATACTGTGGAAGTAACTAAAATATACAAGTCTTGCTGTGTTTTCGTCTGAAAATTGTGTTATCTTACTTACTGCAAATGCTGCTGAACTGAGTCTGTCGGCCAACCCAGCAATATGAGGGCCCCACTGTAGTTTTGCGTCTAAAGTTATACCTAAAAAGACAGCTGTATCTACTAGTTCCATACCTTTTCCATTCAATAGAACATTGGTTTTAGTTTGCCTTTCATTTGGCAACGTGAACTTTATACATTTAGTTTTTTTTGCTATTTAACAAAAGATTATTAACACTAAACCAGTGTACTATTTTTGGGAGAGCATTATTTACTTCGTCATAGCCTTAGTTTTGGCGATTAATATTAAAAGTAAGTGACGTGTCATCGGCAAATAAGACTATCCAGTTTTTTCTATTAATAAGGTATGGTAGGTCATTTATATAGACCAGAAAAAAAGGGTCCTAAAATGGATCCTTGTGGGACCCCCATCTCAATTTTGGTACCTGTGGATCTTTTTCCATTTATCTCAACTAAATAAATAAGATTTTAAGAGGACGAGTGCTGGTCCCCTTACTCCATAGTGGCATAGTTTCCTGATCAACGTTGTGTGCTGCACGCAATCAAATTCCTTAGAGAGATCGCAAAAAATCCTAGAGCATCCTGCGACCCCTCCCAAGCATTAAATATATACTAAAATATAACTTATCAGATCAACGCCAGCATCTGTTGTAGAGCGACCCTACGTAAAACCAAATTGTTTATTATGTAAAATGTTATTTATATTAAAGTGTGCTAGTAACTGAGTAAGTATTATTTTTTCATATATTTTACTTAGTGTTGGTAAAATAGATATAGGTCGGAAGTTAGATGGATCCGACTTACTACCAGACTTAAACAGAGGTAAAACTTTACTATGTTTTATTAGATCAGGAAATACGCCACTTTTTATACAATCAATAAAAATAGTTGCCAAGTAAGGTGCGATAACATCGATTATAGATTTAATAACTTTCATTGATAGGCCCCATAAATCTGCAGTATTCTTAATATTTAATAAATTAAAATTTCTAATAATGTCTTGCGGTCCTATTTCTTTAAATCTAAATTCGATTTCACACTCTTTAACATTATCTTTAAGAAGTAATTCAGCATCAGCAGGAGAGGCATACAAATTTTTGGTAGTTGAAACTGGAATGTCAGCAAAGAATTTCTCAAAAGCAGTTGCAACTTCACTGTCGGATTTAATTATTTTAATCCGCCGTACAGCCCCGACCTAAGCCCTAATGATTTCTATACTTTCCCTAAAATAAAGAATAAATTGCGTGGTCAGAGATTTTCCTCACCTGAAGAAGCTGTGGACGCCTACAAAACGGCCATTTTGGAGACCCCAACTTTCGAATGGAATGGTTGCTTCAATGATTGGTTCCATCGTATGGAAAAATGTGTCAAATTTCGCGGAGAATACTTCGAAAAGCAATAAATACATTTTTAGATAGTAATGTTGTGTCACTTCCTTGATTCCCGAAATTTTCAGTGCCGTACATGTGTTTCTGTCCTCGTGTAATTGTTTGCAATTATTATATATAGGGAAAATGGCCCGCTGTCCACAGTGATCAGAGCTTAGTATGTTAATGACTTCTTTATTTAATGGATCTATGTTGGTAAAAATGTTATGACTTCATGTAGCAGAGCTATCACTGATCCTTGTTGGTTCAAAGAATAAATGAGTTAAGTTATATGATTTTAAGAATGAAGTAAATCTAACCGTGGTGGAATTACTTTCTAAAATATTTATATTAAAATCACCACACAATAATATATTATGTTTGTTAGATACACTTATCTTAGTAAATAACGTTTCCATTATTTTTTCAATTGAATCATATAACCCTAAAGGAGGCCTGTAATCTATGTAACCTTGTCCGGATTAAAAAATATATTTGAGGACTTCCAAACGAAACAAGAGAAGAAATTCGAGGCACTAATATCTACCATGGATGTTATAAAAATACAGAATGAAGAAATTAAAACATCAATTAACTTTTTATCCGATAAATATGAGATCAAAATAAATATAAAAAAACTTCAACAAGAAAATAACAAAAATGAAAATTATATTAAAACACTGGAGTCTTAGTTGGAAGGGCTGTATAAAAAATCTCGTTCCGGCGTAGTTGAAATTCGCAACATACCAAAACTAGAGTCAGAGTCTAAGCAGTCAGTCTGATCGAAATGACAAAAACCATCGCTACAAACGTGGACTCGCCCATTCAAGATGCAGACATCCGTGACATATATCGGCTGAAAATAAAAGATAATGGAAACATCAGTTCCATAATAGTCGATTTTACCTCATTTTTCACAAAGGAAAGGATCATAACATCGACAATTAAGTACAATAAAGAAAAACCGTATTATATATAATAGTATTTAAAGTGCACGGACCTATTAGATTAGTTTACATTTCTGAACCCCTTACAAAGAAGGATAAGCGTCTTTACTATTTGGCTAGAGTTTTCGCCAAGGACAGCAATTACGACAGCTGCTGGACCTCATATGGGAGTGTATACCTGAGGCGCACCAAGAACGAAAAACGAATACGTGTTAACAGTGAAGACGATCTTGGAAAACTTAAAAGTAGTATGTGACTAGTACTTATTATTTTTCTTTTACTGTTATTAAAGTTAAATGCATGCCAATCAGATTATTGTTTTAAACTATATCTTGTAAACGACACGTTTTAACAATTTGTACTAAAACTCACTGGATAATATTAGTAAGCCCAACTCTTCTGATAATTCACTGAACACAGACTACAACACCCTCATATTCCGTATACATACATTAAACATAACACGCATCATTACCACTACAACTACAAAACTACATGCAATATTTACACTCTTAACTACTATCTGTGGTTTGTAATCTTTTTGATTATAATCATCACTACTCTAAGAAACTTCTTAAAAATTGGTCTTTTAAAAACGTCAGCTTCAATCAACAAAACATAAGAATTTGTAATAGAGATCCTACTGACAACCTAGTTATCACAATCCAACGAGTTTCATGAAATACAAAATGAAATTGACTCTTTTAGTATAGCGGAATCTGTCTTGTGTATATTTGACGACTATGGAGCAACTATGTCAAATTTTATCAATAGCTTTAAACTGTTACAGCAGAATATTAGAAGTATTAAACGCAACATAGATGGGCTATTTCCATTAATAACTCGTAGTGGTGTTAGCTGGGACTGTATAGTGTTGACTGAGTGTTGGTTGATGTCCAATCCAAATATACCAGGTATCAACGGTTATAACTCTTATTCTACTACAGTAAACAATACTCAGAACGAAGGTGTTGTAGTATACTACAGGAGTAACCTTGTCATATCCGTTGAAGAACCACAACTACTTGAAGCAAATTGCCTGGCTATTAAACCTAACAACAATACAGTGGCTTTGGCGATTTATCGTCCTATTATTGTTTTAGGAGATATAAATATTGATATTTGTAACGAAAGTTCAGACCCAAATATTTCACTATACTTTCACTATACTAGCATATCATGGAATACTACCAGCCCACACAATAGCAACTCATGGCAAAACCTGTCTTGACCATGTGCTCATGAATACTAAGTTATCAGCTCGTAGCCATGTACTCCTTACATCTCTCACGGACCACTATAGTGTTACATTCAGCATTGCTACAAGACATAGCCTTAAACCTGCAAAGATAGTTAATCGAATTAATCACGAAACACTCTCTAGTGATCTAAAAACTGTAAATTTTGGCGCACTCTACCTAATAGATAATACGGACAAAGCTACTGATTATTTTATAAAAACATCCAAACAATTATAACAAGTAATTCTAAAGAAATTAAAACCTTGGATTTCATCGGGTATATTGAAATGTTTAAAAAAACCGAGATAATCTTCATAAAAAATTAAAAACATATCCTGATAGTGACATCCTAAAAACGACTTATAAGAGGTATAGAAACTTTTGCTCGTCCTTAATTAAAAAGCTAAAACGAGATTACAAAAAAAGCCAGCATTAAAACGCACACCACGGTAACAAAAGATTATGGAAAGCTATTAAAGATATTACATATACTAAAAACAAATAGATACAGCACATGAACTTATAAACACAGCCAACCCTACTAAATAGATAAACGCCATCAACCATTATTTCGTAAATATAGGTAAATTACTAGCTGAAAAAATTTTAAACCCAATTTCAGTACAGCCTAATATTTTAAAATCATGTCCCAATTCTTTTGTTTTTCTACCAACAGATGAAAATGAGATTAGATCATTAATTGCTAACCTTAAGAGCGACAGTGCGGTTGGCATGGATATGGTCTCTGCGGACATTCTTAAGGCAAACACTAACATTTTAGTAAAACCCATAACTTATATATGTAATTTATCATTAACTATAAAAACCTTATCTATTAACCGGTATGTTCCCAAAATCATTTAAAAAGTCTAAAATATATCCTATTCATAAAACTGGAGATAGAGACCTGTGTAAGCTAGGACCTTACACATACGACTTTGAGCTGAGGGAAGTAGGTATATAGGTTAATGTGAGGGCTGGAGAAATCTGGGACTGACCTTATTGTTGAGCTGGTGGTTCTGTATCTGGGCGGAGGTTTCTTCTCACTACACTACACAGCTGTTGAGCGGATTATCGAAAGATTTATCGCGGTTCGCCGGCGAATTTGGTATTATATTAACGAGCACAAATAAATATGCGCACACGCGTTCGCGTTCACTAGGTTTCGGGATGAGCTGAAAATGCATCCGGCGCGGAAGGGGGTCTAAATGCAAGTGTTCGTCACTCTCTGACAGCGCCCCTTTCGGTCGGCCATACACCACGTAGTGATGTCCTTTGTGTTTATTCTAAACGTCGCGCTAGTGTTGGCGCGAACATCCTGGGGGGCCCGCACAGGCGGCGAGCTGAGCCCCATCCTGAGCAGAATCCAGTGGGAGCGGGGCAATCTTGCCGACAGGCCTCCGCAGCTGGCCTTGAGTCGTGTCCAAGTCCACAACTCTGATGACTCCATCCTTCCCAGGTAGCAGACGTGAGATTCTTCCCATCTTCCATTGTAGAGGAGGCAAATTGTCCTCCTTGAGCAGAACCAGTTCTCCAATTTTGGGTGGAGAGGAAGAGGAAAGCCATTTGGAGCGGATTTGAAGGGTATGGAGGTAGGACTTGGTCCAAAGGTTCCAAAAGCGCTGAGAGAGTGATTGAATGAGCTGAAAGCGTTTGAGCGGAGATATTACTCTTTCATCTAGAGTCAGCTCGGGGAGAGCTGTGAGCGGACGGCCAATGAGAAAGTGGCCAGCAGTAAGGGGCTGATAGTCCGTGGGATCGGACGAAAGTGGACTGATGGGCCGAGAGTTTAACACAGCTTCGATTCTAGTGAGCAGAGTTAAGAATTCCTCGAAAGTGAGGTGTTGCTCACCGATAACACGGTATAGAAGTTGCTTTGTGGATTTAACATTAATCTCATGGATACCTCCCATCCATGGGGCTTTAGGCGGATTGAGTAACCAAGTTATATTTTGAGTTGAGAGTTTATGAGAAATGGCGTCGTTATTGTCATTGAGAAATTGTTGTACCTCTAGTAGATGATTCCTAGCTCCTACATAATTTGTGCCACAATCCGAACGTATCAATACCGGAAGTCCGCGACGTGAGCAGAACCTTTGTAATGTTGCAATAAACGCTTCGGCAGTGAGCGATGAGACTGGTTCTAAGTGAACCGCCTTTGTAGTGAGGCAAACAAATATGCAAAAATATCCCTTAATTAACTTAGCATTACGTAATTGACTTGATTTGAGCAGAAACGGTCCGGCGAAATCTGTTGATACGTGACTAAATACGGGCTGAGGTATGACTCTATCAGCTGGCAGGTCAGCCATGATAGGTACTTCGGGCTGAGCGCGGTAACGGAAACATCTTATGCATTTAAACGTTCTGTGCCTTATAATGCGGCGGGCAGATAATATCCAAAATTGCTGACGTAAAATAGCATGTAGCGTGTCCGTGCCAGGGTGGCAGTGTATGCGATGATAGTGATCTATTATGAGGTCTACGAGCGGACTAGAACTAGGCAAAATGAATGGGTGTTGAGCATCGTATGTGAGTTCCGAACGAGTGAGTCTACCTCCTACTCTGAGGAGACCGTCCTGCGTAAAAGGCGACAGACGTTGTAGTCGTACTGTGCAGATTCTATCGGTTTGCAGGCGGTGAATATCTTCTGCGAATGCATTTTGCTGTACAGAGCGGATCCAGAAGAGTAATGCTTCTCTACGTTCACTTACAGTTAGAGGGCCTAGTTGTCGCGAGTTTGAATTTAGTTTACATTTACGAATGAATCGCCTCATGTAGGCAGTGACACCAGTTAGTTTTTCTAAAGAGCTGAAGCGAGTGAGCAGATCACTATCGACACCGGGTATCGAGAAATTGCATGGTACGTATTTTGGTTTGAGCCCTGGCAAGTCTTGTCGAGTATGAGCTGAAGGCATCTTGGGCCAGGTATCCTCTGGCAATTTGAGCCAAGGAGGAGACCACCATAAATCATGAGCGGAGAGAGCTTGAGCTGATAATCCTCTGCTTGCACAGTCAGCAGGATTTAATTGGGAAGGTACATGACGCCACTTAAGTGTGAGTGAATTTGAGTTAATTTTTGTTACTCTATTTGATTCAAATGTTTGTAAACGATGGGGCGGAGTTTTTATCCATGCAAGCACTATGGTACTATCTGACCAACAAATGTGATGTGTAATTGTGAGATGAGCAGACAATTGTTGGGAGACACGCAACATGAGCTGAGATAATAGAGTTGCAGCAGACAACTCTAATTTGGGGATTGTGAGTTTATTTTTAATCGGTGCTACTTTAGATTTAGCAATTATGAGGTGAACGTTAACAGATCCGTTGTGAGCTGATTCTTGTAAATATATCACTGCAGCAAAACCGCTTTCCGAAGCATCTGCGAATCCGTGAAGTGAGTATGTTGATTTGAATTTGTGTGGAGCGATATGTCTGGGAAAATGTATATCTGAGATGTGCGGAAGATCATGATAGATGCGCTGCCAATCATCTGTAATATTATTTGGAGTGGGATCGTCCCAGTCCAATTTAGTTAACCATAACCTTTGAAGAAGTATTTTTGCGCGGAATATGACGGGTGTAACCCAACCGTTTGGGTCATAGAGAGAAGCTACTGTGCTAAGAATTGAACGTTTTGTAATGTGGGTAACTGGTGGTAATGAGATGTGATATGTAAATTCATCAGACCGGGGAATCCATCTAATACCCAAAACCTTAATTGATGGAGACTCTGCGCTGATGTCAAAGTCTTTAGGCATTTCGCATTGATCGTCTGGAAATCTTTGCAAGAGCTGAGGTGTGTTTGATGTCCATTTACTAAGTTTAAATCCACCGAGTGATAACAAATCAATGAGCTGAGTTTGGAGTGCTGATGCTTCTTCTATGGTGTCATGGCCGCAAAGTACATCATCCACGAAAACAAATTTACGCAAAATTTCGGCAGCCTGAGGATAGCGATGACCTTCATCTTCAGCTAATTGTAATAATGTGCGGATATCATGATATGGACTTGAGCGCAATCCGTATGTAACAGTGTTGAGTGCATATGTGAGCAGAGGTCGATCTGGAGACGATCGCCAGAGTATGAGCTGATAGTGTCTTTGGTCTGGTCTTAAGAGAATATTTCTAAACATCATTTTTATGTCAGTGCTGAATACTATACGATGTGCGCGGAATGATATAATAATATCTACAATGTCTCGTTGAAGTGCTGGACCTGTGTGCAGGCAATCGTTTAAACTGACTCCATTGGATGACTTACAACTGCCATCAAATACTGTGCGGAGTTTGTCAGTACCTGATTTGAACACGCCATGATGAGGAATATAATAATGAGGTTTATGAGTAAATGTAGACGGATGACACGGTGTCATGTGTCCTAAGTTTATGTATTCGTTCATGAATTCTATATATTTTTGTCGCAGTGTGTGATCGGATTGCAACCGTTTTTCTAAATTGAGAAATCTACGTAGAGCAATAGCATGAGTACTACCTAATACGGGTGCATCTGATAAGAAGGGAAGAGTCACCATGTAACGGCCTGAATCGTCACGAATGGTGGTTGAGCTGAATATGTGTTCACATTGCTCGTGTAGCGGGCTTGAATGAGCAGAACGAGGCTGGGGCTCTTCCGACTCCCAGAATCTTTCCAGGCTTTTGCAAATATCATGAGTAGAATGAGCAGAATGTGTAGAGTGAGCCGACTGAGTATAATGAGTATGAGTAACATGAGCAGAGCCAACTTGAGCTACAGGCGAATCGCATGAGTGCTCAACGAGTCCTATGAGTGCAAAATCAAAAATCGTGCCGAAGGCTATGGGCTTCCCCGGGCCCAAAGCAATCTTAGTACCATCCAAAACGTGACCCAAAACGTCTGAGCCTAAAATGAGATCAATGGGCGCAGGAGTATGATAAGCTTGATCCGCCAATGGAATGAGCTGATGAGCTGAGTCTTGTACAACATCTGGTATTTTTTGCAAAGGTAAATAACTTGTAACGTCTTTGAGAATATGAGCGGTAGTAGTAATAGATGGCGTGTCACGGTGTGTGGGCCTAAATGTTATTGTGACCCAACCTTTAGAATTTTGTATGTGCTGATCACCTACACCTGTAATTTTTAATGAACATTGTTTTGGTTGCAAATTAAGATTTCTAGTCATGCGCTGAGTTATGAGCGTTATCATGCTACCACAGTCCAATAAAGCCCGAGCTTTGTGATATTCTCCGCATTTATCAGATATATTTAAAACGACTGTGGGAAGTAACACTGGAGTTTTTAATGGGTTTTCTATGTGCTGAGTTGAATTTACTTGGGCTGATTCTACAGAATATTGGGCTGAACTAGATTTAGATATTGTATGAGCTGAATGTGATGCAGGTGTACTATGAGCTGAATGACATTTTAAATTATTGGGTTGATCTTCTAATTCTATGTGCTCCGTGATTGTAGGTAGTCATTGTTTTTTGTTTTGAGATTGATGAGTTGTAGACGGTGCATGATCAGACGATTGGTTGGGGTCTGATGATGATGATTGATGTGCACGCGTATGTTGTGTGTAGGCCGTGTGGGTATGTGGCTTGTCTTGAGCACGCCGGCGGGGCTGTGCACGTAAATGAGGAGGAAGCAAATGCGCTGACGTCATCGGAGAATTTGGAGTTCCGTGACGATGAAGCGAGGTGTGGTGATTTGCACTTCCACACTCTTTGCATGAGTTTGTCGAACGACATTCATTTTCAAAATGCGGACCTAGACATTTACGACATCTGTCGTTGGCTTCTATGAAATCCCAACGACCTTGAGTGGGCTGATGATTATATTTCGGACACGCGATAAGTTTGTGTTCTGTATTCCTACAATAGGGGCAGTAGAATCGCTTGTGTTTATCTGTATTCCGGGCTGAGTACTCGCGCCGCTCTGTTCGGGGGGAGGGGGGCCAGTAGCGTTGAGCGTAATGAGGAACTGGGCTGACGTGATAGCTACTTAAAATGTGAGCCGATGGCGAGCGCTGAGTATTACGAGGATACGCGGGACTAATTGGTCTAAAGCGTGGACTGCGCGGAGAGTTTGCGGGGGGTGTGTGTTGACGAGAGGGTCCAGTTTGTGGTGAGTAGGTAACACCGCGCGTTGCATTAGAATATTCGGTTTCGATACAGCGCGCGTGCTCCTCTAAAAAAGAAATCAAATCACCTAAGGTGGGCAGAGTGTCCGAGATGTATCTTCTTTCGAACAGGGTGCGGAGCTCGCCTCGTAATTTTCTAACTACAATAGACACAAATACGTAATTACTATCCATAGGTAAACGCAGATTATTTAATGCGCTTTGTGCGGAAATGAGCGGAGTTAAAAACGTCGCGCGTATGCTTGATCGAATATGAATATTAGGTAGGCCGAGTATTATATCAACAAACCCATCTATCAGAACACGGCGGTTTTCATACCTACGTGTGAGTATATCGAGCGCGACGCTGTAATTATCATTTGTGATTTTTAAATGCGCAATCATGCTGAGCGCCTCCCCCGATAGGCAAGACAAAAGATAGTGCAGCTTAACTGCATCTGTAAGTGACGTCATGTCGTCTGTAAGACTCCTAAAAATCGTAATAAACGATGGCCAGTCCTCAACGCGTGAGCTGAATTTTGGCAGTTCAATTTTGGGCAGAACGGCAGAAGTGAGCTGACTTGACTCTGAAGTGGAACTTATATTTTCCGCTGCAGTTAAAATATCATAATATTCGGATAGCGCGTTCTCGTAACCGGCTGTATAAAACTTTTCAATTTCTTCTGTAACACTGCCGTCGTCTAAAATTTCGCAGTATAAATTTTCTAATTTTTGTTTCAAATTTTGTAGTTCTTTAAAACGCGCATTAAACTCCGTTTTGTTAGACTTTGAGTCACCTTTGTGTAATGCCAATGCGATCTCTCTGAGCCGACTAATAGATTTTATAGTTTGCCTAAATATGGCCGCTTGCGATTTTGTAGGCATGTTTAAAAATATATGCGTGTAACTAAGTTAAATATTTAAAAGTAATAAGCGGAAAATACGCGCGCAATTAATTAAAACGCAGAAAATAGATTTTAATAATGTGCCGACAATGTATACAATTTTATCATAAAATGTGTACGAGTTAATTAACAAATGAGCTGACCGATCGCCTGATGCTAATATAGTATTAGTGTATGTTTGATGAGCGGAGATTAATGCGTTAGAAGTCGTCTGTAATATTATATTAATGTCCTGAAGTTTGAATATAAACAAATCTTAGCGGGCGCGTTAGAAACAAAATAACGTAATGAAAACAATGTAAGTAGGTATGAGCAGGTTCAATCTCAATAGTGTGCCGACTTATTCAAAACAGCTGTAACGTAACACCTATAATATATTTGTATAAACACAGAACGTCGATAAGAATTCTTATTTAAAACAGCTGTAACGTAATACCTAATAATATTTTTGTATAGACACAGAACGTAGATAAGATATGAATTCAATGTGAAGGTCACTATTTATTCTATGAAGAATACCTAATTGAGAATGAATGTAACAGCTGTTGTTCGCACGGGCGCCGTGTAGGTACACAAATCAAGTTTTCTGTATCGAAGCGAGCCGACGATGTTAGTATGGGCACTTGAGATGTTATGCAACCCGTAACTATTAAAATAATGCTAAGTTAATTAATATTGTGTTTTAAAAATTGAGAATATGAAGATATAAACGTTATATATAGATAAAATACTTAGTAATGCAACGACGATTTACAATTCTGTTATGAGCCGAACGTAATTCACAATACGCACTAGTTATTACTTATTTTATATGCGAGTCAAACATTAAAATATTTTGTAAGTAATTAAGAGCTGAGAAAATTATATGAGATATTATTGGCACAAATTATGTACTAGGTACGTTAGGGAAGTTCTGGAATGTTCGAGTTCTTTGTTCGACAATAAGCCGACAACCTACCCACTTTTTTTTTTTTTTTTGGGTTTTTCCTATGAATTTATGGGCCGAAATATGCACAAAATAATTTAAATAATTAACATATAGGTTAATATCAAAGTACAGAATAGGGGTTTAATGTTAAATGTGCCGAATTGATAATGGGAATGGACTGTAACTTGGTCTTAAAATGGCGGGGCGGCCTGGCCAGAATTAATTGGACAAAATATAAATAATCGAGCTGATTTTATGTGCAGAATTGGGCGGAGTGGAACTGTAGGTGCTGGTTCTAATCAGGCCCAACGCCGGTAATAGGGAGAAGGGCTTCACGAAGGCTCGATGGACCAAGGAATGTGTAAGCTAGGACCTTACACATACGACTTTGAGCTGAGGGAAGTAGGTATATAGGTTAATGTGAGGGCTGGAGAAATCTGGGACTGACCTTATTGTTGAGCTGGTGGTTCTGTATCTGGGCGGAGGTTTCTTCTCACTATACTACACAGCTGTTGAGCGGATTATCGATAGATTTATCGCGGTTCGCCGGCGAATTTGGTATTATATTAACGAGCACAAATAAATATGCGCACACGCGTTCGCGTTCACTAGGTTTCGGGATGAGCTGAAAATGCATCCGGCGCGGAAGGGGGTCTAAATGCAAGTGTTCGTCACTCTCTGACAGCGCCCCTTTCGGTCGGCCATACACCACGTAGTGATGTCCTTTGTGTTTATTCTAAACGTCGCGCTAGTGTTGGCGCGAACAAGACCGTATCGATAACAACAGACCTATATCCATATTCCATCCTATCAACATTATCTAAAATATTAAATTTACGACTAATTAACAAAATATTATATAACTAACTATTATCGCAAGCACAATTTGGTTTCAGGGCTAAAAGATCTACCACAGATGCGGTGCATGAATTAGTTAATTTTACAGCTAGGAACTTAGATACTAATAAAAATCAATTGCAATATTCTTGGACGGTCTGATACGATCTCTATCCCAATATTATTAAACAAACTGGAGAGCTTAGGAATTAGGGACCTTCAACTAAAACTCTTTAAAAGTTATTTGTCTTAGAGGACAAAGTGTGCAAAAATTGAAAACCTCAAAAGAGATGATACAACAGTTCACTTTGGGGTTCCCCAAGGCAGTATACTAGGCCCGACACTGTTTCTCGTATAGGTATATCAATGTGTCTGTCAATTAGTACTACCTCAGGCTAAAATTATAACCTTCGCTGATAATACAGCATTACTTTTTAGCGGGAAAACTTGGGCTGAAGTCTTCTCATACGCACAAAATGGTTGCGATCTAATGTTTTAACACTTAATATAAGCAAAACTAAATACATCACATTCTCCTTAAGAAACAAAAAAGAAAATAATATGCAATACAGCATAATATCCCATGAATGCTCCAATTATGTTACCTCCAGCTGTGATTGTGCCAAAATTGAAAGGACCAATACAATTAAGTATCTAGATGTGGTTATTGATAGTAAGCTATCCTTCCATGAACACATCGACCAGTTAGTTACACGTACACGCAAACTAATGTTCATGTTTAAAAATCTGCGTCATGTTGCCTGCAAAGAGCTTATAAGATCCGTTTACCTCGCACAGGTACAGTCACAGCTAAGTTACTGTATTACTGCTTGGAGCGGTATTAAAGGTTGGTTTTTCTTTGTCCTTCTTCCACCAAACGAACGACGTTTTTATGCTAAGTAAAGTACTAACCGTTCGCCAGCTATATATTCTGCAGACCATAATCAGGCAACATTCCAGTACGACCTATGATCCAAGAAAATCGAAAAACGCCGCAGAAGGGATAAAGTCTTTGATAAACCATAATGTAAAACCGTATTTGCACAACGCATCTTCGATTATCGGGGTTGTCATTTATACAGTAAAGTCAACAAATGTCTTAAAATCTACCCCCTTACAAAATACAAATGCAAGGAAGTGGTTAGTAAATGGTTCCAAAACTTGGAATACGGTCCTACAGATAACTTACTTAACTAAAACACACACGTACACACACACGTACACACACATGTGCGCGCGCAATATGTCACACATTCATAAAAAAGAAAAAGAAAATAAAAGAAAAATAATAATTAAAGGACTTCGAATACTATATACGGGCTGATTGATAACTGGCCGAAACGACGAACTTAAAAAAATGATACGCAAAAAGGAATATTACATTATATTCTGGCATCTTTTTGAAAATAGAACGCCAAATTTGAATTTAATCGAACTGATGGAATTTGTTTGAGAGGACGTAGAACTTTCTCTGTCGTAAATTTTCTTAACAATGGAAAGAAATGAAATTCGTGCGGTGATAAAGTTTTACGTTTTAAAAGAGAAAACAGCTACCCAGATTAAAACCAAGCTAGACAGTATTTTAGGTAATTCTGCTCCTGCATTGAGTACAATTCACACCTGGGTAACTGATTTTAAACGTGGAAGACAGAGCGGCGAAGACGCCCACAGGTCTGGCCGTCCAAATGAAGTCACGAATCCGGACATGATCAAAAAAATTAACAAAATTGTATTGAATGATCGGCGCTTAAAGTTGCGAGAGATAGCAGAGATGGTGAGCATTTCATCTGAACGCGTTTTTAATATTTTGCACCAACATTTGGGAATGAAAAAGCTTTGCGCGCGATGGGTGCCGCGTTTGCTCACTGTAGACCAAAAGCAACGTCGAGTGGACGATTCATCGGAGTGTTTGGCGCTGTTTAACCGAGATCTTAATGAATTTTTGCGGCGTTATATAACAGTCGATGAAACCTGGATACATCATTATACTCCCGAGACAAAAGAACACTGTAAGCAGTGGACTGAGAGCGGAAAACCTGCGCCGACGAAAGCAAAAACGGTTTTGTCGGCCGGCAAAGTGATGGCGACTGTTTTTTGGGATGCTCGAGGGATTATTTTAGTGGATTATCTGCAAAAAGGAAAAACAATAAATGGAGAGTACTACGCAAGCTTGCTGCAAAAATTAAGTGAAGAAATCCAGAAGAAACGACCACATTTGGCCAAGAAAAAAATTTTGTTCCACCACGACAACGCACCTGCACACACGTCAATGGTTGCAGTCGCCAAACTCCATGAATTGCGGTTCGAATTGCTACCGCATCTACCATATTCCCCGGATCTGGCCCCGTGCGACTTCCACTTATTCCCAAACCTAAAGAAATGGTTAGGTGGCCAGAGATTTTCATCAAATGAAGAAGTCATTGTTGCCGTGGACGAGTATTTTGAGGGGTTGGAGAATTTTTTTTATCAAACTGGTGTAACGGCATTGGAGAAGCGCTGGACTAAATGCATCGAGGTAGAAGGAAACTACGTTGAGAAATAAATTTATTTTAAATAGATTTTTGAAGTTTTTCTTTGTCGTTTCGGAAACTTATCAATCAACCCTCATATATATATATATATATATATATATATATATATATATATATATATATATATATATATATATATATATATATATATATATATATATATATATATATATATAAATTTATTATTGTATAAAAATAGATTTAAGACTAAATTTTGTTATTATATCCTCATCTCTTTACGTTAATAATTTCTCTCTTTTGCTTAAATCAACTTAATAACAACATGTATTTAGTGAATCATAGTACAATCTATGTGGTTTAAATGTTAGGTACATAAAATGTTCCATGGGGTGAGGACCTGGTGATCCGTAATACAGGTATGACCTATAATGGACACCAGCTCCTCACATTTCACTTGACCGAAAGACACTAAGTTTGTAATTGTGTATAATTGTAATCTATATTGTGAGGTGAAATAAACATTGTTATTATTATATTATATTCTTACGTCTTTTAAACACAGTGACGTGATTTCATACAATAATACGAATACGAATATGATGACCATAATCAAAGAATAAAGTAGTGTTTTTTACTTTTTCTGAAGTAACCCAAGCAAATGCTACCAAAAAGTAAGATGCTGCACCAAGGTATACCCTGGACCCAAAAGCACTGAACAGAACTCCTCAGTTTTTAAAGATACGCGTTTGGAAATTTCGACATTGTTTAAAGAACTGCAAGCATATGCCACTATGTGACTTACAGTAATCATCATCATCATCTTATAAACAATACTTAATGAAAGGTTGGCGCGTATTCAATTGTACATTCGATCGTTTATAGTAAACGTTCATAAAATGTGTTACCTAATAATGATATAACAAATATGACTTAAAAGGGATAAGTTATTATTTTTACACAAAAAATTAAACCTACTTCCAAAGTAAAAATACACAATAAAGTATGAAATAAATCTTATTTTATTTCATACTTTATTGTGTATTAAATATTTCCCCTTGTAAATTCGGCTAAAGTTTTAACTATTTCTCTACACAATCTTCATAATTTTCAGAAGTCGGTACCAGTCAACTTAAACGTGAGCTCTATAAAATAATGATTTATCAGGATATTGTCTGGGCTGGTACCCCCAGAGATACCCCTGGGTGGTTAGTTATAGAGAAATAAAAAGGGGAAGTATTTTGAAAATAAGATTCATTTCATACTTTTTTGTGTATTTTTACTTTGGAAGTCGTGTGGAACAATGCCAGTAAAAGGAGCAGGCAGGCAGGTCAGCTGATGGTAAGCAGTAAGCACAGCCCATGGTCACCAACAGGAGTTACAAGTGTGTTGTGTATTAATTTTATATCCCTAAATCTCTCTTACACACGACGAAACACAACGCAAGCGTTTTTTCACGCGCGCGGTTAAGCCGGCGCATGAGTGTTGAAACACGGCTTCTATTTTAGGTGGCTTTTAGGTTCCAACAAAATTGACTTGTAGGTTGTAGTAATCTTTAATTCAAATAAGTTTCACGGTATGCTTTTATATTCCGTATCCATATTAAGCAGCCAATGATGCAACATCGGCATTTAGTCCGCAATGGAAATTTACCAGCATACTACACGACATTTTTCACCGACTTCCAAAAAACGCTCGGCTGTATATACATTTTGTATGTTCAACGATAACTCCGCCGTCTGTTGACCGATTTTAAAAATTATTTTTACCTTCAAACGTACACAGTAGCCTTTTCGCGTTAAGTTTGTAGTGAATCTTCAGTGCAAATGAGAATGGACTATAGTACAGTCGCCGACAGCCTTGGTGTGCCACTTTTGAGCCTTATTGCCAAGTAATAAGCTCGTAAAGTGATACACCGGTAAAGTTTGTAAAATTAATGATATGCATACTAGTTTCTACGTTCGATGTGGTCTTATATTTAAATTATTTTAGTACCGTTTAAAACTTTGAATTACCTACATTCCATTATTCATACGAGCCGAGCCCGAACTCGTTTGCCTAGAAGTAATGGAAAAGGAAATCTATTTTTCTTAATAATCTTGTGTTTGTAAATTTCATATTGTTTTAGATAGTTAATAGTAGTATGTAGCTTCTATAGCATTGGGGAAAACCTGTAATGATAGAATTATTAAGTACCGTATATACTTTCATATTATGCATTTAGTAAAAAGCTGTTAATTTAAAATTACAGACAGACACCTCGATTTTATTTATGTATTAATAGATTACATATGTAAAATTTTAATTTCTATTACCTCCAGTTTATTATAGATACCTCATTAACAAAATATTACGTACCTAAAACCGTTCTTGATGATTGTTGTAAATTCTTAAAGCTTGTATTTTTCAGAAATTTCTTGGAGGTATTTAAATAGTACCTATATTTAAAAAAAACGTAGGTATATATTTACTGCAATCAAATGAGATTTAATTGCATGATGCAATCTTAGCTAGAATTTAGTCTTCAAATAACTTAAGGATTTAAATTTTATAATACTATTCCCATGCAAAAAAAAAAAACGAAAACGAATCATAATATGCCATTAAAATATCTTAATATGTAAATTAACATTTACATATTAACATATTTTAATGGCAAGGTTTACATTCAAGTTAATTATGTAAAAGGTCATATGGATTTTCCTTCGAGGAGGTAAAATCGGCCTTATTACATAGAAAGGTAGGTAGGTATTGAAATAAAACTTGCATGTTCAATGTTCATATTTTTATATATACATGTAAGTACTTACATTTATTTACAAATTACTAGACTTATGTATTTTAATATTTTACAAAAACTATGACTAAGCATTTATAACATATTACTTAAATAAATGTACCTAGTAACTAGGTATGTTTATCAAAACAACAAAAAATAATTCTGTTAAATATCAAAATATTTTGTTAGATTCTGATATTTTAACTATTTCAATCCTGCTTGTCTGGCCTATATTATATTGGTGTGAAAATGTAAGTAGCGCACAAGATGGAGGTCCATCCATCTGAGTCTACTCACTACCTAAGGGGCCATTCAAAATTACGTCACACCTTAAGGGGGAGGGAGGGGGTCTACAAAGTATGACAAGGGGTAGGATGGGTCCTAAATTTCGTGACGTCACATTGGAAAATCTATTTTAATCTAAGTGTTTAGTAATAGCTATGATATGATAGCTATTGCCCCATTGTCGAGGTATACTTGTTTAACAATCTGTGGTCTATGGTCTATGCGTCATAAAAGGCCACTAATCAAGACAAGCAATTACATAAGAAACAACAAGCAGTTTTGCTCATCGCGAAGATTCGTTCTCAAAGAATTGATGCTAAACGTACCACATAAATTCTTTGTTTGTTTGGATGACGATGATGCTGTATGGTTCGATGAAAAAGATGTTGACACAACGAATGTTCCTGACATTAACAACCCAAACGTGAATGAAGTGTCTGCTATGCCAGATTAATAAAGGAGTGGGTCCTAAGTCCATGGACTCAAGATGTTAAGTTTGATCTTTAATTATTTACTGGGACTGAGTCTGGGAACGCAACACCAGAGGAGTTACACGTTTTACTCCTCTGGTGTTGCCAGTGTCCATGTGCGGCGGTAATCGCTTACCACCAGGCGATCCGTCTGCTCATTTCCTGGTGCATTTCATAAAATAAAAAATAATAATTGTAAAACATGTGACTAGGGAACTGTGAATGAATAAATGTGACCAATTGTGACAAGGTCGGGAAGGAGGGGTCAAAAATCATGAAATTCGTGTGACGTAATTTATGGATAGTCTCTAACGCCTATATAAAACTCTTCACTCCTACCTGCGTCATGTAAATCTTCTAGTTTTCATCCAGCCTCCAATTGAGCAACATCTCACCTTCTCTTTCCGAGTTTTCGAAAGAGACATCAACAATCGCCGTCTCCTTCTCTCTGCTCCGCTTTAGCAGGTCAATATCCAGTAGCGTCCTGCCGAGTTCCCCGGTGCGGAAGGCACGCACCATGGCCCGGGCGACCTCCACTATGTCGGGCACTTCGCGGACCGTGCCGTCGAAGTCCCGGGTCTTCCGGACTCGGTTCAGCTTGATAGCACCTGCGATGAGTACCTGGCAAACAAAGTTATGTCAATACTCCAGTGTACAGTTTACAAGACCGGCAACACACACACACGCTCCTCTAGTGTATCGGGTTGCCGTGGGCGACGGTAATCGCCCAACATCGCGCGACAGGATCGCTAGTATGCCGCTGTATGCCGGTCTTTTTTGTTTTTGTAGTAGCGTTCAACCTTTAAAATTTAAATAATTATTTGTCTATTAACATAGGTCAGGTCTCTTAAAGGGTAGCATGTACGGTACGGTCACCTTGTTACTGTCGTTTTTTTATGAAAGTTTCTTATTACAGACCATGTAATAAGAAAACCGGCCATGTGCAAGACGCGCACGAAGGGTTCCGTACAAAACGGAAAAAAATCATGTTTGTTGTATGGGAGCCTCCATTACATATTTATTTTATTCTGATTTTAGTACTTGTTGTTATAGCAGCAACAAAAATACATCATCTTTAAAAATTTAGAACTGTTTAGTTATCACAGTTACAAGGAGATACAGCCGGTGAGCGGTGACAGATAGACGGACAGACAGCGATGTCTTAGTAATATAGGGTCCCGTTTTTACCCTTTGGGTACGGTAAACCTAAAAACGACGATTCCCGATAAACATTAGCAACGTGGTTTTACTGTACATACATATTATCAGTGTCTATGTCTTTATATACATTGACCAACTCTAATTTGCTTGCTATGGAGCTCCACTATTTTGTACTAAGAATAAGTGATACAATTTCTTTGTAGGTAGATTTCTTCGCTATTTTAAATGCAAATAAATGATTGAAAGGTGTTATGTAGATGACCCTCAAATACTGTAGTCATCAATAATATTATAATGATGAGTCAGCTAAAAGTTTTATTATGACTAACTTGAATAACAACATCAAAACAAGCTTTTATAAAGATAAAAATAAGCATGTAGCATAAAGCTCTACACGTACATTTTTGCATTCAATCCTTTTAATATCATGCTAAATATAGCAGCCAATGTAGTAAATTGGAATAATCCCAAAAATGATGGGACATTCCAAATCACTACAATAGATTTAATTTTGCAAGCTAGTACTAAAGTCTGAGTTAATCTTCTTTTTTGTTTTTACATGATAAACGAGACAATTTAATACCTACCTACCCACATACCCCTACACTTACTTACTTAGTAAAAACTCACTAAAATAAATAAAATTGGGACAAAAGCACTCCAGTGTTTGTTTAAGAGTCTAAGTTTTCTTAACTTATTGATATCATCACAAGGTTCTTCGAGGCCCATGTATTCTACATAATATTTGAAGTTACTGAGGCTGTTCAGCCAGTACAGGAGGTAGTCGGCGATGATCTCCTCCCCCACTAGGTGGTCTTGAAGCGAGGCACAGAGGGCCAGCTTCAGACCCATCTCTATGTTTGTTACGGTTGGCTCCAGAATACCTGGGGTACAAAGGCAATAGTTTGATTGACTAGATTCGAACAACTGTTGTATATAATATGAATGAATGAATATAAACTTCATAGTAAGTAAACAAATACTTACAGAAATTTACATTATTAAACTATTCAGAATTTTTGTGTAACAGACCTACAAACTATTACATTGAAAAGAATTAAAATAAAAATTAAAAAATTATTAAACATAATTAGTTTATTTCCCTATAATCATGAGACAAACTATAAAGACATACCTGGTGTATCAAACATAAAAATCTTCGAATCATTATTAATTCTAATCTTGGTCATTACACTCTGTGTGACTCCGGCCACAGCTCCTACCGGCAGGGCATGTCGTAGGTGCATATAGTTGCTGCGGAGCATGTTGATGAGTGAGGATTTGCCCACATTCGGCACTCCAATTATCATCACATTGTAATCCATTTCCTCGCTCCGATTATATCTAAAAAGGAAATAATTTATTGCTACTAATGAAAAACAATTCCCTAATCTGATAGCACGGCAGCGGTATCGCCAAGTATTAAACGGCCGTAATTATCTTTTCTCGAAGCATTTCGCGGCTTTTTCGTGGCCCCACATTTTCGTTTGTAACAAAGAGGAAATTATTCGAGAACACTCTTGTGGTTCTTCTGGTGTTGCGGGTGCGGGTGCGGTCCATGGCCAGTAACCATTTTATTTATGGAATAGATCTAGAAACAAGCAAATGGACCACCTGATAGTAAGCAATTACTCCCGCATTGAGACATTTGCAAAACCGGAGAAATTATAAGTGTGTTGACGGTCTTTAAAACCCAAAATTCCTTGGTCTTCGGGTAACCTACAAAAAGAAATGAGATCCCACAAAAACATTACCTAAATGAAAAAAGCCATGTATTTCCTTTGCAAAAATTATGAGATGTAGTAGAGACCAAGTGAAATTCACTGTAGAACTTTAATTAGTAACTGATAAAAAATTTGTAACCGTATGTGGAAAATTTTATTTTTATGACTTTTTATAAATAGTGACTTGGCAATGAGCACTTAAAGAGATAAATGCCCAGAACCGGTATTCATATACATTCACATAAAAGTAAGATAGGTAATATAGATTAGACCCATGCAAGTCAAAAGCATTTCGATGTTATCCCTATGCCAATAAGGATTCAATAGTGGTACAATGCGGGTTATCCATACTTTAATTTCAAAGATTGTTAACCATTTTGAAAACTTTTCATAGGTATGGTTAAGTTATCTAATTTAAAAATCGTCATCACAATATAGATCACAAATAATAGAATGAATGCAGATAATAAGATTTTAGCACTAGCGTTAAGCTACTAGTAACCATAATATTTATATATTGATTTATTAAAGTGCTCATTGACAAGTGACTATTTAATATAGTAAGTTATAAAACTAAAAATTTCCACATAATATGGTTACAAATTTTTTATGAGTACAATACATGGCTTTTTTCATTTAGATAATGTTTTTTGTGGGATTATATTTAAGAACTAGCTCACCCGTGCCCACTTCGTTGAGCGTCAAACATTTTTTGATGATGACGAGGATAAAAATATCCTAAGTTACACCTTATAACATCAGCTATCTGCCAGTGAAAGTCCCGTGAAAATCTGTCCAGCCATTCCAGAGATTAGCCGAAACAAACAGACAGACAGACAGACAGACAAACAGACAGACAGAAAATGTATTTTTTATTGTTAATACCGTATATACATTCATATGCATTAAGTAAAAAGCAATTAATTTAAAATTACAAACAGACACTTGAATTTTACTTATCTGTATAGATTTTGAAGTTTTAACTGTTAGAATGTTTTATTGTATCTACAAGTAAGGGTCGCATGGTCTTCAGACCACGACAGTGTTGGTCGTTGCAGTTCGTGAATACCACATACTCTAAGCCTTCCTCGGCCTTCAACTTTTTTGACGAAATTGTCAAATTCCAACATGTCAAATGTCAACTTGACAAATCCTCCATAGATGATAAGTACTACTACTGAAGGGTGTTTGACAGCGGAAAATTACGTAATTTTTTAAAATACCTATGGGCTATGGCGATTCATCATAAAGCAAACCTATATTATAACACTATAGTGTTTTGTAATTGAAAATGGAATTCTTAGTACTTAGTTATCATTAAAGAACAAAAATATTTTCATTTTCCTTCCCGGTTTTCTGTTTAAGTTTTGGCTTCGTCCTAAAGCTGTCAGTCTTTGCAATGACCAAAGAATACAAAGTCGTGAGTTGAGTTTTGCCGGGGAATTCAATTGGTGGCGTTGTGGATTTTGCATCTAGGAACTTTCAGTACAGCTTCTACTTTACTAAATCGACCGACTTGACTCATTGACTGCACTGACTATTTATTTGGACTTGACTAGACTTTAGACTTGATGATTTAGGAATACGGTGTTGAAAATTGAAGCGAAAATTTTCCCCTTTTTTAACTTGACACTGGCAAATAGTTTTAAGTCGACGCCATATATTATAAAAAAAAATTACATAGTTTTTGACTTTTGTGATCTGTCCAGTGTCAAATTCTGTCAAGTTGTTTTGTAAACATTGCATTTTATAGGTTAGAATAATCCAAAAAAAAAATTAAACCAATTTGTTTTAGTATTTGCAATTAAATAAAAATGATTGTGGAAGATGAAAAGGATTTTAAACTTAAACCTTTAAAGTGTGAACTGAACTATCTTAGTAAATCAGATGGATCTGCTATTTTATCACAAGGTTATTATCTCAGACCTAATAAAAAAGTGAAGACAGAACCACACAGTGAGGCCGGTCCAAACTACGCCTCTCCGTGTAATTGACACTGTGGTCACGGACACATGTAACGAAACTACACCTTGTAAGGCGAGCTGTCGCGGTGTGTGGTTATTTATGTATGTAGTGTGTACCTACACGCGCACTACATACATAAAAAACCTGGCTCAGTTTTTGTTAGACAAAGTGCTGTCTTGCATGAAGTAGTTGAGCAGAAAGTAACATTAACTGTAAAAAGCATCAATTTTCATCAATAATTTACAAATTCCAGGTGAAACTGTAGTCGTGGTCAGTGCAAATGGTCCACTCGATATTAAGACAACAAGTCAAAGTATAGAGAAGGCAACAATTGAAGTACTGTTCAGTAGTAAAGGTGGGAAGCCGTCAGTAGCGGACAGGTAAAGTGTCACTATAGCTTCTGCAAATCTGTTTCTAACAAAGCCTTTAATTCAAAATTGCATAGATACTAGTCATCTAAAGACATGGAGTGAAATATATTAATTTCTATGTTCACAAGATATCTTATTTAGAAGTTATTACAATAATTGTTGCAGATACAAGGAGAATCTGATAAAACAAACATGCGAGACGGCCATACTGGGTTGCTTGTATCCACGCACCGGGATCACTATCACAATACAGGAGCTAGAGGATTACGGAGGGGTATGCCTGCTAGATTGTGATATTTACTTGCATTACCACTACTTTAAAAAGTTCAAGACTCAAGATGTTTACTTTTGAAAATCATTTATATGTATATGAATTCGGCAATAATACAAACAGCTTAATCATGGCAATAACAAAGATTTCAAAACTAAATATGGGCTATGATGTAAATTTGACGGAACAAATCTTCATACAAGAAAAAGTTACGCCATCTAGGTTTTCACCATACTTCAAATGTCAGCCATTTTGTTTTCACCATATTTCAAATGTCAAAATGGCCCCAAAAATGTCAAAAGTGAGGTCATTTAACTGGAGACATTTTTTGCCTCAATATGCCTTGTTATAATATAATATATGTCTATGGGCAATAAGGATCAATAGTAGTACATTGTGAATGTGTGGACATTCGAAGTACTGTATTTATTTCAACTGGAATTACCTTAATTACAATTAACATTATCTATAATTTTAGCTGCTAACATGTGCAATAAACTGCACTTGTCTAGCTCTCCTCAACTCGGGCGTGTCGATGAGACATTTGGTGGCAGCGGTGGGATGCGCAGTCGACGAGGTCGGGAACCTAGTACTGGATCCCAACTACGCACAAGTGCAAAATGCTAAAGCGCTATTGTATTTCGTGTTTGACAATCGGGAAAAGAGTCTTGTTACTGGTAAGTTGTGTATTGTGTTGCTTAAAATTATAATATTATTTTTGTGAAAAATTATTGTAACTTGTTAAGGACTTTGAACGCCGCGCCGTAGAGGACACAGGTACATGGCGTAGTTAGGTTTTTTCGTGGCAGCCAAAGGGTTAAATAAATTTGTTAACATTATTTAAATATGACTAAGACTACACAAATCCACCCATTTACTTGTAAGTTAACATTTAAATGCCTTAGTGGCTACTACCTCACGAAGAGAAATCTGCTTCAGCGAACAACGAAGTTCTTAGCAACTGAAACAAAATATAATTAGAAATATTATGCTTATCAAGGAACGACACGTTACTGTTTTGTTTAAGTGCTTAATGGTTTGTTTTTCGCACTACGCGACAGATTGTCCTGTCTGTCTTTTTATTAGATTTGTGTTTTTATAAAAAAAGCAGGCTGCCTAATAAAAAAATCATTGGTAATTTTCGCAGGTTTCACAGAGGGCAGTTTCAGTGAGCAAACATACGAGGAGGCGATGGCGCGGTGTCGGCTCGCCAGCGATCTCGTGTTTAAGTTCTACAGGGATATTGTGACCACCTACTCTAATGTTATTTAATTAGTAAAACTTTAAAATTACAATTTACAATTTGTGTTTCTAGTTCCACACTTTTAACTGAATTTGCCACTTTATCTTGGGGTTACACTTTTGGCTCATAAATGTAATTAAGTGGAACAAATATTGACAAATATTTTATAGACTAAGAGCCAATTCACACAGAAATGAAACGATACGTGACATGGCGCTGCATTTATAAGATAGCTATTCAAAGTTGAACTTTATTCATCACATTAGAAGATGCACGTTTCATCGCTAGAGTTCGAATGTCAGGTTGCACTGCGCTGCACAGCGCAAGTGCAGAGTATGATTGATGTCATATGAAACGTGTATCTTTTTGTGAAGTGAATAAAGTTCCATTTTGAATAACTATCTTAAAAATTGGGCGTTGCGTGCGCAAAATAAAAAAAACGGCCAAGTGCGAGTCGGACCCGCGCAGGAAGGGATCCGTACAAAAAGGCAAAAAAACACGTTTGTTGTATGAGAGCCCCCCATATCTATTTATTTTATTTTGTTTTAAAAGTATTTGTTGTTATGGATACAACAGAAATACTTACATCGTCTGTGAAAATTTCAACTGTCTATTATAGCTATTACGGTTAAGGTTATACAGCCTGTGGACAGACAGACAGACACCGAAGTCTCAATAATAAGGTCCCGTTTCTACCCTCTGGGTACGGAACCATAAAAATGTAGCAACCATTTTTATTTTATCTTGCACTGCCTAAACAGTAGCAGAGAATTGGCGGTAAAAAAAGTGATAGACGCGTCTCATGCAAATTCCAGAATAAACCCAAAGGGACCGCCGCGCGCCGCGCCGCCATTTAAATGTCCCGCTGCTGACGTCGACGAGTGATTTCTTCTATTTACCGGCGCGCTATTTGCATTGTGTTCGTGGCACACGGCTTGTTTCAATACAATATGTTAACAGACTTCTTAAAAAAATTACAGCCATTCGTGTTTAACAAAAGTAGCTAGTACTTACCTACCTTACAGTACCTAATTAACTGCATAATATTGTGGGAATGGTGACCAAGCCCCAAGGGAGATCTCCGGCCGAGCGAGGTGGTATGCTCGGTCAGGCCGAAACCCTGAATCTACTATCATTACTGAGTATACTGTATAGTCAACACCTAGATATTACAGTCTAGTAATAATTTGTCACAGATATCTGTCGTCTGTGCAAAATTTCATCAAAATCGGCCCAGTACTTTCGGAGTCCACCTATGCAATGCAAAGAAACAAATCTATTCTCGTTATAATATTCGTATTTCGTATACACAGGTATACAGTGTACGGTTAGGAAATCGAAAGGTAGAACACAGGCTACTTTTTATCACAGCAAGATGTACGATTCACGCGAATTTTCTTTTGCGCGCACGAAGTCGCGGGCTACATCTTTTACCTATAAAAATGTATTATAAGTATTAATTTTACACAAAAAAAAAAACAACTGTGAAAGAATTGATGTGTTTATTTTAATGAGTACTCAAGTCGGCAAATAGTAGGTAAATAAGTATGCACCTACATGGTTACCCTAGTAGAGCCGATAGGGTCATGGCCCGGGCATCAGGCTTCGCGGATTTTTGTATTTATTTATTATGTATTTTGTATTGAATATTGTCAATTTTTATTTTACTTGTCAGTTAAACGAACGCTTCGTACCAACTCTATTAGTAGCTTCGTACATTATATACATTATTTCAGTATTTGCAGTTTTTTCAAGTGACCGCCGGATAGGAGCTAAATGTAGGCTATTCCTATCTGGAATTATTATCACGGCCGCGTCTATGCCAAATGTCTATCACAACAATTCTAAAACGGTGCTATTGAATATATATATCTAGGGTATTTAGGACGCAGTCTCTAATAAGATTCAGATATCGTGGGAGCGGATGTAAATACAGAGATGGATGGAGGATTAGCTGCCATATTTTACACTTCCGCGTTTGTTGCATCGTTCTGTGATTTACGTCGCGTTTGATAAACGAGTCAATTAATATTAAATATGTTTGTTACATGTTGAAGCATAAAAATGTGTCTATATTATAGGAAGTATTTTGACGACCTCTGTGGCTCAGTGGTTAGCACTTTATCGATTAATCCGGAGGTCGCGGATTCCAATCCCGCCAGGGAACAAAAAGGTTTTCCCATGTTCCTGGGTCATGCCGGATATGACCTGAATCTGAGGTCTGAGGGTAATGAAAATATAAATATTTCCGTTGTCTGTCGGGTTGTAGGTACCCGTAAACCGAAACACAAGTTCTTCGAGAACTTGTGTTTCGGGACACGCGACGTGGTATGAAAGCGTCCATAGATATTTTTATAATAATAAGTATTAGGTACTTATCTGCGCTATTTCCATTAGAAAGGTTACTACATTAAAACAACATTCCAATAATCTGAAACCAAAGATAATATTGTAATACACTACGTTTATTCATGTTTATTATATAATTATAGTTAAAACAACTTACCTACAATTTAATTAATAATATTCTAGCTAATAATCTAGCAATATCCCGCGAAAAAATACCCACAACCTGCAAGCAAATGTGTGAGTGCACGCATAAGCACGCGTAAAGCACCTCCCTCCGCCCACGCACTCAAAAACAAGATCGTGCAAACATCACCACACAAGGAACAATGTCAAGGTCCAAGATCGTGCAAGGTCCCACTGTCCACAGTACCATGCAGGTTGCAAATCTCGACGCGCGTTTCGCTCCGACCCCGGAGCATCCTCAGGAAGTGGACTCTGCGAACAAAGTCCGTTACGATACAACATTATATAAAAACATGTTAATTACACTACGTTTACCTAAAAGTGCACTTTTAAAGATAATCATGATTTATGACACACCATCTGTGACACCAACTCGAACCTCGTGTTGTGTTATTCACAGGACAAGTTACGTGATTCGTAATATCGCAAGTATTTCCTGTGGGTCGTGAGGTGCCAGTAGGTACATTAATATCTTCCTATCTGCTTGAACTTACTTTCCTTTCTTGAATTTGTTGCACCGTAATAAGTCTTTAATAAGACGACTACATTTTATTATTACCAACTTTGCGATATCAAGATTAAGGCTCTGTATCCAGATTCCAGTCTGCGTCGAGTGTAGGTAGTAGGTACCTATGTAAGTGGATAAAAACACCGTTTTTATGACCGTACAAGCTTTACGTACAAGTATAAAGTAGATTGTACTGTGTATAGGAGCAGCCGTACACACCCACGGTATACAATTTTTGAACCTTAATGCCGTAAGAATAAGTTCGAAAACGTGGTAAGCCGCGGGTATCTGCGACTCTACAATATGTACCCCGCATGGGGCCACCGCCCGCCATAACACCGTGCAGGATCTGCGTTTTCGAATATTCCACAATGTTTTATTTGCGATAGATTGCATGTTTTATTAACTTATACTTGAATATTTAGTCATTATCATTCAGTCCAATAGATTCAAGACCAACCGTGGTTTTGTACTTTTGTCCAAACTCCAAAATATAGTTAAAAGACATTGAAATATTTTTCAGCCTGAAATATTTTTTATAATAACTAGAGGTCGCCTATTGGTCGACATTAACTGATTAATTAATATAATTTTTATGTTTTAACTTTTAAATTATAGGTTCTTTTACCTTTTAGATAATTAAAACAAAATATGTAACTAAATGTTGTGTATAGATTATTGTAGGTCTACTTCACCTACTCTCTCAGATGTTGGTGACAGATTGACAAACGTCAACGTGCATCTATGAAACGGACGGTAGTGTGTGTTAATAATCTGGGGTTGTGTGTGTTGTTGTAATTTTTATTTATTTCATGTGCTTCTAAGCATTATTAAAAAAAAATTGCTTTCTGCACACCATCCTCCACATATACTTGAACTGTGTCAAATATCATACTCCTCTCTTAAGAGAGGACTGTTAATTTTTGTTTAACGTACCTATTTTAATATTTTATTACTGTAACCATAGACTTATATATTATAGACGAGGCATGTTGCGGCAAAAAGTGTCACCAGTTAATTGGCCCCATTTTTGAGATTTTGGGGCCATTTTGACATTTGAAGTATGGTGAAAACAAGATGGCTGACATTTGAAGTATGGTGAAAACCAAGATGGCGTAAATTTTTCTTGTAGGAAGATTTGTTCTGTCAAAATATGTTCGTCATAGCCATCTTGAGTTTTGAAACCTTTGACTGCAACATAATGCTAGGTAGTCGTGTCCATCTTCCTCGCGAGATAAGATCAAGCTCCGTCAATTAATAAAATCCCTTCTGTAGCTAATACTTTACTGTATTATACTGTACAATTGCACCAAATAACCCTATGTGTTGTTTTGGAAAAAAAAAACAAACCAACCCGTGTTATTTCGTAATTACAACACAACGCTTAAATGCCTTAATAACAGCATGGGTTTTTAATTGCGGCATCCCTGCGGTCTTAATTTTGGAAAAGATGGTGGTTCGATTTGCTTTAGGCGATAAAAAATAAATAAAAGCATGGATCAAAATAATTATCTGTGATGAGCAACATCACAGACAATCAGCTAAAAAGTACACTCGGAGTCAGTAGTGGAGAATGGGAGCTGAGAACAGCTGAGATTCATTCTCCAATGATCGTCCAAACGGAGCAATTCTGAAAGAAAATTCACAACAAAATGATTTTCGTTTCAGCCTAGTTGCGTCGTTTTCTACTCCAGGCAGATGCGTATTTAACATTTGGCGCCCCGGGCCAATTATATTTGCGGCCCCATTAAATAAGCAATGACGGATTTCGAAATCTCAAAATGTTTTTATTTATTTTTATTTTATCTAATTATACTTTAAACCAATACCGAGTGCTAATATACTCTCAACCCAATCTGAAAGGCTGTACCTACTTCGGAAAAATACATTATAATCAATAGCCTAAATCCGATTGTCGATACTAAGTAATTTAATATTATCTTAATGTTAAACGCAAAGATTAAACGCGAGCGAGTGAGCAAATTTTTTTCCCTTTTTTACAGATTAAATCTTTTCAAACTTTAAACCATTCGTCGGAGCTCCCGCGGCGCAGCCACCACGGCGCCGCTGCACTAGGATATGTATCGCAGTATGCAGCGCCGGCGTCAGCGATGAAACGCCGCAGCGCCGGCGGCTCCTATCCCGCCGTCTATACTATAGACGGCGGGATAGGTTACGTTAGGTTAGGTAGGTCTATACTCTATACACTTGAAATAAAAATGCAAAAAAAGTAGGAAATAAAGCTTATTTTCTAAATAATTCCCCTTTTAAATTTGGCTGAAATTTATACTATTTCTCTACTCAATCTTCATAATGTTGAAGTCGGTACGGGATTTTTGTGCGCTAGTATTATTGACAAGTTTTATTTTACTTGACAATTAAATAAACGAACGCTTCGAACTCTATTAAGGACATAAGTACCTACATTATTCAGTATTTACACTTTTTAACCGACTTCCAAAAAAGGAAGCGGTTATACTTTAGGCTGTATATTTTTTTTGTATGTTCGACGATTACTCCGCTGTCTGTAAACCGATTTTTAAAATTCTTTTTTTGATGTAAAATATATAATCCCAAATTGGTCCTTTTGACATCAAAGTGACCTGATGATGGGATCCATGAGGAATCGAGGGAAGACATCGAAATTTATATGGACACATATTAAGTTGATTTCGACTTTTTCTGAAGTAGATAGTCCAAGCATAAATGTTACCAAAAAGTAAGATTTTGCTCAAGGTAGGTATACCCTGGATCCAAAAGTACTGAATGTCATCATACCACTTAAAGTAAACATCATCATCATCACCACCATAATTATACGAAACACCAATATATTATTATGATGACATAATATGGTACTCACTACTCATCAGAGTTTTGTGGACCGATATCAATGTCTTTGAAATTTTGTTATTGCCAAAATTATATTCGTGATAATCATCATCACTATATAATATATTTATTTAGATAATGCTTACTGCTGCTACATTTTTTCCGCCGACTACTACAATAGATAATAATAATTATTTAATAATATAGTATCTAATCATTATCATCACTGGTGATTGTTGCCTAGGCCCACAGGTCGGTAATGCTTATTTGGGGAAATACCACGGCCTCTCAGAAAAATGGCATAAAATAACTTGAGTTTGTATTGCCGAGTGTGAGAATAGCGGAGACTTTTTTGTATTTATAACTTTCTTAAAACGTGTTAAAAATAATATAGTAATTATGACGAAAAGGAGAGAAAATATTATTATAAACAAAAAATGAAAATCGACTTCCAAAGTAAAAATGCACAAAAAAGTATGAAATAAAAATTATTTACTAAATAATTTCCCTTTTAAATTCAGGATAAATTTTTACTATTTCTCTACTCAATTTTCAAAATTTTAACCGAATTTAAAAGGGGAATTATTTAGTAGCTAAATAAGTTTTATTTTATAAAGTATGTTTTTTGTGCATTTTTACTTTGGAAGTCGGTTTTCATTTTTTTGTTTAAAAAGAATAATTCTACGGTAATTTTAATCTGTCACAGCATTTCCAGTGCCGTAATCGAATGAGATGATTAAAAAATATTCAATTCGTAGAGTCGAGCGTTCGCAATTTGAAATACGTAGCCGATTAATAAATGATTGTGATGATGCAGACAGACGGCATTTCATATTTAAATGTTATTACTTTGCTGAATATTTTAATGTTATTTAATGAGGGCGTGCAAAATGAACAACGAATATAATTTTCTTGTAGCTACCATTTGCCAATGGGACATGGGGACAACAAATGACACTTAGGGTACTTAGATGGACCACGGATTGCCACGGATACAACAAATTTATTATGGTAGGTGTATCATGATTACATCTAGGTGTGTCGCTACCTGAGAATTGGCCCACCGCACAAACTAGCGGGTATGCAAACGTACATTGTATACTCTTATACTACAATATGACATACATTTTATGAGTAAGGATATAAGGGTAGTCTGGCGGGCCTGGGATCTCAGACAGTCCATCGAGTCTTCAAGTATTACAATCCTTGAAGAAAAAAAAAAAAACTACATGTAGGTGCTATATTGTATACCGGTGACTACCTACATTAAACAGCTTTGCGTCAGGCACAGAAGACCAATTAGTTATATCAAATAATAAAATAATATTTAAAGTGTAAAAATGTTGACCTCCCACAGCCCAAGTAAAATTGTAAATGATACGCATTACGCACTGCATACCGTGACCATAGATAGACTTACCTATATGTTATAGACGAGGTATTTTGAGGTGAAAACTGTCTCCACTTAAATGGGCCCACGTTTGGAGATTTTGGGGCGATGCGTATAAAAAAAAATTTGGGAGCCCCCCAGCCCAAGGGTAAAAATTCTCGCTGCGAGCGAGCTGATATTTTTTAGGTAATTTTTGTATCTGGGAACTCGTCACTTTAAAAAAACTGAGGGTCTAAATAGACCACTTTAGGTGTTTCATAATATTATGTTTCATATATTTTGACAGTTTTCAATATAAATGCTTAAAATGGCGTACATAATATGAGTTGAAAAAAAAATGTGAATAATATGAAACAACTAACGTGGTCTTTTTTATGTCCCTATTCAAGAGTTTTCTCATGTTGTAAAAATTTGTAAAAAAATCGTCAGCAGATCCAAGTGGTTTGTTTGTGAAAATGTTTAAAAATATTTTACTATTTTACTGGTTCCAATTTCATAAAACCTTATAGCGTAACATGCAAACTCTACAATAAAATTATAGACCTCTTGTAAATAATGGCGAGCGAGCGATTATTTTTTCTGATACACGTTCGGGAACCCCTGTAGCCCGGGGGCCCCATATAATTGATACGGCTGATACAGCGGTAGCCACGCCTAGTGATGTGCCAACTCGGAAAAAAACAAAATTCGATTTAACCCGAGTTAAAATTCACGTAACTCGTGTTGAACTCAAGTTAACTGGATGGAAGAGTGAATGATTTTTTTTAATTTTTATCAATTTATTGGGAGAGTTATAATAACTAACTAAAGCAAAAAAGGGAATTATTGTTGTATTTTTCGAACTCGAGTCGGAGAGAATTCAACTTGAGTTGGTTCGAGCTACGCCCAATTCGAGTTAACTCGAGTTAGTTACTCGAGTCGATCATCACTAGCATTTAGCTACTACCTATAATATAACACTGACGGCCGAATACTGAAACGCTAAGCAAAATTATGAGGATAGAAGCTGATAGGAGGGCGAGCTACTCACAGGCTGTCGCTGTCTACACGATATATTCCCCTATCCACACGGTCCAATACAGCACCCTAAGGCTGAGACTATATTATATGCTCCAGAATCCGGAACTTCTAGTTTAAAATTTTTAAATATAAAATTATAGTTCAAAATGGAAGTTTCGGGTGTCGAGCTGTCATATATGACATTGACTAGACGAGTGTCTAGTCTAGAGTGTGTTCGATTTTCAACTATATTGTATTAGCGCAGAGTTCTATTTTCAATGCTTAGAATTTTGACCGGCGTTCCGGATTCCGGAGCATATAGTCCCAGCCTTACAAATGGCCGTCATTAGTGGCAATTGTTAATAGTGACAATTAATTTTGCCTACTAATTTGTTCCAAAGCCGCGGTGCTGCACGTGCCGGCTGGTAGGTGTGGATGGACCCTATACGGAGGTGTATATCTTTTTTACAGGTTCACATTTAGTTATACTTTAAACCCTATCTGAAAGATTAATATTTTAAGTAATCTTCGAAAAAATATTAGCCTAAAACAGAACGTTGATAGTAAGTACTATAATATTACTCTTTGTGTTAAACGCGTTCAAACGGAGCGAGCGAGCGAATGTTTTTTACTTTATTACCTGTTAAAATCTTTTTAAACTTCAAACCCTGAAATACTGTTGTTCTTAATGGTGCTCCCACACTGCTATTCAGCCGCGTTTACATGTTTTCCAAGGCTCAGCAAGCCTCCACAAGCACAAGCGTGTAAAGAGTTTCGTTTGTTTGGTTTGTCCGGTCTAGTGTCGGTTTTTGGACACAGATCAAAGGGCATTTGCGGCAAGCGCTTGCGACGCGTTCACATGTTGGCACGCGCTTAGTAGCCGCTGTGATCTCGCGACGAACTAAAATGCGTGGCTGGTCGAACGAAGAGAGTTTATCGTTTTTGTAATATTACCAGACCGAAAAGTCTAACTGGAACCACAAAGACCTTAATCATAGTTTGTATTTATAATGAAAGTAGACTGACTGGCTACTACGACTGACACTGACGCATTCACAAGCGTGTAAACGACTTCCAAATGCCAAACTAGATTTGTGGACACCTGGGGCTTGTGGAGGCTTGCCGAGCCTTGGCAAGCATGTAAACGCACCATTAGAAAATGTTTACTAACGTTAGTAAACATTTGTTTACAAACATTTGATCATAATTGACAAACTTTTTGTTTGCACACGAAAAAATGTTAGTTCGCGTTTGACATATTATGTAAAGAAAATAATATTATATTAGGTAATAAGAACCGATGTTCCGTTTTAGTCGGTTGATATTATGGTATTTTTCTGAAGTTCACCATTTTTAAGTGCTTTAGTTTGAAGTTTCAACCTGTAAAACGGGAAAAAATGTTTGCTCGCTCGCTGCGCTTACTCGTGTTTGGCGTAAAAAACATATTATAACATTTAGTATTGATGTTCAGTTTTGGGCTATTGATATAATTGTATTTTTCCGTAATGACTGTGTATTTCGGGGTTTTAAATTTAAACAGGTAAAAGAGAAAAAAATGGGGGCCCATTACTGTAATGTGCCTAGGGGCCCTAAAAGGTTATAGACGGCCCTAAGCGCGACTATTTTAGTTATTTTCATAATATTATAATGTCATACGGAATCCTTCGATGGTGAACCGCTGCGGACATTAACACAATATTTGTGCAGCAGAGGCGAGCTATACGTTCTATTTTTATGATGTCATGTTTCGAATTTCTGAGAGAAAAGTTTAAAGAAATAAGTATTCTGACCGTAGCTTCTCAATACATTTTGGACAATGTGTTGTATGTCAGAGAGAATCTAAATAATTTCAAAAAGAAAAGCGACAACCATTGTAGTAATAGATACTAGAAATAAGAACAAGTTAGAAATACCGGTGATCAACTTATAAATAAATCTTTTATTTATTTATTTATTTACACTTAATGCACAAAAACAGGTACATAGGCGGACTTAATGCCATATGGCATTCTCTACCAGTCAACCTTTAGGCGTACAAAAGCAAAATTGTGCAGGTGCTAATAGAAAAAAAAAAACAAGTCAATAATCAGCTCTAAATAAAATAATAAGATGTAGTTAAAACACATAAATAAAGTAGTATAATATAAATACAAAAAATATATGTATATAACTAACAAATACAAAATATAATATGCCATATAATATTAAATAATATAAATATATACCATACTAGTTATATAATATATAAATAATAATAATATAATATACTAGGATTCTGCCAATTGTGTCGCATAAAACTCACGGACTCTGCGCTTAAACGTGTCTCTGGTTTTGGACATCCTGATTTCTAGAGGAAGAGCATTCCAGAGAAGAATAGCCTGTATGTTGAAAGACGAGTGAACGATACCGGATCTATGGGAAGGGCAAAAAAGAAGTGCGTTGTTAGAGGATCGGAGGATCTTGTCGTGACTGCTGCAATGATACTGGAATGATGAAGTTAGATATTTGGGAGTATTTGTATGATGTAACAGAGAGTACAGCATACACAAGGCCCGTACAGAGCGGCGCTGTCGTATTGGTAACCAGTGCAGCTTACAGCGATAGGCGGAAACATGATCAAATTTTCGCAGATTGAAATATCAATGTAGGTATACGCCTTTATATAATCCCAGAAAACGGTCAAAATCTCCACTAATGGCATCTAAGCGTCAGTTCACACCTAGATGCGTTGCGTCTAGGTATGAGCTGACCCTAAGACCTAGAGAAGTTTCTAGAATTATACCCCAAGATAGATACAGACGGCTGCGATTTGACATCGACTGTTCCGAACCTTATAAATTAGGTGCGACCACGGCTCTACCTTAACCATTTTTTTACCTATGCATTTCTGGATTTCTATCTGAATTATTTTCTTATTTCGGCCTATTTAGACCCCTTTTATAAGTAGTCGGGTTATAGTTTTTAAACTTATTTTTTTTATTTCGTATTTTTCCGTTTCGCAATCGAATATATTTTTGGAATAATATTAATATTAAGTACCTAGGTAACTAATCAAAACACTTGAAATAAAAATAAATATATCTTACATACTTACGAGCGCGGTGAGTCATTTAATTTCTAGATTTAAAGAACAATTATAATATTTTATTATGAACGAAATAATATTACATATATATTATAAACGAAATATTATTTTTACTTATTATGATATTCAAGAAACGCCAATCTTAGATCATTTAACAGCTAACACCAATTCACTTATACACCATATTATAATAATGGTAGGTAGCAGAACTTAGTACGAATTGTACGAGGGCTGCACTAAAAGTATCGGGAATGGAATATTTCCACTGTTCCTGTCATATTAAAATCTTTTTAATTTAAAACTCCTTGGTTTTAAAAATCGAATACCGTTTATTTATTTAAAAAAAGATTCTCGGTCTTGTCACAAGGTCTTGTCAAACTTGTTTAGTCGTTGAGAAAATGGAATTGACTCGAGAAAATTCTAGAGCGATGATTTATTATGACTTTCGAAGTGGTTTAACACAAAAACAGTGTGTTGACCGGATGATTTCTGCATTTGGTGATGAATCCCCATCCAAAACCACAATTTATCGCTGGTTTGCTGAATTTCAACGTGGACGTGTCAAGCTCAGTGATGATCCTCGTCAAGGTCGTCCAAAAACTGCAGTCACCCAAGAAAACGTTGATGCTGTGCGTAAGCTGATTGAGGAAGATCGACATGTGACATACCGCGAAATTCAGGAAACTTTAGAATTTGGCATGAGTCAAATACAAATAATCTTGCATAAACAATGAGGTGTAAAAAAGTTGTTTTCCCAATGGATACCGCATTAGCTCTGTAAAGAGCAAAAAGCGGCTCGCGTTACTTGGTGCGTCAGAACTCTCGAAAGATTCCACGCAGGATTCTTAAATGCTGTATACAACATCGTATCAGGTGACGAATCCTGGATATACGCGTACGAACCCGAAACAAAAAACCAGTCACGAGTTTGGGTGTTCGAAAATGAGTTAAAGCCAACAAAAATTGTTCGTTCACGGAGTGTTGCAAAAAAAATGGTGGCCACGTTTGTCTCCAAAACCGGCCATGTTGCGAATATTCCTCTTGAGGGACAAAGAACGGTTAATGCAGAATGGTATGCTAACATTTGTTTGCCACAGGTCGTTTCTGAACTCCGTAAAGAGAACTGCAACCGCCGCATCATCCTCCATCACGACAATGCGAGTTCTCACACCGCGCACAGAACAAAAGAGTTTTTAGAGCAAGAAATCATAGAATTATTAGACCATCCGCCGTACAGCCCCGACCTAAGCCCTAATGATTTCTATACCTTCCCTAAAATAAAGAATAAATTGCGTGGTCAGAGATTTTCATCACCTGAAGGCCATTTTGGAGACCCCAACTTCCGAATGGAATGGTTGCTTCAATGATTGGTTCCATCGTATGGAAAAATGTGTCAAATTTCGCGGAGAATACTTCGAAAAGCAATAAATACATTTTTAAATAGTAATGTTGTGTCACTTCCTTGATTCCCGAAATTTTCAGTGCCGCCCTCGTACGACCGCATTTTAATCGTGTATTTTGACATATTTGTGCAAGCACGCGACAAATATGTCAAATATGTATACATATTTATGGTGTGTTTGTATACCTTTCTTTTGATACGCTACCAGGGAACCAACATACATACATGCGTACATACATACATACATACCTACATAGACTGCCAAAATCATTACCCTTCCTATACCCTGCTGAAAGTTCCAGATAAAAAACGATGATTGATGGGAATTGATAGGAAGTTATTGTAAACTATTGTGTGTTTGAAACAGGGATTCCAAATACTTTATAGAAATTATGAGAATTTTTATCTGGTTTTATGAATAAATTTTTTGACTGACTTTATACTGGATTAAGTGACACTAGCTTCAAAAAGCTATCCTGGCTTCAAAAACTAGCCTCATGTAACCACCCGGGCATCAGACGTTTGTAGTGTGTAAAGTCGCCGGCAGATCCTGGGTACCACACTTTGATCTTGTCTCTATGGTTATAAAGTCTAATAGTGGTACACGGTACACCAGCAGGACTAAAATGGCAACAAGTGAAATATTCAATTGAAATAGATGAGGTTTCATACGACTCACTGTGGCCATTCGAGACCTGCAGATCTGACAGCGAGTGCTCTTTCTAAAGCTCATACGTGTCGTACATACATACAGTTTTTATTCTTGAAAAACCTTGGAAGTAAATTAAAGAAAAGCAAGGAACCAGTAATTATTTATTTCAAACAACAATATGAGGTATAACAATACATTTAAATATCTTTGGGTGTATATTTTTATTTGCATTTCATATTTTCTATTTAAAGTAAGTATAACACATTTTCTTTTTATTAACATATAATATCACATAAAATTTGTAACACAAAGCAGGCAATCGAATTGCGAGGTGCGTTGCAGTCGGCAGACCTTGCAGATCGCAGCCAATGCCACAGAACTTAATTGTACAACAAATTTGATAAAAATAACAAAATGTTAAGGACATCATTATAACAAACACAACAAAACAGTGAAAGCATAAATGTAAATTCTCCAAATGAAAATGGTGTTATATCAGATTAGATCTGAAACTAATGCTTCCACAATTCTTCTCCTTGACCTACTACCGGTTCGGGGACTAACCCGGTCAGAAGAACCGGCGCAAGAAACCGAAACACGCCTATTCCAATTAACAAAGTCAGATGGGGCAAGATGAACTATGGCAAAGTGGGCCAGTGCCAAACTAAAAGTATTTTCCTCTCACCTCAGAGAGAATAATGAAGTATGTTCCTCTCACCACAGATAGAGTAATGAAGTATGTTCCTCTCACCTCAGAGAGAATAATGAAGTATGTTCCTCATACCTCAAAGATAATAATGAAGTATGTTCCTTTTACCTCAGTGAGAATAATGAAGTATGTTCCTCTTACTCCAGAGAGAATAATGAAGTATGCTCTTCTTACCTCAGAGACAATTATGAAGTATGTTCCTTGTACCTCAGAGAGAATAACGAAGTATATTCCTTTTACCTCAGTGAGAATAATGAAGTATGTTCCTCTTACTCCAGAGAGAATAATGAAGTATGTTCCTCTTACTCCAGAGAGAATAATGAAGTATGTTCCTCTTACTCCAGAGAAAATAATAAAGTATGTTACTCTTACACCAGAGAACAATGAAGTATATTCATGGTACCTCAGAGAGAATAATGAAATATGTTCCTTTTACTTCGGAGAGAATAATGAAGTATGTTCCTCTTACCTCAGAGAGAATAATGAAGTATGTTCCTCATATACTTATATTTTACCCCATCTGACCTATACTCCATTCAGTATCCAAATTAATTAAAAGAGAACAATGGAACACAATATACCAATTTCAATGCACCTTATTTACTGTGCAATAAAGAAATACAATAACACATTAAACTGGTTGATTAAATCGCCTCGTTTTCAGATTTAATACATTCACATTTAATTAGATGAGAACAGAGTATAATTACAAAATAAATACAATGCTTTTACATCTATAAAATTATAGGTCACACAAGTATTGATATAATCATGTGTATTAACTACTACATTATTATCTACAGTTGATAACTTATCATTACAAAAATATCTAAATAAATTTTAAAATAAAGTAAACTGTGGACTGAATTGTACAGGAAAATCCTGTACAATTTGGATCCTAAACCTAAATCATTATCTAACACTGTCAATCAATTTTTTTATAGTTTCAATAGACTGGTTTTCCCCGAACAAGTCTATGTAACTTTTAGCTTTCTCTACATTTTCTCTATGTAATTCTCTAGTCCTTTCCAATGCATTAGTTTTTAATATTTCATTCTTTAAATTGTCTAAATCAATGTTTTTTATGCTTTTGATATTTTCAAAATGTTTAAATAGTTCTTTGTTTTCATTTATGGCAAACAAAACTGGTGCACTGACAACAGAGAATGGGTCCTTTGCACCATCTGCAAACTTCTGTAGCTCACTTGCGGCTTGCCATGCCAGACACAAATGACAGCCAAAGAGGTAGGCCTTCTTCTGTTCTTCTGTACTTTTTCCAGCTAGTTGCACGGCTCCCTCGCACCCGCGGCCAAACAGTGACCCACCATTGTACATAGTCCTTAACACCCACTCTCTTCTGGGTGAACCGGACACATCAGCAACATCCAAAGGAACTGTCTCACATGATATCTTGAAATAATCGTTTTTACTCTCGATAGGTTTTCCAGGCAAGGGCTTGTTTTGTTCATCTCGAGTCCCATAGAACTCACCTTCACTTAAGTCCCTCAGCGCTGTTGATATTAGGTACGACAAATCCTGATTCCTCAGACGGGCTAGCATACCGTTAGCTGTCACAAGCAAATAGTCACCAATAAGAATGGCGATCTTATTAGCAAACATTGATGTTTCTTTTGTACTGTCTCGGTCCTCTAGTGGCATGTTCAGGAGTCCTCGGTGGATGTAGTGGCCAGTTCTTATCATTTCAGTGAGCTCGGCCAGAATCCTTTGCTTTTCTATTAATGTAGGAGTTTGTAAGGCGTTGTTTGGACTGCTTATGGCTTTGGATAGCAACAGAATAATCAATCCCCAAGGTTGTAGGTTGTTGTGCTCGTTGTATAAAAGTGTTCTTGCTGTCTTCACAATTGGATGGTTACTGCCAATCTTAAACAACATATCATAGATACTTTAAGGCAAGAGGATGCCTTATAAAATAGTATGGTATAGAGTTGAACTTAATAGTAAGATTGTTAAAATAAGTGACATAGCAACAAAATTAAGTTTTTTCAAATCAGCTGATAATGATAATTCTTGTGATGATTCCTTTTGTGACTTCGAAATATATGAGGGCCAAAGAAGCTCTGAAGGTGATTTTGAACCAAGAGATAGATTAGATCTCATTTGTTTCCAAATTTCATCAACTTTAATGAAAAATTTTCTAAGTTTACTATTTTAATATATAATAATTCTGTGTTACGCTATGTTTAAGTAAAAAACTATGCTTTCGTTATATAGATATTATATTTCGTAAATAAAGACTAAATATATTTTTTTGCTTTATTTTTTCCTCTCAATCAGTTCTTACTTATGAAATAATCAAATTTAGTAAATAAAAACATTAACATATAACAATAAAATATTATGAATACATTAAAATGTCTAGTCCACTACATGGGTGTGCTGTACCCACCTTAATTATGCTCGATGTAACGCACACTAACCTTGTGCTCGCTGGGTTAATACTAATAATTGTGCCCTGTATTTTGTAGACTTGTGTCATAATATTATGTAATATTTCCTGAATTTTTTAAAAATATTTCCATTCACATGAAAATTTAACCTTAGACATTTAAATTATTTTTTATAATTTGTTGAGTAATATGTAATATTTATTAAAAGCTAACTTTTTCTGTTAGAATGTGAATATTTACCTACAGTATTTGTTTAATTTTTTGTTTAAACTCACAGTAATAGTTATAATTCACTATCTGAACTCAATTTTATTTAGTAATTATTAGATTTTTATCAAGTAAATTAACTAAAAATGGTACTTACAATTTTCCTTAAATGCATGGCTAAATTGGCGAACTCATCACTCAGTAACCACCTTAAATTCATGAACGAAGTAGGATATCCAACAATTTTCTCCGCTTCTCTTATTATTTTGCTCCATTGTGTTACTGGAGGTTTGAAAACAAATTCTTTCTGGGTTAGGTTGGTCACGCTGGTCTCGAGTCTTATTGACTGGGAAGATAAAATAGTTCTACGCAAATGACGGACTATAGCGTACGACATGTTGTTCACGAGTACTCCTAAAATAATTTTACAGTAAAATATACATTGACAACTTTATAAAATTAACTGAAACAACTGTGGGGCACTCGCTTACATGTGATTATGTCACTTCCAGGGCTGCCAGCAAATAAATTGCGCAAAGCAAAAGCAATAAGTATTTTTTATATTTTTTTATTTATATATGGCATCGGCTTATAACCATTCGCCAGTGTTAAAAGTTAAAAAGTTCGCCAAGTTAAAAAGGCGAGAATAGAAATTTCGTTTCAATTTTCAACATCGTATTCCAATATCGTCAAGTCTAAAGACTAGTCAAAGTCCAAATAAATAGTTAGTACAATCCATGAGTCATGTCAGTCGATTCAGTAAAGTGGTAGAAGCTTTACTGAAAGTTCCTTGGGAGTTTTGGTGGAACACAAAATGGTGGGAGCACGTTTTTAGAAGTTTTACCACTTGCCCACACTTGTGCACGTTAACGAATATTTAATGGTTAATATTCTACAAATATTACACATTAAGAACAGAAATAACACAAATTTATGAGGAAATACAAAATCCACAACGTCACCCATTGAACTCCCCGGCAAAACTCCGTGTATCTTGTTTGAGTAATTACTTTAATGCTATTTTATTTATATTTATTTTCCTCTGACAGTACAGGTGCTGGATTTAGATATTTGCCCACTAAACTTCCTTTTCCAAAATAGAACGTTAATGCATGTTCTGTTTTGAAATATATTTCTTTTGTTTCTTCGCTTTTAACATGTAACATTATATTTCTGTTAAAAGGCGAGCTAGCGGAGCGAGCGAGAATTTTTTTCCAATTGCACTGACTTAAATTTTTAACAAATAGATACTTGAAAAGATGTATACACTTTAGAAAAAAATCAACAGCGCAAAATAGAGCATAGACTACTAAATATTATAATATATACTAATATTCTGTACGTTAACACCGAGCGAGAGAAACGAGCGAGCAAAATCTCTCTTATTTTTCAATTGGATAAACCCCGATGTACAGAAACCGCGCTGCAGTAACACACTGTCAAAATCTGCAGAGTCGAAAGTCTTCTAAGTACCAAATGAAACAGCCGCCGCTCGCCGCTCTTATCTAAAAATATTGAATTTAAATTGTATTAAAATATTAAAACGCTTTTAGAATATTTTTGAGATCCATGATCGCAAATGTATAATTTACCGTTTAGTTATTTTTGTATTCAGACGTTAAAGTGATAAATATACTGTGCAGTACTAAAGTACGTAGTAAGGTATTAGGTCCTTACATATGAAATTATTGGCGCTTAGTCGTACTTTGATTCCACTATCTTCTTTAGTTAGGAATTCCAAGTTCAAATTTATACTGCTATTTACTGCGGTATACTACTGCGGTGTTAGTGATAAAATTGTTATAATCCACTTGAAGCAAATTGGGAAGGTGAAAAATCTTGAAAGGTACCTAGGTAAAGGTACCTCATGAATTGAGTGCAGCAAACCGACAAACACGCGTCGACTGCTGCGTTACATTACTCAACCGGCACAATAATGAAGGGATTTTAAATCGAATCATTACCTGTGATGAAAAGTGGATCCTGTACGATAATCGAATACGCTCATCGCAATGGCTGAACCCTGTCGAACCAGCCAAACCCTGCGCCAAGCGAAAATTGACCCAAAAAAATTTACTTGTGAGCGTTTGGTGGACTAGTGCCGGTGTGATTCACTACAGCTTTCTTCAATCTGGCCAGACGATTACGGCAGATGTCTTTTGGCAGCAACTGCAAATCATGACGGAAAAGCTACCTGCTAAACAACTGAGGTTGGTCAATCGCTCTAAGCCACTGCTGCTTTAGGACAACGCTAGACCACACACTGCACATCCGAAGGCTACCAAATTAGAGGAGCTTCAATTGGAATGTCTAAGACATCCACCGTACTCCCCGGACCTTGCACCAACAGATTACCATTTTTTTCGAAATTTGGATAACTTCTTACCAGGGAAAAAATTCAACTCCGATGGGGCAGTCCAAAGCGCCTTCATATATTTTATTGATTCCTGTCCGAATGGTTTTTTTAGTAAAGGAATCAATGAACTACCAATGAGATGGCAAAAGTGCATAGATAGCAATGGTATATACTTTGATTAAATAAATATTATTATATTAAAAATAAAACAACTTTATGTTCCTCCTTTACAAAACGCCAATTTCATATGTAATGACCTAATATTAAAATTACCAAAAAATTGTAATGGTGTAATGTTTTTTTTTTTATTATTTCTATAAGATAAAAAAAATACCAAATTTGTCGACCTAGGCTTACCCAGCATTCTTAAAAATCCGCACCTGGACATAATAAGCGGTCACAACACGGAATATAAAACAGAATTTATATTCCGTGGGTCACAATATGTGACTATAGCCACACGTGACTTTGGACACTACACTCCTCTCCATTGTCAAGTTCATCCTATACAGACTGAGTGTACAACTTTGAAAAAAGCAAGAGGCGAACTCTCGTTTCATTTCATGCCGTCACGTCAGACGTCAGCCGTATGCTTTTGTATCGTACTATACGTATTGATCATGAATAGAATGCACCGTCCGATTATACATATTTTGTATCCAACTATATGATCTGGCAGCCCTGGTCACTTCAGACTTTACACCATGGAGAATAGAGGTAAGGAGTACCAGGCAGTCATCTCTCTAAGTAAAGCATGGAGAATTTACTGAATTAACTACCTACTAAAAACTAGTCATAGTCATCAAAAATTCTAACTTCATATCACACACCCTTGCCACTCTAGGCCATTATGGCCAGTTTTGGAACTATTATTTAATTACTTTTCTCGGACACTTTTTAGCTTTTCTGCCTTATAAAGATGGCACTCCTTACCTCTATTCTCCATGGACCTGTCACCCGAGTTACGAGCTACGACTAATGCAAAGATACTTTACTACGTAGTAAAATATCTTTGGACTAATGTCTGCGTCATAATATTATTATTTTTTTTATTTATATATGGCATCGGCTTATAACAATTTGCCAGTGTCAAGTTAAGAAGGCGGGAAATGGAACTTTCGTTTCAATTTTCAACACCGTATTCCTATATCGTCAAGTCTAAAGTCTACTCAAAAGCCAAATATGTTAGCAATAAGAAATGAAGTAAAGTGAGTTGAGTTTAGTTATTTAAAACTTTTGAAGACTTTAGTAGATTAAAAGTAGTTAATTCAGTAGATCATGAAAATTCTAATTACTCGTATAGTCGAAAATATTTTTATATATAAAACCGAAGAAGATGCTAAGATTTAATTATACGATTAAATTTTGACGCTTTACTCCCGTCGCGTCTGTAGCGCCCCCTATTTAACGCTATTTTACGGACACTTTTCATGTATGGAGATGGCACTCCTTAAATTCTATTCTCCATGCCATTGAACTCACCGGCAAAACTCCTGCGTCTTATTTTATTTTGAGATTTGAGTTTTTTTTAATATATGTATATATGGCATCGGCTTAAGACCATTTGCCAGTGTCAAGTTAAAAAGGCGGGAAATAGAACTTTCGTTTCAATTTTCAACACCGTATTCCTAAATCGTCAAGTCTAAAGTCTAGTTAAAGTCTAGTCAAAGTCCAAATAAATAGTCAGTGCAGTCCATGAGTCATGTCAGTCGATTTAGTAAAGTGGTAGAAGCTTTACTGAAAGTTCCTAGGGAGTTTTGGCGGAAAACTAAAAATAGCACTTTTTAGAAGTTGTACCACTTGCCCACTCTTGTGCACGTTAACGAATATTTCATGGTTAATATTCTACCAATATTACACATTAAGAGCCGAAATGACACAAATTTATGAAAGACTTACAAAATCCACAACATCGCCCAGTGAACTTCCCGGCAAAAGTCCCATTTCAAAGTTACGTTTAGAAACTGAATGATATAAATGAAAGGAATAAATTAATAAATAAATGAAATGCAACAGGGTACAGTCGCTCATGCGACATCTAGAGGGAAAAAAGAGCAGTTTTTCTCCTCATTATTTATCCCGATAATTGGTATCGTTACCGATACCCGATAGTGATAAAGACAGACACAAATCACAATCACACAATAGGGATGTTGCCTAGTGCGGAATATCACATTTTTATAAATTATATTTTAAAATTGTTGATTATAAATACAAAAATCTAAAGGAAACAGGCATTTTGATTGATGTGATTTAAAATTATATGCAAATAAAAATATTGCCCATCTCTTTCTCGCAAAACGATTTGGCACGTCATAAGTTGCTACCGCCATACATTTTTTAATGACAAATGTATGGCGGGTGCATCTCGTGACGTCACAGGCCGATTTATCGCTCCCTTTCATATTGTAAATTTAAATTGTTTGTATCTTCGTTATTTTTTAAGATATACGAAAATGGGTTCTAGATTGTTTAATAACATGTTGTGTAACATCGTATAGACGAAAAATACATTTTAGGCGATATCTCTATAGTATGTAATATATTGAAATATTGTCAAAACTATAACTCATGGTTTTGTCATTATCGGTCCAATATCGTATCGGATAGTGAGAAAACCCTCTGTATTATAATAAAGTCCATTAGTCATTACATAAAAACAATGTTCTGGGCAAATGAGCAATGGCACACTGATATTAACTGGAAAACCTTAAAAAGGTATCCATTTGCTATGCTAGGTGGCTTGGAAGTGAATAGAAATTATGACATTGAAAAAAAAAATCAATACGGAAATTAAAAACCGGTTAAGTGCGAGTCGGACTGGGGCACGAAGGGTTCCGTACCATGATCTATAAAAACGGCAAAAAATCAAGTTTGTTGTATGGGTAATGGGGGCTCCTATTTATTTTATTGTTTTTTAGAATTTATTGTTAAAGTGGCAACAGAAATGCAGAAGAAATAGTGGCAAGAAGAATAAAAGTTCTACAGTAACTATCACGGTTTTTAAGATAGTACCTGGGAGCTTTGCTCGGTGTTTTAGTTGAACAATAAAATAATAAAAATAAATAAAAAAATATAAAAGAAAAAGAAATAATAAGATTCACAAAATATTTATCTTACCTCAATTTCCAAATAATGCAAAAATTATACGTAGGTACGAAAACCGAGCTGCCAATCAGACTGACATAAAAGAGTCGAAATTATTGATATATTGCTGCACGACGAAAAAAAAAAACGTTATAATATTGCTTGAAAATGCGCAGTTTCTAAGGGATAAGACCTAGCTAGATCGATTTTTCTTCCCCAAAACTCCCTGCATACTAAATTTCATGGTAATACTTGAAGCCGTTGTCGAGATACCGATTATATATATTTTAATAAATTAATACCGAAAATGTTAATTGAACGGAACACAATTTCACAATATAGTTAACATTGGTTTCACTTATTACAAATAATATTACTAACTTAAAGGCCGAAATTAAAAGTGTAAAACAATTTACAAAGGCGAACGCGGGAAACAGTACACAGTAAATATATCATCTAGTCAGATCGGTGCGCGCGGGAGTCTGGCGAGAGCGCGTCGGACGCGACCCGCAGGAAGCTTGTCCTGACGCGTTGCTGGTCAGCGGCGCGTTTGCACCTGTGGTGCGAGCGAGAAGGCACGGTCTCTGGTGCACTCGTTATAGACTCCCCCTCCAAGCTGGGAACACGTCTCGAGTCCGGCTTGGAACCCTTTTTAGCGGTGTCCCCCTAGTCCTCACTGGTATTAGCGGATGAGAGTCACCCGAATCAAGAAACGGGGTCAAATCGGTGCTATGGTATTTACCAATAATAACGTCCGTGGTAGTGTCAGCTATATTGAACGTGGTAGGAGTAATTACTTCTTTAACACGGTAAGGGCCGTCACGTTTTGGCATGAATTTGCGGGTTATTCCCTTGCTAGCATTACTAAGTTGATGGACTTTTAGTAGCACCAGGTCCCCCCTACCTTGCAGTAAGGCGCAGGGATTCGCGTCGCATCAGCAAAGTGTTTTCGTAATTAGTTCATCCTGTTTGTGCTCGACACGATCTCGTATATACTTTAATATCTCAATAAATTTTAGTAAATAAGGAGTTACCTGTGATACGTAATTTTCTTTGTTGATTATGCTGCGAAGATCATGATGGGCTTGAAAGGGCGTGCGTAGCTCACGCGCAAAAGTAAGATATGCAGGGGTCTTACCTGCTTCAATGTGGTGCTCTGCATACGGAGTAGGGTCTCCCCCTATTTGGAAGATGTCTTCATTCTGGTGTAAGAGGTCGGATAACTGCTGCCTTGAAGATTCACTCAGCAGTTGACCTTCATCTTCGCGCAACAACTGGGCAAAATAAAGGTTGGTACTCGACGTGGGATTCTCAAATTGAATCGGATAAGTGATGCGGCTATCAGAAAAACACCATGTCTTAGAAGTAAAATCGAGCAAAATTATTATTCATGATGAAATCCATTCCCAATAGCGTACTGTACCTTGGGAATCAGGAAAAATAATAAAAGGTAACTCTACTAATTCATGTTTTATTTTTACATTTAAAATAATTGTGAGCACTCGTCGTGTCTGGACGAATCCATCGGCCAATCGGATTCGACGAGTTTCTTCAGTACATGGATGCCCACGTTGAAGTAGAATATCGTACAGTGAATGACCGGCGATACTACTCTTAGCACCTGTGTCTAATATACCTGTACCGGTGATCCCAAAAACCTTTATCCCTAAAATAGGTCGAAGACACGAAGAATAATCGCTAGTAACAGCAGTAGATATCACAGTGTCCTGATTCATGGACACCCTATGTGAGGAATTTTCATAAAAATGTGTCCAAAATATCTTGTCCGGCTTTATCCTGAGTCGTGGTCACCCTACATGGAGTATCAACAAAAGTAAACATACATTCGCACTGTGCGGTTGTATACTCGAAGTAAGAGCAGGGTTCTCGACGGCGTGTGTGTGTGCAGGAAGTGTGGTCACCCTACACGTAGTGCTAGCATCGGGGGGGTTAAGTGGTACACAATTAGTGTCCTCAGATACTACAGATTGTTTGGGAAAATAATCGGAATTAAATAAATTATTATCATTTTGTCATTGAAAGTTATCCGACACCGACATGCGCCGACGACGTCAAGCGTTTTGTGGCATTTAGTAACTATTATAGAAAATTTATAAATAACTTTGCAGCAATAGTTTTGCCTTTAAATAAATTATGTAGAAAAAATGTTCAATTTCAATGGACTACAGAATGCCAAAATGCTTTTGAAACCCTTAAAAAGTTACTTTCTAGCCCTCCTATTTTAGATTATCCTAATTTTTCTAGCGAAAACAATTTTATTTTGCACACAGATAGTTCTGGTTTCGCTATCGGCAGTGTACTTGGTAATTCCAATGGCAAACCAATCGCATACGCTAGCCGATGTTTAAACAAAGCCGAGTTGAATTATGCTACGATAGAAAAGGAGTACTAGCCATAGTCTGGTCTGTAAAATAATTTAGGCCGTATTTATTTGGTAAAAAATTTGTAATTAGAACGGATCATAGACCTCTCCTCTTTATCTTTTTAATATGACAAACCCGTCGAGTCGTTTAACTAAGTTTCGTCTTTTATTAGAGGAATATGATTTCACTGTCGAATACGTTAGAGGGAAGGACAATGTAGTCGACGATGCGGTATCTCGTGTATCGATTACATCAGACGATTTAAAAGAAATGAATAATAAGTTAATATGCGTTATGACTCGCGCTCAATCTAAAAGGATGAATAAATTACCGGATTTGACAGATACCTGGGATACTTCTGTAGATAATAATAGGTCTCTAGGTCAACTTAAAATCGTAGAGGTACTACAGAAAGGTGATATGGATATGGAATTAATTATTTTAACAGAAAGAAGTCTACGTAGAATGTTAAATAATAAAGATTTAAAATTAAACTTTTCACATAATAATAATTTTAGTTATTGTGAAAATAAAAATAATTTATTTGCAAGCTCATCTTCTTTATCAGTAAACTCTCGAGACGATTTGCTGAAAGAAATGGTATTATTTTGCAATAAATTAAATATTAAAGAAATTATAATTGTTAAAACGAATAAAAATAAAAAATATATCGAGTTTTTATCAAAATATATTGCAAAAATACCACGTGGTTTTCCAAGAATTTGTATTGTAAAGACGTACAAAGAATTTATTCTCTTGATGAAAAGAAAGTTATAATGAACGATTTTCATTTATTGCCTAGTAGTGGCCACGTAGGTGTTAGAAGAATGGTAAATAACATTAAAAAATATTATTATTGGCCGTCATTAGAAAAAGATGTTAGGTGCTATGTCGAGAAGTGCAATAAATGTCAAACACAAAAGTATACTAAAATTCATAAACAACCCCTATCTATTACAACAACAGCATCAACATCATTCGAAAAAGTTTTTTTGGATATAGTTGGACCGTTAGATAGAGATGATTTAGGTTTCGTTTACATTTTAACACTGCAGTGCGAGCTAAGTAAATACGTTGAAGCATAGCCATTAAGAACTAAAACAACTACGGAAGTTGCTAAATCATTTGCTGAAAATTTTGTTTTACGACACGGAATTCCAAAAGAAATAGCTAGTGATAGAGGTACCGAATTTATTTCAAAAACAATGTCAGAAATGTGTAAACTTTTAAATATAACCCAAACTATTGCAACCGCGTATCATCATCAAAGCATTGGATCATTAGAAAACTCACATAAAGTTTTAGGTGCCTATTTACGCATACAAACCAATAATAATCCTTCAAATTGGAGTTCATGGTTACAGTACTGGTGCTTTTCTTATAACACTACAGTACATTCTGAAACTAAGCACACACCCTCAAACCACCACACATGGTCCACAAATCATGGTCACCGTACTCTCTTTACTACAGTAATAATTATTATTATGAGGTGAATTAATAATAATTATTATCATACGAGTCTTCGAAGAATTCAGTAGGCAAAACATTTTCAAATTCTAAGGGCAGATAATAATTGATATCGTGTAACGAACCCTTAAATGAATCGTGTGACGGACCCTTAAGTATAACTTTTTATTACTAAAAACAGACAATGAATGTAGAACGTTGTTATCATTGGTAAAACAGCCATACTCTTTTGGTAAAACAGTACAAAAATCAGTAGGGAGACTTCTCCTCGCGCGCCGGGCCCCTGAAAAGGGCCTTGGGCGGGGAACCAATGCCAGGGGCTAAGCCCCTCTAATTGGGGTGGGAAGACGCACCCAGTACGAGTACTGGGCGCATGAGTCTCGGTTTTAGGGGAAGACCCCCCGCGGCAGAACGCAGGGGAAACCCATGGGGGGGGCACCGCAAAATCCGAGGGAATGACGAGTGCCAATCCAGGCCCGACCAAGAACGACGGTCGGCTCCAAACGGCGCGTGGGGGTCCCGACCCGGGGGCCGGGAAGCGTGTTTGGGTCCACTCCCTCACGCGCCGCGTTTGCCGGACCGCGGAAACAAGCGACCTGGGGAAAGGGGGAGAGGGTAAGCTTCCGGTTCCCGACTTTTAATGTCGGGGGGGAAGGTGCACCAAGGAGGCGACGGGGTGGCAAGAGGGCTGCCACCCCGACAGGCCCCAGGTGATTAAGTGACGGCGTACACCGGCGTCTGGTTTGCCGGCGTAGGGGAAAGGTGTGGGGGGATACAATCCCGCGGTGAGTGGGGCGCTGTTGCGCCGGGGCGCATCATTGCGCTCGGTGTGACGCGTCATTGCGTCAGGGCTCCTCCTCTTCGGGGGGGGGGCGGTGGGGCGGGCTGCTTGGCTCCGCAGGGTCCTCCGTGGGGGGGACGGCATCTCTCGGCAGACGGTGGCGGTCGGGCGGGCGGGCATGCCACGGCGCCAGGTCGGTCAGCTCGACCAGGCGCGAGGCATCCGCTCGCGCGAACAGCTTCGCGGAGAGCTGGGCCACAAAGGCCTCCACGCTCTCCACCCTGAGGTCCCTCGCTATGGTAGAATTGCGGACGTACCACGGTGCGTCCACGATGCGGCGCAGCACCCGGTTTTGGGCCCTCTGCAACAACCCTTTCTGGGGTGCAGAGAGCAGGTGGTGCCACGCGGGTGCCGCGTACGTGAGGCATGACCGTACGTACGTCTTGTAGAGGGCGATGCGCATCCTCAGGGGGATCAGCGGGGACGCGTAGGCCGGACGCAGCTGGGCTACCGCTGAGTTCGCCCTCGCCACCGCCGCAGAGCACTGGGCGACCATGGACAGGCGGCGGTCGATGGTGACCCCTAGGTATTTCGCCGTCTTACCCCATGGAATTTCGGCGTCACCGATCTTCAGAGGAGCCGGAAAACCTGTTCTCGTAGTGACGGCGAGCGCCTGGGACTTACGTGTGTTCACGGATAGTCTCCATTTGCTCAGCCAGTCCGGGAGAAGGTCCAGCGTCCTCTGAAGTTTTCTGACTGCATGGTCCCTGTTGAGCGAGCTGGCGATGAACGCTGTGTCGTCAGCGTACAGCGCCGCGATGGTGCCGGGATGCGTGGGTATGTCGCTGGCGTATAGGTTGTACAGCCCAGGGGAAAGTACACTACCTTGGGGTACGCCAGCGGTGATGGGGTGCTCGGCGGAGAAGACTCCGTCCACGCGCACCTTGAAGGATTTGCCGGAGAGGAAGGAGGCCACAAGCCTTACCATCGGGGGCGGTACGTTGGCTCGAATGAGCTTGCAGAGCAGGCCCTCATGCCAGACACTATCGAACGCCTTTTCCATGTCCAGGAAAACGGCGACCGAAGCTTCCTTCTTGTTTGCCGCAACGGAGAGGTGGTGGATCACGCGTACCAGCTGGAGGGTGGTACTCAGCTGGGACCTGAAACCAAATTGTTCCTCACGAGGAGGGAGGTGTGGAGCAAGGTGTTTGAGGAAAAGGGTTTCAAAGACCTTGGATAGGGTCGGTAGCAGGGTTATAGGCCGGTAGCCCTCGGCCATCCGAAGGTTCTTGTGGGGTTTGGGGATGGTGATGATGAGTCCCATCTTCCAGGAGGATGGAAAGTGGCCGGTCCTGACGATGCCGTTATACAGGCGAGTGAGGGCGGCCACCGTCCGGAAGGGAAGGTGTCGGAGAGCGGAGTTGGGGATGCCGTCTACACCGGGGGCCTTCCTCGGTTTGAGGCGAGCTAGGGTCCTTTGGACCGTCCTCGGTGAGAAGGAGAAGTTTGGGGGGGAGGAGGGGGAAAGTAGGAAAACCTTTACCTCCTCGGAGACCATTTGGGCGTGTTCCGTTGCGGACGTGGGCAGCGGCGAGAATTGGCGTTCCAAGTGCTCGGCATGAATACCTGCTCTGTCCTCCGCACGGTACCGGGGGTTGCCGTCCGGGTGGAGCAGGGGATGAACGGAGGCAGTGGCTCCGGTAAGGGAGCGGCAGAAACGATGAAGGGAGGGCCAGTCCTCTCCGGCCTCCTCTATGCGTCGGGTCCACTCCGCGGCGTGTAGGTCCTCGAGCGCGACTCTTACCTTAGCAGTGAGGCGGTTGAGCTCCGCCTTCTGCGTGGGGCAGCGCGTGCGTTGCCATCTCCGGCGTAGGCGCCGCTTCTCCGCCAGGAGGTCGGCGATGTGGCGAGGGAGTGAGGGCCGCTTGTAATGGCGGCGGGTGGGCGGCTGGGTAGCCGCGTTCATTGCAGCTGTAATCGCCTCGGTGATCTGCAGCGTCATGGACTCGACGGTATCTGCAGAGTCAACCGGGAAATTGGGTGTGGACTCGTGCAGCTGCAATGAGAAGGCGTCCCAGTCGCGGACTGGGTAGGGGGGGAGGGGGGGGGACGCTAGCCGGAACGGCGCGTATGATGGCTAGGACCGGGAGGTGGTCGGAGCCGTGGGCCACATCGAGGACCTCCTGGTGGAGGTCACCGGGGAGTTGGTGGGTAATAGCCACGTCGAGGACATCAGGAGAGAAGCGGGGATTCTCGGGGTAGTGGGTGGGGGAGTAAGTGCCCACCACCGAATATCCGACTCGAACGGAGTCGGCATGCAGGCGGTTGCCGTCCGAGTTAGGGGTGCGAGAGCCCCATCCGGGGTGCTTGCAGTTCAGATCTCCGGCAATCACAGTCGGCTCCTCTGATAGGAGCCTATGGATGTCGGAGATATCTAAACGCGACCCCGGAGGTTTATAGCACGCATATAAATGGGTGCGGCGCGAGCCGAGGAGCACTTCCACTCCAAGAGCGTATAGTGAAGAGACTGGGGGAGGGGGGAGGAGTTGGTGCAGAATTTTCCTGCCGACCAGAACGGCGAGGCCTCTGCACACTCGCTCACCCCCTGGGAAATCCTGGCGGTAAATGTAGAAGCCGGGAACACTGAAACGGTCCTGAGGGGACAGGAGGGTTTCGCTAAGCAAGGCGACATCCACCTCGTACTCCCGAAGGAGGTGGCGAATCGAGGTCACCTTGCCGCGGACCCCCCGGACGTTCCAGTGGACGACCTTTCGGTGGACTGGGGCGTGGTTAGCCATTGGGAAATGAGGGAGGCAAAGAGGGTGGCCCCCTCGGGGAGGGCCTTCAAGAGAGTCTGGAGGATTTCCTCCCCGGCCAGGATTCTATTAAAGACATCCATGGCCAGGGAGAACAGAGCTTGTAAAAGCTGGGCCGTGGTCCTGGGGGACTCTCGGCGGCGAGAAGAGGGGGGGGCACGAGGGGGCAAAATGGCGGTAGTGATCGCCGGGTTTGCGGGCTCGGTGGAGAGCTCGGTCACCTCTGGTTTGGTGACCGGCGGGACCGTGCGTTTGATGCGCGCAGGGCGCGGGGGGCGCGGGGTGCGCTGCGGTAGTGGGGGGGCCGATAGAGTGGCATCATCAGCCGAGGGGGCTGCTACAACAGGGGGGAGGGGGAGGGCGAGGGGCTCTAACTCGGAGTCCGTGGCGGCATTGGAAGTCGCAACGGATTTGGCCCTTTTTTTGGTCCTGGGCCTCGTCCTGGTCCGCTTCCGCTGCTTCGGGGCAGCTGGGGGGGGTGCGGCGGAGCGGGGGGTGGGATCATTTGCCTCCGCCATGAGGGATGTGGCGGTGGGCGGCGGCGGGGCAACCTCTCTCTCCTGAATATTGGGAGCATCACTAACCCGGTTTGTGCGGGTTGTGCGGGCTAAGGGGCCCGCGCGGCGGTTATTGGTTTCCCGGCGGAAGACCGGGCAGTTCCGACTGTTGGCGGGGTGGGGCCCCTTGCAGTTAATGCAAGTGGGCGGATCCGTTAGTGGCCGGGGGCAGTCGGCGGCGGCGTGCTCCTCGCCGCATCTGACGCACGCCGGTTTGCGGTGGCAGTTCCGGCTGGAGTGCCTGAACTGCTGGCAGCGGTGGCATTGGGCAGGGCCACTCTTCCCACGCCAGGCCTCCACCTTAATATTAGTCATATTCAAGATCTCAGTTACCTGGTAAATGCCTGGTACCAGGTTCGGGGTGCGCTTCAGTAAAACAAAGTAGGCGCACCCGGGTCGGTCCTTCCGGGCGAGGATCCGGGATACATGGTCCACCTCGAACCCTTTGGCGGCGAGATCAGCGGCTATCCTGTCCGTGGGTGTATTGACCGGTAGGCCATGGATGCCTACCTTTAAACCGCGGTCCTGGGGCAGCGCGTACGAGTACCAACTGACCTGGTTGGACTCGCTCAGGTCAGCTAGGTACCTCTGCACGCACCGGTACTCCGTTTCTCCCTCTGGGGAGAATTTTACCCCCTGGCCGTACGTCTTCGCATTCGGGGGGTGCCCCAGGAGGGCCCTGAGGCGGCTAAAGTGGTCGATCCAGTCATCGAGCTTCTCGACGATGATTGGAGGGCACCGGGGAGGTGCTTTCGGCGGCGGAGAAGATGCCTTCGCTGTGGGGCCGACGGAGGTTACCGGGTTCACTACTTCCATCGGCGAGGGGGCCCTCGAGGTAGAGGCCACTGGGGATCCGGATGGCACGGGGGCGGTGGTCGCTGCGGCGTAGGTAGCCGGGCGATCGGCGCGCTTGGCAGGCGGCGAGACGTCTGAAGACGCCTCTTGGCGCTGCCGCTTTGTTACCTGCACGGGAGGGGCAGGGGGTGGGGGCATGATGCTCGACGAAGGGGCCGGTACCGGGGCCTTCGGAGCACTTACCCCTCTGCGGTCTTCTTCCGGCGGGGAGGCCGGCGAGGCGGCGAGGGCGGGCTGTAGGCTCGCTGCGGGTGGTGTATGCGGAGGGCGCGAGGCGCTCACCTCCGTAGTGCGGCGCAAGGGGCGCGGCGGAGAGGCCGGACCCTTATCGGCTGAGCGGGTCGGGGGCCCAGACTCGCGGCGGGCCGCCGTCGGAAGGCATTGGGGCGGGGGGGTGTCAGCACACCCCCGCGAGAATGCCGAGGACGGCCCGGGGCGAGCGGTATCCGTACCGCTCAAGCTGGGCTCGGCGGCAGAGTGGTACGCGCGCTCGGACGTGCGCGAGCTGGACCTCGAGGAGGGTCCGCTGCGCGACGCGACAGAGCTGGCGCGGGAATGGCTGGGGCGGTCGCGGCTATGTGGCCGCGAACCACGGTCGGCCATGGTGACGGGGCACTATGTTAGCGTCCACCGTAATTTAGGCACATGATCATAATGTCACACACACTATAAACATGTACGTAGGCACAGACACAAAAGGTATTCACACGACACGATAGGGAACTGAACTAAACACGATAAAACTAAACACGAAAACACGTATTCAGTGTCAAAGTAGTCACTATAAGTGTACTTACTTGCACGATTCACTAGAGGGCTGGCTCTCCGTGACCCGACGTTTGAAACAAGTTCCCAACGGGAGGCCAAGGGCAGTGCAACCCCTCGGCAAGGCGGCAATCCGCTCGCTATTCTAACGAATGACGAGTGGATTGACGGTCGCGAGTGGGGTATAACGGCACTGCACTAGGGGCGGGTCGGCACGAGCGTGGAGTGAGCGAGTCACTCGACACGATTCCGAGCGAGACGGCACTACCGCGGAGTGAGCGAGTCACTACGACGCGGATAGAACGGGACGGCACGAAAACGCGGAGTGAGCAGGAACGCACTAACACACACGAGAGACAGGACGATCCGGTCACAAAAATCAGTAGGCAAGTAAGAGTCTTTAAACTTGGAGTTTTTAGAATTTAAGCTTGGAGTTGCAAAAAAGTGACTTACCGAATTATTACTGTGTCCGTGAATTCTTACCCCCATCGGCGTAATGACGCTTGCGCTCGCGCTATTATCTATTGAACAAAATGTTGAATTATTAACATTACAATTTTTACAATTCGACCTGATGATACCGGTTTGCCCGCAACCATAAAATGTAGGTACCGGGGTTTTCGTACTACTGTCTCCATAACACTTATACCTTTCGATAATAATTTTCGCCACTCGTCGCGAGTATGTCCTGGGTGCTTACAATACACACAAAAACGTAATCGAGCGTTGTTATGAATGTTCTTGGACAAATTTGCCTGAACGGTTGCAGGGTGGCGCCGAGCGTGTGCCGGGGCGCCGGCCCAGCGCGTGCGGCGAACTAGGAGCGCGGCGAGGGCGAAACCCGAGCGGCGCGGGCGGCGGCACCTGTGCGCACCGTCGACGAATTCGTTGTCCGCGAAGCTGCTTCCTCCGTCGCGTCCTCTATTTGGCGTATCTTTTCGAAAAGCGCCTCCATTGTCGCAAACTCTTCGCGGCGAAGGCGCTGTCTCGTCCGCGTATGGAGCAGGCCGTACAACATATCCAGTTTAACCTTTTCGCTAAGGTCATTTTGTGGAAGGCGAGCAAGAAGGTCTCGAGCCTTCGAAATGTACAACTCCGTGTTTTCACCTGGCATCTGCGGGTTCGCAAAAAGTTCTCTATAAATGAGGTGAGAGAGGTGCCGGTTACTGAAAGCACCACGTAAGAACCGCAACGCGTCGTCCCACGACGTGACGGTGGTTTTTACCCCTTGCCACCACGTAGCTCGTCGTGTGTCAGCAGCATGGATATAAACCGCGCACTGCATTATCATCACTGGTATTCGTACAGTCTTTGTAGGACTCGACCGCGTCTACGAAAGCGTTTAGCGACTCTTGCGGCGCTCCGCTGTAGCGTGCCGTGCAGGAAGTTCCCTGCAGGAATAGCGGGCGTCGGCGAAGGTGAAGCGGCGTGGCGTTGCGTCTCGGAGACCGTTGCGGGGGACGTCGTTCGCTCTAATATTTTCGTAAATATCTCGAACGTGGCGGCTTGGCTTTGCTGCATAGCCAACAGCGTCGCTGTGAGGCTCTGAGCGTCGATGGGTGGCGATGCCGCGGCCGCTCCGGCGTCGGTACACGGCGCGGGCGGCGGGGGCGAAGGCGTCGGACGCGTGGCAGCAGGCATGGGCGAGCCGCTATCCTCCGGACTGTCGGGATCCGATTGACGGCGACGCGAAATTAGTTTTGATTGCGTCATAATACTGAGTTCGATAATAACGATTCACTAATCACTGAGTACGTAAAAACATTTCTCAGTTCGGCCCCGAGTGGGGCAGCCATTTTAATAAATGAATACCGAAAATGTCTCGCAAATGTTTATTGAACGGAACACAATTTCACAATATAGTGTTTTTAACATAGGTTTCACTTATTACAAATAATATTACTAACTTAAAGGCCGAAATTAAAAGTATAAAACAATTTACAAAGGCGAACGCGGGAAACAGTACACAGTGAGTATATCATCTAGTCAGATCGGTGCGCGCGGGAGTCTGGCGAGAGCGCGTCGGACGCGACCCGCAGGAAGCTTGTCCTGACGCGTTGCTGGCCAGCGGCGCGTTTGCATTGTGGTGCGAGCGAGAAGGCACGGTCTCCGGTGCACTCGTTATAATATACAATATCTCTCGTTTAAAGTATAAAATATAGCCTGGCGACAGACGGACGGACAGCGAAATCTTAGTAATAGCACAGATTAAAGATATATTTTTTACTCTGTAGTAATAGGGTCCCGTTTTACCTTTGGGAACACTCACAGATTACTAAATAGTTACTACCTACATAAACTGAGGAGCCATTTTTAAAAGAAGAAGAAGTAGAACTTTGTGTTCGGATTTGTAATAATAAGGGATTGACAAAACGTTCGCTAAGTACGTAGCTACATAGCGCGAGATACGTCAATATCATAAATTTTTGATTTCTAACTTCGTCATCGTAATAAGCGTTGGCACTTGGCATATAAGATCCGGTTTTCCTTCAGATCGGCCTGAACGGATGCAAAATCGTATCGTCTGTGTCCAATTTCGAGATCCCATCAGTCGGCCGGATGGACTGAAGCGATTCGTTTCAGCGTGGCCAGCTCTGTTCTTGTGAAACTACTAAACTCGCGTAGATTTCTACTAAATAGTACTAAAAGAATACTGAAAACTATCAAAAAAGCTACTTAACTTAGGAATCTAAAACCCCCAAAAAACCACTGCATATATCCATTATGGGCCAGCATACATGAATACATTAATTGTGTCGTATGTAAAGCTTCATTTATATTAGACGCTATGCCTTAGCAGCTTTAAATCAGTACTCATGTTTGTGAACTTATTCAAATTTATCAAGGGCTAAGTCAGATTACATCAACAAAATTCAGATTACATCTTCTTAAAAAATTGAAAGCTCGAACAGTCTCGTCACATCTCATAGATAAACTAGTTCACTCATTAATACTTGAGTCGTTTTTGTGATTCTTTTGTTACTTAAAAACATTATTATATTATTTACAAGCCACGAGGAGATAACAAACAGGTGAGAGACTGACTGTCAAACGGAACCATAATATTTATTTATTTATTTATTGAAACTTAATGCACAAACATGTACAAAGGCGGACTTAATGCCTTATGGCATTATCTACCAGTCAACCTTTGGCCGTTACAGGAGCAAAATTATATAGATGCCGGTAAAGTGAAAAAAAAAATGCTGAGAAGAAGAAATCAAAAAATCCTAGATGAAATAGGGATACAATCATGATACAATAATACAATAATATAAATACAATGAAGATAGATAACATAAATATTATAAAATTATAATATTACAGAGATATTGAAAGTGAGAAGAGAGATACTCGGGAGCGTGTTGATGGTGCAGCAATGAGCAGAGCATGCACAGTGCCCGCACAGAGCGGCGCTGGCGTACTGGCAACCAGTGCAGCTTAATGCGATAGGAAGAAACGTGATCGAATTTTCGTAGGTTGCAGATAAACCTTATACAGTTATTGAAAAGACGATCAAGTTTATTTAGTTTATCAGTATTAAGATCGAAACTACACACGTCACCATAGTCGATTATTGGGAAAATAAGGGTCTGCACCAGCAAAGTCTTGACCGGGATAGGAAGGAAATTTTTAAGCCGATAAAGGGATCGCAAGATGACTTTGCAGGAAACCTCAGTAATATGGAGATAGAATTTTACCTTCCAATAAAATTGCTATTATGTTCCAAGACGTCCAAAGTCCTAGTAAGGGCTTCCTGGTGTTCAGCCTCATCATTATGAGACGCTAACAATGATCAGGTATATCAAATTTGGCGGCTTGTGGCCTTTCATCTAGTTCACAGACTTACCAGAAGGGGGCGCAGAGAGCTGATCTGTAACGGTAAACGACATCTAGCGGATGTAATGCGGAAAGAAGACGATGTACTCTCATTAAGGACTTTGGACGTCTTGGAACATAATAGAAATTTTATTGAATGGTAAAATTCCATATTTTTACACCCCTTATGCGCCTGTAATAAGGGTGGCCACCAAATTTTTATTATTTTATGATTTGGCTTTAAAAAATACATACAAATATAACCCTACTCTCCCTTCTAACATCCCATTGCTTATTAGCGATATTAGTACTGCAATAATCTTCAACCCTCAGTAGTCGATAGCTCTTTCACGCATTACCTACAGGTTGTAGGTGTAGGTGGTGTAGGCTATAGGTATTATTTTATGTGTAGTTTAGTTATTAGATACATCCAAAAAAATACAAGAATGTTTTTTCAAGCCGGTACCAGCCAGTGAAATTGTAAACAATCCTTTATAAATTATCGGCTGGTACCGGATTCAACATGACAAGATAGAGTACATAAGGGATGCAGCTAGTTGATTATTTGTTAGGGAAATTAAAAACGAAAATTATTTGTTGCCGTTTAGTGCTTAATTTCATACATAAATCGTTTTTTTATGTTTTGTTTAAAAGTTAATTTTAATTGTGTATATAAGGAGTTTATTATTTTAGGTATAAGCTGTAGGTGTAGGTAGTAATTGTATATAGGAATTAGGAGTAGGTTACTAGTGTAGGGTTGGCTAGTAGAATAATAATAATAATAATATTATAAATAATATGTACCTATAATCATGTATCCTTATTTTAGGTGCCGGGTTTCCGATTTTATCCTTACCCTAGTTAATTATGACAATAAAAAGGAGTTCCGAACGTTACGTCCGCGGCCAATCACGTGTCTGCGCGCTATAATTCATAAATGGAAGGGTCAACCGGCCCCTGGCGAAGTCGGTGGCTCGTCCGTAGCAATTAAAAATAAAACGAACGTGTAATTTTTTGCCAGTTTATGGTGGTCCGGCCTCTGAGCAATAAAAATAAAAACAAAACCCATCTCGATCGGAGTATTTCTGACTGAGTCTTTTGCCTACCTGCTGTGACGTTACAGGTACAGTAAAGACTAAAATACAATGATTACTTTATATTGTAAGTTAACATACAAAAACTTGCGAATAGTTTTATCGGTAGGAACTAGAAAATAAGAATTTCCCGTAAGGTTAGCCTGTGTCATAATACTTGTTATGTACTGATACCACTCTTTTCAAAAGTAAATACATTCTGTACATTTAGATAGATAACTTCTATGGCGAAGTGAAAACTTACGTGAAGTACCGTAGATAAGTTTTGGCGGGGATGTGGAAGTGTGATATTGCTATTTTTGTATTTATTCATTTTGTAATTTTGGTTCTTAAGTGTAATATTTGGTACAATATGAACCTTTAATATTCGTTAACGTGCACAAGTAGTGCAACTTAAAAAACGTTCTATTTTGTGCTCTCTCCAAAACAAAAGCTTCAGTAAAAGGTCTCCCACTTCTTAGTAGTAATACTCATCTATGCTACCACTTTACTGCAACGACTCGCCCATTACCTGCACTGACGATTTACTAGGACTTTCACTAGACTTTATACTTGATGATTTAAATAACCTTAACCAAGAGCATGTCAGGCCATGACTAACGAGGGTTCCGTAATAATCAAAGCGCAATAGGTTTTCTTTGAATAACTTTAAAAGTTATTATCTGATTTTGCTCAAAATAATTTTCTAAAAGAGTTTTTATCATGATCCATCAGCATGGAAACTTACAAGTTTATATCTCCTATAGTTTAGAAATTCCAGTATCAACTTGTAAACCACTTTGGAGGCAGTTTACTCGAAAATGGTTGGTTTTGTAAAAAAGTTGTGTATGAAACCTTACCTTTATTTAAAAATACTTATTCAACGATACCCCACACGATGGAGTAGAATGAAAAAATATTTTTTATCCCCACTTCACATGTATGGACTGCCACCCCTAAAATGTAAAATCATCATTACTATATAATGCCAACACCGAGATCTATACACACTATATATCTATATACCAAATTTCATATCTATATATTGATTATTATAGAAGCTAGAAGGGCGGAGCTAGAAGACAGAGAGACAGACAGTTAGACAGACGGTCCGAGCGAAACTATAAGGGTTCCTCGAGTATTACGGAACCTTAAAAAAGTACCATGGTTAGAGTGATTGCTGTTTAGTACGTTTACCAGGACGTAACGTCTTAGAGCCCTTCCGTTTGGTTCTGAAAATAAATAGAAATATTATAATGTTAAATGTAATTTGGTGTCGCACATCAAATATTAGATAAAAGTAGATTTCCCAGTAGCCATCTAGGCGGATAATTAGGTTCTTAGATCAATGAGTGCAACTAAGGATAGGCTGTGACGTATATATATCTGACTGAACAAAATCATGGTTTCAGAACATTTTGTCAATGGGCACTGTTTAGGTAAACTGCGTAAAAAATGTCAAGATGACAAAATATGTCGAACCTCGACTGCCCCGAAGTACCCCAAAAGTAGGGCAGTATAAATGTGGATACTTTTTGCCTTTTACATGCCTCGTTAGGGCACATAGATCTATGACTTAGATATCTCTTGTAGAGATCAACTCTTGCAGAAAGTTAGTCTCAACTATTCCAGCAGCAAAATTAAAAAAAAAAAAATTGGTTTGGTAATCATCGTGCTGTGTCATAATCTAATATAATAAAGAGGAAATATTTGTTTGTTTCTTTGCATTGAGCTCCTGCAAGATTTCCTAATGCACGCACGCGTCGCGAGCAACATCTATTTTATTTACATTAAAGAAAGACGCTAGAAATATCAATGTCCAAGGGTCAGTCATTGTGATTCCACTATGAAAGCGTAGAAATAAAAGTTTCGTATATAATTATAACAAAACAAACATTTTAATAATGTCTGACACAGATTATTATTTAAGATATTTTAAAATTACCGAATATAAAACAAAAGAATGAAAATTGTTTAAAATATTTCGGGTGCATTTGCAACGAATGTGAGCGATCGTTTTCGAACGTCGAGATTCGAGAATATTCCTATGGTATAATGTATGCATGAGGTAATCTTTGAAAAGGCGTCCCTAATAAGTGAGTGCGCACTGTGCACTCCGTCAGTCAGTAATTGCTTCTTCGGATATTATTTTCTCCATCGCCAATCCTATCCATTTAAAACCAATTATGTTTTATTATAGCCTGCAGAATGAGACGAAGGCGCTCTATTATCGCGTCAGAGCGGGACAGAAGATTGACCACAGACAAAAGTTTTTTTTTGTTTTAGCGGCACCAGCGCGCTGTCCGATGCTCGATCGTGAATGGAGGCCTAATGGATCTTTGGGAATATAATATTAAATCGGTTATAATGAGTTACATAGGCAATCACGAAGGTTCGACGGGTCGCGGAGGCTTTGTTCTGGGTCGGCGAACTTACGTCGTTTTAGTAATTAAAACAGACTCGTGTTTTTATTTTGTTTCGACTAATGGATGTTCCAGGGCCGGGTTTAAAGGTCGGGAGAATAGAAACAATACCTGTATGAAAACGCTTTGGTAGGGAATTGTAGAATAATCATGTTTATTGCATAGTCACTCTGAAGTCTGGAGAACAACAGATAAGTAGGTAAGTAAGCTGTTGTGTTTTTGTCTATGTAGGTATCATATCTAATTCTTAGGGCCTCAGGCCTTTTTTAAATTAGATTTAGCCTTTACACTTAGACTTAGCCTTTACAGATTACGGAGCCTTTAGTCAAGATGCGTTCCGTTTCATTCCATTCCAACATTTCCAACAGTCTATAATAAAGTGATAACAGGTAAAATCTTATCGTTGCCCATACAAAATCTGGCCCTGGCAAACCCAAAAGAATGATTATCATTTCATCCTAAATACCATAAAAACTATTAAAAGCTCTGAAATGGATGTGCTTTTTTATTGTGTATAGGGTGTATTGTTATACGAATGAAATATTTAACCACATTAGGTTAGGCTGCAATATTACATATTATGTAATGACTAATGACAGAATGCATTACTAAAAATTTTCGTGATTTGCAGAGAAGTAACATGCTTAACATTTATTTCCTGGCAACTCGCACTAGTCACTACGCAGTACGCATTGGTGCCATGAGCCATCACACTGCCGTGTGATGCCATGTGAGCGCGCCGGATTTGAATGTCACGCGCCCTTGCCAATATCGGCCTCATGTTTCGAATAGAATTTAAGTACCTATATCAAAGGACTAGTTGACCCGTGCCCACTTCGTTGGGCGTTAAACATTTTTTGATGATGATGATGAAAATAAAAAGTATCATAAGTTAAGCCGTATAACATTAGCTATCTGTCAGTGAAAGTCCCATGAAAATCGGCCCAGCCGTTCCAGAGATTAGCTGGAACAAACAGACAGACAAAAATTTTAAAATTGTTTTTTTATTGTTAAGAATTCATATGCATTAAGTAAAAAGCTATTAATTTGAAATTACAAACAGACACTTCAACTTTATTTATCTGTATAGATGTTATTTAATCTCGTCAAAACGTTAAATAGGTGATTTAATATATACGAGAATGGAATACTGATGACTCTCCTTGATTAATATCTATTCTTGTCTTAGAACCATCCTGTATATTCAAAAGGGCTCTCTCTCTCTCTATATTTGACATCTATTAGATGTTGCAGGAGCTATTTTCTTTAAAACTAATGTTTTTAATTTAATAACTCGAAATCGAGCATAACAAGCTTTTATTAGGTACTTTAAACTCTACCTACTGGAAATAGAAGTTACAAATGTCTAAAGTGGTTTGCAAAAATTACGTCTCACAGTCATACAATTAGGGTCAATTCACGCGAAACGATACGTGACATGGCGCTGTATTTTTGAAATAGCTATTCAAAATTGAACTTTATTCATTACACAAGAAGATACACGTTTCATTGTAAGAGTACGAATGTCAAGTTGCACCGCGCTGCACAGCGCTTGTGCAGTATATGACTGATGTCATATGAAACGTTTATCGTCATGTGCAATAAATTAAGTTCAATTTTGAATAGCTACCTTATAAATACAGCGATGCGTATCATTGCGGTGTGAACTGACCCTAATTATAACATGTATGTACAAGCCCTATGAAAGACCACTCGGGATATAATTATGTAATAGGTTTTTAGTTGTCAGCTTCTGCAGTGTAAATTCTCGTATGCATTCATTCCCGAATTTACCATTTTACCATCTTCAGATTTGTTTTTGTCTTTCTTTAAATCACAATAAAATAAGTTTTCACTTTTTTAGGGTTCCGTAAAATACGTAAGGAACCCTTATAGTTTAGGTCTGTCCCTCCGTCTTGCTGTCTGTCCGCGATTCTAGCTTCTATAATTATGAATGTTATAGATTGTGTATAGATTGATATATATCTCGGTTTTGGTATTATAAAATATTAAAATTTTTATGTTTTTTTAATTTTACCCCATCGTGTGGGGTGTATGATTAAATAGGTCTAGGGTAGTAAAATAAAGGCAAGGTTTCAAGCATGACTTTTTTACAAAATCGACCATTTTCGAGTAATTAGCCTCCAAATTGGTTTATAAGTTGCCCCCCCCCCCCCCTGGGATTTCTAAACTATGAGACTTCTTAACATATTTCATTCAGAAAATAGAATAGAAAGATTTCTATCTTTTTCTTATACATATTTGACACTGTTATAGCACTGATTAAGACATAGACATTGATATTCGGCCATTTCCGTTCATATTCGGCTGCCCTGCTCCGGGCAGTTTAAGATGTCGAAAACGGCACAAAATTTACTTCAAAAAAACAACGACCATCAATACTCACCTATGAATGAAATTAAGTTTGTTTATAACTGGCTGGAAATGGTTATCGCGCGGCGACCGGCGTCGTCAAAGCACATTGTACATTGTTCGCTAATGCGGCCATTGGGCCGTGCGCTGATCCTGTGACCCTGGTAGTCCTGGTTGCTGCATATTTTGTACACGGTCAAAGCGGTGTACGGATTTTTTAAGAGTAATGAGAAATTTCCAAGGACAGTATATGTCAAAAGAAAATCCGATATTTACGGACGAGAAAATTTGAGACTTTAGCAGTTTTCTAAAATTTTACCCAAACGTGGTTGGGCTGACGATGATGACATGTATGCGACTAAAATATTATTATGACCACACTGTTAAATATTATCTCCTGATTGACCTGATCTTATAGATAATTATCACTCATTAAAAATCGTAATGTTATAAACCCTCGATGCTTATTTCTAATATGTTCACATGGGATAGGCCGTAATCGTTGAACATACAACAACAAAAAAACTAATATATATATAGTCGACGTATAACCGCCTTTTTTGGAAGTCGGTTAAAAGATAGAGAAGAGAGAAAAGCAAGCGAGCTTAATATGCTCTTATATGAAGTGCGAGCGAGCGTAGCGAGCTAACAAATTCTTTTTGCTATTTTACTACGTGAACTAAACATTACACCCTGAAAAACTGTGTACTTTAGAGAAAACAATTAAGTCAATAGCCTAAAACGTACTTAATAATATAATATTATGCTAAACGCGAGCTAGCGGAGTGAGCGAACAAATTTTTTTTCCTACTTTCCAGATTAAATCTGTTCAACTTTAAAATCTGAAACACTGCACTTGGGAAACTACAATCAAATCAATATCCTAAAGCATAACGTCAATTTAAAATAATATAATATGTTGATTATGCAAAAAAATAAGCGAGCAGAGCGAACGAGTTTTCTTTTTGTAAATGACCAATTGTAATCTATTTAAACTTTAAACCCTGAAAGACTGCACTTGGGAAAATACAATCAAATCAATAGCTTAAAACAGAACGTCAGTTTAACATAAAATAATATGGTGATTATGCTTTTTACATAAAAAGCGAGCGAGCAAAATTTTTTTCTTTTGTTATTGATTTAAAGAACTCAGTAAAGATCGTAATGTAATTTTTTACTATTTTGTATTTTCAAAATTGTTAATATTTTTCTGCCTAAACGTCTACTATATACTGCTGCTACTTAAGTAGTAGATCATATGACCAAAATGTCCGAATTGATTTTACCAAACCTTATTTGTACACAGGATTATTTTCTATTGTTCACGATCTATGACTTCGAGAAATATCTTAAGTTGAGAATTAATTCTTATGTTTTCATTATAAGAAAAACCTCGTGGCATGTACTTTTGGATTTTCCATATTTTTTTAATTTTATTTTCGGTTGTTAGGCGCGAGGCCTGCTTGGAGACTTGCCTTGCCTTGCTTGGACTGTCAGGCCGTGGGCGGTCGCCCACACAGCCCACGGCTTGCACCGCCTCTGCTAATATGGAACATTAAAAAGCTAGTTAGATACTTTTTTGTACTCAGAACTATTTTCAGTTCTATTGGGTAACACAATAGAAATAGAAAATCGAATTTACAAGCGTCAAGTTTTTTAATTGCTGTCGTGTGTTCGATTTTCAGCATTATTGTACTAGGCATTAGCGCGGAGTTCTATTTTCAGCGCTGTTACTACTATGTATGATAATTATTTTTTACGCTCACGCGGTCGATGCGGCCGGACAGACGTTGGAGCGCGGGGCCCGTAGCTCTTGCTGCCTCCGCCTATATATCCGGCTAATCCGGTACTGCAGATACGTAGCTTATGATACAAGGAGTAACTTAGACTTTTATCTTCGGGTTCCGTTTAAAAAAAATCGAACCCATTTTTTTTAAACGGAACCATTTTTTTTTCCATTAATTGTTCTAAACTAGATGTTTCCCTCGACACGAACGCGAACTAGCGCAGAAACCCTCATCGCGATAAAAAATAAAAAACCGGCCAAGTGCGAGTCGGACTCGCGCACGTAGGGTTCCGGACCATTATACCAATATTTACATGTTTACTTAATATTTCGTTATTTTTGTACGAGGTTTCCAAGTAAGCCCCTTTTACAAGTTAATCTACGACTCCTAAACTAACAAAGCTATATGAGGTATTATAGTTTTCCATAAAAGTTCATCACATGGACTACCATCATGATTTTTTTCAGATTTTTCGAGCCAGCCGTTTAGCTTCTAGAGGGGAGGCCTTATTTATTTTAGCATAAAAATGCGGTTTAAAGATCTCGCAAACGGATACCTAAATTAAAAAATCGTTTTAGCAACCTCTCAATCTCGCAAACGGATACCTAAATTAAAAAATCGTCTTAGCAACCTCTCAATGTTTTCAAAAGACCTATCTAATGATACCCCCCACTATGGGGTAGACTCCCTAGTATACTAGTAGAGAGGTAAAATCATCCCCACTTTACGTATACCCCAAAAAGTAATATTTTTCGTGATTTTATTTTAGCACTTTGTTGTCGCGGTAAATACAAAAATCTAATATCCATGCAGAGTTTCATCTTTCTAGCACTAACTAGGGGTGTCCACTTTTAAAAAAACATCGATGTTTTTCGATTCGATAAATGAGAACTGTACATCGATGTCTTTCAATGTATCAGGTGAAAATAAAAATAAAAAGTGGTAGGCATCACGTATACCGACGTTCAGAAAGTGTATAATAATACCAACCTTGAATAAAAAAAATAAAAAAAAAAGCATCGATATTTTGTACGCATCGAGTGCTTTTTTTGGGTTACGTACCTAAAGGGTAAAAACGGAACCCTATTACTAAGATTTAGCTGTCCGTCTGTCACCCGGCTGCATCTCATGAACCGTGATATTTAGACGATTGAAATTTTCGCAGATTATGAATTTCTGTTGCCGCTATAACAACAAATACTAAGAAATAGAATTCAGGCGACACAGACCAGATATACCGCTTCAACACAACTTTTCATGCAATCTATCACTAAATCAAACATTGTTTTCTTAAGAAAATTCAAAGCCATGTATGAGAAAAATCTTTATTGTAATTTACGTAAGAACAAAAAAAAATTCCGCAATAATTTTGCTAAGTCTGTCATTTCCTCTTGCCAGTGTTCTTTTGATTGACTTTGCAAAAACAACAGTTTATTAAGACGTTTGCCTTTCAGTACAAAAATACAAATCTTTCCTCTTTATAATATTAATAGTGTAGATAAATCTATATAAAATAACATGTTTTAAGAAATACTAATTTACAAAAACTATTAATTAATTTGCTATAAGTAATTGTGTGTGTGAAAATGGACGGTAACGATATAAAGGTTACAAGCTAAATAACAATTATTGTCAACCCGCAAATCGCTTTTTAAAAATAAATCATTTAAAATTTACATTCTTTAATTGACTTTTATCCTTATAGACTTCAAATATTGATTGCTTCGTGGATTATACCGTGGTTTGTAAATAGATTGTAGCTATAGTTATGTACCTATATTATTATCCAGGATAACCGCTTTTAGTTCTGCGCATTAAATTCAGGCGGCGCGGGCGCTAGCGTGCTATGCCAAATTTTGGGCTCCAGTTTCGTCTCTATTTCAGTATTAAACAATGTACTCTTTGCACTGATTCGTGCACAGTGCTGTGAATATAACTTTTTAGTACACGTTGGCCACGACGGCATTAATATAATGCCGTCGCGGACCAGTATCGAATAATAAACTTTTCTTTTTTAAATAAACAAAAATTACAAAAAAATTTAAATTAAAAAAATTACTTAGGTAAAATTTTAGTGGTCAAACTCGAGTTTTTATGAAATTAATTGGTTATAATCGAATCGATGATTTTCTACTAAAAACTGAAAAAACATCGATACATCGAGTATATCGAAAGCATTTCATCTAATTTTTTTAACAACAAATTATTTATCTTATTGTCTTTTTCTTTAAAAGTGAATTTAAATAACTACTTTTTAATCGACCAAGCAAAGAGATAAAACAAGATACGAATAATTGATATAATTTGTGATTTAAATTTGTACGATAAAAATATATTTTTAACTTGCAATAAAAGCGAGTGTAAGAAACTGTTGCCAGCTACTAGATACTAGATGTCGCTAGTAGTATCGTTTTAACAATATCGTAGCCGCTTTGGCAGTCATGTGGTTTGATAAAAATATAATAAAAGGTTTTATTTGTCCTAGAAACTGTTATCTTAAAAAAAAGAAAAACTAAATGAGCTAATTACCTCATCGTTTTTCACCTATTTACTCCCTTTTGAACGTTTTTTTAGGGTTCCGTGCCCAAAGTGTAAAAGGACCCTATTATTAAGACCCCTCTGTCCATCTGTCTGTTTGTGTCTGCCACCAGGCTGTATCTCATGAACCGTGATAGTTGGACAGTTGAAAATTTTCACAGATGATGTATTTCTGTTGCCCCTATAACAACGAAATACAAATACAGCAGAATAAAATAAATATTTAAGGTGGGTATTTCCCATACAACAACGACATTTTTACCGGAACCTTTCGTGTGCGAGTCACTTGGCGAGTTTTTTTATATTTAAAAGAAAAATTAGCAAATTGTTTGTATCTAAATAGTTTTATTGAACAATAGAAAACTTAAATAAAATATTTAAAAAATTGAAAAGAAAGAATACCCAAAAATATAATTTGCCTTATCTATAACTAGGTTTTTCCTGCGGCTCTGCCCGCGTAAATTATAGTATCCCACGGGAATACTGTACTTTATTGGAATAAAAAGTAGCCTATGTTTAATGCAGTGCCTAAGCTACTACCATACCAAATTTAATCGAAATCCGTTCAGTAGTTTTTGCGTGAAAGAGTAACAAATATCCATCCATCACAAACTTTCACATCCTACTTATATTGTAAATGTGAAAGTTTGTGAGGGTTGATGAATGGATGGCTCTGGATTAAAACAAAGGCTACTTTTTATCCCGGAATAGTACAGTATTCCCGCAGGATACCCGATTGTATTTTTTCGCAGGCGAAGCCGCGGGAAACAGCTTGTATTTTATAATAGTAGTAGGATTTCAAAGGTTAAGTTTATTTCAATACTAAAAAAAATCTTATTACTTTCATTAAAGATATCACGGGAGCTGGTGACAATTTAGGTATACATTATATTATGTTTTCATCGTCTAATTCAGACGTAATATCTGTTATTAGACGCAACAAATAAAACACATGTCCACTATGCACTATATATATAGGTAAGGGCCTGTTTCACAATCTTCTAATAAATGTCGGATAGCTTATTCGGAAGTTTTGTCGCATCGTACTTTATATAGAGCGACAGAGACATAACCTGCAAATTACCTATCTGACACTTATCTGTAGATTGTGAAGTAGGTTCTAAGCATACCTATTATCTAATGTATTGGCCGATTCGAAATATCCAAAAAAAAAAACTTCTACTTTACAAGAAAAAGGCTACGAAGATACTTTTAATTACAGCATACACTAGTAGCAGTGGCGAAGGCTGGTTCTCACAGGGAACCCCCACCCTGTATAATAGGTAGGGATTTGGATGAGGGTCTTCAAAAGGTAAGTTAAGTGAAGTCGACAGGAATGGAGTTGCAGGAACCCCGCGCCGCCGAGTACTAGTGAGTCATGTGGGCGTCTGTTGCTTATTATAGGGCTCGTAACATCGACGAGGAGTTTGGTTACAAACACCGTGATACGAGAATTTTATACCCATTTAAATAATATATAATAATGTAGCAATTGCCCTCGGCTTCGCCCGCGTTAAATTGGGGCTTACACGATTGACGATATCGTTATAATATATAGCCTATTCTGATGACGTATAATCTATATTTAATATTACTATAAAGTTTAATCAAAATCTGGTCAGAAGCTTTTGCGTGAAAACACACCATCCATCCATCCATCCTCACAAACTTTCACATTTATAATAGTGGCAGGATTAGATACTATCTTACTACTATAATATTAGGTCTTTACCTATGAAATTGCCGTTATGTATGAAAAAATTTAAACTATTTTTTTCATGTATTTTTTATTTGTATTAATCGAAGTAATCACCCATGCAATCAATGCATCTTTGCCAACGCAAAAAGCTGTGATGAATCACACCGGCGCTAGACCACCAAACAGTGACCATCACTTTTCTAGGGGTAAGTTTTCGTTTAGGGCATTGTTTAGGTGCTGAACCAGGATCCAACCAACTTGCTGAGCGCTTGCGGTTATTAAACACAATCCATTTTTCATCGCAGGTAACAATGCGGTTCAAATTTCCTTCATTTGTGTGTCTGTTGAGCAGTGCAAGGCACGTCTCGACGCATACTTCGCGCTGGCGATCATTGAGTTCGTGGGGCACCCATTTGTCAATCTTTTCAATTTGACGTAAATGGACCAATATTGTTTTGACGCTAACGTTGAAAGCTGCTGCTAATTCAGCCGTAGATTGTGTATCATCAGCTTCCACAATCGCCTTTAATTCGTTATTATCGACCAAAGTCTTCAGACGAACGCGAGGTTCATTTTTCAGGTCGAAATTTCCAGAACGGAAGCGAGCAAACCAATAACAGGTGGTGCGTTGGTTTGTAGTGTTAGCTCCGTAAACGTCGTTGATGTTGCGTGCCGCTTGTGCCGCGTTGCTGCCACGACGGTACTCATATTCCAAATATCGAAATTTAACGTATCCATGATGACGAAAAAGATTGAAATTCGATGGAAATGTAACACTAATCAATAAACAAATTACTACTTTTGGAAAAGGAATTCCATGTTTTTAAAATAAAATTAATTTGAAATTAGAATTTTTAGCCAAACAAAAATTATTTTGATTTGAAATGGCCAGTACTGCAGAACGGCAATTTGATAGGTAAAGACCTATTATATATTAGTATATAATAGTAGTAGGATTATGAATGAATGAAATACTCTTTACTGTGCACACATATTTTTACAATTTGAAATTGAACTACAATCTATACTCTTAAACAGTGTAGAACACAATGGCGGCCTTACTACTGTTTAGTCATTTCTTCCCGGCAACCACGGGTGGAGTACAGTAATAATGTTAGATATACGTGAATGTGCAAAATAAGTGCCTATCTGTTAGCATACATATTTTGGTATAATATATAAACAGATACATACATACAATAATAATATTATACATACATATTTTAATAAATAAGAACATAACATCATAAGGATGGAACAATAATTTTAAGATAACAACTAAAAAAAAAACAATTTAATTTGTGTTTATCATTAGGAAAGAAAGTGTTCTTTGAGCAATGCTTTAAACCAACTGAGTATTTTTGTCACTTTTATGTCTATTGGTAAAGCGTTCCAAAGTTTTATCCCGGTGATTGCAAAGGAAGAGCTGTAGTATTTTGAGTGATGTCCGGGCATTTCCAAAAGAAGATTTGAAACTGACCGTAAATCCTTGATTTCTGCTCTTCGAAATAGAAAATTTTCTTTCAAGTATGAAGGTATTTATGGGTCGTCTATGATGTAATATACCAGTGAGAGTATGCGAGCATCCCGACGAAGGCGAATAGACAGCCACCAGAGCTTGGTGCGAAATTCGGAGATGTGGTCGTATTTGTGAAGGCCGAAAATGAATCTTATTTATTTATTAAGTTAGGATTATATATAAATTTTGTTTGACGTGAGTAGGATTGTATTTAAAAAAATAGATTCTCTAAGTTTAATCTGAACCTCAATTCTCGTATTTAAAGTGGACTTTCATTTTACTAAGATTATATTATAAGTGAAGCGACTTGTTATAATAAACTGATTTTGTGACGTTTAGACCAATCAGATCGCGTAAGACGCCGTTTTAACGTTCACGAGAATACCGGTTTGACAGTTTAAGCGTGTCGGGGCTTGATTGTAATTGTATTATTGCCGGTTTTGTTTAGCAGAATTGACCCTCAGTTCAATACAAGTTACGCAGTAGTCGCGTTCATAGTCCTAGAAATTTTAAGCTCAGCAGGAACAACAACAAACAACAATGACGTTTTCATAACGTTATCGTACGAGAATTGTATGAAGATTATGTCAGCGCCTATGGGCGTACGGTGGACATTCGATAACGTTACGAATACTGGGCACTTCCTAAGATGTAGGCTAGTTTACCTACGCCAGCGCCCTGTGAACAGACAAGGCCATCACCAATATCCGGCCGCTCCTTCTAAATTCTGTTTTATTTCGTCTCCACAACGTATTCTCGTGCACCGACTCTGTTTAAACTATTAAACATTTACCAACCGTCGAAACACTGGTCAATTGTAAAACCTGAAATTCTACATACTTTATATTATATAGGCGGTATATATACACTGTACAACCTTTAAGAGCTCTGTGGCCTAGTGGGTTGACCGGTTGATTCGCACTCGATAGGATGTAGGTTCTATTCCCAGGTGGGGGCGTATACCAATGAGACTTTTTGAGGACCCCAATCCTCGTAAGTAACTTGTACTTTCATTTTACTTTTATTGAATTATAAATAAATCGTCTTGATATCATTAACAAATTTTTGAAGTTCGGAACTTCGGACCAACCCGCACTTGGTTGGCTGTTGGCCACCAGTGACACCAGTTGACACCAGTCATTCCTCTGGACTATGTTGTGAGAACGATGCGACATGAAGAGTGGTTACTTCGTTCGGAGGAAACTGTATATATCATACAAGCCTAGGTGTCTACAACCTGCGATTTTTTCTCGCGTGTTCATTCTTCTAGAACAAATATGGTCATAGCGTGATGTTTATATCTTGTTAGATTATAATAACCTTTCTGAATAAATATACAATCTAACACGGGAATTTTTTTTCAATCAAACCTTATTATTAATTACTATCTTTTGCAACCATATATTTTCCCGCCATAAAAGTAGCCTATGTCCTTCCCCGTGGTCTACTTTACATGTGTGACAAATTTTATGACGATCGGTAAAGTAGCTTTTACGTGAAAGCGTAACGAACAAACGAAAAAACTCACATTCACATTTATAAAATTACTAGTGTTGCCCGCGACTTCGTACGTGCAAAAAGAAATCTCGCAGGAACTGTACATTTTGCTGCCATAAAAAGTAGCCTATGATTTAATCCGGAGCCTAAACTACTACAATACCAAATTTAATCAAAATATATTCTGTAGTTTTAGCGTGAAAGAATAACAAACATCCATCCGTCCATCCATCCTCACAAACTTTCAGATTTATAATAGTAGGAAGGATTTGAAGTACGCGCTATACATATTGTGTACTTACTCTCTGAAACTTCGTAGAGTTAATGTGGTGCTTTCGACCAAAAATACAACGACTGTCAATGACCTCCGTTGCTCAGTGGTTAGCGCCTTGGCGCTCAGACCGGAGGACGCGGGTTCGATCCCACCAGGGAACAAAAAGATTTCTGTGTTCCTGGGTGTGTATCAAATATGTGTATTATATTATAATAAAAATCTTAAATATAAATACAGTATTAAAAGTAATAAGTATATTTCCATTGTCTGGTACCCGTATCACAAGTCCTTGGAGAACTTACCACGGGACCAGAATGACGTGGTGTGAAGGCGTCCATAGATATTATTATTATTTACTATTTAGTGTAGTTGAAACGTTGCCGTGTCGAGGAATAACGCCCGTAACTAATAATCAATCTTAATCTCATTTTAGCTATCTGAGATCAAGATTTCAATACATTTCAACGATCCTAGGATTTACTTCACTCCAATTTACGTCAATTTTTGTTTGAGAATCTAAGATCGAAGTCAATCTAAGATTTTATATACGCTATTAATTTCGGGCGTTAGACGATAGATTTGCTCGACACAGGTAAGTAAACAATAATAGTGCCCATCTGTCGTGACAATCGACAGGGGCTGCAGCTAGTGTGACCCAGTATTCAAGAAAATCGGTAAAGGAAAGTCGTATCATTCTGCTAAGTAACTCTTGAGGTAATAACGGCCATGGCGCAGTGCCGCGTAGACGCAAATAAGTGTTTCATGCTGTCGTATACATTGATTGATGTTATAAATATTTGAAGCTACAGTACAAATCACAAAAATCTATGTAAAACATGCGTTATTGATGGAATATTCAATAGTTAAGGGCGTATATGTAATGTTCTAAATCAATAACGGACATTTTGGGCATATTATGATCTACTGCTTATGTGAAGACGAGCTGAAAAATAATAAAAAAAAATCGGGAAAAAATTACATTGGGCTCTTTACGACACTGTTAAGGTTATTGACCTGACACAGCTGATTTATTGATGTTGTTACGGCAAAGTCTTTGCTTCCTCTTTATATCACCTGTTTCTGTGGGGTTAATAACCTCAGTGCCTTAGAGATAGCAACGCATTTTATTTAGTAATCTTTTGATTGAAAATTTTAATAATTTTTTTCGCCTAAACGCCTTTATATAAGCAGTTGATCATATCGTATGCCCAAAAAATCTGTAATTGATTTTAAACAACCTTATATGTCTGTGACTTTACAATGTACTTAAATATACGATACACGCATCAAGTACCAGAGTAACAACCAGAGGTACAGTCAATAGAACATAACCCTCTCTCCTTCTCTGGCAGCTCTGCCTCTATATTAGGTATAGCGTGGCGTTCTGAAACTAAAGTTAAATTTGCAAGTGATAGATATGCGAGGCGCTCCCGGAATGTAATTTTCACACGCTCAAGCGACGTCACTGCCCCCGCCCGCCGGGACCTCCCGCCACCCCCCTAAGCCAGGCGCTGGCGAGCGTTGGCTACGGGGTAAGTAATGTTAACTTGGTCGAATACTTAAACGCTTTTTAAAGTAACACACTCCATGTCACATTTTCTAAACTTTAAATTTATATTTTTTATTATCTATGAACATTTCAGTCAGTCTGGGCCCGTGCTAACTATCCGAAGAGCTTGTGTTTCAAGGATCAGAACGGGAATTTTTGGTAAATTGTCTTGGACTTTTATCGTTGTTGCGGAAATTCCATCATTTGACTGTCACATAAGAACTATAACTTACTAGCTGTTTCCCGCGGCTCCGCCCGCGTAAATATACTATCGAGTATCTCGCGGGAACACTGTGCTTTTCCGGGATAAAAAGGAGCCTATGTTTTAATCCAGAGTCTAAACTACTACCATACCAAATTTCATCAATGTTCTGTTTCAAACGAATGTTGTAATGGTGCTCCCACACTGCCGTTATTAAACATTTTCTAACACTAAAACATTTAGTAACAAATTGTTACATTTTGTTAGGAACTATAAGATGTTTCGCATCTTTAGCGCCTTGTACCTAAAAATTGGCCCACGGCACAATCTGGCGGGACTGCATACGTTCATTGTACACGCTAATACTACAATATGACATACATTTTATCAGTAAGTATATAAGGGGTGTCTGGCGGGGCTGGGATCTCAGACTATTACTAACATTATCTAACACGAAAACATTTTTACTAACGTTAGTAAGCAATTTCTAACAGCACCATTATACTAATGGTGCTCCCACTTCCAAGTGCTTCATAAGTAACATTTAAATTATCGCGCGTCAAGTTGTCGTTGGGCATAGATGTACAACGCTGACATTCTGACTTTGCGCAGTACAAAGCCGGGCGCCACTAGCGCCGCTGTCGGCTGAGAACAGAAATTTCGACACGCGCACGCTGAACGCAGGAATAATAAAATTTCGAATTATACTCAAAATTACCGATTATACCGCGTGTGGAATCTTAAATTCTTTCATTAAAAAATACCGGTTGTCTGTAAAGTCGATTTACTGACGATAGTTGAACGTGACAAGGTCAACAACAACAACAACAACAATAATAATAATAAGGTAAAGGCAATGCGAGGTAACGCTGGTACTTGGGTACTTGGTAACGGTACTTGGTAACGATAACGGGTAACAGGTAACGCATGAGTCATGTTTTTTCGTGCGTGCAGCCGGCTCCATCGATTTATAAGACGTTATCACGTCAAAAACATCGAAGAGCCGGCCGGCTGAGGTAGCCAAAGACAAGTAAGAAAACTATCAAGGACAGTAGACATCACTGAAGAGGCACACAATAGCGTCCCTGGCAGACCAAATTCGAAATTCGAAATCAAAAATGTATGGGATTTGACATAAGGCATATCGTCTTTTTACCGGAGAGGATAATATCGATCCAGAGTGGCGACTTGACGTACTATCGTTTTGTATACAAATCGCGTCATTTTCGTCACAGAAACTATGAATTTTAATTTTTACATCAACGTCCTAGAGCAAATCCATAGCCGCCCCCTGGCCTACCCCTCTCCCGACGGATGCTCCGGAAAATTGCTACAATGATTGCGAGCGGGAATTCCGAAATGAAGGAAATGTACTTAAGCCCGCGCCGTCTGTCAGCCCGCGCCTCTCGTCGCGTACGACTATCCTCTCGTCGTGTACGACTATCGTATACGTTCTCGTCATATACGATTATCTCCTAAACTCTCGTCGCATACGACGGACTATCGTCTAAACGTTGCGATTATGTCGTTTTCAAATTTTGAACAGTAACGTTACGTTTTGCAGAATCCCAAAATTGCATATGTAGCGAGCTGAATCAAGTATTATTCTGATGTGAGACGACGCGCGACGGGTGTCTGACAGAAATTAGAATACCTATATTATAATTGCTAAATATATCTGAATGTAGCTTAGAAGTTCGAACAATTTTAATTTCAAGTATCTGCAATAAGTAAGAATTCTTGATGGAATCTGCATCATTTCGTAAAAAGTAATGGTGCGAACCTAATACATGTCTTTAGAAAACGTCAAGGATTTTCGTATTCTTTGAACATATTTAAAAAGCTTTATAAGGTTTTCGTGTTTCTATATTTTGTATTTTCTCATTTGTTGCGATGAATTTTGGCCATTGAGATTTGTTTTTATCGTGAGGCAATATAAATTGCGTATACTAGGGCAACATAAATCAGACGTCGATCTTTCAATAATCCAAACAGGGGGCCCTATCCCGACTAATGTTATTGTCAAACCTGCTAGCCATTACGTGAATGCTCGTCACGGATGTACGGTCGCCGACAAGCCGGTGTACCGCTTGTGAACCATATCGCCATAGTAATAGAATCAAAATGTTACTAGCGGACCTACCGGCGACTGTACGAGCGAGACAGCGAGATTATAACGTATGAGGAGACAAGGACGCTGTCAACAATATTTTTTGACAATTCGTAATCTTCGTAGTTCGTACACGTTTCTAGAATTAATTTGATAACTCTGACTATAAAGTATAGTTGATGACTATAATTGGAGATCACGTTTGTCTGTGCTGTGCGTAGGGACATTATATTGACTATAATTGGAGATCACTGTTGTCTGTGCTGTGCGTAGGTACATTATATTGACTATAATTGGAGATCACGGTTGTCTGTGCTGTGCGTAGGTACATTATATTGACTATAATTGGAGATCACGGTTGTCTGTGCTGTGCGTAGGTACATTATATTTTCTATGTGCTCACATGATTACATCTAATTTTAAATTAATATCTACCAATAACTATATTTTTTTATGAAAACTATAACCCGCCTACGTAAATTATATAGCCTATGTTACCTGGGATATTATTACAAATCTATTGTTACCTAATTTATTAAAATCAGTTTAGTAGTTTCGGCGCCACGGTGGAATAAATATACCTACATAAGACAAGACATACATACATACCCTGCCAAAAATGATTGCCTTTCCTTTTGGCATCACCGTAGTCGGGCGAAGATCGGGCGTCTTATGACCGACATTACCTACTACGGCTTAATATACCTGGGCTGATTGATAACTGGCCGAAACAACGAACTTAAAAAAATGATACGCAAAAAAGGAATATTACATTATATTTTGGCATCTTTTTGAAAATAGAAAGCCAAATTTGAATTTAATCGAACTGATGGAATTTGTTTGAGAGGACGTAGAACTTTCTCCGTCGTAAATTTTCTTAACAATGGAAAGAAATGAAATTCGTGCGGTGATAAAGTTTTACGTTTTAAAAAGAGAAAACAGCAACCCAGATTAAAACCAAGCTAGACAGTGTTTTAGGTAATTCTGCTCCTGCATTGAGTACAATTCACACCTGGGTAACTGATTTTAAACGTGGAAGACAGAGCTGCGAAGACAGGTCTGGCCGTCCAAATGAAGTCACTAATCCGGACATGATCAAAAAAATTCACAAAATTGTATTGAATGATCGGCGCTTAAAGTTGCGAGAGATAGCAGAGATGGTGAGCATTTCATCTGAATGCGTTTTTAATATTTTGCACCAACATTTGAGAATGAAAAAGCTTTGCGCGCGATGGGTGCCGCGTTTTCTCACTGTAGACCAAAAGCAACGTCGAGTGTACGATTCATCGGAGTGTTTGGCGCTGTTTAACCGAGATCCTAATGAGTTTTTGCGGCGTTATGTAACAGTCGATGAAACCTGGATACATCATTATACACCCGAGACAAAAGAACAATCTAACCAGTGGACTGAGAGCGGAAAACCTGCGCCGAAGAAAGCAAAAATGGTTTTGTCGGCCGGTAAAGTGATGGCGACTGTTTTTTGGGATGCTCGAGGGATTATTTTAGTGGATTATCTGCAAAAAGGAAAAACAATAAATGGAGAGTACTACGCAAGCTTGCTGCAAAAATTAAGTGAAGAAATCCAGAAGAAATGACCACATTTGGCCAAGAAAAAAATTTTGTTCCACCATGACAACGCACCTGTACACACGTCAATGGTTGTAGTCGCCAAACTCCATGAATTGCGGTTCGAATTGCTACCGCATCCACCCTATTCCCCGGATCTGGCCCCGTGCGACTTCCACTTATTCCCAAACCTGAAGAAATGGTTAGGTGGCTAGAGATTTTCATCAAATGAAGAAGTCATTGTTGCCGTGGACGAGTATTTTGAGGGTTTGGAGAAAACATTTTATCAAACTGGTGTAACGGCATTGGAGAAGCAATGGACTAAATGCATCGAGGTAGTAGGAAACTACGTTGAGAAATAAATTTATTTTAAATAGATTTTTGAAGTTCTTCTTTGTCATTTCGGAAATTTATCAATCAGCCCTCGTACGCAAACAACGAACTTTTATTTTGGTTTCTAAAAAATATTCTTTCATAGGATTCATAGTAATTTATAGGAACAGAGGGTTTTAAAATAAAATAGCCCACTGTTAAAGTTAGAAGACAGATCTGCGTACCTTAAAGGAAATTTCCTGGTCAAGCGACGAATTTTTTAGCCCGTACAGAAAACGCAGATATTTATTAAGTACAGCCTGCAAAAAAAAAAGTAAAATTCTTTAACAAAAAATTAAAATGGATACACATAATTTCCTTATTTCTTCTCACTATTTTATTATTACAGTAATATACATGATGCACTAGTTACAGAGAGTGCGACAGACATATATTAATAGCAATACGACTGTACCAAATAAAAATAGACACGTCCGTAGTTTTGCTTCGTTTTAACAAACGATGAAGGCTGTTTCGTGTTAAAACTTCTGACGGATCTTGAAATAGTAAGTAGTAGTAGTAAGTAGTAAATAGTAAAGAAGATCTGTAAAAGTTTAGAATTAAAACTTAAAGATAGCTTTACATTCTTGTCATAGTAGTAAGTCTATCGACAGATTTCTAGACTGTTATCGCTTGTTCATATGACATCAGTGCAACTTGACATTTAGTTTATCTGCTTGTATAATGAACAAACTTCAATTTTGGATTGCTATCTAAAAAATTCAGCGCCACGTCGCGTATCGTCTTGTATTGGTGTGAATTGACCATAAGTGCTGGGTATTAAATAAACCATTAACTTTTCTCAGATTTCTTTGACATGTAGAACTTCATATTTCAAGATTTATTTATAACTAGCTGTTGCTCACGGCTCCGCCCGCGTAAGTATAGTATCCCTCGGGAACACTACTTTTTCGGGATAAAAAGTAGCCTATGTTTTAATCCAGAGTCTAAACTACTATCATACCGAATTTCATCGAAATCCGTTCAGCAGTTTTTGCGTGAAAGCGTAACAAACATCCACACTTTCACATTTATAATATTAGTAAGGATTAGTGTATCAAGGTTGAAAACTCTCTCGCCTGTTCTGCTTTCGGTACCCCGGCGGTAAGTATCGACACGGTCGTTGGTCGGCGCGCGAACGTTTTTCACCGGCTGATGGACCCCGCGATTTACACGCGGCGCCGCGCCGCAGGCCGCAGCATGTGTGTACAGTTGCCTGGTGCACCAATCTGTCAACGACCGTACGCTCTACGCTAATATACTAAGTTAAGCTAATATACGGGACGCGTTTGATGCTCAGCTCGAGAGATTAGCACATTTTGACTATAATGTAGTATTTACCTCTAATTAGCTGGTATTGAACTAATTTTTGTTAATTTTATTTTAACAAAAATTTGTACAATAGAATAGAAAACTCTTTAATTGCATACTCATAATAGAGACACGTAACAATAATATGCAATAAATGATTGATTGATTGATAATTATTACAAAACACCGCCTATTTGTAGAGTCCATATTATAGTCTTATTGTTTACAACAGTTTCACATAACCTAACAAGTTAAATAAAATGTACGTTATACTTAGAACTTACAAATACCGATAGCTTTGTACATTAAGGTCGTATAAACCATTTTACCCAAAATGGGTTATGAATAAAGTCTTATTTAAAAAAATCAAAGGTATTGATTGGTCTATGTAACACTTCAAAATCCCAAAAAATGGTTTTTACGGCAGATGACTTTAACGTCTAAACCAAAGTAAGAACCGAAAAATATAATTATATCATCTTATAAATAATACTACTTTATTAGGTCCTTACATATGAAATTGGCGTTTTGTCGTACTGGCCACTTTGTTCTCAAATATATCTTCTTTTGTTAGGAATTCCAATTTCAAATTTATACTGCTATTTACTCATACATTATACGCTAAGCTACCAAATTAGAAGAGCTTCAATTGGCACGTCTAAGACATCCACCGTACTTCCCGGACCTTGCTCCAACAGATTACCATTTTTTTCGAAATTTGGATAACTTATTGCTAGGGAAAAAATTCAATTCCGATGGGGCAGTCCAAAGCGCCTTCAAAGATTTTATTGATTCCTGTCCGAATGGTTTTTTTAGTAATGGAATCAGTGAACTACCTATGAGATGGCAACAGTGCATAGATAGCAATGGATTTACTTTGATTAAATAAATATATTATGTTTTTTTTAAAAATCGCCTTTATGTTCCTCCTTTACAAAACGCCAATTTCATAATAATATGTAAAAACTAATAACGTAATATAAAGTAACATAACCTGACTGATTCATAACGCCGAGGCAAAACTACTGACAATATTTGGACCGTGGCTTCCTTTTGTGACGTATAGGTCCACTAAGAAGGGATTTTGCGAAATTCACCCTATAAAGGGGTAAAAAGGGGTATTAACGATTGTAAGTAACTTTTTTGTATGTGGTTAGATCTGTTTGGAATTTCGTGATGTTGTTCTTTGGTATGATTTACTTAAACCAAAATAAAATATATTTTATAAAATTTGTTCATTTAAGGGGTAAAAAGTTATACTAAACTTTGTATGGGGAAAAAATATTAAATGAGCATTTCGGCTTGGAACTTTGTAAATGTAGTCCTAAAAGAAAATAAGTAAGCACATGTTTAATAATTTTTCGATATTCAACCCCTAAAGGAATGAACGGGGGTATGAATATCTTTTTTCCAGAGTCAGACTCATGCTTGACCATTTTACTATGTATTGAATATTTTTGGAATGGTCTCTTCAAGCTCTTTATTTTGATAACATACATAAACAGCCAAAATCATTATCCTTCCTTTTGGCTTCGCCGTAGTCGTGTAAAAGTTACTATTTCGATGCAAACGAAGTTGCGGGCACCAGCTAGTAAATATATAAAAATAATAATTATAGTAACGAGCTTACAAGCGAGAACTTACTTAAAGTACGAGTGTATAAGTCTGGAATCGCTAGTTCCAAGTTGTGTCTAAATCAGTCGGAGAAGTAACAATATGTCCAGTATAAGCTCAAAAAGAAACACGACCGCATGTTGATATTAGAGTAACGCACGCCGCAGAACAATAACAGTAATTTCCACGAAAACGGAAATTTTCTAGCGAAAAATCGTTAAAGCGGGCAGAGTCCAGCGCTGGCCATCAAAGCAACTATTCGGTCCATTAAACATGAAATAGTTGCAGTGGACGTACTAGGAGAGCAGGGCGGCGGGGAGGTTTAAAATACGATTTATTACGCTATCAGCGATATAAAAGCCGCGCACTGTGAGCCTGGTAGGCGCATGTCGCGCGCGCGGCGCGCAGCGGGGCGCGGGCAGCTCGGCCTACAATATCATTGTATTTATGATCTGCACTAGCGTCTCTGTATTAAAATGATTTACACTCGCTAATAATAATTTCTTGAGGCAATTGATTGCAAATGAACAATTGCGGTGCTCGTTTTATTGTCGTGTATTGTTATTTGTAGTTTAGATCAGGGATTCCCAAAGTGGATTCCGAAATTCCGCGGAACCTAGGAGTTCCGTAGAATATAGTCATCAGGGTTCCGCCAAAATTATTTATAACTAGATGTTGCCCGCGACTTCGTGCGCGCAAAATGAAATCGCGCGAGAAACGAATATATTGCCGCTATATCTGTGCCAAATTTTATCAAAATAGATCCAGTTGTTTCGGAGCCCGTCTTTTCCGATGTCCGATTCCGATGGACAAATTGTGAGGACATATGTGTGAGGAATAGGCCTCGGAGCCTATTCAATGTCTCAATGCTAAACAAACAAACAAATTATAAAAAAAAACAACCACCCAAATCTCATCAAATATCACGCAATTTTTTTCTGGTAAAGTATATCCTCAAAAAGGTCTCACGCAATTTATGAACGCCCCCTAACACTGCACAACTGGTACAGTATTGATAACTCAAAACACTAATTCCGGACAAAATACGAGTACATAATGTAATATTGATATCAAATTAATTTATAAGAATTTTGTTACTTTTATTTATTTATTTATTCTTTATGTAGGTACATAATTTTAAAACTAAACTAAGACGGCACAGTGATAAAGGTACTTTTGTAGGTAATATAAATAACTTGTTTCCAAAGCTTAATAACAATAGACTGTATACCTGGCATGGTGTTTGTAAACTTAATTTGGATAAGATTATTGTTTTACCAGCTGCGTATATTTACGTGTAATGTAGGCAAAAACATCTTATATTTTGCTTACCGTTAACAAAATTCATAGAGGTTGATTTCTTATGTTTACGTGAATATTGTTCATTGTTTTAAACACTTACGGATTGTGTCGGCGGTGCACTTTTTTTCCCCTGACGTTTCGACCCAATGAATATTGTTTAAGTTATTCTATCTATAGTCTATACTAATATTGAAATAGGGAAGATTTGTGTGTTTGTTAGCATTAAATAGGCCCGAAACTAATGGAACAATTGTGATGAAATTTGGCACAGATGTAGAGTGGACCACGGGAAAGGACATAGGCTACTTTTTATCGTGGACAAACGAACGGTTCCCGCGGGCTTTCCTTTTGCGCGCATGAAGTGCCGGCCAACATCTAGTGTATGATAGTTACCAAAAACTGGTAAATACTTATTTTGTACTATTACTTTCTTCCTTCTACCTTATTATCAGAGTTTTAAAAACTTATGCAGTTTAAAATTGGCCATAATATCATAGCATAGGCATTTAATTACTCCCTATTTAATCCGTTGTGTCAGTTTTTGCGCACCGTACCCGGCCGCCACCTGATTCGGTAAAATCGATCGCATCCTAGTCTCTGAGCTCCTGATATTGTGATGGTGTTAACGTTCTGGTTCCCTAGTAGTTTTACGTTACGGTAGTTGGGTGACGAATGTAAAAACCTAGTCGGTGAGCTCCTGGTAATGTGATGGTTCTGAATTCCTAGTAGTTTTATGGCAGCTACTATAGTGAATTTTTTTGTACATGACAACTGTAACGAATTATGTAAGTTTTTAAAGTGAAACTGCTTTAGCGGCGTTGAGAGTGAAATGTCAAGGTCGCGTCGTGTGACGACATGCGTCACGACACGATGAACGATGAAGATAAACGCCATGCTCGCCATCGGTCGGAAGCTACCCAAACTTCTTACATAACAACTTTACTTTCTAAAGTACGGCTCAATACATAGATGGCGCTAGGTGTACAAATTTTTATTTTTTCTATTATTTTTTGAAGCGATTCTTTAGGCACGATGAGAGTATTTTTGGATTTTAAATGATGAATGATCTTTCACTTCTGCCACATGCACTCTATACAAATCATGTTTTTGTATATTTATATGTGTTACATAACTTCACAATAAACGTTGTATTTTTTTATTTATATTTAATATGTATTCCAAATTTTTCTAATCAAATAAATATAACTGTATATTTTACATATTATAGTCAATATTCATCTACCCTATTATTCTGTGAGGTGCAGGCATGCTGCATTGCTTATTTTGTGTATTCGGCTACTAAATGTATTTATCATGTTTTAATGGGGTGCACACTGCACACTGCACACAGTTCCAATGGGGCTCGAACCCACGTTCCCCGAACTAGACGCAGGACTAGTGCTGGTGCTCTACTGTATTCAGTATACCAATTAGTATTTACCGTTCACTTTTTGTTTCTATTTCTTTATCACTGAGAAGGGGCTGAGCAGAACAACCAGGTCAACATAAATCGGCGCAGCTCCACCCGGGCTGCTGAGGGGCGGTGCGAGGCGGCGCGGGGCGGCGCGGGGCGATGCGGGGCTGCGCGGGGAAGGGGAGGGCTAAGGTTGACAAATGGGCCGCTCCGAGCATCCGCGAGCGATACAATCGGTGCGTTGCTTACAGCGGAGGAAAAACCGTAGGGCTGCCACAGAGTGGGAAAGTTACAATATCTTTTATTATCAAATAATGTTTTTGTGATAGTTTTATTTTGTTGTGACTAAAATAGTTATGAGTGTAAGAACTCTCTGAAATGTACTTAAGTAGTGACAAAATTTTACATCAGATCATTATCACTGCGGGGACACGATGTCCCTGCGACCCACGATCTCAGATAGAAAAACTACTAATTTCTGTGCTATGCACAGAAGCGATTCTGGTTTTTTGTAATATAGTCTCAACATAATTATTAAAAAAGTGTCGTTACATCATTATTTTAGACAACCGTTTTTAAATTGTAGCATAGCTACATTTTTTTTAACGTATTGTTATATCTAATAACGATGCGTATAGCGTCATCTATTAGCAGTTGTCGATATTAATAATAGCTAAATTGTGCTAGACAACGCCATCTATTGGCAAATGCTTCTAACTAGAGCTTCATCTCTAATATTTCTTTATTGTGGCATTTGTATTACGCATTACCGCTAATTGTCGGTTAAAAAAAAACAAATGTCAGGAGGAGTATATAAGGGTTGTCGCGACATGACAGCGCCTTTTTTCTCCTGCCGAATTTTATTGTTCAAGTTTTTCTAGATACAAGTTTATAATAATTATATTTTAACCCCGTGTTCACGGGAACTCCGTTACGGGCACAAGCACCGCCAACTCCGTTACGGGCACAAGCACCGCCAACTTCGTTACGGGTTCAAGGCACCGATTAAAAGGGCTTATACCTAACTATTTTCCTACGTCTGGAGTTCGGAGAGCCGCTAGATGTTCCGGACTGAAACTTGGTTTTGAAATCGGACGAACTATCTACGACGAACGGACGCAGCGGTGACTGTGTAGCATAGCTACATTTTTTTAACGTATCGTTATAACTAATAACGATGCGTATAGCGTCATCTATTGGCAGTTGTCGATATTAATAATAGCTAATTTGTGCTATACAACGCCATCTATTGGAAAATGCTTCTAACTAGAGCTTCATCTCTAATATTTCTTTATTGTGGCATTTGTATTACGCATTACCGCTAATTGTCGGTTAAAAAAAAACAACACATGTCAGTAGAGGTATAAAAGGGTTGTCGCGACAGGACAACGCCCTTTTTCCCTGCCGAATTTTGGTTGTTCAACTTCTTCACTCTTCACACGCTGGTATGAATGTTTCCAGGGAACTACGGTACGGGTACAAGCACCGCTATCTACATCCTCGGTACAGCACTGCTTGGCTTACTCTTCGCCCTTTGAGTCCTACGCTATAGACGGATGACTATCTGGCCTGTGCCACGGACTGTCCGCTCCTAGGCGACCACGTCGTGACGAGTTCCTGACCCGAACACAGGACCCGAAAGCGCCACGTGTTGTCATACCTTACCGTCGACAGATCCAGCTAAGTGCCGTGTGGTTTAAAAGCCCCACCAATCTCTAAAGACACTAGAGGCTAAACCAGATACATACGGCCTTCTGCCCACGACCTCTTAATTTGAATAAATTTGTCAAGTTGGTAACACATCTTTTATTTAATATTACCCGTAACAAAAGGGAGACGCTTCCAGAAGTTGGAGCCCCCATCCCGTTTCTCTTGCCACGTGCCAGACCCCTGGACTCAAGACCTGGATTCCTCAGCTAAGTTCCCACGTGGTTTAGACCCCCTACGATGATACCCTTCAGACACCAAGAGGCTAGACCAGACCGTACGGCCTTCTGTCCACGACCCCTATTTTTTTTAATAAACATATTGTCACGGGAAATCTCTTTTTTTTATTTTAATTTCCCCCGTAACAAAATTTGTAATACGTCTGTCTAACGAAACAACTCAAGCTAAAATCCATCGAGCCGTTTAGGATCTTCTCTTTTTCGACATTCAGGTAAAAGGAAGATAAGACAGTTCCTTTGGCGGGATTCGAACTTGCGGCCTCTGGCTTGAGCATCGACTTGCTCCACCTCTGGGCCACGGAGGTCGTGTAATGTTGTGAAGGCTCGGCGTAGACCGGCCACCTGTCGCCGCTGCTAAACAATACTTCATGTTTAGATGTCGCCGGCTACACGTCTCTATGAAATCTACATTAATATAAAATAGTAAATACTTGGTTGTTTGTTTGCATTCAATAGACTCACAACTACTGGATCGATTTTGATGAAATTTGGCACAGATGTTAAGTAAACCACAGGGAAGGAGCAATTTAAATACTTATACAAAATATACATACGCTCTAAAAACTCTTTTTTGGCAGCCGAGTAAAAAGTAGGCAATGTGACTTAAAAATATTCTCCGTTTTCGACAATCGTGTAAAGGCATTTGTAAAAGCATTTGTCTCCTGCTCATGTTTTTCGAAATATTACACAGAAAACATGAAACAAAAACATTTGTTTTCATACACAAGCTGTCTCCCGCTATACAAAATGTTTTTGATTTGATGATTTTATGTAGACAAGATCATGAGTTCCGATGAGGAAGATTTAAGTTTCACAAGACAAAAACATTGTGTATTTCTACGCAAATGTGTATAGCCACGCCCCAATGTTTCGATGTTTTGTGTAATGTTTCGAAAAAAACACGCGCAGGAAACGCGCCTTAAAAGGTAGGTACTGTGACAACACTATAAATATACTCCTTTTTCGACAGTCAGGTAAATAATAGTCAATGTGGCAGCCCTGCGGCACGCGTCACTGGACCCGTCGCGCTGCCATTACTCAATGTCGCCTGCGCCCCGCCCGCTACGCCGTAGCCGTAGCCCGTAGTCCGTAGCGCTACGCCGTAGCACAGTTACGGTCTTATCGTTTGTTATTTTGAGTAGAATCCTATTGGTTGATTATTATTTTAAGTAAAGCCGTATTAAGTAATGTCTAATATGGTATTTTCCTATTTTAGTTAGATCTTAAGACCGTTTACAAAAAGAATAGTATACCAAAAATCAAAATTTCCTAAAGATGTTGCGGATTGTTTGAAGCACTTTTGTGAGTCTCGTGAAAACGCCCCATATAAAAGTCGTACAAGTAGGTGACGTCACACGCTCGTAAGTTGCTAGGAAATGTATGGCTATATGGTTTACGACGGTCGAGCAGGTCGTGGACTACATCAGGAGCAGAACCAACTTCGCCAGGGTCGAGCGCTTGGAATCTCGTCATAAAGTGAAAATTAGTTCTTTTGTTTTTTTAGAGAGTTCCGACCCATCACTTACCGACCTTCGAGAAGCAGGAGTTCCGATTGGAGTCGTCTACAGAAGATTTAGAGAACAACAGACAATACGTGTTTAATGTTAGTGTTAGTTTATTATATATGTATGTTAGTCTATAAGGTATTTATAATATGGACCTATGCATCCTGAAATAAACGGTATTTAATTTTTTAATTTACATGCACAACATTTCTAATATCTCGTAATTTTGAGCGTTTATGTTGATACATACCATAGTAAATCTTTTTCTATTTGGTGTAAGTAAACTAATTATGTAGGTTTTATACACAAATGTTTAAAAAAACAATTTTTTTTTTGACTTCGAAATGCAGATAATTACAAAACTACACTTACAATCCTAATTCGTTTTACTGTTGCCAAGTTGTAATACCTAATTATTTCTTAATTCTAATTTAAAGATTTGGGAAATGAAACGAAATATTTTTTCAGTTTTTTTTTTAATATTTTTTACACAATTCGTAGCATTCATAATGCCGACCGTAGTCCTCGTCCCGTCGGCCAGACTATGACGTCGTCAAAAACAACAGAAACGGCCGCGCCCGGGACATAACAGCTATATGTACAGACTCCTAGCTCATATAATACATATACATACGAAGAAAAAAACCGTAGGGGCTGTCCACACAGCGGTTTTTCACCGCGCGGTGTTCCGCGATCGCGAACGCATCTCGTACAGTTGTCTAATGTTAGGGCCAATTCGCACGATACGCGATGCGGCGCTGCATTTCAATTTTGTAGCTGACCCTCAACCGCGCGATTTCTTTGTGGCTACATTCGATGTGTTACGATAGTGCGAAGCAAATACCGCGCGGTGAGATATCGCTGTGCGGCCATTACCTACCATTACCTAACCAGACTACCGAAGGTGTAATATACAGAAATAAGAACCAAACCCGGCACGGAACGGTCTATACAATGCGTTATTTACAAAAGTTAAAAGCGACTGTATTTTGGTTGTGTAGAAGATGATACATCTATCGAATCCACAGTTTCAATGCTACCAACGAAATTCTAAACGAATAGAGACCTCGTCATCACTCGCCTAAATTCTGTAAAGCTAAGAAGAGCGATAGTTAAATTAAGTGACGCTCAAGTCACATGCCGTCCTTGTCTTTTCGGCTAGCAGAGACAGCGACAGCCTGTGAAGAGGAGGGCCTCTTAATTTTGATTAGCGTTTGAGTATTCGGCTGTTCATCTCGTATGTCACATGCTATCTTAGTCATTCTGCCAAGTAGATAATTATTTAAGTGGTCCGTAACTTTAGTTAATTGAAGTTATTGGTTTTATTATGACTCAGTAAGTTCACGTTCACACGAGCGTTTTTAAGTGGTCGCGACAGAAATAAAACCGCACAGTAACAGAACTTTGCTCTAATGCAATAGAGCTGAAAATCGTGTAGAGCTGTCAAATCTGACATCTGACAATTCGATTTACATTGTGTTTATGGTACAAAAAAATCTCGTGGGCACGAGGGTTTATAGGTAGTGATGCCGAGGACTCTATTTACAATATTCTTTGAGCATTCGGTAAAGTAACACATTTTGATAAGTCGTAAATATTATTGAGCGAAATTTAACATACATCTATTACAAATCTGGTGTAATATAAAAATAATACATATTTGCGAATTTCGCTGCAGTAGAAAACCTAGTGGTAGTACAACTGCGTTCTTATTGTCTTTCGGAAACTTCGTGTTCCATACATCGTCGATCGCTGCCATAATACAACTTCCGAGGGACATTAAGAAAGTAGTATTGTACAATGTACTATCGAACGAGTTCGCGCTCGACAAGGCATAAGATAAAAATCCCTTAACAGCGCCGTTGAATCTTGCGCACATATAGTCACGTGTTAATACGTAGTTCAACCACGTCTGCAGTCATTGCGGTAACTTCCTTTGTGTTTAAATATTTTGAGGCGTCCTAGTGTTTAGAAACTGGTCGAGCAGGAACCTTGTCGATATTGTACATAATATCTGTCAAATATTTTGCAGTGAAATACATTACAGTCGGTACGCTCGAACACAACTTGATCGTCTAGTTTATAATCTCAGAGAAATTCGTTTCCTATGCTATGGAGCTTATATTCGGCGTCCCGATATCTTTATACATTATATTTTTATATTATTTCAATATCTATAATTAATTTGAAACGATCACATCGACCTGTGACGCTATATAAAGCTTGTTCCGGAATACAGCTAGACCGAGCTCGGACCGACTCGGTAAGCTCCGCTCGTATACATGATAAGGCTGGTAATATGCATTACCTCTCACGACTCACACTTGGCCGTGACGTCAGCGACCATAGATAATATACAGGTAACAAAATAGTGAACGCAAAAACCCGCGCCGCGCAACCCGGACGCGGGCGACAGCGCGCCAAATCCAACTGTCAGTTTTCGAACTCCGATTCCATATTCAAAGATTAGATTGGGCGCGCTAAGGTTTCTAATACTTTTTATCCCGTCTTTGGAGACGTAGCTTCGATCAGTTTCGAAGACGAAGGCGATTCGCGTCAGGTATACACGTAAATAGATTTAAAAATCTCATCGCAACAGTGTAAAATATGGTTTTATATTCGTATACATCGGTTACAAATTGTGCTACACGATTGAACACCAAGGCAAGGTGACGCTATATCATAAATATAATATATACTATATATAATAATATATTTCAAAGATATGTACTTTGTCTGTAAAGAAAATAGCGATCGGGTCGATTAAAACTTACTGTGAAATTGACATTCGAATTGTTTCGTAATTAAACTGTTAGGTAACAGAAGCGAGACGTTCGAAAGGCGTTCAAAATAAACGAAAAAGGTTGTTCCCAACGATTAAGGTGGACGCACACGGCCGGAGCGACGCGCGGCCTGCCGAGCTTCACCGCAGCGTCGCGTCATCGCTCCGGCCGCCGGCCCGTCAACAGAGGCTAATTACAAACCTATTACATACGCAACTCCTTTACAAAAAAGTCCCATTTCTATTACCGCCGTCTCGTGCTCTCCGTCGAGTGATAGTTACAACTTACAACTAATCAATTATTTATTTATATTTACGTAGTAACAATACACAATTAGCTATAAATATTTATACGATAACTATCAAACCATTTTATTGTTACATTCGTCTCCGCTATAATAGTACCGAGTGATAAAATTGTTCTTACATTACAGCGATCGCACCACGTTCGCGAACGTTCGTAAATACAGCGTCCATCGTCACATCGTAAATTTACATTAACATTATAGTTGACTTTAAATCTTAATTTAGGAGATCGTATACTGTTTCAAATATTACAAAATGATTGTTTTTATGTACATGTTAGCATCGTTCTCCTGTGCGGGCGCCGCGCGCCGGCGGCGGTGTGCGGTCACCCTGACGCGTCGGCCTCAGCGGGCTGGGACCGAACGATGGTTACCCATATCTGGAAATAAAATAAACAGCAATTACATCAAAATTCTCTAGATATTGTTGGCAACGATAAGAATATAGATATCATTAGTCATATTACATAATACACCAAATGACAAGACAAGTTAGGCAAGGTTTTGCCTATCACAAGCTTGTGATAGGCAAAACCTTGCCTAACTTGTGTAAAAAATATGTAAACGTAGCTACGTTTACATATTTTTTAGAACTGAAAAAGCAACTCTTTTCTTGTATAAGAAATTAGAAGTTGCCACTAGCATTTTATTAAAAAAAAAGAAAATAAACAAACAAGTACTCGTAGATACTCACATGTACAAGGATTAAAGATGGTGTCCGTAGTACTCGGCGGGGTAGTAGCCCTGGTGGAAGGCGGGGTCGGTGGGCGGCCTGTGCATCATCTGCTGGCCCTCCATCATGTAGCCCATCGTGGCCTCGGGGCTGTAGGCGCCGCTGGGGCCCGCGTGCGGGAACACTGCCGGGTAGAACACTGAGCGGTTAATTAGGCATGTCGTTTTTAAAATAACACAAGTGATCACAGAAACCAGCAATTTTTACCCGACCACGGCGAAACCAAATGGAAGGCTAGTGATTTAGGCAGTATATGTATGTATGTATATTTGATCCACCGTAGCGCCTAAACCACTGTTCCGATTTTAATAAATAAGGTGTCGAAATATTCTTAATAATGCCCGGGTAACATAGGCTTTATAATTTATGTAGTCGGGTTATATTTTTTTTAATAAAAATTGCAGTTAAATGAATGCACACGCGATGACGTGAACACATACGAGAGTAGCATGTGGAGCTGGTCTGCTGCTTGGAGCCAGGGGTGGTAAGCTTTAATGGACTGCGACATAATTGTAAGTTCTGTTTCAAAGCGGATTTGCGCGAAGTAGCTACAACCCAGTCGTGATAGTGATGTGTCCTGACACGATTATATGATCAGATAATTATAATGAGTGGAGGTTGCCCTGTAGTTAAAATTAGCCCATAAGATAAGTAATTCATATAAATTTTAAGTTTAAACTCTGTAAGGGTTATTTTGCCTCTCAGATAAAAAAAATAATTAAAAATATAAATGTTGTGGTAGATTGACAAACATCAACCTGTAACAAAATTGTATCTATCAAACCCACGAGAGTGTATGTTAATAATCTTAGGTAGTGTGTGTTGTTGTTATTTTTAGATAAACTTTAATTTACCGGCCAAATTTCATACTCCTCCATTAAACTTCTCGTGAACTGTACTGAAAGTTTTAGTGTCACGTATTAATATTATAATAATAACTGACGCATCTTGCCGTAAATCGCACCGAATCATTTTTTTACTGTAGGAAAATTTGCTAACAGTAACGGCAAGGCAACTAAAGGTTAACAACCAGACTTGTGTAGGGCAATAGACATGCATGAATATGGAGAAAGATTTGAATTATGTCTAGAAAAAATACTCCGCTTTAAAAACACAATTTATAATCTACCATGGTTGACCGCCATTTACTTTATTATTAATTTATAATAAATAATTAAATGTAATTCTAAACTATTGTAATGTATGTTGCATGATGCGTGTGTGTTTTTTTGTTTCTATGGATTGTGTGGTCACGTTAGACTTGACTAATTTGAAAAACTGTTCTCGGAACGAACGCATTCGTTTCACCAGCACGCTCCTAGCAACAACTGTACCGAGAACATTACTTATACGAGTAGCTTCCAAACAAACATGCGAACGGAAGACGCCATTAATGTTAACAAGACTTATTCAGAAGTTTCGACAGAGGAAAAAAATAATGTCAATTGTCGATATAGGAGTTCGCTCAATTTTGCCACAAAACTGTTATGCCTTCCGGCGATATATGGCGGGATTATCAATCGTAAACTAATGGTGTTCGGCCATTATTGACGGCGATTTCCGCCTTCCTCCGCCTTTATGGTGGCACGCGCCATTGCACACGGCCGGCAAACACCACACTAAGCCCCAAATGCTTTTTACCAATTATTTTTTTAAGTTTTCCAGTCCAGAATCATAAAGCACGAAGCCTTTGTAGAGCTAGACAATAGTGCTACCATCATTTTGGAATTTAACAGCATTGAAGTAGGAGATGACATTTCATGTTCATCAGTGAGATTGTATGCATACTCAGTCAACATTGTCCGCACTCTGTAACCTTACAGAACTCATTCCGTGCCCGTGTGCGATAACAATACAATACTTCTAATGCACTTTGAATATTTCCAGTGGCATCCTTTACACGCGATCGTTCGTTTCTCGAGCTGATTAATTTAAAAAATATCGTTACGTTCCGTCGGTTCGCTCGGCTCGCTCGTTCCGGATTCATTTCATATAAATATTTATCGCGGGTGGGAAACGTTTTAATGCCCAAGATTAATTCAATAAAACTTGCAAACGAACAAAAACTGCATGCAATGATACAATAGTTAGTGCGTCACCGGGCTGCACGAAATAGTTCTCGGCGTAATATACGGCGGCGTTGATTACCGCTCCCTAAATCATAGTTTCCTGGTAGCTTGCCCTCTTGTTCTCGGGACCTGTTATTATTTCCTGTTCCCCCAGTCGTGGAGTACGGGAAGTACGGCTCACTAATCTCAGAAATATTCGTTCTTTTTGCACTATCAGCGAGTTTCGCTCCTTATTTATGTGCGATGAATAATACGATTACCATTGAGGTAACCCTAATATTTCTCGTATATTCTAAGTTGCCTAATATTTTCCATATAGTAGTTATTCCAAATCAGTATCTAGAATTATTCTTTTGTTACATAATTCACCTCCGTGAATATATTAGCCAATCGTAAAATTTTAATAAACAAAATGCAGTGCCTTCGTTCCATTGTCTTAAGTATCGGACGACGGAGTTTTGGCGGTGGTGTTGCAGTCTAAAACAGACAGCACATAAAGAGCGGGGGCAGAATTCTAAATATTCCCGGCGGATGCCGCCAAGTTTGCCGACGACGGAAAATGGAAAAGCGGGGATGGAAAATTGTTTTGGCAATCGGCTAAAGAAAATGGCTACCGCATTTCCTGCGGTCAAGCCGGCTTCCAATCGCCCTCAGTTTATGTATTCCCGGTGCGTACATCTTACAGCACTGTACTTACTGTATTAGTTTTTTGCGGACCCATTTTACTCGATTTATAAATTCCTTAAAAGACCACACTCGCACCTAACAAATAGCGTGAAATTATTTTCGACAACTCCAAAAGGATTACTCAAGTATTCAGAGCATAATGATTATAATTCGTAATAATATGATGAGCGTCACAAATTTCAATATTACTTTACGTACTACGTTTTTAATAAACTGCAGAACGTCAGATTAATCCGCGCGAAAAGCCGAATAAACGATTGGTCGGCAGCGGCGGATAGCGCGAATTGTAATTTACAGAGTCGCGCGTAATGGCGACGCATCAGAGGGCAATTTATGCCCTTATAATAAATTCATTAGCTGCCCGTAAACAGCCAGGCTGGCAATGTGCTACTTACGGAGGTAATACGCGACAGCCGAATTGTAATTATTGCATTACTTCACGAATGTGTTCGATGTCAACTCCTTTAATTTACTCGCGTCGACCATGTATGTCGCGTTGCTAACATATTTTGAGATGTTTATCCGATCGATGAAGAATTCTGCAAGCGTTACAGCGTTACTAGCATATCAGAAGTTATTTGTCTGATCGATTGTGCTGACTGCTGACCGGCGGCCAATTTTATTATCTCTGGGACTCCGTATGTTAATGAAATCTGGCTAACGGGCAGATAGATCTCTGTAACTGCTGACGGTGTTTTATTACATTTTTGTCACAAATATCTTTAGAAAATGAGACAAAAGCGATCTAATCCCCTGCTAGGCCCCACACATCTAGGGGGACGGGGGTGCGTGATGGATGGCTCGGGACGGGTCAACGAATTCGGACATTATTCTTTTTACCCTTCTTGCGTTCCGTTCGCAAGAGTAAGCCCTTTTTGCGATGTCCTTTTTTTCCTCTTCCCGGAGGAATTTTTGCTTTGGGTACGTTTTATGGACTGCTACAATTACGGAACGGACGTTCTTTTTATTTAACGTTGTAGACTGTTTTTAAATGCTTTCAAATATGGCCGAACATGGACGCGAATTGCTTTCGTTTAGCGGCTATATGAAACTGTTTGTGCGGGTAAATTATGATGGAATTATTTTTATCGTCTGTGTTGTTTTGATCCTACGAAATACTTTACTCACTTGTATTGATTTCTTGGAAAACGAAAGAGGAACTCTGTTATTTACATGCTATCAAAAGCTAAAACTTATCAGCATATCGAAGCTCATCTTATGAATCATGAATTCCTACAGTGACATTTTGTATAGGCTGTCGTTATTTAAATAGATCTAGAGAACTATTTTTCACCGGTCTCGGTCTCCTGGTCAGCGGTCCCTGGGGCCTGCAGCCTGCATACTGTATGAGACGGTCAGTAACTCGATTGTGGACTTCAAAGTCGTTTGCGGCGGCGAATTTCAATGGACTACGTGGTTTGATCTATTCAATGCGCTATTCCCAATTGTCGTTAAAGGTTTCGCCAAATGCGTGTGTAGAGTGATCAATGCTTCTTTTATTTTCTTTAAAGGTTTTGAGTCGTTGTTAGTTCTTGTGTATAGGTCGCTTGGTTGGTATTCTATTGCAAGAAGTAAGATCGTAGGATCTGATTCCGATTACTTTCTTGTCTAATTACCATGTGTAGGTAATGTGAAAGTATTAAATATGTATTGTGTTGTGTTTTAAGTATTATATTCGTATAAGAAAAATGTTACCTGCTCTATTTGACTGGTCTATCATTGGCTGTACTATCCTACGTCTTGCGTTGATAAACCTGAAAAGAAAAAAAAAAGAAATTAAATGTTGGTTTTACACAACATAGCCAGACTTAAGAGACTAGGACTTAAGGGAATTCTAATATCCCTTTATAAAAAAAGTATCAGTATCAAATAAAGTACCAGGCTTACATAAGTTACGTGACAATTACTTGCGTGGGTGAATAAGTAACGCGCGCGGATGCACTCCCAAATGAACTGTCAATACGTAACGCGCGCCGCGCCGCCACCGATTGGTTTGTGATCCGATTTGTGTTACCAATCCCCGATACATTATATTTATATTTTATATTTTACACGTGAACACGCCATATGAATATTGTATGTCCAATTTGAATGAAGGAGCAAAGTTTAATTTTGACCATTCTAACCGAGTTTCGACCAACTAATTTGACAGCTTGAAGCAATAATATTAAATATATCAATATTACGTAAAACTGTCACACACATACATCAGACCTAAAGTAGCTTTTAATAGACATTTTACAATAACGTTACATTTTAATAAAATTGAGTTGAAAGCACCACACTTTACACATACACTTAGGGGTCTTGGCGAAAATTATAAGCAATTTAAAGGTCGAAAGCGTTCGATCGGGAAGGGTTGTCGCTTGTAGGGCCGTAATTACGAACGTCCGATGCGACTAATGTATTGTTAATACAAAGATTAGTTCATTAACTGTTCATCTGCAGCCGGGGTCCCGCAGGCCCCCGGCCGCTGCCCGTTGGGAGAGGGAAAAAGGCAACTTTTACGACGCACCGGGGCCGTTTCTTGCATTAATTTTGACAGTTGAAATTGATATTGCTGTGTTTCTGCTACAAATTGCATTACGGCCATTATGTTGACTAATATCGGCGATTTCGTAATTGACTTTACTGATTAGTATTTGTTGAACATGATTTACGACATAATATTAAATTTATTTTTAAAAATTATAATTTTATAATAATAATTATTATTCAGTTACTGCGTTTTGTTATTATTATTAAAAACTGTACACAGACTGTATTCCGTCCGTCTGAGTGCCTCTCTACACGTAAAGTGGGAATGTTTCCTTTTTGCGCTTACTTGGAAAACTTCGTACAAAAATAACTAAATAATAAGTGAATATGTAAAATATTGGTGTGATATAACGGAACCCGCGCGCGCGTGTCCGTCTCGCATTTGACCGGTTGTTTAGTATTCATAATATTATGGTATTATAATCCTTTAAAACTTCATCTCGTGACATTTTTCGATCGTTTAAAATCTCCAATCCCCATAGGATCAAGAGGACCGGGTACGATTGTTTGTGTTACGGGTACGCCGGACCCCAGATGACGCGATAAATCATGCACTCATCTGGCCGCTAATGCCGCGCCGGCGAAGGGTTGTAACTCCTTGTACCTATCACATTGGCGCGAAAATCGCCCGCCATGATTAATGCATTCCAAATGCAAATGCGACTAATTGTAATGAGATTTAATCTCATTGTAACCTCTGGAGCTGGAGAAAGGGGGACGTTAGACGGTTATGAGAACTGCTATTGTCACGACTGTTCGTAATATATTTGATTAATGATACATTAGTTTCTAGAACATTGCTAAATTAAAACTTTTGTACCACTGATACTCTTTAGGGTCAGTTCACACCCAGACCCGACGCGGCGCGCATTATGCATATTATTACAGCATCTTCAAGAAATAATTTAGACGTTTATCGGCATATATATTATAGACGAGACATGTCGAGGCAAAAACTGACCCCACTTAAATGGCCTCACTTTTGGGCCATTGTTGTTTGGGGCCATTTTGACATTTGAGGTATGGTGAAATCAAGACGGCGTAAATTAAGACGGCTTTTTCTTGTATGAAGATTTGTTCTGTCAAATGTAAGTCATAGCCTATCCCTTAGTTTTGAAATGTTTGCGGTTATGGGTCAAATTGACTACACAACTTCAACGTATAGTCCGTTTATTTTTACAGCTGGTGTGCCCGGCGTTATGATAATCGAGCCACTCGAGCCCATGATACCCTGGTACAAATCTATTATTATTACTAATATTATTGTGAGATTTTCCCGGGCTTTCCCTAAATAGGAAAAGTTAAAAGGGCCATTTAGTTCCGAGAACACGTTCGTGGGCTGTTTCGGTCGGCCGGAGGGCGGAGGGCGGAGGGCTGAGGCAGTTTCGTATTGAGAGATATACTGTATACATACTGAGTTTGTAGGGTTTTGGTCCAAAAGTAAACCAAACGGTCTATGAAAAATATACACCTAATTCTCTCTAGCCCTTAAACATTAATTGTCCAGGACATGAAAGAATCTGAGGGCTTAGCCAACATGCCATCGTTAATTACAAACACGATCTTCGAAATTGAAATTTTAGGGATTGACGTAGCGTTCGCTAAGTGACGTAAGCGCGCGATGTGACAATACATTTTTAATTTCGACATTGTAATTAACGATGGCATCTTGGCTCAGGGGCCTGGTATCCATGATAAATTTGATGACCAAAATATGGAGGTCCACAAATCGCATTCATATTACAAACAAATATTCGTGATATATGTATGTATGTATTAAAAATCCATAAAACTACTAATCTACCTACTAGAATCTCATATTAAGCACACGCTCGAAAACATAACCCTCCTTTTCGGTAGTCGGGTAAAAATAGCGTCAACCTCTCCCTGCTCGGAATGAGCAAACAGTCTTAATTGTGATTCGGAGTCGAATAAAATTTAATTTTGTTCCGAAGTTTTTGGATTTTAATTACCTGAGAGCGAATTAAATAAAGAGGGTTTTTTAATTACCTGAGAGCGAATTAAATAAAGAGGGTTGTTTCCAGCGCCGAGTTTAAGGCGGGCCTTGGTTATTTATTACGTCGCACCTCTACAACTCCGTAAATACGGCTCAAATAAATTTTACATTTGAATGTACCTTTTCTATAACTTTATAATAATACACATTACGATTTCACAATGTTTAGATATTGAGATAAATTTGTAACTGAAAAAAACATCTTAATCATAATCATAGTCTTTACTTGCTGGAATATATTAACAAAGTTGATCTTAACTTAATTTAGTATTTTCGGAGAACAAATATTCTGCTTAAGACATGCAAATTTTAATAGTTTATGATTAAAATTTTATAACATCAAATCATTACATCATCAGTTTTAGAAACTATTTTTTTTTTTTTTTTAAACTATAACCCGACTGCTTATAAAGCTACGGGCTATATTATTACAAATATATTGCCACCTCATTCATCAAAATCGGATATGTAGTTTAGGTGCTACGATGGAACAAACATACATACATACACGCATAGACTGCCAAAATCATTATCCCTCCATTTGGCTCCGCCGTAGTCAGGTACAAAATACAAAAAAATTTCTAGATACATGATTACATATCATTTTTATGATTACATAAGGGTAGCCCGTAACTTTTAACTCTAGTAATTCTATTCAATTCAACTTTTCGCAGAACAAAATAAATGATCGGCAAACAACGAGAATCTACCGTTCCGGATCTTGGGCAAAACAAACGGAGGAACAGGTGAGGTATTACCGGGAGCGATAAATTGCGCCCTCCTAATTAAGGAGAAAGTCCCTCCGACGGCCGGCACTCCCGATAGTTCCCTTATTAAATAATGTACATCTAAAAGTATAGCAGATTATGTTCTACTAGTAACTAGATGTTGCCCGCGACGGAAATCCCGCAGGAACCGAACATTGTGCATATAAATATATCCTACCAGTGGTCTACTGTGGGTGCCGAATTTGATCAAAATCGGTCCAGAAGTTTCAAAGTATATTCAATGAAAATAAACAAATAAACAGACAAATCATTCTTCTTTATTATACATATTGAAGTGGTTGAAATTAAATTCCTTGTTATTATGAAGTGATTTTTTAAATTAAATATATTTGTTTTATATTAGAACATACAAAACTTATGTTACCGGCCAGCAAGTGCCAGGAAGGTTTAGTTTCAATAATGGTTTAATCTGAACAATTCGGATTACTGGCACTTTCAGTTTTATCGCTGGGTCCGGTAAGCCCGGGGTGACAGAGCTTATCGCAGTCGCCAAATGAACGCATAAGTTTTCATAAAACCGTTGATAGCCTTCGACCTACGCTCCTGAACCTTTAGCCAAGTTGCCATCGCTAATTGCGACAACGAAGTTCGAAAGCCAAAATATTGTTTGAGATGTGACATAAGAATCGCTATAGGCCAAACTCAGAGACATTTAATGCTTACATAAGGAGCTACTTAGCAGTTGCGTGGGTTACCTATAACTCCATTCCTGTCGGCTTCACTTCCACTTACCTTTTGAAGTCCCTCATCCAAATTCCTAGCTATTATACAGGCTAGGGCTTCCCTATGAAGGAGAACCGGCCTTCGCCACTGCTACTTAGTACATACCTTGACATATTAAAGTCCATACAGTTTCTGTCAAAATCTCTATTATGTGCCTCCGTAAGAGTGAGGCCGTAAGTGTCTTATGCATTGCTATTAAATATATAAATAAACACAAGGTTATCGATAGCTTTTCGTAAATATAAGGGTAAATGGAATGTTAATCAATAGCGTTGTTTGTCGCGGGACTTTTCCCGGACTTTCCTTGGGAAGGGTGAATAATTTTCCGCGATAACAAATGTCTGTCGAATCCCAAAAATCCACTTGTCAATAACATCAGATTAATTGATTCGAGTTCCGTTGCGTTTCTCTGTCCTTACTCGTGTTACTTCTATTTCCGACTTAAAAATCGTGAAGACGTAAGAGAATTTACATAAAACCTACGGAAAACTTTACAATTGAAGAATTGTGTTTCCGAACGCATTACAATGGTCCCATCGTCACTATTCATATTAATTGGACCTTTCGTTTGTGATATAAAGCTATTATATTATATAAAAATATGTTTTTTTGAAATCGAAATAGAAGGACTGATTATAAGTAACACTACCCGAAGGCCCATTTGCGCAGATCTGGGTTAAAGTTAACCCCGGGATAATTAATATCATGTTATCTCTCTCGTTCCTCGTATTTTTGAAAGAGAAGGTACGATATTTTAACTCAGGGTTAACTTTAACCTAGATCTTCGCAAGTTGGCCTTAGTTTTTGCTCTTCAGTGGGATGGTATGGCGATTTTCGTTAATTTGTTGTAGGTAGGTATTGACAATAAAAACTAAAGAAAACCTTCGTTTTTATTCGTAGGTATTTACTCAGTTTTGCTAAACATAACTATACAATTTCCGTAACATAAAAACAAAAAGTATAATTCCGATCAAAGCTAGAATTAAATTATAAATAAATCACGAACACAGTGTACATATTTTTACAAATGATATATGACCAGATAAATTATTATGACACCCGGCCATTGCATGGACGAGATCCAAACCATGAAATATTAGCATATAATTAATTACATTATTATTTACCTAAAACCATTCATTAATTATTAAATTTGGCGTACCGAAGTTTATAAAACGAAACGAAATTGTTAAAGCCAAAAACGAAAAGGGCACGAGACAAGCGAATAAACAAGTTCCTGATTAGTTGGCAGCCATGTGACGTTTCATAGACAATATGGACCTTATTACTTAGCTTTGAGTTCGACGCAATCGGTTTGATTTGTTGCCCCCGTATGTATTAGGGCCGCAACGGCATCACGTACAAATTCTTATAATCCGGCCGGCTCCGGGCAAACGATAAATATTTTTCATGAAATCCGCCGGCCGCGACGACGCATAGAAACTGCCCTAAATCAGGCAATTATAGGTGTGACCAGTAAATTATTATAACCAGGGGATCAGGAGTGGACGGTTGGAATATTGCCTATCGCTTTATCTCCTACATTTGCTACTGTTTTGTTATTATTGACTTTCATGATCTTTTAGCTTGTTACATGTTACTGTGGCATATTTTTTCTCTTTGGGCTTCTACGAGTATAACGTAAAAAGCTACGATGCGACGTCGAATCGCAAGGATGACGTCACCGTTTTATGAACAAATCCCTAATCTGAAGTGTCTTAATTCTGCTTTATTTTTTATGTATTGAACCAGGAAATGAGAAGACGGATTGGTAAGCGATTACCGCCGCCCATGGACACTCGCAATACCAGAAGAGTTACACATATAGCTTCTCTGGTATTGCGCCTTAAAATCCCCAACTCCCTTGGGCTTCCAGTAACCTCACTCACTCGGCGACGCAACCGTTATTTCACGACGGTCTTCTGTGAGGCCGGTGGAGGCGGCCCATTCGTCCTGAAGCATGTTTAAGGGTAATTTAAATTTTGAGACTCAATTTCGACTGTTGACCTCTGTCCCCGGGGCAACATAACTTCGTAGATACGTTAATAAGGAGAGCGCCTTAATCCTGGGCGCCTGGTAGCGCCTGGTAGCCGGTGGTAATTACGGCGATCCATCTGACCCCGACCTCCGCGACACATGGCGCTAATTGTGAGGGCGCCGTCGAGGGTGCGTTACGTCACTGCACTGATTTCTTTGTCGAGTGCGATTTATTACTTCTGCCCATGTCACAATACTACTTATTACATTTGTTGCAATCTGTACGATAGTGCACACCTAGCGTCATAGAAGACACATAAAAAGATGTATCGTTTCAACGGATTGAAGCTGAAAACTTATTATAGAGACGGCGTTAAATCCTACTACAATACTATTGTATATGTTGTTTGTGAAATGTGAGGATGGATGGATGTATAGATGGACTCTACCACTACAAAACTACTGAACAGATTTTGACGAAATTCGGTAAGTATGATAGTAGTAGCTTTATGAATTTAGGCTGGATTACCCCATAGGCTAGTGTTTATCCCGAAAAAGTATTGTGTTTCCGTGGGATACTGCGGGGCCGCAGGCAAAAGCTAGTGAGTCTATTTAAACTAATTTGTAAAAACAATAATGGTAACCATGTACAAACTCGAATATTGGACACCCTACTCACAGTTATGTTAGTTAGGTTATGAAAATAGTTAGGCCCAATAAGGAGTTTTCCACCACAAATGGGCAGCACCGTGATAGGCGCCATGTTGTTCTGATTGTTTGACAGCCGCCAATTTATTCCCTATTAAATATATTCGCAAAGGGTTGAGGTGCGAACTGTTATACGCTGGCAACAGATTGCATTTGTTATAAACAAGGGATTAAAGACATAAATTCGCCACCCACTCTTGGAATTTATACTGAAAAACATTTGGAGCAGATATGAAGGAGATTATCATAGAAACTTGTGGCAAAAATTAGATGTTCAACTGCAGAAAAACAGGAGCTTTCGATAGCAGAAAGTTTCATAGAAATTTCGAGTAAGTCCTGGTGTTTTTCGATTCAGTGCGTATACGTAGGCTGTAATTACGTGTACTAGGCTTGCATAACAGTTACGGGGATGGATAAACCACTAATGAGCGCGACAGCAGCGCCGCGCGGGATGCGGCGGCTCCGCGAACTAATTGCCGTGATGGATTGCCTGCGCCAGTGTCTAATTACTGATAAAATCATTGTACTATTTACTTGTTAGTTTACTTTTACCTTATTTGAATTTTATAAATCAGAAAAAAATTAAATTCATAAAGAAATAACCCTGTATTTCTAAGATTGAGTCGTCGGGCACTGAAGGTTTTTGAACAGGAAGATATGCTTACGTTTCCTGAACGCAGTATTACCGACTTGGATTTGACCATTGACCTCTTCCGCGAAGTTCGGTTAGGAACAGTTTACCCAGGAGTCTTGATTCGGAAATTTTCAGTATCTTTTAAAGTCTTTTGGCTTGTCCTATTGATAGAACTACAGCTTATATTTTGGGGTAGGATCAAACATTTCAAAACTAAAGATTCATTTGACAGAACAAATCTTCATACAAGAAAAAGTTACGTCATCTTGGTTTACACCATACCTCAAATGTCAGCCAACTTCATTTCTCCATACCTCAAATGTCAAAATGGCCCCAAAAACTCCCAAAGTGGGGGACCTTTAAGTGAAGACAGTTTTTGCCTCAACATGCCTGGTCTGTAATATATACCTACGTAGGATCAAATACAGGAAAAACGTCGTTGTTTGGAGCAACGCTGGGCTTGCGTCAGCTTATATCCCTGGGGCTCCTATCTCAATCCTTCGGCCGTGGGTGCTGTTATCGTGACGTCACGGCTATCAGGTCAGACCCTGCCCTGAGCCCGCACCATTAAGTTGACAAATGGCCGTACAGTCGCGTAATGCGACGCTCTTGAACACTGTTACCATGGTAATAAGGTCGGCCAAAATGTCGACGACTGTACTTACGACGTTTGCGACACGTCCAGCGACTACGCCTCGATTCTAATATAACACTTTTTTGCTGCCAGTATTATTGAGAATTCGATTTTAGAATTTAGAAATATTTTAATATTATTAAACCATTGCCAGTTTCATGTAAGAAAGGCGAGAAAATGAATTTTCGTTTATGTTTTCAACGCCGTTTTTCTAAATCGCTAATTCCAAAAGTCGAAATAAATCGTCAGTGCAGACAATGAGTGAAGTTAGTCGGATTCAGTAAAGTGGTAGACGCTTTACTGTAACTTCCTGGGGAGATTTGGAGAGAACACAAAATAGCACACTTTTTGAAGTTGTACCACTTTGCCCACTTTGTACGTTAACGAATATTTAATGGTTAATATTCTACCAACATTACACACTAACAATCGAAATAACACAAAAAATTTATGGAGGAAATACAAAAACAACAGCGTTAAACATTTACATTCCCGCCCTTTGAATTTGTTATAACTTCTAGCGCAAAGTAGTGTAGGAATCTACAAACCTAGCATTTAGCACTAGCAGTGGCTGGTGTTTACGCAACCTGGCACCTAATTAGTGAAGCAGGTTGCCTAAAATGCAAGAAGCTGTGAGGCATATAACCTGCTCTATTGACTTATTACCGTTTCGTAATACATAAAGCGATTATGTTAGCATATTGAATTAGAAGTGACGTAATTCATAAGGTTTCATTGATAAAAAATAACATTTGGTAGGATTATGACATGTGGAATAAATTGAAGCTATTCCTTCCATATTCGAGGCTGCTCCGTCGGCCATAAGGCTGTAACTCATCATCGACGGTTAATTAGCATTTATAATTTGCCTCGGATAGTTTAAATATGATAATTTAATATCGAGTGTGTGTAATATAAAAATATATGCGCGGTTTGACGCGCATTTACTGTAAAGTGTAAACGAAACTGAATAACTTAATGATAAGAACACACAAACGCTTTTGAGTAAACAAATAGAATTGCATTCGTAGTAATATAAATAACAAGATGTTGCCCGCGACATTATGCGCGCAAAACGAAATTCTGCGGGAACCATCCAGATTGCCATGATAAAAAGTAGCCTATGTGTTAATCCAGAGCCTAAACTACTACCATACCAAATTTCATCAAAATTTTTGCGTGAAGGTACCACAAACATCCATCCATACGTCCACACATCCTCACAAAGTTCCAATTTACAATATTAGCTGTTTCCCGCGGCTCCGCCCGCGTAAATATACTATCGGGTATCCCGCGGGAATTTTGTACTCTTCCGGGATAAAAAGTAGCCTATGTTTTAATCCAGAGCCTAAACTACTACCATATTAAATTTCATCAAAAACCGTCCAGTAGTTTTTGCTTGAAATAGTAACAATCATCCATCCATCCAACCATCCTCACAAACTTTCACATTTATAATATTAGCAGGATGAGTAGTATTTATTGTAAAGTCATGAATGGAAATAATTGTGTCAAGTTAGATATTCTAAGAACTCATTGAAGCTTTCGACATCGACGCTTACGCAGGCGTCGCAGAGGACTATTTCAGCGAAGTCTGAAAATCCTGCATAGGGTTGCTAAATTGATAATGGAAAGATAATGAAGTTAGCGGAATACCTATATTATGATTATCATCAAAGCAAACAGTTACCAAATATGTTTCATGATATTCGACGACATGTTTGTAGGTAATTTAATGTTGTCCGTTCGTGTCCATTGCGTTATTTTAACGTCGGCTGTAACGCATTACGCAACATTAAATATTCAGCACCTACGTAGCCTCATTATCATCAGGTATTCATGCATGTCTGAAATTGGCAATCGTATTGCGAAAAATAAATAAATTGTAGTAAATATCAAACGGCTGTCGCGTGACCAGCGCGACGGAACGTTACTTCACAGAACAAATGGACACAGAAGGCGAGCCATTGCACAGTACAACCAGCTAATGTTTTTTGGGAATCGTCATTTTTCATACATCGCCTGTTACTTTCATTGAAAAAACGACGATTGCCGAGTGGCATTAGGAAGTTAGTAGCGCTGTACACTATTTGTCTCTAAGCGCAGCAGCGGCGATGGTGGTGCGGGCGGCACGATATAGCAGTGTGCTGTGTGCAAGTTTTTGTCACTACGACAATTTGTACATCGAAACAACGCCCCTAGTGGCAAACAATAGTAACTAATTCGATGCCATACAAATTGTAGCTAACTTCCTCACGGCGAGTGACAAAGACTCGCTCTTACTTAGCACACGGATCACTGCACTATTCCGCAGCTTTCTATTAGCGAATGGCGTGCGTGCGCTGATCGAACACGGAATGTTCAACGCTTGTCATCTGTGTCTCTTCTTATTCTGTGGTTTCTTACCGGCAAACGGCTTTATTACAACAATAAATTATATTTTCAATTCGATCAATCATATGATTCATGTGTGCGTAGGAAAATCGAGCTAAGTGGTTTTTTGTAATTACTTTTGTAAAAGTGAGTTAATTGATTTTACAAACAATTGACATCTAAATAAAAACACTATAATTAACTGATTCAATAGAAAATAAAATAAAGAAAATGTGGTTTTCTTTAAAAATAATCGTTAACAGTAGACCTGTGACAAGTCATAACAATCACGATATATCAATATCTGATGCATGCTTTACTGTGTACGGAGTTTTTTTGCAGATTGTGACATCATGTATACTTTTACAATGATGTCATAGTTACGGATGATATATGTGAGACTGCAGATGGAGATATGGCGCGACATCATACAGCATTAGACGTAACCTTGAGATTTATTGACCAGCACATGGAGAAAGAACAAGTTTTCAGCAAAGTAGAATTCTAGTACTGAAACGATGATGATACAACTTCTCAGGACTCATAATAAATAATGGAAAACTTGCAATTTATGAAGGAGAGGAAAACGTAAAGGTTGAGGCCGGGACTATATTATCCGGAATCCGACCGAAATCCGGAAAATAAGGCCGAGGAAAATTCAGAGCACTGAATTTTTTTCCGGCCTAACGGACTCCGGACAATATAGTCCCGGCCTAGGTTCCAGAAGATTCTCTAGTAAGTGTTTCTGAAGTGGATGGTATCTATTTTTGACGAAGATTCAATTAAAAATGTTTTAGGGATGCAAGACATTATAGGATACATATTTACAGTATATAAACTTGTTCTAGAACCATCTATTCCACAAAAGAAGGATTTCATTGCAAATAAGTATATAAGGAGAGATCTCCATGGCCATTTAATACCAAAGCAGGTCGAGAAAGTTAAAATCTCGAATCAGTTATCGCATGCAGCACGGTACCACGGTACTGTCGGTGGCGACAATCTTGCATCTTTCGTTAGGGCTCTAATGGCGTCGGCCCTTAAAATTTTTATCCCTTTATTTATGGCGGCTTTTGTTACGTATCGAATGTCGTGATCTAGCTTACATTGTTCTCCTGTGGAACAGTTTGATTCCGCATCAGTGGTAAATATTAAGTTCGATAACTAGACGTCAATATGACATAAAATATTTTAAAATGCTAATGAAAGGGGTAATAAAATGGAGCATTATAACATTATAACGTTTTTGATCTAATGTCTCGGTGTTCCGTGTGAGGTCAAACATATAATAGGTATGTTAAAGGTTTCTTGTTAAGGCGTATGGCGCTCCCGGCCCGTCCTGCAAATCCAGCACCGGTACTAAAAGCCGTCATTAGTGTCAATAGTGTCGATCATATAAAATGTTTGCCTACAAGTCCGCGGCCTTGGGCTTGAAGGCTGGATGGTCAGTATGGCCCTTTAGTTTCATGATATTTAGGTTATCAAGAAGTATGTTTATCTTTCACATCTCACATGCCTCTATATACCTCTGGCTACTGTTGCGGTATTAAGCTGTTTATAATTATGTCTCTTCCCACTCATATCAGTAGTCCTGTATCTCCTTGCCTCATTACTGAGGACACGCTGACTGAACATTCACAATACACGACGCCTCGACTCAACCGTGAAGCCTCGCAAAAGGCCTAATAGGATTCCGCTAAACGCTTCTGACAGTCTTATATTTTTATGGAAACGGCGATTGCCTGCAACATCAGGACTTACAAGTGTGTCGGTCTTTTTCACTCCCATTATCTTGGGCAACCAGATAACCTTACTCGGACTCGAAACACTACGCAAACGTTGATTCTTGTCAGCTTTATATGATGCCGTGACATCGTGGTTAAGAAAAATCATTCGTGGCGAGGTCTGTCTCACCTTAGATCCTCTCTAAACGTTTCTTCTTCCTTGTCTTACAATTTATAATTGACTGCAAAAACTAATGTGTTTTGTGACTAGACTTCTGACTTTGAATAGTTATCCAATAATTATCCAACGTCAGAAGTCGTGTGAATAACCGCTGATTTTGATCAAATTAAAATTAAGCAGTTACTTTTAACGATGCAAGCCTAATATGACGCAAATGGCACATTGTGTTCGCCAACCACCTTAACATTTTTGAAAGTTGAAAATGGAAAAAAAAATTGAGACTGTGTTAGTAAAATGATTGTAGTTGCTAAAATTAGCAACTGCTTGAGTTAATCAAAAATGCAGATATAATAATTAATATTAATAAATTTATCGTTTAGCGTTTATCGAATTTACAATGTCCAATAGGAAAAGCCAAAATGTCTAGCTACAATCAGCTTTCTATGCCTCGCTCGTCGTAAAGATGTAACCGATAAAACTCAAATTTAACTTGACACCACAACCTGCGCAGCCTGACACATATTAATTGTTTTTACCGTTTTTGATTCAATAGATAAATCGATAGTACATCGGGCTTTTTGGACTCGTATATCCGTATTCTCTATGTTATGTTTATTGAATCCATGTGTTACGTATAGAGTTTTCTATCTTTTAATAATTTCTTGGTCTTATAGCGGATGTATTTTATTGTGAATCGTTTGTCAAAGTTAGTTGATAAAAAATTAACGCCTTTGTGAAATATTCGTCAATTTTACGTCGCGTCGTCATGATGTTCGTCATTTAGTAAATTATAAGTTATTTTTTACATGATGCATGTCAGATATGGCGTAATGGAACGTAACCGGATGTGACCATCGCGTCTTTCTGTCACAATTAATTTCCGGGCGCGTTGAAATTGGCGCGAAAACTGTAGCGGAGCGCAGGCGGGCGAGGCGGGGGAGGGGGCGGCATGGCGGGAATTTTAATTACGCACTCGTATTCCGAATACCAATGTCGTCTTGTTTAAATTAAATATAAATTATACGCTAGGCCCCGCTGCTCGCCTAGTACTGCGAATAGCTAACAACCCTCGCGGAATTACTTAGGCTAACATTACTCGTGCAAATAATATTATTAAAATGGCAATTAATTTGCGGTTAGATAATGTCAACTTTCAGTCTTCAGTGGCGTAGAAATGATCGAGAGTGAAGTGAATATAGGTGCTACAGGTCTAAAATGGCCACATTGAGGAAATCGTACCATGAAACATCAACTTTTGAAGAAGTTTCTCTTACAGTAACTTCTAACAATTCTATTTCCAACCGACTTCAAAAAAATGGAGGCGGTTAAGCGTTCGGCTGTGTATTTAATGTTCAACGCTAATTCCGCCGTCTGAGGACCGATTTTAAAATATCTTTTTTTTTAATGTAAAGGGTATAATCCCGAGTTAGTGCCGTTTTCACCAAAGTGGTGACCTGATAATGAAATCCGTGAGGAATCGAGGGAACTCCTCGAAATTTATATGGACACATATTATGGTGATTTCGACTTTTTCTGAAGTAGTCTAAGCATATGCTAGCAAAAAGTAAGATTTTGCACCAAGGTATACCCTGGATCCAAAAGTACTGAACAGAACTCCTGACTCCTTATAGATATATGTTTGGGGATTTCGGCGTTGTTTAAAGAACTGCAAGCATATGCCATCATACCACTTATAGTAATCATCATCATCATCATCACCACCATATTCACAAGAAACACTAACATATTATTATGATGACATTGGTACTCACTACTCATCAGAATTTTGTGCACCGATATCAATGTCTTTGAAATTTTGCTGTTGCTAAAATTATGTTCGTGATCATCATCATCACTATATTTTATTTATTTAATGCTTACTGCTACATTTTTTCCGACGACTATTACAAGAGCTAATAATAATTATTTACTAATCAATATCATCACTGGTGATTGTTTAGTAGGTCCACAGATCGGTAGTGCTCATTTGGGGAAATACCACGGCCTCTCAGAAAACTGGCATAAAATAACGCTTGAGTTTGTTTTGCCGTTAGAGTGAGGAAAGCGGAGGCTTATTTGCATTTATATGTTTCTTGAAATGTGGTAATAATAATATAATAATATACTAAAAAGAGTTAAAATATTTATTTTAAACAAAAAATAAAATCCGACTTCCAAAGTAAAAATGCACAAAAAAGTAAGATATAAATGCATTTTTACTTTGGAAGTCGGTTTTCATTTTTTGTTTAAAAATAATAATGACTTTTAAATTGAATCGTGTAATGGAACGTTATTTTATTTTAGGTTTTTTCCGATATCACGTAATTTATTGTGCCTCCTTTGTTTTTTTAACCTTATGTAGCTAACTTATATTCGGAAAATAAGTATAGCAGCAGGTCTAAAATGGCCACGTTAAGTGCATTAACTATGAGACATCAACTATTGAAGTCGTTGCTCTTACAGTAACTTCTAACAATTCTATTTTGACAGTTTCAGTAGAAATGCGTAAATTGGTACACATAGAATTAAGAATTGCGTAATTGTTAATTAAGAGAATTATGAAAAGTTAATGTAAGAGCAACTTCTTCACAAGTTGATGTCTAATAGTTAATTCACTTAATGTGGCCCATTTTAGACCTGCTGCTGTACTTTTCCAAATATAAGTTAGCTACATAAGGTTAAAAAATAAAGGAGGCACAATAAATTATGTGACACCGAAAAGAACTTAAAATAAAATAACGTTCCATTACACGATTCAATTTAAAAGTTTTAATACAAATCCAAAAACAAAGGAGCTCATGAAACTTATTAATTTCAAAATAAAACTCGGTAATAGGAGGAAACGTAATTACGGGGCAGATGAGTTCTCCGTAGACGGGTGCACTTCTTACGGCGTTTACTAAACTTTGATAAAAACATTAAGTATGACAGTTTGAATTATAGCCACCGCAGACGGCGGAAAAAATAACAGTGCAAAAGTTTATCGGGCCGGGCTCCATTGTTGGCACGGCGAGTTAATTCCGAAAGAAGACGAGGCGCAGGTGCCGTCGGAGTAATTCCGTCTCTTGCCGGGCCGGGCTCAGCTGCCGCGCCGCGCCGGCAATCCGTGCGCCAGATTATGACGGCCGTGACAGTGCGCGCCGCCATTGCTGCCGCTTTAATTGTAAGTTATGGCCGACGACGAGCCATTAACATAATTGTTTCGAAAGAAACGCAACCGATCTAGGCGAGATCGCGCTCGAGAATCGAGATACGGTAATTAAGAGGTGTATTAAGCATGGTGATGCGACACCGCGCTGTTTATAGGCTGTTTCGGTTCATTTCTCCATCCGCCTTTTAATTTTCTAAGAAATTTAAAAAACCGCGTTCATTTGTAGCTATCGCAACCATTTTAATGTTCGCTGCCTCCGCGCACTTCGCGAGATCATAAAAGCGTTTAGCTCTTATAAAACTAGCATAATTATCGTCGAGAACGGTAACTAGATTTTATTATTTGTTCTCGGCGTGGGGTTTTCGTAATAAGCGTTTGTTTTGTATTGTAGCATTTCATTTTTACGGTCTTAATAATCTACACGTTAATGGTCGTAAACTTGAGTGCCGAGTTAGGAGTTACAGATGGTTTGTAATTAGCAATCCATAATTTTAAACGTAACATAATTATCATTCGTAATCAAGGAATACATTATTCACACCAAAATCCTGTAATTGGTAATTTGGAGAGAATTATATGTAGGTTATAAAAAAAATATTATTCAACTAATAAATATTATACATAATCTTGATACATGAACCCGAAACAAATGTTACACGAGATAATTGTTAACAATTTTATAAATTTCCATTTATATCTTATCAAAACATAAGCTTAGCAAATTAATACAAAAGCAATTAGATGAGGCATTATTGTTGCTATAATCCGTGTCTATGTCGGGATCGCAACCATAGAGATTACAAGTTAACTTTTCCGATCACAACACCATAGACAAAGGCTCAAATTATCCACGGGCGGATTGGCAGACGGACTCACCCTTTGACAGCCACGGGTGGCGGGGCGCGGTAAGCGGTAAGCGCGGTGCGGGTGACAAATTGTTGGCTGTTATTTCATTTAGATATATTTCATTAGCCGAGAGTTCATGATTATTAAGAAAACATCGAATTTGATTTCAGCTTGTTGTTTAAAAAAGTATGCAATAGCAATAATGATCATAAATTAACATTTTTAATAAAAAAAATTATAATATTTATGTCCTTACATAATTTTATAAAAATCGATGCAAGTAACGTGAGTAATATGATAAGAAGAATTGGGTGTACTCTAGGTTAGATTAAAATATTATTTTATTATTCATGAAACAGATAACACCACGGCGATTAAAGATATTAAGTAGTTACAACTCCTTACAATAAAAGCAATTAACCGAGCCACACGTTATAATTAAAGCGTAAGTAATTATAAACGTAATAGTGTCGGAATGTAAATATTCGGCGGCCATATTTCAAAACAAGGAGGCGCTGATAAGAAAGTTTCATTACCCAAACGCTGAATTTAAAACCGGGCTTAATCAGGTTTACGTTGGTTTATCCGGAGACCTCCCGCTCCTCCACCTGTGTGCTTAGGGAATGGATTATTTTGCGAAAATTCCGTTAGTAACGCACCCGCACTTTTTCGAATAAAATTGCGTAAAGCAAATATTGTCTGTGGTTTAATACGACATTTTATATTTTTAACGTTGAAAAGGTAAGCTAAGCTGCGTGTTTGCATACATGAAATTAATTTGAACGATATTGCGAATTTTACATAAGTTAGTTGATGTAATTAATTACTATAATTATTTTCTCTGATTGGGGTTTCAAAAATGAAGTTATTGCGTATAAAAATGGTGACCGAGCACGGCGAACGTCACACAATTTTAATTTCGAGAGGCTTTGTTTTGAAGAAGGGATTAACCGAACGTACCCAACATACAAATCCGTATGTTTGTTTGTTTCGTTTAAGCCTGCGCACCAGGGCCGCAGCGGCGGCGGGAGCTAACCCCTTCGCAGTTTGATAAATGGCCAATTACAACGCCCGCCCGTCCCTACTGTTAGCTTGTTGCCTATTTTGAATCGCTTTTTCGTTTAGATTAATATCTAAATAGGATAGATACCGTATCTACGTTGTTTTTAAACGTAAATTTTCGAGGGTCTTTGTTTTCTTCCCGTTTACCATTGTTTTTGGGGCCGTTCTTTGTTCTAAACTTCGTCGCGCATTGTCTCGCTAATGTCTCATGATTATGAATTCCTGGTGAATATTTTTCTTAAAACTTGGTTTATTGCACTTGCAGTTTTTATTTAACCCTCCGTTTTAATTTTACACAATATTTTTACTGTACAAACGGTATTTAGTATTGACAACGACAATACCGAGTTACGAACAATGGTCAACTCGCTGACCACTGTTATAAATAAGCACCAAGTGCCACGAGGGCAATAAATAAAATGCCATACGTTGCTGTCGTATATTATTACACTTCTTAGGAAAATTATTAAAGACAACTGCGACTTATAAATTTAAAATATGAAACAAATCCAACATTTTCTGTTTAAACCGTAATCCTTTAATACGTATAGTGGAGGATAAGGCATTCATAACAAAACAAAATAACGTATTAACTATAAGCCGGGCTCAGGGCGGGGTTTTTTAATTATTTGGGCTCAGGTGCTGCCGTGTGTTTGTGTCCTTGCACTTGTCATTACTGATGAGGGTTTCGGCCCTCTGTTTATTCTGTTTTATCTGCTGTTACGAAAATAAGAAAAATACAGTTAAGCAGAGCAATTAAAATGTTTGAGAGTGTTTTTTTCCTAGCTAAGGCTGGGACTGTATGAACCAGAAGCCCGGAAAAATTCAGAGCACTGAAAATAGAACTCTGCATTAATACAATAGAGTTGAAAATCGAAGTGTGGAGTATCAAGCTATTCGATTTTCAGCTCTTTTGTATTAGCGCAGAGTAATATTTTAATGTTCTGAATATTCCCGGGCCCGCCGGATTCCGGATCATATAGTCCTAGCCTAACAGTAAATAACCTAACCGAGAACATGTAAGGGCATGTCTAAGGCGGGTTACGTAACTATCGTTTATCGTTAAGTTTTATTTGCAAATAACGCAAAAAATATTGTCCGATTTCACTCAAAATATTTTTCCTAAAGTGTATTTAGACCTATCTGCGTGGAGATTCACAAGTTTTTAACAACCAACTTGTAAACCACTTTAGGAGGCAGATTGTTTGAAAATTACTTTTAAAAAAATTCGTTTAAAAATATTTATTCCCACTTTAAATGTGAAATCAAAACCGAAAGTAAAATCTACATGCAATCTATAACTGTGTTATTAAATTTGATAAATTTGTGTTCATAAAAACAGAAGTTAGCAAGGGCGGACAGACAGGCGGACAGACAGACAATAAGTCTAAGGAACCCTAAACTAGAACTATTCGTAAAAAGTGTTCAATTGTTTCAAAATTGTATCATATTGTAACATTCGAGAAAATTGCCTTGTACAAAAAAACGACTTGACAAAAAAAAGTGCGGAGCCTAAGGTGCCCAAAAGGTTATCGATATTTGTGTTTAAAAAAAGAACAATTGTATATACGGTGAGTGGCTGTCAGTTTTTTTCAATTGGATATTCTCTAGCACAGATAATGTCAAGACAGTCTAACTTTTAAAAGATAATCAGCCGGCTTACCGTTTCAGTTTAAAGGTACGTCAGGCCGGAGAAGTTTTAATAGAGTTGAGCCCAATCTGATCGCACTGACACGTTTTTAAATATAAAACCCATCGAATATTAAATCTAACGGAGGGCACTCTTTATTGAAAAATAATTGTAATTTTTGTTAATGTTCATAAAGACAATACTTCTGTACTCTTTACTCTATCTTCTCTACTTTACTTTGGTCTCAACAATTCCTAATATTTTAATACTTGGTAATTGGTAAAATATTATTTAGTGTAAAACAGTCCATTATAATCACGATTCATGACAAAAATTACCGTAAGAAGCCATTCTTACGGTAATTTTTGTCTTGCTTTCTTTTTATTAAGCTTTTCACGAAGTGCTTTATTAAAGTCCCAATTGAAACGCTTCTATTAATATAAGTAAGATTTAAAAGCTTATGATAGAGTTGAGCTTTCGAAGGCGACATCTAGCGGGCGGCGAGTCAGCGCTTGGAAAGCCGCCAAGAGCTTTGTCAGAAGCTCCGGTATCGTGAAAGCTCTGCGCTAATGCTACATATATATAAATCGCTTTTAGCATTAACTCCACTGTATATAATTCTAAATATATTTTTTCTATTTCCGATGAAGTATTAACATCGATTAAACTTAAGGTCAAACGCATCAAACGGTTGTAGTCATGTGATGGTAGGTCATTGTATTTTATATAAAATTTGTTACGAAAAGTTTGATTATTATTTACGGCCAATAAATGTCGTTTGTTTATTTTTATTTACATAGTTTTTGCGTAAAAACTATGTTAAATCGTCCATGAAAACATTAATATTTTCAATTTCAAAATCGTAAGTCTCAAACGACATAAACAAAATGTTAAATAACACCAGGCGATCATAAAAGTCGAGATGTGAAATGAAGCTCGCGCCGGAGACGGAGGTAACGTTCGTCGAATTCATCGATATAAATGTTAATCACGTTAAATTATCTGTTTACTAATTTGGTTAAACTAGCTGATTATATTTCTACTTGCCTATGCCCTCGACTTCTATTGCCTTTACTTAGTGTAGTTTTGGCGGTCTTCGTCATTTTCAGTTACATTACAGCGTTTAGTGGTTTGAGATGTGTGCCGACAGATCAAATAGTAATATTTACCTATACATTTAATGCATATCCATAGATTCCCGTTCTTTATAGCCATAATTTACTGAAACCTATAGAGGTTTACCGATATTACACCACAAGTTACAAGCCCTTTCTGGGTTATTATAGGGATGATGACTACATCTAAAATTATTAGTTTCATTAATATACTCAGAAATATTACTACTTGATAAATGTAAAAAAATATAATATTTTATGTGTAGTTTAGTACTTATATACATCTAGAAAGTACAAAAAAGTTTTTTTTTTGTTAAATTGTAAACCAAACCTACATTATTAGTTCAATAACATCATATACAAAAACATTCATTATGGTAAGTATGAACTTAAACGCACAAATATCGGAGATATTTACAAATATGTTCCTGCGGCCTGCGGCAAGTATAAGGATACTTCATACACTTTAACCTAGGCGTGACTTCACAGCTAAGTACGACTTTAGTATGGATATTTTCACGAGACTTTTTTGAATTTGAAATTTGAATTTTGTAAACAAATCGCTGTACTTTTTATTGACTTTTGATATACTATTTCTTCTGAGAAGCTACTCATATTTAAGAGTACTATTCATTTATGCAATAAAAAAAATTTGTCATCTAGCCTATTCTTCTCTCATACACCATTAAGTGAGGCGTTAACAGCCGCTAGGTTACACGCCAGCTCATTGTGAATAATTAAAAATTTGGCAACAGATCGTCGGGCAACCCGTGGAGCAATCAAACCGACTGCAATGCGTCCCTTGTGTGCGGAGTTTTTTGAGAGTGTTAGTGGCTACGACGTACAGCCACATGCAGCCAAGTGAAACCCGTTTCAGATGAGGTTAACGAACACTATTTTTTAAATATCTCATACTATTAATCATTCAAATTTTAAGCAAATTATTTTCCTCGCGTTAAATTTTTGCATAGAATAGATACACTTGATTCTTTCTATTGTTGGATGAAATATTTGAAAATAGAATGTCGAATACGAAATTAGGTACCGACTTTATTTCGTGTCATACAACAAACGAAAAAATAAAAGTCGTATAAATTCCAAGCGTAGTGCGACCCAATAAAAAAGTCTCATCCTTGTCAACGTTTGACAGTCGGGAATTCCTATCAAAAACACCTTCGCTTTTCCTTATCCAACGTTACATTATATAGAAAGGCAGACACGTACAAAATGAAAATAGGGGCTGGGGATGGGGCGCGGGCTGCGGGGGTGAGCGGTATGGAAATGCTGGTCAAATATATCATGCGGTGCCTGACAGGCCAATTCTCTTATCTCTCGCGCGCGGCGCCCGACCGATCTAAGCTCGGCTAATATAAAATGGTTTTAAATTCAAGTTTAATTCTGGCTATCTGCACCCGGGCCGGGTCGGTACAAAGGGCGCGATTTACCGACCGACGCCTGGAGAATATTTTAACGGATTAGAACGAAATAGGTGCGCGACGTGCGTCTTAGTCGTCGTAACTTCGGTGTTTAGTTCCTGTGCCGGAATAGCAACTTACCAACGTACCGGGGACGTTACTCATTATTAATAACACCTTAAGCTTAACTTATTTTTTTTAAATGTATAAATGTTAGTCCCAATGTACACATACGTATGCTATTATATTTTAGTTTTTTTATTTATTTAAATAAATACGTTGTTAAGCCCACAATACGCAGATGAATGTTTATATTGTTGTAGTTAATTGGAGTAAATGGAGAGAGAATTCCTACAATTCCAGAATAGGTACGGCGAAGGCAGCGAACGCGATATTTTACCGCGCTAACTGCCTCCACGCAGCCTAAAGATAGTTATTAAGACGTCGGGAATTTAGTCGAAATGCAGAATGGCGCAGCTGTTGCGTTTATAAACTTGCGGATTTCGCACTAAATGCTGACGTGCATTTGTACGCAGATGCGGGGGATTCTGGGTTCCTATATACCTACAAATAGTATATAAAATTAAATATATAATCATTATGAAGCAGGTAGAGTACCTCTACTTATGGGTGTAGATAGACATTATTATACAAGTGTTGCGGACGCATGCAGACTGACCGGACAGCGCTGACTGTAAACTATTCTGACGTACGGGATTAGAAAATGGTTTTCCCGGGATATGAACATTTAGCAGGGCGGCCGAAGCGCGTCAGTTTACAACACCAGGACATCATAAAGTGTAAACAATGACGACGTTTTCCATTACAATATGTTTACCGATCCCAGAGCGGCGCATTATGTATGTTATCCTGGTGGGACGAGCGCCGCTGAATTTATGAGACGCTCGCAAATATTTGGCCGCTTCGAGCCGGATGCCTGACGGCTGCAAGATTGCCGGCTGTTTACACGTACTCCGAGTATGCTAATTTTTCTTAGCGCGGCAGTTTGCGGGGCGCCCCCGACGGGGTGTCATTAAATCTCGTAATACGGTGTCATAAATTGCCGAGGTGGACGCCGGCGGGAGGCGGGCGGCTGTCATCGTTTGTCAGGGCATTTCACGCATTGTTGGACAATAACGCAGGCATTGTGCGGCACGGCCGGGCGACGTGACGCGCGTGCGATCGCCGCCGGAGCCGGCCCACACTACGTCACCGCCGTCTGACACCTGACGTCATAACTCAGGCCTCTGAATACGATCTATTTAAGAAGGAATTGCCAGATTTTGCCAGTCGAGGCACATAACATTGCAACATTACAGAAGTATTCGGTTCAGAGCGTTTGAATTTCGAGTCCACTCTCGTTTGTGTGGGCTGTTGTAATTTGTAAATGAATAGCTTAGCACTCGAATTATAAGTATTTTCTATCGATAGTTAAAAATAGTGGAGGGCATACTCGGGCTCGGTGTATCTTCATCGCGTAACTTAACAAAATGACCGGCATCCGGGGAACATTCCATGGCGTCGTACTCGAGGATCGCAATTTAAAAGCGCGTTAATTCTCGCTCGCCTGTCTTGTTCTGTCGGTGAAAAGAACTTGGCACCCAAGTTACATACGCAAGCCGTGCGAGGTCCGCGCGAATGTCACCTCTATACCTGCGACTTTGATGTCAAATTTGCGACGACGAATTTTCATAAAGTCGACATTAATTCTACCGTAATAATGGATCCACTACCACCCGTGCGCTACCATGTTCCATCGGATTTATCTCGCTGCCGAACCAGAAAAAAACAAAATACTGGCCGTTGAAAAAAAAAACAAGAAATAACATCAAATATGTCCGGTATGCGACGTTCGAGATCACATCAGAAACTTAAGCCCTCAAGCACCGGGCGGTAAATAATAAAAAACAACTTGACCCCGCGCTCGGACGCGTAAATTCGAATCAGAGAGAATCAAATGTCATTTATAAATATTATACACTAAGCTGCGCCCTCGACTCCGTCTGGAACCTTTATAGCCGATTATTTTGAAACTCTGGTATGTTTAGACTGCACCAATCGATCATGAAGAAAAAAGCAAAACAATGTTATTATAGAGCCGCTATATCATATATAAACTGCAAAATAATTAGATAACCGTTATCCGTATAACTCAGTCAGTGGCGGATTTACCAGAAGGCCGAGTAGAAAAAGCAAGGCAAAGGTCTGTCTGAAGCAAACTTTCTAACCTTTTGAATCGCTGATTCCTAACTTCGATTTTAATTAAATATCCCTATACAAGCGGTCGTTAGCGCGATACATATCGTGGTGGTAATTAGTTGTAGAAACAAATACGGCAGACAAACGGCCGGCTGTACGTCAAGATGGTATCGTTCGCTCCACGCCAGTCTACATCATGTATCGGATGACGGACGGACAATCGATTAAAATCTCCGTCTCGTGGTTTTTATCGACCGTGGCACGACACTAAGTTATTTCAGCACTTGACAACCTCAGAGTATGAGCAGTGTTGCCAATATTGCGACAAAGTTTGCCTGACACTTAAAATTGACAGTTGTCATTAAACAATTGAAATAACCAAATATCAGTAAGTTTAGATACTTATCTTAATGGAATATTATGCTAAATCTCCCATCAGCTCGAAATCAATACGTACCTGAAACAAAGTAAAAATTATTACATTTTTTTTGGCAATTTGGAATAAATATATATTATGATATATGATATAATATTATGACATTCAGTTTTTCTTATAAATATACTTTTATAGTAATCTACGTACACTAAAATATCGTAAGCAAACGGTTACGTCAACAACAAACAGTATTTAACATTATATTGTGCACCTTTAATACATTAGCTGTCGTGTAATTTTTTTACAGACATACCTAATAATAAATTTTATAAATTAGAGGAAGTTACGTCTCGAAGAAAAAAATACTTGATTATGTACACATGTTACACCGACGTGGATCGATAGCCATTCGTTAGTTATTTAAACTGTCATTTTGCCAACGTCCGATTTGCATAAAACTTGGTGGCAATAAAAATATTAAAAATGCTTTGTTGATGTGTTTTACGTTGACTATTATGTAATGGTATAATATGGTAACATCTTACCTATAGTTGTTTAGGTAAAAATAGCTTTGCTGGCGACATGACGATGTCGTCAACTGTATGAAGAACTATGGACCTCTTATTAAATACTATGTAAGTTCTACATTATAACTTTCTTCAAAGTTTTTCACATTTATTAAGCCTAATTCTTTCAACATAAAATCGATTTAAATCACTTGGTAAAAAACGTTCAACAACTTATTCTCGCAAACATCGCAGTATGACGCGACAGTTCATAAATTACTTAAATTAGAGGATAATTTGCGAGTTTTTTTTATAAGCGAGTAATTTCAAAGGTGAAAATCATGTCGACATGTTAGGGCAAAGCAATAATTTAATACGTAACAACCTATTATTTAAACTTGATACAACAATTATCTTGTGATTTAAGTCGGTATAAAATCGCGAATTGCACGCACATGCCTATTTCCCATTATTAGGGGAGGTTAAATTGGGCTTATTACGGCAACACTAATTTTAAGTGCCGTACACGCAGCTTTTAAAGATTTTACCTTTACAGTGTGATAAGTTATTGAAGAATAATTAATAATTATATAAAAATTATTGAAGCGCAGTTAAATATTTTGTACACTTTGGGTATCTTATGACTATAATGCAAAATGCGTAGTGAAATCAACACTATACTTCGAAGACCTTTCGAAATAGCGTCTGTAGTGTGGTATTCGGAAGTACCTATAATTAGTTTCCTAAGAGCCTGTTTCACAAACTACTGATAAGTATCAGATAGGTCATTTGCATGTTTTGTCTCTATCGCTCGATATAATTTAAGCAGCGACAAAACTTCCGAATAAGTTATCCGACACTTATTAGAAGATTGTGAAACAGGTCACTAGTCTACAAGAATAGTATGTAACTTAAATAATTTCAAAACCTGAAAGTTCTAAAGAGATGATGCTTACATTGATGCTGGTGAATCTGACAGGAAGGCATTTAAAGACGAAGAAGAAGAAGAACGTGGGACGTGGGTGTTCTATCGAAATTTGAATTAAGTGTTAGCTACACGGTTATTTGGTTAACGGGCCAGGCTCGGGGTTTAACACAGCACAATGGTTTATCTTGCGCTCGTGACCGTAGAGCATGACCCTTCCCCCCCCCCCCCATCCCGCGCCCGCCCCGGCCGCGTCACTCAATGCGTCCGCCATGATACGAAAATTACTCGGATCGCTCAAAAACATGTTTAATTAACCAATTTGTTCCGTTTGTTACGGATTCAATTGCACGTACCACGTGACCGCGTTATTAGGAGCGATTTCCAATTGTCCGCCGTCACTATTATAAGATTGTTCGAGACCACGGCCCGTATAATCACTCCAAATGTCAAATATAATTCTGGCCAATTTTTCGAAGCAAAGGAATTGTGGTCGTGAACACGAAAAAGTGGGACAGTTTCACAACATGATTATATTGGTACGTTCTATTGTATCATATAATCCCACTAAAATTGCTCAGACTTTGCTTATTTTTATAATAAATGAAATTGCAAAACGACTTCGCTAGAAGCAAAAATTACAAGTGCCAGTAAATTTAAAATGCCAATCTATTTATATCCCGCTAAGTTGAAGGAAAAATACTCCGTTTTCGCCATTAATTTGACACTTCAATTTCTTTTATTTCCCCGTGGCATGGGTGAAATGAATTTGAAAATGAATTACCAGGCGAAATCATGCAAGTCCTATTTCTTTCGGTTTAATTATAGATTCGGCGTTTCAAACTACACGAAAGCTGCATTACATAATAAATAGTATGTACGCCGACTCGCGGCTAATGAAGTACCTCAAACGCGCAGTTCCCTACCACCTTTCTAGATTTTCCGTCCGCCTTAGCGTTTCCTCGCTGTTAAAAAAACAATCTTCCATCTTTGTCGGACGTGCTGCACCTTGCACCCGCTATTATTGCCTTTTCGCTCTTTTGTTTCGTGTCGACACTAGCTCTCCGCTCCGCCCATTTGTAAAATCGACTGGCCGTCCTTGCACCTGTCTCTTTCGCGTCCCGCTGATTTATGTGCGAGTGAGCGGGTTTGATCGATGCTTTGTTTTCTGCTTCGAACGTCCGAGTAAAAAACTCGTGGATTAGGTTATGTTCGGTGTAAATTGTGATAATGTTCTGCGATTCCTCGAGGCTCGGGTATCGGTGGGAAGGCTCGGGTGCAGAGGCGTATTTACGATTATGCAATGTCGTATTACGTTACCGATTAACGATTTCCGAGAATTAATTTTCCCAGAATCCTAGTGCGGCGTAATGAAGACGTTATGCGGGCCCATCCATATCGAGGAGCAAATCGTTATTGTCGATTGTGCTGCTCCATATATTTGCTTTTGTGGGCCGCAAGAGTTCCGAATTAAGATTTCACAAGGCGATCCCGCGGAATGCGCGTAAAAAGCGCGAGCGGGTTGACAACTTGAGAAATGTCATGGCTGCGCTTTTTTGGGAGGTATTTTTTGGCGGGAACGCAATTCTAATCAAAATAGTTTACGCGTCGATTCTATTTAGTTCGCGGGCTATTGTTTATTCGATTTCGGGATCACGGCCTCAATCGTGGGAACATGTTTTCGAAATCGCTTTTTTTTAATTCGACACCTATTTTTGGAATTCGAAGATGCCATGTCACAAACTGCTTCCCCGTACCGCTGACTGCTCAATTCTCAGAAGGTCGATCCGCCGCAGAGATTACATCGAACATTTAAATTATCTAATTAAAAATACATATTTTAAAAAACGTAAATTAGACATGACCTTTTTAATTTTTACCTTCTTTATTTTTATGTTACTTTGGCCGTAATCGTACCTAATCTTCTTATAGCTACGTAAATAGTCGAACGAAACCGATGATTCACGAAACACTAAATCTCATTATAAATAATATATTTGACAATGTTATAGCACTGATTTAGACGCTAAAATTGATAATCGGCTATTTCCGTACACATTCGGCTGCCCTGCCCCGGGGGCAGTTTTAGATGCCGAAAACTCTATTTGTAATTATCTAAGTCACTTTACAAGATTTGTCAGTGAGTGCTTGATGCGTGCTGAAAAACAATAGGGTGTCAGGCGTGACGCAGAAAACTGTCATAGATCAAAGGGACGCGTAAAATTGCGTGAGGTGAAAACGTTATTATCTTTATATTATAATTGCACGTCAAGCGAGAATTCGTGGTGTTTTCCCGTCTTTTTTCTTGCCGCCATGATATATGGAGTCATGAATACGAGATGCTGAGGTGGCGACACCTGCTTATGAATCCCGAATCTTATATTAATTTTAATTTCGAGTCTGCGCCGTGGTTCAATTTCGGCTTTAGAATATTTATTCAGATGAATACAGAGAAAAGATTATGATCTCGAAATGCTAAGCCGAGATGGTATTTCAGAGACGAGCAACGGATGTCGGTTTGCATATTTTCCTCAAGAAAAAAAACTTACCATACCCTACATATATTTTCATACTCTGTAACTCTGCTTTAGATTTTTGGGAAAATAAAGTCAAAAATACTTTAAGTGGGCTATTCTTAATAATTTTAACTGTATCTACATAAAAATCAAAACCATAAACTGGTCCTCATATTTCACCAAATCAAGATTCAAGTATAGTTAACATGCCCCGCTCGCAAAAAAAAAAAAAACAAAAAACAAAAGTGTAACAATACGCTTACACGGCTAAATCAAATATAACGCGATAAGGTGCCCCGCCTCGGCCGTAACGATACCTCACTATCGATGTCTCTGTCAAAAACTGTCAAAAACCTGACAGCCGCCGCGTCGGCCTAACGAGCCGCGCGGGATCGCCGCGTCACGCTGACGCTGCGCTCCTAACTTGCGGGCTGGAATAGCGCCATCTAGCGCCGAGTAGGCGAACTATCGAAGTAGTTTTTTTTCAACTGTTAAATGAAGTATTTATTTTAGTTATTTAGTGACAAGCGAAACATTTACTAATTATTTTAACGCCAATTATGCAACCATGCTCCTATTTAATTAAAAACTAATTAACTTTAAAATGTAAAAAAATACGATTATATTTCAATTACAAATTACGTTTAAAAGTAATTATTTGAGATTGAATGGAGTCAAGCTTAATGATAAAATAGCCTTCCATAATAACTTACAAGAAACTCAAGTATTCTACTTTTTATTGACGATGGAAGTGCGCTATACGTCAATGTTATTTGCAAATAAAATACTTTCTTTTACAAATTCCATTTACGGTAATGAAATTTGTGTTTACACTATGGCGTTTAAGTTTATTTATTTACAATACGCGCAATATAAACGCCTAAATCCCGGAAAAATTGTTGTTGCGTATAAAATATACAACAACAACAATAATATTGTTAATCAAAACGATTGGCGTAAGCTTTTTGTGATAGACTGTATAGTTGAATTAATAAAGACACTATATATATATATATATCTCTTCGTTTGCGTGGAACTATTAATAGAAACGGAACTCTAGTTTTTTTAATCGGAACCCTAAGATAAAAGTAGCCTAGGTTACTTCCTTATAACATCATTTATTTACCAGTGAAACTTCGGTCTAAATAGGTCCCGGCAGTTTCAGAGATTAGCTGGAACAAACAGATAGACAGGCAGCCTCACAGACAGACTTGTAAAATTACATTTTTTGGTGTAGGTAGGTACCGTATAAATATTTATTACAAAGCTGTAAATTTGAAATTACAAACAGAGACTTCAATTTTATTTTATTGTATGTATTTGTATACGTCATGTTTGAATAAAAATTGTAATAGAATACTTCTTTTCTAGTAAAACTGGAATAAAACATGACCGCAGCTGATTCTAAAGTTTTAAACCGAAACTGACAACAATATTTGATATGCGGTCAACGCACGGGGTGATTTTAATAAAAAAATATATTAAAAATACAATAATGGAAACACATAAACATGCAAATGGCGCCCCCCGGCGGCGGGCGGCCGAACTGTTTATGACGGCGCGCGCAGCTCATTATCCTAACAAGACGCGGCCTCCTTACCGACACATAAATATTATATTTTACACCTGCATACACCGGGACATCGGTTAGGTCGCAACTGGGCCTGGCATTCCTGGCAAGATGGCCGCTCGAAATATTACCTCTTTAATAGAACATCTAAACAGCTTATATTATTAGCCGCCGAGAGAAAACTGTAAGGAAATGTATGCGTAAACGGCATCCTTAAATAGATATCTATCAGCGTTACGGCTCTCCAGTCTCCTGTGCTAAGTGGTACCATTAATCGCGCGACATTATGAAGACGCCTAGAAATAGACGCCACTTGCACGACGATGCAGTAATAATATGCAACGCTGCGTAACTTCGATTTTGTATCGCTATTAAAAAAGTGCACTCCGCATCGTGTCGCGTCTCGGTGTGACACAACACAATTACAACTGACCCTTATAGAATTCATATAAACGGCTTAGGGACAGTCATTAGTAGCAACTCGAGCGCTACTCGTTTGTCAAAAGCGAAAATCCTTTCTTCGGGCATCTTAGAATTGCTGAGTCAACGTGAGGAGTCGTTTTACACGTTTCAAAAGTTTAAAAATAGATTGCTGGTGATAAAACTTCTGTGAGCAAGTAAAACTAACGCGAACATGATAAGTATTTGTTTTCGACGCGAGCTTTTGCAGCATTAGGATAAACAATCATTGGAGATCAGACTCGGAATCTTCTAGTGAAATTCTATGAAAGTAGATAAGTACTATACCTACAAATAACTGTCCACTGGACACTAAGGCCCGTATTAATAAAGCGTTCTTATCGCTCAGACAATTCTCAAGAAAGTACTTAAGATGTTGTTTTAAATAATAGATCGTATTTGAGAGGAAACATCAAGGGCTAGAGAAATGAAAAATAGGTATTTGTAAAATCTATTGCTGTCCCGCAGTGCCCGAACAAGCTAGCTATCAATGTGTGAGAGTGAGATAGAGAAACTGTAACTTGAACTGAAAATATCTACTAAAAGTACAAAAAATTAACGATTCGTAGTCCCCTGATTCCTTCTCCAAAACTTCACCGATTTAAGTACTTTTTTTTATTAACAAAAAAGGCTTGAACTGTGTTCTTATGTTTTTTTTTTTTATATATAATTTAGTCAACTTTGTTTTCTGGATGTATGTTTGAACACAGCGGAAAATCTGGCCATTTTTTTAAGTTTTTGAACGTCCATATCTCTTTTAATAATTAATTTATGAAAAAAAGAAAACCATAGAGAAAACCATAGGGACATGCTAATAGTATCCATAAATATTCAGGAAAAAACATCTTACTCTTCCAGCATTATCCAGGGAGGAAACAGGGGACTACGTTTGTATGCTTTTCCATACATTGGCCATATCGTGGCCCTTGTGTGCCTTCTTAAGTATAGTTGTAGGTACGGCGTATCAAGTGAGTGCGAACGTATTAATAAACGAGACTCATTACTCAAGTACATTGTCATTGCTGTCAAGTAACAACTTGAGACGCGGTTTCGTGAGAACAGTCAAACCTTGACTTGAGTACGGCTTTGGATACAGTAACAATATTATTTGTTGTGTTTTTGGTTGTGTGACAATTATGTGAATTAAAATCTAAATACTTACGATTAAACAAACTCAGAATTTACACTGCATACTCAACACAAAATAAAGGTATCAAAAAAGACGCTTGTTGAGATACTTCTTCTTCTTCCTTTTGGCAAACGCGGTTGCAAAAGTTTTGCACCATTCTGCCAGTGTCGAGAATTTATAGAAATATTTTCGATTTTATTTATTTTTTACATTAAACGAACTACCTATTTGATTTATATTAATAGCACTCAATAGTAAAGATAAAAGTCAAAACAAAAGTGACTTGATTTGACACTTGACAGCAGAACTTTTTTTGGAATGGCAATGATCCGCATTCCGTTTTACGTATTTGTTATAAAATATGGACATTGATATGTAAGAATGATAAATATTAATATCTACGAAAAAAATAATGAAAATCAGGTTTTTCAATGTAAAAAATACAAAAAAAAATATTTTGGTATTTATATTATTAAATATTACATTTTTTTTAAAATATATTGAAGGAATATGTAATCAATAAATCCGTTCCTTGTAGAAGTTGAGACCGTCTCAGCCAAGAAAGGTCTTGAGAACGAGTTTGAAAACGGTTTATTAATGCGGGCCTAAGGCAGAGGCCCTAATACAGCACAGAGTAAAAAAGGAAATTTGTTACGTACAGAGAAACAGATTTCATAGAACGATCAAAATTTGAAAATTTTGACGTCCCTTTCAAGGCTTTTAAGGCGCAAAATTTTACCACATAATCACACCGTAATCAACACACCGTATTCTTGTAGTAGTGCAATCAAATTGGTAGCGAACTATGTAGCTGTTTATCTGTTTGTCTTTCTTTAATCTGTGCTAATAGCTTGTACGTTGCGACGCATTGTCGCAACGGATTACCACATCGTATATATATCTGCGTTGCGTCGACGCAACACATCACAATGCAAGATAAAAAAGTTACTACTTACCTACTTTTTGTCCCGATGTCCACTAGTGGTGGATAAAAAGTGGGGGACTAAAAGGATAGGATACGAAATAGACCTTCGTATCCTGTCCGTCGTTCCATTGATACGTCGCGTTCGATGACGCAAGGCATTAATGGCAGAGATTATATAGAAATTAGAGATACATAAATAGCTACATAGTTAGCTATCGATTTGATTGCAGTACAACAAGCACATAATGTGTCCACGAGTGTGTGGAAAAATTGTGGGCCGTTGAAGGGGGCTTAAATTTTATAAAATTAGGATCGATTTGGATCGTTATATGAAAGATGTTTCTGTGTTAATGGGGCATGTCATAAAAAATCTACGAAAACGATGCAGCGTCGACGGTGCGACAACGCAACGCACTAATGGGAGCTTTCCTCGGAGACACATGTGAAGGCGTTAATATAATCCGTATTTTTAGATCACCAAACGAAAGTCAGGTTTATCTGAATGCTCGCAGCCAGCACCGGTCGGCCCAATATCTAATGTCTCGAAGGTTCCAACATTTCTAACTAACGGCTACAAGCCTCGATTTCATTTCGTATTAAGACTTATTGATAGTATTATCTTACCTTATCTCTCAGTTTTGTCTCTCCTGATTTATGTTGGCCGGGTATCGGAGTCGATTTTATCTCAGAATTTTAACAGATCATAAATTAAACGGATATTAAGCTGCGACAGGCTTCGGTAGCTGTGATTAGTTTATTGATTATTCGCCTACAGTTGACCGTTCAATGGAGATTGACTTGTAAATTAATTATTGAGGATAAATGAATTGCATTGAAAAACACCTCTTGCATTGAAATACACATCTCTATTATCTAGTATTACAAGATGATTAGCTAAAGTAATTTAATTAATACACGCTGTTGTAATTTCATCTATTTAATCCCGAGGTGTATGGAGTTTCAAAAATGTAACAGAGTATATGTAATAAATACTAAGCGAGCATAAATGAGAAGTGTTATCGTATCGAAATCCACTGTATCTGCGGCGGCAGTCTCCGAGGAAATCATCGGGAAGGCATGTGGAAAATTTACCGCGCGCCGTAACACTACCTGTAGCGCGCTCCCGCCCTAGTGCTTATATCTCATTCTCACACATTTTAATAACAAGGTACATTTTTTTAAACTTAACCATATAAATTCTGTAATCTGTGGTCGAAATTCGACAGTAGGTAATTCATATTTTAATTTTTAACTTTTTTAAGGTTCTTTTGCATCTTAGGTAGGTAACTACGTACGCAATAAAAATATGTACCTAAATGTTGTCTATGAATATGAAAGAAAGATTGACAATTGTGTCAAACCTACTGTTATTATACAAACACATGGTAGTGTGCGTAACTTAAGCTTTATTAATTGTATGTATTTCTGAGCATTATTTAACAAAATATTAGCTTTCTGCACACCTTCCTCTTTAACTGTGCTAAATTTCATACTCATCCGTTCGCATGATTCTCGTAAAACTTTATATAAAGTTTTTGCTTCACATATAAGTTTAAGATTGTAAGGGTAAATTTAAGACAAGATGCAAACTACCCCTTCCAAACTACCCAACTACAGCATAACTGTAAAACGGTCTTCCGGCGAGGAAGCGTCGATTACTCCCCTAAATCGATACTTTACCCATCAATTGATTTTGTCGTGCATATTTTATACCGCGGTTATTCGAGCGGGGTGTTATTTATTCAACACACCGACACTAATAGCCGATCTATAAATATTTAACGCCGTCATTGTAATTAAAAAACAAAATGAAAATTTAAATACTCAAACACAATCTAAATATACAAGCTCGGTATATTTAGAAATGACAAAGTATTTTTAGTCAAAACGATTTATGAAAACTTCCATCGGATATTTTCGAGGGCCACATCAGCTCTGTGAGGCGAGGTGACATACGGTCATTAACTATTACCAACAAATAACAAAATCTTTTAAAAACATTCATAACCCCAACCGCGTCATTACGCACTTAGACCACATTGCTGCGGAAATCACGACAACCGCAGACGCGTAAAAATAAGAATGACGCTTGACATTTGGCGTTACGGCGTAAACGGCGCGCTGCGGTCGGCGCGGGCGAGTCGCCCTGTTGGCGCGGGCCAGTCGCCCTGTTTGCGGTAGCGCGACGGATCTCCGGCTCTTTCAATTGTCTCTGATTGCACGCATTTCGGCGTAATTGGGCAATTTTCGTCTGTGTCACGGCACTGACCGCTCACGTCATCAAATTATTTAAAGCGACCCCGGCCAAAAACAATGGTTGGACCGTAACGACTCACTTGCGGTTTTCCGCTAAAGGAACATTTTGAGTTGTAAAAGGTCAAAATTTGTCGTTATTGAGTCCAGCTTTTATTTTGCTTTCATTTTTTGGTGTGATGCAACTGAATAGTTTAATGAAACCGCATCTTCTCCATCGCGCAAATTCTCCCCAGATCACGACTCGCAATGACGAACCGCGTAATCGCAGCAATTCGCCGTAATTCGCTGTAATTCGGCATAATCAGTGCTGGCCTGCTGGACAACGCTTTTGTGAACGACCTGGTAACGGCCGATGCCGTCCACATGTATGGGCACAACAATTGTTTTAAAAGGCTTCATAATTGTTGTTATTATTATTAATATTTTTTCAGGCAAATATTTCATGCTGTGCAATGTGCATGCCTTTCTTACGTATAAAGTACTTATAAGTGGATGAGTTATTATATAGTTTTTTAAAATAGGGTAGATTTATCTACATTGCAAATATTTAGTTTAATTTATATTTTCTAATATTGAGGTATTATTACTTGATAAATGTTAAAAAATATAAAATAGTGTAGCTTTGTAATTACGAGCATTTCAAAGTTGCAACATTTTTTTACACAGTTAGTGTAAAAATACTACATTATTACTAATTAGTTTACTTACATGAAATACAAAAACATTAATTAATTAAAGTAATTAAAAACTTAAACGCAATAAATTAGGAGATACAAGAAAATATGTTCTTTCGACCGATATATTATTTCATACAACAGCAGGAACGCGTGACGTCATTCTTTTGTATGGAGCGTTTAAACGAGACTTGCAAAATTCTGTATTACAAATAACTATACTATACCTTTGAAAATATGGATTCTTAACATACTGTATGTTCTGAGAAATTACTTATATTTAAGAGTAGGTACTATTCATTTTTGCAACAAAAAAAATACTGTCAACTACCCTATTGGAGCAATAGGCCATAAAACATTGAGTAAATTTGACACAAGTAAAATAGTATCTTCAACAATACTCGGTAGTCGGTATAAGTAGATGATATCTCGTTTCATTTACGGCGCGTTTGCTGGTGCTCTGGTATGCTAATGTTAAGATAAGTCTGTATCTAACTCGCCCTAAAAGGGAACGCCCGCTGGGCTTGCAAATTGGTACATCCCTTTGTTCGTATTACATAACCGTCCAGATCCATGACCAGATAGCCCCCTAGATTGTACGAGGTCGGTATTTTGAGTGATTCAAATCAAATTATGATAAACTAGATCTTGCCCGCGACTTCGTACGCGCTTCTTCGAGGAAAAGTATATCTCGGAACCATACATTCTTTCCGCGATCAAAAGTAGCCTATGTCCTTCCGCTTAGTCTACTCTATGTCTGTGCCGAATTTCATCAAAATTGGTCTAGCAGTTTCGCAGCCTATTCAATGCAAACAAACAAACATTTAAACAAACTAATCTTACCTCTTTATAATATATAAATGTAGATTTAAAACACCTTAAAGTACATATAGAAACCAAAAAAGGGTATATATAAATAAAACGAAACGAAACAAGATTCTTATTTATAACTTCATAGTTTTATCACGTCATAAACATTTCAACCGATTGTTTGATCTCTTAGCTAAAACATTAAAATTGGTATTCAAATAATTTGGGTGTTTAAAAATTATACTACGAAATAAATCTATACGAAAACTATAAACGTGTCAGAACAATCAGCGAGCGCCATTTTACGCGCCGGATCTTGTGTCATAGACAAACAGAATAATTTTCATTACGCCTTATCATAAGAGAAACATCAATCAAAGGATACCCCACTCAAAGCCCAGTAGTGAACAAATATTTTTACAACTGACTGTCAAACACGATTTATTTAAAACAAAAGATGCAAGAAAATATATAGGCGCATAAATCAGTAATTCAGAAAACAAGACGTCCTTTGTAATCGTATAGGCAATTAAATTTCGAGTATAAAAACGTCTCCTCCAAACTTTAATGTTCGAATTTAAAACGCACTCCTTAGTCCGCCATTTTCGGCTAGGCGCCACGTTCGGATAATTTTAGAATGATTTATAACAGCGTCGTTGATAGTTTTTATTTGCATGGCTTTTAAGTGGACTTAATTTATATTTGACGCGGGACTCGTTACGGCCATGTGGAGATTATTGAATATTATGTGCTCCGAGTTTTATTGCTCGTCGCTTGCAAGTTCTCGAGAATGAGTTGGAGATGTTACGTGTTCGAAGGTATCGAAGAAGGGTCACCATGTCGATATCGCCCTGCGAACGAGGGTCTCGGGCGTAAATCACCAGACACACAGACGGACAATTAAGCGATGTAACGCCGGAGAGATCACACGTAAATTACCAGGAGAACATAAGCGCAAGGTGTTCGAGCGTAGTTCGGGCTCCCATGTGGGGCATTACCTCGAGACGAGTATGGTCATTAGGCGGCGATATTAGCTATTAACCCCGCCCCGGCGCGCATAAGTAACGCGGCTTCTCGCACCTAGCGCGTGCATTTGTCTCTCGCAGCCAGGCGCTGCAGCCTGCCCCGCAATTACGACCGACGTACTCCAAGGAATTGATTACGAAGTAATTTAACTTTAATAATTAGCAGCACCTTCCATAAACTACAATGAGCTACACTTATGAGGTTCTGGATTAGTTTCAGCTCGCCCGCGGGTGGTCAACTATCGCCTAATGAGTATTGCTCTCCCAGTTCTCTATCTAAGTAATTACGGAGAATCACCTACAGACCTAGAAACTATTACCATGCAAAAAGCATCGTTATGCTGATTTGATTATCGTAATTTAATTATTTTAGGAAGCCGTGAGAACTGCTATTATAATTACAATTTAATTTTAGCATTTCAGGCTCACTTTGTATTTGAAATTCATGAGCATTTTTAACAAAAAAGCGTAACTGTATTTTATGAAAATTAGAAAGAAAGTGCTTCATAAAAAAGACGCAAGATTAAAAATAAAAACAATAATCGCGGGGTCCGGGTAATAGTTCGTAGCATAATTAACTATCAGTTACTTGATGCTATCCTAGTACCATAAAACGAGAGCGGCCGTAAACTCAACAAGTGAGCAGAGGTCGCTTTACGAGGCCGTAAACGTCTCGTCTGACGTCTCACTAATACGTCATAAAGCGCGGGTGAATCTTGTCCTGTCCCGGGGACGAGGTTGTTATGGCGTTTATCATCTACTTCAAACTTAACACCCGGGTATTGTTTCGTGGCCCGTTTCAGTCTTTCTTTGATGATACATTTTACACAATTTTTTGAGTTTATACCCCCGATTGTATGTTCATAACCCCAATTTTCGTAATTAACTTACACTTTAATTTTGCTTTTATTGAATTCAATCAAAACGAGTTTGACTTGTTAACGTATATTTTCTGTGTTGCGCGGTAAACGAGTGACATTTAAATTGGTAGCATTATAGAGGTCCCACACTACTGTTAGAAAATGTTTACTAATGTTGGAAAACATTTGTTTGACAATGTTTGTTTGAAAACATTTGATCACAATCTAAAAAAAATGTTTTCGTGCTAGGTAATGTAAGTAACGAACTGAGATCCCAGCCCTGCCAGACTCCCCTTATATTCTTGTGTCTAAAATTTATTTCATACTATAGCATTAGTATGAACGTATTGTGCCAGGGGCCAATTTTTAGGTACAAAGCGCTAAAGTTGCGAAACATCTTACAGTTCCTAACAAATTGTAACAATTGCTAACAGTTGTTAGTAAATGTTTCAGTGTTAGATAATGTTTGTAAACGTTTTCTAACGGCAGTGTGGGAGCACCATTATGTGTTGTATTTTTCTCTTTGTTAACGTTTATATTTCATTGGTTCAGAACCGAGTATAGCATCATTAATTATATCCACTAGCTGGAGCCCGTAACTTTGTTTAGCGTAGAACTATCGGAAACGGAGCAATAATTTTTTAAACGCAACTCTAAGATAAAAGTAGCCCATGTTACTTCTTGTAACACCAGCTATTTGTCAGTGAAAGCCCCGTGAAAGTCGGTCCAGCCGTTTCAGAGATTAGCCGGAACAAACAGACAGACAGACAGAGAGACGGACGGAAAAATTAAAAAATTGATTTGGTTTTTATTGTTAGTACCGTATATAATTACACATACATTTACTGAAAGGCTATTCATTGACAATTACAAAGATACACTTAAATTTTATTTATTTGTACGTATCGATAAATATACGTGACATATTTACTGCCACAGACTACAGTGTTTACTTCATCATTACATAGCGAACCTTCCTCGCCAAATATTGTTCCAATCTGCACCCCAAATCCTTTGAGTTTATTTTTCACACCACTTTTGCGATAACATTTCTTAATAGTTTTAACAATAATGTAAATAAATTTACCCTGGAAGCTGTACAAACACAGTCCAGGGGAGAGATGTGATGCCGGATTATCGAGAGCCCTTTTTCCTGACAAGTGACAACCATTACCTCTTTTTAATATTAGTATAGAGTATAGATAAAACATCCGCTGCAAACACTATACTGGCATGCAAAAGAAAATACTACACTTTTAAAATTTCATTTATTTTCAACACAATAGAAGTTACAGATTAAAAAAAAAACCTTTTTCTATAAAAATTTGCTATCAAATATTATCAGATTTCTGAAACTTAAAAGTAAAAAAAGTAGAAAGTGATAAATTTTTCCTTACAACGTTTTTTATTAAAAATCTCTAACTTAAAAAAAAATTCAAATTTTAAAAGTGTATATAGGTACTTTCTTTTGCACCCCAGTGTAGGTATATTCACGTTTAGAATCACGTTTAGTAGCCATCAGTGCAAATGTCGAAATGGCTTACTTCAATTGGTGATTGTGAACACAGCTTATTGGTAAATTTTGACAATTGCACTAAAGACTAACGCGTGCTTCTTAATGCGAATATACATATTATAGCTCATAAATAATTTATATGTGAAACGTTATCGATAAAAAGCACAGAATCTCATTACTACTGGCCGCCGGCAGAGGGATGTTCCGGCAATAGATAATAGAGGGGTACACACTACACGGCACACCCCTAGTGTTGTGCCCGTACTGGATACTAAATTGCAAATAAATCTAATTATGGATAATAAAGTTTAACAGGATTATCTAAAGATACAATGTGTACGATAATCAGTCCGGTTTTTTGTAGTCAGTCATGTAGGACAATTCTTAAATAGTTAGTTTCTGACCTACTGACTTACTGACTGACAAATAAAACATCTCAAAAAATCTAAAGTCTGAACTTTGGAGTGGCCCAAAGCCTGCTGTCAAAATCTTTGAATTCGCATTTGAGTTGAATCTGCGTCAAAGGAATATCAAGTGAAAACAATTCCACACTAGTATCAAGCGCGCTCGGTCGGGGAGTACAGCCCCCCCTGAGACAATTAATCATCCCCCCGCGCCCCCGCGCTCGTGTCACAGAAAAGGCGATCAAAATACAGTCGTTTCATTACCTACTGAAATGCTACCCTGCAAAATCGATATGGGTCTACTTGTACAATGTGTTCCAGGGTTTATTTTTTTACGATTAATAATCTGCAAATGGGCCCCGCCTGCTACCAAACATAATGTCAATTATTTCACTTAGACTGTCAGTTCATAGTGTAGTCTGCTTTCTCAATTGTTTCGGTCTTCATAGTGCGTTGCTTAGGTATCAGTCTTTTTTTGCAGGGATATTTTTTTATTTTAGATTTTTTTAGTTTAAACAACACACACTTGGTCGATTTAAAGCAAAAATACGACTATTTGAATGCATTGATTACAAATTTATTCGAATAACTTAATTAAAATGGTTGTAATTATTCCTGATTAAATTTAAATACATGACATATGATTTATATATATATATATATATTTGAAATCTCCTTTTAATTTTCTTTATTTTGTTACACTACTTGATTGGTTTGGTTAAAAAAAATGAACTACTTACAATTTGGCGCCAAAATCCGCCATTTTAAATTTTTACTTTGAACTAGCTATCTAAGCTAGCTAAGCTAGCTAAGGGCACTTGGGTTTTTGAGACCATTCGATACCTTAATTGCCGAAATCCATCCAGCCGTTTGGAAGATACGCGGGAATAAAGGAATACATACTGTATGTATGTATGCGCGTATCTTGTATGTACCATACAAGATAGGTACGCGCGAAAAACATAACCCAGTCGGGTTAAAATTTTTCTTAATTTTCGGGATTTTGTTAAATATTCGGTCTGAGAGATTTGTTTGGTCATAAATATTGAATATAAACGCTAATTACGTATCGTAATTCCGATAGCAATTAAACTATAATGGAGATGTAGTTTTACAGCGAACGTTTATATGGCTGTTTAAATAAAAAGAGGTGTTTTATTTTGTAGATGACATTTAATGATACATTAATATTCTTGTTTTCGTAATTCAAGTCGTTAAATTAAATCAAAATGATTTTTATTCCCAATTTTACTGTTATTATAGCCATCATGGGCAAAACCTGTCAGGCTTAACGATTTGCCATTTTGCAACCACTATAAAAATCGTTTGATCCACGTATAGAAGCTATTTGAAGTATAATTTTGGTGTCAAACTTTCAGTCAAACCAAACCCAATTAATAAAACAGACATTATAACTAATTGACTATCAATAATAAGTAATTAATTTTAATTTTTTTGTCATTTACTTTAAAAATCCGTCTACTTAAACCGGAACCACCCGAGCACAGGCGAGCGCGCACGAGCGCCCCCGAGCGCGCCCGAGCCCCGCCGGAAGGTGTAATGATGTTTGTCAAATGGAAAATGAGATAGGGAAATGTAGATGGGGGTGAATTGCGACCTTTTCGCTGACTCCGTAAATATAACCGTATAAATGTGTTCCCGAATTCAAATCTCCGGCTTAAGGATGTTCTTGAACCTTCTTTTATAGCGTTCTATAGTAATACTTATTCTTCTTTCTTCTTCTAGACTTAAACATTTTCCTCAGTCCCGTTCCCGAACTACATTAAAAAACTACACGGAACCCTTTACAGTTCAGCTCTGTCCGTCCGTCTGTCTGTCTATTCGCCCTTGCTAATTTCTGTAATTATTCCAATCAAACCTCAACTGAAATTAATGCTAAGCATTCGTGTTCTATTTTAACTACCTAAAGCATTTTTTTTAACAACAGATAAGTGGGATTTAGTTAAGGGTCTTCGGTACTACTATTCCAGCCATGTTTTTTTAATTATATTCACGGTGGATCTCATAAGTAACGCGACTTTACAAGCAGATAAACGCATTAGCGGAGATAAAACTTTAAAATAATTTATCACAAGTCTAATGAGTCGTCGTGTCCACTGACATTCGACTGCACGAGATTTATTGTCAAGTAAAATATTCATTACCGACCTCCAACGCCGAGGAAAATAATAGAAGATAGTTCTCGAAATATTCAAATTAATCAATACGATGTACAACAATTTTAACATGGCGGTATAGGGAGAGGAGAGGCTTCCTAGGGAGCTTTGGAGAGAACACAAAATAACACGCATTTTGTAGTTACCACTTGCCCATACTTGTGCACGTTAACGAATATCTAATGGTTAATATTCTACCAATATTACACATTAAGAACTAAAATAACACAAATTTACGGAGGAAATACAAAGACGACAGTGTCCCACATTTACATCCCCGCCAAAAACTTATTTAAAACATTACTCATAAAGTTATTAAATCGAATGAGGCATGTGACGTCATGACAAAAAAGGCCTGGAAAAGAGACGGTTACAAAGTAAAAGCAGACGTAAGTAAGACATTTGGGACACCTGCGTCCAAAGGCTTCGTTTAGCTGAAAGTCCAAAAAGAAATACAAATAATAGGTCGAGTAATTTACGTGAAACAGAATGCGCGGCGTGCGGGGAGAGGGAGGGGACGGCATAAAAACTCAAAAGCTTTGACGGCCGAAAACAGAGCCCTTTCAGGGTTTCCGCGCGAATGCCGCGTCCTCATTTTTCAACCTTCCTCCATTTATATTATCTGTGCACCGCACACCCGTCTCTAGTGATGTCACCTTACTGGAATCCGAATGGAAATCGATTGGATAGGATACTTTTCATGACCGATGCCAGGAATTCATGCTAGATTATGCTTGTGGATAGTCTACAGAAAAAATCAAAGGTTACGAAAAATAATTACCACCCACGGTGTCAACACTACTAAATATTTAGTTGTCAACAACTAAATATTTAATAAAATTATGATTTATCAAACTTAACACCAATTCTCGAACTTCAATTTACTTTCAATGAATTATAAATGAATGGTCTTCATTTCATAAACAGATTTTATAGTTTGGACGAATCAAAACGCGTTTGACGTTGGTTTGACGTTTATGAGTATACTGCATCGAAACTGTATTATTACAAGATTTATTTAGCAGAATCGACCTACTAGTAAAAATTTGTTACGGTCGCCGTCACATCTGGTGTACCACTTGTCGACCTTATTACTCGGCAATAAGGTCGAAAATTACACCGGACTATCCTGACTTGGATCTGTCTTCAACTAGGTAACCTATCTGTTCTCTTTTACTCAACCAAACATTTTTCAATTTATTGATACTCGTAGTATATTAATTAGAGTTAACGGTACTTACAATATAATTAAGCGCTTCTTAATAAAATTGAAAAATACTTAAAAATCAATCTTACCGAATCGAAGTGAACGAATGAACTAAATTAAGTGTGACATCACTAGAGAGGGTTCTTTCTCTGTTTCGTATTTCGAACATGAGCTGTTGAGACGGCAGATTTATTGGCGCCAGGCAGGAGCACAGTTTTAGATACAGTCCCGTTTTTCACTTATTTTTGCGAAAATTTGGAAGTTTATATCTCTCTCTAGTATTGGCTGACTTGCATTTTGCGCAAAGTATGGACATTTAGGGATATAATATTATATAAAGATATATAATTAAAACAAAGATATATTTATATTGCTACCAACTTCACTCATTATATTACAAAATAATTAGGTACTCAACCTTTATCTCAGTCCTTAAAGCCCAAGTAAGGAAAGAAAGAAAATATAAATAATAATTTTCTCATTTCATTAATATTACTCACCGCTCTATGGAATGCTGAATCGTACCGAGAAAGCCACTTACCTAAAACAAAAGAGGGAGTTTTAATTAAAAATACAATGAAAAAGTGCCCCACGATAATTTATTTACACAAAAAGCCGGTTTAATTATAATAATTAATATTTACAAGACAGTCCGGGATCTTACGTGCACATCTCTACTCCGAGAGGCAGATCATTTTGATAAATGATTGAGAAGGCAGCACTACCTGACTGTTAACTAGTGTTTTGTTTGTGTGAGTACAAAATTATTCACTGAGACAAAGTAATTTTATAGAAATTCAAAAGAACCATATAAGTTATTCGTTATTTTAAGAAAGCTATAGGTACTATAGATGTACTATAAACCTAATAAGACTATTACAGGTAAACAAGGATAATACTATTTTGCAATTACAGAGTCTTTCTGCTTCGTGTCTTCAAGTAGGCGACAGCGGAGTGATGATGAGCTCGCGGTTACCGCGCATTACGGCTATCTGTCCCGGAATTCCGGGATAAAAGTTTAATGGGGATCGTTACATCGACCACTACCCAGGTAATTTACGACACACCGAACTCCACTATAAAAGACACATAAAATATCTATACAGCTGAAAACACGGGCGGGAAACCCAATAAAAACCGCACTCAAACTTTGCAGAACGTAAAGCGACATCAAAGCTGCGTATTTACAATTTTAATGTCACTTAAGAGGTTTAAGTCAAATTTTCGACCATTTACGCGGTCATTGAGGTGCCCGCAGAACGTAAGTCGGATTTTACGGCGGAGGGCGGAGGGCGGGCGGCGAGAGGCTGCGAGGGAGCGGAGTTATCTCCCGAGCCGTCGTAAAATAAAACTTTAGTGGCCCGTAAAGAAAATTAAAATGAATTATTTTGACGAGTGAGGGGAGCCGCTAGGTGAATTGTTATTGTGTCGTAACGGTTAATCACGCTGTAGTTTCATTCGGAGCTTGTTCTGCAGATCATAAACAATATATTGCTTGTATAATGCTTTGATATGAAGAAATATCAGGACGAGGGACAGTGGGACAATAATATTAATTGACTTATTGTAGTGCGTCCAATGTGCATTGCGTTTGGCAATAACGACGCTGAGATTTCGCTAACTATCAGTTCGAGATAGTTTCTAAAAGTAGGTGATACTGCTGGATTCCACACTTTGTAACTTTTACAAAGACCACGTTGGTTTCATTGTTAGATGCCTTTTATATTCATTCATAAAGTTATCTATACTAATATTAGAGCGAGGAAAGGTTTGTTTGTTTGCATTGAATATACTCAGAAACTACTGGACCGATTTTGATTAAATGTTTGACAAACACAATTTACGTTGACAAACAAAATTGTGTGTGACAAACACATATAGATTAGACCACGGGGAAGGTCGTAGGCTACTTTTTATAGAGTCAAAATGTACGGTTCCTGTGGGATTTATGTGTTGTGGGGTTTATGCGCGTACGAATTCGCGGGCAACATCTAGTGTAAACATGGAATAGATGTCGTAATGAACTCCGTCTCAAAGCTCTGAATCAATTGCCGTGGCGCGACGTCTATAGTCTGTACGGTGTGCGGAGTTTGTTTAAAGTTAGATCGTCAATAGGTGATTTCAGTAATGGCGTCATGAAATGATTGCCTCATCCGAGCCGCCCCACTGCGATACCGATCGCGTAAAAATTCAACCTACGATTACTGAGAGGAAATGGGCGTTTTATCACGATACGAGACAGGAAACACACGGGCGGAGAGTTTACTAACAAAGATCGCGTTTTCTAAATGTTTCCTTTTTCCCGCGGCTCCTCCCGCATAAATATGTAACCTATGGGAATACTGTGCTTTTTCGGGATAAAAAGTAGCCTATGTTTTAATCCAGAGCCTACTACCATACAAAATTTCATCGATATCCGCTCAGTAGATTTTGGGTGAAAGACTAACAAACATCCATCCATCCATCTTCACAAACTTTCATATTTATGTAGGAGGGTAGTAGGATTGGATGTGAACAGAATAAATCAAGGAATGTAGTAAATTGCCAAAACTGTATTTGGAAATAATGTTTTTGTTAAATCTGCATGTCATTATTATAATTTATAATATTTATTGTTCAAACAAATGAAGATAAAATATGTTGAACAGTTGTAATAGCTACCTTTGTAATAATTAAGTTCAAGAAGTTGTTGTTAAAATTAAGGAAACGCTCGTACGTATTAGATCTTACACACCTTATTATAATTAGTTTTTTATTTAAATTTGAAAATAAAAAATGTTAAGGTGAAGATGACTCGACTAAAATATTAAAAAATATAAATAAATTGCTACGCTTACACAAGAATTTAATCATTGTTATAATTATTCAGATCATACTTAAGTTAATTAAAAATTTATGTAAGAAAATTAAAGATTCATGAGCACACTCGTAAAACTACACTTTAGATGTTATTAATAACTTACAAGTTATTTACTTTAAATAATTTATTCGAAAGCCTATGGAAATTAAAACATAAACATTGAACAACATGCGTTACTTTTATTTTTAATAACTCTTATACTGTTTTCATATCTTTTTAAGTCGTAGATTTTACGTTTAAATAAATTTTATATTTGTGCTACCACTTATAATAACGGATAAGAACCAATAATGCAAACACATTTTACTTGAGCATATATTTTATAGGCTTAATGACTATTCATAAATATAAATTCGGATATTTTAAAAGCTCTATAACTTTATCTATGCGATCGCTATAGCAATTTTACCCCGTGTGTTCGCTGAGGGAAAAGCCGCACGACATCGCAAAGGTGTAGTAAACGGAGGAGTGAAATTCGAAATAGTGTGTTTTTCTTTTATGGTATGGAGATCGCGGCGGGGATACGTGATTTGATTGTTGTTTCTGGCGGGAATGGATTTCAATGGCGGACGAATTTGAGAGCGAAGATGGGGCCGTATATTTGAGGGTTTTCAATGAAACCGCGTTGCGATTGTCTTACACTTTTTATCCCGTGGGTAAGATTATTCCTTACATATTATACATGCCATGCGAGAAATCTAGTTCATTTTAAAAATGTGGTACTGTTTTGTTACCTTTTTTTAAAATGTTTTAAAAATGTCTATATCACTTAAATACGACTTCCAGAAACCCATCTTGATGGCGATAAGTAATATTTAACACCTGATGACAAAAACATTTAAGACCCAAAATAAACCGAGAGAAGATTAAATACTTTGCATTTTATTAGCGAGAGAATAAAAAAGCCAAAGGTAATGCGCGGAGTTATCGCTAAAATCCCGACGTGGCTGAGTGCCAGAGGTTTACGGCGAGGGTCAGATCGACCTCTGATTGTTGATGGACAATCCGAGACTTTCCAATGTTGTCCCCTCAGGGCGCCCGGCAATATACTTTACGACCATTTTTACGAATGTAGGGCTCCAGGTGTCCATTATGAGCACTCGTAAAGAGCGTTAAGTGAAAAGTGTTTGGATATACCGAAAAACATGCAGTTTTCCGTTGAATTTTTAGTAGAAGGGTCGCAGAATAACAAATAGAAACGTTGAAAACAAAGCCGTTATAACCAGGTTAACAGAAGCGAATAAAGATTGTCGCGCCAACAATGTTTTTCTCGCGTACAAAGCACAATGACATAGTGCTATCCAAAGTTAGTGGGCTGGTGAAACTCTTGACCGGCGCCGCATGTGAGCCTGGTATTTCATTCCGTGTCACAGGTGAGCTCAGCTCGATAATTGCTGGAACCTTAGTGCCGGTGTTTTCAGCTAAAATTTACAAGGGAATACCGGTTTTTTTGTGAGAATTTACCTCCGCTATTTTCATTTTCAAATCCTGTATTAAAAGGCAGTGTGATAACAGTAGTATTGAATTTAAGTAATTTATTTGAATCTTTTTCTATAAAGACAATACTTAGTTCATAAAATTTCTCTCCATTACCTACCCTTATTACAATTTATGTGTAGTAAATAGCTCGTATGTAGATACAAGCTGGCGAGGGATGTAAGCTCCTGTTAATAAATCGCAAATCACCCGACATAATTATTATTAACAGGTTATCCCCACTTACAATCTATTGCCCACTAATCAAGTACAATCCCAGTAAGCCTGTAATCTAGCGCCGCGATGCGCCTGTCCCTAATCTAGGTTTGGCGTATGCGTCTATTGTTTGCCCATCAATAGGTATCCGATTTCTGCGAGCCATTGTTGCGCGCTCGTTACCGGGGATATATCTTCGATGAAACCAATCTGTTAAAAGTGTACGGAAATTTCATCTACACATCGACGCTATTGTTGCTCAAAAAATATTTAAAGCATCAAAAATTACGATAAAACAAACAGTCGCGAAAAAGAAAAGGTCCAATTAAACGTAACCGAAACACAAAAGAGGACGGAAACAATGAGCCAGGAAGTTTCGGTATGTAACTCCCTGGAGGTATGAATGAAAAATAAAATTTGAATTTCAAATCGGGCCGCCTTATCAATTACATGTACCGGGCGCGCAACAATGCGCTAGCTGTTCCTATTCTTCGAATTTGCATCTTCATACAATACCAATTAGGGACGGCCCCGTTAATTCGCCGGTCCCAGAGGCGATTGAATTCGTCGTCAATCCGGACCTGATGCCATTATATCTTAGCATACTTGAATACGTTCGACGTAAAAGCGGCAGAATTTCCCAGTTTTTTCTTTGTATTTTGATAATGAACTGATGGTGAAGAACACGCCATTTTAAGGCAACTCACAAGACCGATATTCTGCTTTCACACTGTGTTTATTTTCTAGCATGATTGCAAATTTCAAGATGGAGTTTGTAACCTCCATCTTGTTTACTATCTGAATTTATTTTACTTCAGATCTACCAAAAAATAGCGAAAACTAGATTTCTGTCGTACTTTACACACTACGGAGCTACGGAGGCAGCGTAAGGTACTTGTTACTAGTTTTCCGTACCCAAAGGGACTATTACTAAGATTCTGTTTTCCGTTCGTCTATCTGTCTGTTGCCAGGCTACATCTCATAAGCCGAGAAATATTCACAGATCATGTATTTCTATACCTTCTAAAACAAAATATACCTACTAAAACAGAATAAAATAAATGTTTTTGTGTTGGTATGTGAACCAAACCTATTTTTGCCGTTTTGTGCGGAACCCTTCGTACGAAAAACCTACTCACACTTGGCCGGTTATTAAGTTAGGCGTTTTATTTTCAAAAATTGGCTAATGACAGCTTAAGCGATAATAACAGCTTTTCTATGGAATAACAATTAGGAAATACAATGTAATACGTAAAGTTACACCCATCAAATATTTACGTTTGGTATTCTCTGGAGATGGCCTGAGTGCAATCTAGGGGCTCACCCACCTGTTCACACAAAGGGTTCAACCCTTCCCGCACCGACACTATTCTACCTCTCAAACGCCGAGGATTATCTCCGAAAAGCGGTGTACTGCTTCTTTTATATGGCTCTATGATATCCTCGTAATAGATAATCAGCAATGGATCGGAGCCGAAGCATAGTAATCTGCTCGAGGAATGGAGATGTAATTTCAGATAAATGGTATTACAGTGAAATTGTTTTGGGAAGCGTCGGATGAGTGTTTTAAGAGCAATTAGTGATGAATTTAAGGTTTATTTAAAATGGAGAACCTTATAATACTGTTTGTAATTATTTATTTAGATTCGGTAAAGTTGGAATTAGTAATTGTTAAGGTTTAATCTGTTCTCTAAAGATAAAACATAAATTATAGGTAATTGAAGAGCCTTCGAAACATATGGCACTAGAATACCCGTGGTATTGTGAAAATAATTCACTTCAAAAATATAAAATCCTAACATAGAATATAGACGACTCGATAGTCGATACATAAGACAAGTATTGCAAGTTGCAACGATAATCGCATATTTTGAAATACACGGAACATAAATAAGCAAATAAAGCTGTAACATCCTCTTTTGGTATTAAATGGTCAATAAGTCGCTGGTCGCATGCTAATGTCGGATCGCGCCGGGTTGCGACACGTCGATTCATCCGGCGTTTTACTGAGCCTACACACCCACGCCGTTGTGCAACGTGCCGCGTGCGACGTAAGTTACGGAGTACTTCCATTTGCCCGTATGGAAATACTTATCTAAGATGAGTAAGACCACGGGACGAACTCAAAAACCTACGATATACAGCAAAAAGGATGCACAAGTACTTTAACTATACCAAATTGGAAAATAAAAACTAGAAAAAAAAAAAGAATATGGAAGTAATCATATGGAAAGAACTTAAACTAAGGAATTGATAGCTCTGTAACGTGTAGCATAATTTGCAATTATGCATTTAACTCTTTACAGCTCTAACATGAGCAGTAGTTTTCCTCATACCATTACGAGACGAGGAACTCGACTCTTGAAATCCTCAATTCAGATCAAAATATGATGATAATACACAATTTTGGTTCCATATTTGATGATTTCTATTCAATCAGTCCTACTTACTCAAATCGTCATGGTATGCCTAACTCAATCTGCATACACCTTTACGTGTAAATCAGAGACAGTCGTTAATAACCGCATTTATTGGCGTTGGGGCAGCAGCCATAAAGTGCGGTACTTTACGCCGGACGACGGAGATAATCATGAGATTTCCATACGCACCTAACAGGACATCGGTTGAGGCGCATCACACTGGTATACAAGTAACGCGCGGTCTACGTGAAATATTTTGTTCGGCAGCTTGGTCAAAGTTACTAATACTAATAATTCTACATGGGTCTTGGCTCGATTTGAGATTTGAGATTAAGCTGTATTATGCTATGTAAGTAAATGTATCGTATTTTAGTTTGAAATACTATCAAATTGTAATATCTTTTAACTTAATTGTGAATTATTATTTAAACGAAAAGAACATTGTAAAATTAGTTCAAAGTTTAGGACTAATAAGCATTAAATTTAATATGTAACACATGATTGTATGCTGTAGTCCACTTTGCATAAGAATTGATATTTAAAATTTTAATTTTAGTTACAATCGCGCGCCGCATTTAGCATGAAGCGTTTAAATAATTTGCGCTGCTAACATAAGAGTTTTCTGTTACGTCTTTGCGTTGGCGACCGCAAGTTAAAATCACCTACAACTCCTATATTCCTCGTATATGTCTGATTTTGTTTCAGATAACCTAGATTTTGTTAATTTATCAACAAGACTATTCCTAGTATCAATAATATTGATTATATTAATTAGTAGCATATGCAAGTAATTGTAAATAATTCTCCACAGACAACCTTATCGAAATAAATACCGTAGAGATATGAAAGTAGTTTTAGTATCTGGAATGATATTTGACTCACATAAAGATAAGTTTATTATTTTGATATGTATTATTAAAAAGCTAGGAAGGAATGCAATGTAATTTACAATTTAATCTCATGAAAAGGAAAATTATTAAGTTTAATATTATTTGAGACTTAAAAGTATTGTGTACACTTTACAAGATATGCAATATATTGCGGATAATTTCTTTAACAAAAGTGTTAATTTATCAGTACCTAGTTATTATGGAGATTCTAAAAACACTTAGTATTTATCGAAGACGAAGAGTAAACCTTTGTCGCATCGCCTAAACTAATTAGTAAAAACAGAAACCACTCACCAATTATTAACCTGCAGTATCGTTAACCCTGTGTCCTGAGCCAATTGCTTCTTCTGGTCCTCCGACGGGTACGGGTGCTGCAACAAACATTGGTTCAATCTCATTGTCTAGCAATTCTCCTAATTAAAACGTCCGGACAAATTTAAATAAAATAACGTTAAAAAAGGTCGAGTTTTAAAGGATTACGTAGATTTAGACTCAAGTGCAGGGTTTGCCCTAAGCCCTAACGTGTAGGGAAGACAAAGTGACATTTTAAGGGTTAAGTAATGAATACAAAACGGTACGGTTCGTCTATTTTGATGTTATTCTTGCATATTTAGGAGAATGTACACAAGTAGTAATTTTATAAACGCAGCAAAATTAGTCTGCAACAGGGATGAGCCGGGTACTAACGTACGATATAAAGACGAAGGAGAAGATATAACCGAATTTAATACATAAAGGTATGATAAAGTTGGAACGAGCGGTGCCCCGGAGACCGCCCGACCGCGCGGAGTAAATTATTAAGGGGTTCGAGTCCCGGTCGATACCGTGCTACTCACGATATTATTCTGTACCTGTAACATATGAACTTCCATGTGGTGTTTATGGAGAAGGAAAAGAGGCATAGGGAAGAACCTGCTAAGCCTGCTGAAGGTATGGCTGGATTTTTTAACCGAATTCCAAAAAAGGAGGCGGCTATACACATTCGACTGTATATAAATAATTTTTTTTGTATGTTTAACGATAATTCCGTCGTCTGTGGACCAATTTTCAAAATTATTAAGGGAAAGAAAAAAACAATTTGAACGTGAGTTCTATAATATATAATAATATTCTTTTGTTTAATATGTGAAAGTATTGAATGTACACACAGTGTGGATGTGCAGTAATTATGATCGCGGTGGGTCCGCTGTTTGTTGTTACAATATAATGTATTTAGCAGGCGGCAGATGACGGACGATCGCAGGATGTTTATGCTATCCTGGTAAATGCTTCCCAATATTCTGTACACAAAACAAAAGCGCTTTCCATAATGTAAACCAAATTTTGACTGTCAGGAATAGTAATGACTGCTTGTTGAGTAACAGAAGCTGAGAACTTCATCTAATATGATATGAAATGGCCAGGACACACTCCTCCGAAACGGCTTGACCGATTCTTATGAAATGATAAGGATGACACACCCCTAAATATTTTTTTTATTTTTTTCGACAATTTTTTTTATTATTATATGATGTGGCATTAAAAAATACATACAATGGCAAAACAACGTCTGCCGGGTCAGCTAAGGATATCATAAAAATCGTACAAAGCGTTTCTAAGTTTAAATCACGATAAAAGTGAGTTCTAAAAACAGCACTAATAAATAGAGCGTATAAAAAGTTTGCAGTATAAAACATAAGTGGTCACGTATTCAATCAATGCTCCCAACTCGAAAATCGAAAAAACATTATCAAAAATTTATGATCCCTATTATGGTGTACACAAAAACAGGAAAATGATAAACTTGTCTCGCGTAACGGGACTCGTCAAATTTATACCGGCCGACTCGCGACCGTCAATTATTTTTAATTTCGCCAAACTCACCCGTGACCATCTTCGTGGGGTCGGATGCAAAAAATCACAGAATTTTATATTATACTCGCTTTTTTCTTCGATACCTTTTTCCTTTGTGGGGTGCTTGCGAAATTGCTTTTTAACTCGATATTGAACAATTGGTGTTATCTCACTTTTTTGGTAAGAACAAGAGACTTTGAATAACAAACACTGCCTATTAAAAACATGTAATTTCAACTTAGTACAATTGCCTATGGATGGCATTTTTATCGCCTAGCGAGTAAGCTATTCTTGCCTTTTGTTTATAAATAGAACGTCAAACAGAAATTGCACAAGAGTCTCACGAACGGTATGGAGATATCAAATATCGAAAAGCAATCCCGTGCCATCGATAAATCAGCGAGTGCATTAAAATCAGGATTATACCGGGCATAAGTTAGCCATAAATACATCGGGAGCGAGAGGCCCCCAGTAAAAAAGGCGCGAAATATTCGCCGGTGAACTATAAATTTCGTTTCGCCATGGAGAAACAATCCATTTGTTGCTCAGGATCTATGGGCTGTGAAGACGGAGGGACAAAGCTTACAGGAATATTTTTGCTATGGGTAAGCATGTAGCAGACCGCAGAGATGTTTAAATTACTTTCTAAACAATTTTAGCTAAGATTTAAAAAAAAGGCGCAAAGTCACACGCGAATCGCATTTTCGTGACTGTAATGCCGTTGTTTGGCTCTTGAGTGTCTTTTGCAATATGTTGTCGACAAAACTCAACGTTAGTGAAAATTGCCATAAGACATGGATTCTAATGGGTAGTAGTCGTTAAAATAAATTATCTATATGTTTACTTTATATATTTTATGTGATATCATTTTGTTAATATGTTAGGATGGCATTAAATCGAGGTTTGTAATTTGTATTCTCTAGGGGTAGGCTATGGGACCCGACGCGACGGCGGCGTGATGTATGTGTGCATGAAAATTACTTAGAAAATGTTGTTTGCTTCGCGATTGTAATATTTTTTTTAAGAATTTGTGTCGAGTTAATAATTGATAGCAGTTGTGGCGGCAATTCCGAAGTCTACAATTACCACTTGCCATAACACTGATAATACATTCAGAATCTCGTTTCACGTCACGGGAGCGACCCGCGGGACACGTGAACTTGACAACAAAATTGTTTCAAACGATCATATTTGAAAAGGTAAAAGAAATCCTCTAGAAAGTTTCAGAAATGTGTTTACAAGCAATCGTCTAAAAATAAAGAACGATTATATTTCGGTATCAAAATTGGATCTGAAGGGTAAACAGCTAATAGAATCATATTTCAAGGCGACAGTCCAATTTTAAAATTTAAATCGTATATGCCTTAACATAAGTCGTTAAGGGCAAAGGGCGACCACAAATAGATGGCAAAAAACCGGAGTGTAGTGTAGCGGGTTATGTCCCACCAGGGACACATAAAGGTGTGGAAGTGGAGCTAACCCTATCGAAGATGTGACCGGCAGATGGATGGCACTATTACGACCCGCACTATTCCGCTGTTGCTCGTACATTGTTTATGTCAACCCCACTTTATGTGCGAAGGATGCTTTCCCTCGAGTTTTTGTTTAAAAATCTAAATGTTATGTTGCAGTGTCAGAAATTGTTTCTATAATTTTTGATGGATAACGAATTAACCTCAGCATTATCTTTGAATTGTTGGCTTATTAATATGTCAATCTGAGGTAAAATACAATTCATTTCATTAAAACAGTTTTGTGCCTTGCCGAACTAATATTATAATAAAGGTAGCGGAAAAGATAGAAGAATAAAATTGGAAAATAGCGGAGCTCTTTTAATTCTATTTTCAAATTGGAATTGTCACATCTCCGAAAACTTAAATAACTAGTGTCAACCTGTCGGCGATATGTGACAGAATTAATCGCCATTTTACATTGTCAGCAGAACGCAGGTTTAATCAGAGCACACCTGCCAATAGCTGGACATTTTTACGGAGGAGGATAAAAGATTCATCGTCCATCGCCGGCCGCCTGCGACAGGATCGGGCCTGAATTATGCAAACCAGTAATGGACTCGCCACAACCGAATATAGACTTTTTAAATCTATTCAATTTTGAATTTCGTTTGCAAACCACAAAAAATATATTATTCTATTTCATTCCATTTACAGCAATTTTCGATTCTGCAGACTGACTAATAACAATTCCATCATCTGAATATACATTTCGGCATTCAAACGCTCGAATACCATTCGTGCGTTTGTATCGCACAGACAATGGCGGGCGTCAAACGACGATGCTAATCTGCGGAGCCGGAAGGCGTGACGGCTGCTCGGAAGCCGCAACTGGGCTAGGAAATGAGATAGGTGCTCGCAACTAGTTCTGTGCTTTTGCCTGTCCGATTTGATGGAATTGGGACGGAGGCGACACAAGGTTAGACACATCACCCAATAACCGATACAACGGAACTGTACGCATCAATTTCATTTGTGCTGTCTCCAATGGGTATTCTGTGCTTTTCATTGATTTTAGAAGCATAAGCTAAGCTATTATTTAATAAGGTAAAATATAATTTCTAAGCACTTTTTGACAGCCCTGCATACTCGGTGATGGAAGTGCTCAATCACAGTATAGTTTGCAAGCACAACCGGAAAATGAACGCTAGTGGGATATTTATTTCAAGCTAATTGTTTTATTAAATGCTAATGTTTCAAAGTACAGTTTTTCATTAAAATTGACTCTGGAAATGCAAATGTCAGAAAGCTACACCCAAAAGACGTGACTGGAGAAAATTTATGTTTTGATTCGCGTTCGACATAAAAGAGATATATTAAAATCTCTCTCTTAAAAACATTGATAGTAAGAAACGAATATACTATCTCCATCTAGATGGTTCTTTAATGAGAATTTAACAAACCTTTGTTTTACGTCGTTCGCGTTTTTGCTAACTTCGTTATATTTAAGATCAATTACATCGCGTAGAAAAACACAATAAACAAAATGGACGGCGGGCTAAAAGGCGGTCTCTTGGAAGTTAGCATATTGATACATATCAAAAGCGCCGAGTACAGGTGCATGCGCGGGCGCAGGCCGCCGCCGACACAACGAGCACGCGATAGAGGGCGCTGACGAAGTGTAGGGCTGGGGAAATTATGTAACGACAATCTTATGAGAGTGAAATGCAGAAACGCCTATCTTTATAATTAATGAGTGATATTATACTCGGACGGAAAAAATCATATCTACATGCTAACACAATGCCACTCTAAATATTGGAAATAAATGACTAAAGTTGGATTAACTGTTGGTATTAATATATTTATCAGCATCTATAGAGAGATGTTGATAAATGTTCTTAATATGAAGTTGAGGTGACTGACAGTTTCTACTTTCCAACAAACAATCAATATCAATAATACAAAATAAAACAAATCAAATAAGTAGGGTCTCATCTAAACATTAAGATTTGAAAAGCAGCAAAATAAAGTAAAAGTGACAACCCTGGATTGTGAATTGAGCCCGTTTTGCATGCAACTCGATGCAATAAATAAAGCGGCGAGCTGAAAAACGGGACAAAAACCAGTCCATTGTGTTCCCGTCAACAGCGCGGCCGGGATGCGCAAATTGACAGAAATAGATACCCTACATTAAGTTTCCCAGATTTAAATATTTCACGTAGCTGCTGCTTTCCAATATAATCTCATGCTATTTTCAAATTGCATTTACGGAGAGTAATTCTAGGAGCTATGACAGGCAGGTCCGAATCAGAACGTATATGTATCTATGTAAACACAGCTAAAAGTATAGCTAATATTAAACTACAAAATATGTACCACCCCTTGCTTGACCGCTTGATCCCTGAAGTAGTTTTATAGAGAACTTTAGTTGTACGAAGATAATTATTTAAGTGATTAAGTCTTATACTTACATTTTGTTGGATTTAAGATTATAAAATCTTCTCAGGATTACAGTCAACATCTTAAGAAACCCTTGTGAGTAAAACTAAATAAATTTCAAATAGAGAACGAACGTAAGAAGTGAAAGCCTCATTGGCGCGTTTTCTGCCCATTTTTGATGACGTCATAACATGAAATAAAGCCGCGCGCACACAATACATCAGAGCGGACGAAGGGAGTGCGATGATTTACCGCGCGTCGATATCTGCCAGATGAGGAATTTGTCACACGCCGATAGCGGCTGTTTATGCGGGGCCGTGTCCCGACGCCACGCCACGTTTCGTGCGCAATCATACAGAGTACACTAGTTGTTTGGATACCATAATAATATAAAGTAAACAACAAAATTGATGTTCTACTGGACTTCAAACAAGCTTTTGCAACAATCACGGAATTTTTATATTTGTCAGAATCAAATGTGCACAGAAAGACTACCATTTCAAAAACAAATAGTACTTGTTATTCATAACATCCATCATATTCGCTAAAACTGCTCACGCCCCGACAATACATTGATAGAACTCGAATGTATCGCGTATGGCGAACAAATTTGACATCCCCAACAAGTACAATCAATATTTATTTATCTGTGGACACAGCGAGCGAGCGAGGCGAGCGAGGCGAGCGCTCCGGCGCGTGTAAACGCGTTCATTCCGACTGGATACCGATTCCAACTCGATTATTATTTATCCGCTCGCTCCTAATCAATGCCTGATGCTCGCGATTTATAGTCGGTTCAACTGAAGTAGTTTATCGCTTTTAACAGTCCCAATAATCTAATTATATTGTTCATTTAGTGGAGTATATTTGTTCTTTCTACATATTCTGAATTCAGCCGAAATCTTGAAACCAATCTGCTTCAGGTAATTTATTCGTGAATTTCAGATTATTATAATTATTGTTATTCGATTCTTCTTCTCTTATAGTTCTGTAGTAATAGTATTATACGATTAAAAACGTAAATATTCCTTTAATTTCTCTGTCAATAATATTTCTTAGACTCATACAGCGATGGGAAAGGCTCAGTTCAACCTAAACAACACTTAAGATATATCAACCTCCAATAAAAGTTTCATAACGAAACAGCTTTCGCTATTAGTGACAATGCCAGGACGACCTCTCCCGAGTTGGCAGGGCAGTTGTCCGCCGCGTGCGAGGGCGGGCAGAGCGGGCGCTCCGCCCCGAACCTCGGGCTCCGACACCCAGGGCTCCCTGTGACATCTAGCTACATGATTTGATGAGATACAGTAATAATGCATCATTTTAGCATAGCTAAAGACAGAAAGGTCTCAGAAAACTACTACTTTATGAGTAAAATTTCCACTTCACGTAATTTTAAAATTACGAACAATTATCGAATACATTTTTAAGTCAGACCAAGGCCAGAGCCTAAGCATGAATCGAAGTGTCAACTAAGGCCCCCAGTCTAAGATACGTACGATGTACTCCAATATAACAATGAAGGTTATGATCACCACTCGACCAGCCATGATTACCAATCCACTCGACAGTTTCAGCGGCGTTACATTATTATTTAATGTTTTCAGAGCTAGCATTATCAAATAACAAGCCCTGGCTACCCAGGGCTAAGCGTAATTAGCAAATTATCATAATTACTATTATTGTAATCACAATTGAATTTGCAAAGACACGCCAACGATAATTATGCAAAAATATTAGGGATGTTGCATTTTATTAACAGAACTAATTGCTATAATCATAACAGAGTCGTGGACGGTCGTAACTCCAAACTCTCCAATTATAAAGCACGAGCCGTCCAAAGATGTTTTTTCTAAGCTTCCCACGCGCTATGTTCGCAGATAATTATAGGTTCAACTCGGTAATAACACATCGCATCAATAAAATTGTATATCATTTCCCCGCGAACGTCGCTCGATTAGGGCCGCCATCTTGGAGGCGGGAACACCCGAAGGCGACACGATCTCGATTCCATTTTCAAAAGCACTAATCGCCAAATCGAGCACGCGCGCATTTCCAAACGTGTGTTTTTCAAATTGAGAACGTCCTTTCTCTCTATTAATGGTCGAATTCGACTACTGTAACGTTTGACAGCCGTGATTGACAGTCATAAATATCCGGAGTCAAGTGCGAGCTTGTTACTGGCTCGGGGACATAAGAAATGCTATTACCAAGACCGAGGGCTTTCGATGTCACTTACTCCTCCCTAGGCGGAGCGGACGATTTGAATCGTATACCTAAGGCTCTAAGGTAGACAGTCGCCGCCGCGGGATTTCGGCATAATATTAATTAACTGCCGGCCTCGTGCGGTGTAGATGAGTGCATATTGAAACGTCAAAAATCAGTGTTTCTTTTGCTTCTCATTTTCGGTCCGTTCCAATATCCTCCACGTCAAGAGCGAGATAGACAGCATCGGCTGCCCGCATTTTTTGAAGAACGAAATAGAAACGAGCCTGTTTTCCCAGGAAATAGACGTGAAATTGAAATGTTCAATTTCATTTTAGTTTAACATCAAGCATACACATTGGCCGCATGGTAAAAAAGCTTTTTCAATTACATTTTTATAAAACTGACATATGAAATAGGCTTTTGCGTATTTCTGGGATAATTTATAGTTTATGGCTCAGCCGCAGCCGGAATAGCTTTATTTAGCCGGATTAGTAACTCTGAGCTGGCGAAATACTTCATTTTAGCCAGAGTTATGTAACAATAATAGTAATTACTACCACCATGTTGGTCGATCGCCAGAACGAGATGTATGTGTATTTCTCTTCAACATTTTGGTTCAAATCCAATTTAACAATGAAGGTTATAAAGGTTATGATTACACCTTTGAGGTCTACGTTTAATTTAATGCAGTTCATTGATTGTCTTGCAATAATAGTTTAATTTTCCTTATTGAAATATGAAACCTGCGTATTGCTTTGGTAACCTTTATTTTGAAATTTTCCGGACATTGAACAATCTTCATAACTTATTATAAAATATAAAGGTTAAAAATATATTGGGCTTTTGTAAAACAAAACAGTTTAAAACAGTCCTATAACTAATAATTATGTAACATAATAACAATAAAAATGGTTGCCAGTACTATGTAGTTCTGAAGTCGTGAGTGGTCACTGTCGCCTGCCACCTGTGACCATACATACCATAGGTCCATTCAACCTAATGATACCGATACATAAGCAGCCGGACACCAGCCGTTGGTACTGCGAACTATTAATTGTTAGACATGCTGCACTGGCCTTGCAGAATGTGGCTCATTAAAGCGAGAAACGAAAGAGGAAATCATTCGTATTCATAGCGGAACGGGAGGCTTTCACGAAAATGGTTCGGTGTCTAGGATGCATGAATATTAACACGAAGCGCTACCAGGGGCTCATAACTATATTAGATACCAGCGCCGGTGCCCCGCGTTTGAAGTAGCGAGCAACGTTCAGAAATTTGACATTTTGACAGCTCCGACGTCTGCCTTGCCTCCCTGTCTCTCCCGGTGCATATTTCATCACCCTCTCTCCCTCGTCCCGAGGCTCCCGTTCTTGTTTGACTTACGATATGAAATGTTAATTCATTGATATAATTGATATAATTCTGGCTGCTATTTTCATTCGGAATATTATTTTCTCGTATCTGTTGTTCTGAGTAATGTTAACAGTAAATATATGTCTTGACGTCTGATCTGAAATGTCTGCTCTCAAAATTTTTATCACTTTAAATATTCAACAATAGTTTGAAAATGAATGCAAGAAGATCCTTAGAAATTAAGAATCTGTCTACCTGTACTGTGTATCTTAGCTGACAAGGTGACTATTACAGTTTTCCAAATTCCCGATGAAATTGCACGTAAAAAAAGACGTGAGAGGCTATGCAGACTAATCTTTGTTCGGGCGTGGAGCAGTCAGCAGACAAAAGCAACACGACAGTGCTGTCAATCGTCCGCCGGGTCGGCGTGTAGCGTAAAGCTTAACACGCCGTGTAAAGACTTTTAAACTAAATTCACACTGCTTTCACTGAAGGGCCAACTTGAGTTTCGAACTGTTCGTTTTATCGCAAAACTTCGCATGATTTATATTATTTATTACGTATTTTGCAAGATAAACTTTTAGCTAAGCCCTTGATGCTACCAGCTGATTAACCAATAATGAATATAGTGACTTCAAAGGATGTACAGATCAACAATACTGAAGTCTTACGCTTTGCACATGCTGGAAACGTTCCCACCAAATCACGTTTTCCTTTACTGTTGCCATTAGCTAAATATCAAACAATCGACAAGCAAAGAGTTATCAAAGGACTGGAGCGTTTGTATGTTACAAAGTGCGCCTTCGGGGTGTAGGAGCCAGACTGATCAAACGTAGCCTGTTCCACTTTGTAGTTCGTTTGAGCCTTTCCCGAGGCGCGGGGACTGCTGAGGTGACGAGTGCCGCCTCGTGTCACTTACATATTTAATTCTACATCATAATATTGTACTTCAGTACTGTGGTTACGTTTGATGTTGATCTCACCATAGATTTGTTATTCCAGGATGGAATAGCTTATTAGTTCTTACTTTAGTTCTGTTAGCACACCTCTATAGCCAATACACAGCAAAGGATGCAACCCCTGAAACAGTAACCGATCAATTAGGTGCGGAGAGTACTCCAGCATGTACGGTATCAGGTACCAGGGACAATGATAAACCCAATCAGAGAACAATGCATGAAGACGCAGACGCGTGGCGTAACTGAACAATACAGTGTTCTGATTTGGGGAACAAGCGAGGAGCGGTGGCGATCTCATATACAATCCTTCATAATATCACATGGAAAGAAAAAGCTATCGTTGAGTTTAACAGGAAAAACTATATACGTAGATAAGAGGAAATAATTTTCAGCCAACAAGCGTAACTGAATTACCCATAATATTATGTGAACAAAGATCATTTTACGAAAATGTGGGTCCATCATTGAAGTAAATCAATTTATTAAACTACACGGGCCTACTGAATTTCTTACGCCGCCGATTCTTCTTTATGGAGTAAAATAACGATAGTAAAATTTCTCTGACTTACTGAAACCTTCTATTTTAAATTTACTCCAAAAAATTATTTATTACAACGCCTGTATTTAGACCGTGCCCGCTACCCCCTGTGCCCGGCGATAACCCTGACAGCGGTGACGGAGTACTATCGCTCCTCGCCCATCCTCGCCCATTGTTGTCCCTTCGACGTCTTCATGTTGTTGCTGTTTTTATACAACCTTTAGCCGACTATCTCGTACGATCGAGCCGATATATATAAAATATTCTTTAGTTGGATATGACCACAATACGTTGAAGTTGTCAACCTTTGTCACAGAGAATTTAGCAATTTCGTGGCTGTTTAGTTTATTTCTTTACGCTCGACACTCGTATGCCAATTATAACCTTTGTTTTCGGAATATAATGGTAGTTAGTATATTTTTCTACAAATGAGCAATAAGTAACTCTACAAACAACAAAGATACCGTACACATTGTAAATACGTCATACAACTATATTAAGATGTAATTGAGCCACAATCTATGTTTGTCCACTGTCAGATTATATCACCACATATTTGCTAAAGAAACATTTCATAAGATAACAAACAAAGCCTTACTGTAAAACTAAACCCTAGATAAAGCCTAAGCGCTGATTGGCTAACCGCGGGTTAAGTTTTGATTGGTGTAAATTACAAAATGGCGGACCGGTTGAAAAAATAAATCATTAAGGCTGTGTTAATGCGTAGGTGTAAAAATAACGTACATATTGTGTAGATGTTATCAGCTGTGTCGTGCCTTGATGTATGAGTTATGACGTATGACGTACAGACTTGGCATTTGTTGAATTCTACAACTGTTAATGGGACGTGTCACATGGCGAATATTCGACAAATTTTAAAGTGACTGAATCTAAATACATATTATAAAAATTCAAGGTAACTATAACATATGTTTTCTGAACGTATTTCTTTCGGACACATTAGATGAATTAGATCCTTAGTAAAGTAGTTTTGAATTTAATGAATTAAAAGATAACTACATGAAGTTCCATTGAATCGCAAAGTATTTTTTTTATAAATTTCAGGACACAGGGCATAATCTGTCGGGCCAAACCAGATTACATCGTGAGGTACTGCTCCCGGTAGACCTGTGTCCTTTTAAAATAATATGAAATATAAAAAATATACCGGTGCAGGCTAAAATTAAAACTTTGAGCCATCTTGGTACTGGCTAAATTTATTTACATACAGTCAAAAACAAAACTATATAATCCAAACAAAGAGTAATGAAATGGAAGTATTAATTTTAAAATAATGTTATGTAAATTATTTGTATTTAATAGTATCAACAACATCATCAGCGTATCGCTGTCCACTGCTGAACGTAGGCCTCCCCCAATGAGCGCTAACCATCCCGATCTTGGGCAGCCCTCATCCATCCGCTGCCAGCCACCTTCTTCAAATCGTCGCGTCGGTCCATCGTGCCGCAGGACGTCCTACACTACGTTTGCCTTAGCGTGGTCTCCACTCTAATACTTGTCTGCTCCATCGACCGTCGGTCCGTCTGCAGACATGGCCGGCCCACTTCAGCGTGCTAATTCGTTGAGCAACGGTGACTTTAATTATCTGGCGAATGACATCGTTACGAATTTAATAGAATGAAGTCAACTAATTTTATTTATTAATTGAATCTATGGTATTTGTATTTTAAATTAAAAAAATGTTAGACATCCATAAGCAGCTTAGTAAGTTTATATTTACCAAACGGTATTTTGGCAAGTCCAGGTCTCTATCGAAGTAAATAAAGGGTTTTTTGCCATAACTCAGTGGCAATATGAGCTGCACCTGCGCTCGAAATCTTCGCGCACAACAATTATTTAAAGTGTGAAGTTTAAGGAGGGGGGAGTGTGGGGGGGTGTAGTGCATTATGAAAATAGCTCCACTCCCAACCCCCAGCCATCAGACACACCCAGCTAAGTAATTGTTTCATATAAGCCGTCTAGCAGTTTTTGTTATTGCCTTACTTTAGATCCGTGTAAAAAATATACATTGTAAATATTTTAAAATTGCGAGGAAATCTAATATGGGCAAACGCTTTAAAATTTGGTAAATATACTTTGCTAAAAGCTAAAATTGAGATATCAAGAAGTAAATATAAAAAAAAAATATTATAAATATACTAATATTATAAAGAGAAAAAGTTTGTTTATTTGCATTGAATAGGCTCTGAAACTACTGGACACAGATAAAGAGTAGACTACGGGGAAGGACTACTTTTTCGCGGTACAATGTACGGTTTCCGCTATTTTTGCGCGCACGAAGTAGCGGGCAACAGTATAAAATAAAACACAATACGTTTTATACGGCACATATTTTTGGCAGAGGAAGAAGAGATAGGTTACAGGAGTGCTAAAGTTTGAAAAACCTTGAAATACCTTTGAAGTTAATTGATCCAATCGAACTGCACGATGAAAATCCTTTTATAGATTACTACATAAATTGAGCGGTTTCGTGGAATGAGATTTTATTTTAGTGAAACGCTGGAAATAATTTATCCCCGCGCTGCTCCAGCTGACGCAAATCTGAAGTGACGTCACAACGTCCAATCCACTAATGGAGGCTTAAACTTTGCCTAAAGTTCATTTTATTTGCACATCGGAAAGAAACGTTTCAGTGGTGCAGTATACATTATTCAAACGCTTGTTCAAGTTATGAAAATACTTTGTAATTTATTCTGAATCCATTTATTTATAAGTCTTTTGAAAAAGGCCGACTAGACAAAACCAGCATTAGGCCAGGTTACAAACCACGTTCCACCGTAAAATCTGCAAAGTTAAGCGCGTTCGGTTCCATTTCAATCTAGCTATTACTCTCAGTCGGTGCACTTCACTCCGGGCACGATATTTACTGCAATGGGATTAAACTTGGGAAAATTCCCGGGTAACTGATACCAGGCTGGCAGAGGTACGAGGCGGTCAGCGTGGCTAATCGCGCGGACGGCGTTATCGCGCCGCCCGTAATCGCCGCTGGCTGATTAGCTAAGCTCCTGCCGGCCCTGGCCCCCTGGTATTATGCAGGCTCGCGAGAGGGAAATGAGGGGTCACTTGGTCCTTCGAGCCGGACAGGGGATTAATTTCGGATGATTTACCGCAAACCTTTCAATGTTATTATCGATAACACTGGCTTGGGGCTAATGTTGTGACGTTTGGCTTTATAAACTTAGCTAACTGAACTCTATGTTACAAAAGAACAAGAGCAAGGCTTCTGCAGAGTACCAGACTATACAGTATACACATTACACACAATCATAGTGAATGCGGAATTTAGTTTTTGGCTATTTTAAATGTATGTAGCAATAATGATTTATTGTACAGTACATATTATTATAATGTTATGGAGATTTAGCCATTTGTATGCTATGTAAAATTGTTGCAGCTGCTAACATTGACATTTAAAATCAATCAAAATATGTTTTAAAATTTTGAACAAAGCTTGCGTTTCGCAAGAGTGTGAACTTAAAACTTAACGAGTACAGTACCGTAAGTATTTCAGTACTGTTGTAATTTTATCAGGGGTAAAAAAGATATGTAATAATAATCTTCTCCTTGATTCTTGCAGACTTGCTTTGGACGGAGATTTAAAGAAACTTTTTTAAACATTGGTTACTTAAGCAATATATATTGAGTACATAGGTACTAGTATGTTCATAGGAACAAGTATTTTATATTATTATTATTACGTGCTTACCTAATATATCGAAGAATGTACAAAGGAAAGGTCACGTTAAAATGATATAAAATATAATAAAAACGATAACAAAACTAATAAATGTTTAAAGTCAGTCAACAGCCATACATAACTTAACGCTAAAATGTCAACCGGGCAGTGGGCACCTGACGATAATTCAGGCACGATGCAAACATTATCGGCCGCCGCAGCCCTCGCCTATGCAAATCTGTTTATTAAAATTAAATAAATACGCCCCTGACAAACGCCCCGCACAGAGACGTACATAGGTTCATCAGATAATTATGAGCGATGGTATATATATTTTCCATAAGTTTTGAAGTTTGAAGGGTTAGGAACTAATGCTATTTTACCTGAAAGTTCCATACTTTTAGGTACACGTGACTTGAAATTAGAGAACATTTTCGATAAAAAAAAACTATAATCGTTAAACTAATGAAAGCGCGTATTCCAAAAGCTGTATAATTCTATCCGTAAAAATATAAGTAAAGCTATCATAGCTACAGAAGAATAATAAAATAGGACTTGCAAAATGATTAACATTATAATCCAGGAACACGACGAATTTAAAACAAAGCGAGGTGTTGCATTACCGCTTCAAATACTTCTGAAAGCTTTTAAAAACTTCCACAATGCACTTTTTACTTATTAGATTTCCAGTAGTTTGTTTTGAAAACACTAGCCGGGTACAATGTAGATGTATGGGCCCGTTAAGATGCACATCTAAATAGCTCCGCTACCTAACTTTAGATTACTACAGCAACTTCCAACTCCGGGGGAAGTTCGCCGGGAAAAATTCCCAGGGAAAACTGAAACGTTCGGTAGAGTTAAAATTTACCGTCCAACTTGTGGGAACACACTAGGTAATCAGGAGTTTAGGGAAATTGCGTCTATTTTTATTACATTATTAGGTGTAGGAATATGTCATTTCATTTTAACTTTTTTGTTTCAGGCGCAAAAGGTAAGTTATCTAGATTTCATAAATATTCGAGATTCAAAATTATTTGTATGGTCAAAAGTCATTAAATCTTTTTGCACTGTGGAAATACTATTTATTTGTAGAACTCTTGTATGAATATTGATTTTCGACCCCGAACGTCGTAGTTGAACTGAAAACCTACTAACACAGTCGACCAGTCTACCATCACTTCATGTTTTTACTGTTTTTTTTATCCACCCTCACAAAAGTTTAAAAAACCAAACCGATAGAAGGGTTCGTTTGGCATTAACAATTCATCGGCAAAACACTCTGCCCTATTAGGAGCGGTCTCCGTGGGTGTGGGAGGTACATATTTAAAATGGTCAATTGGAAACTACACTCACTAAAGTAGACTTCAATTTGGTTACAATTTTAGTTTTGAAAATTGAAAAACAAACCCTATAGGAACGGGTTAACGTTAAATATATTTTTTATTTTTTCTTAGAAAATAATGAAACATCATTCCTTCCCATCAAACCTCTGTTTTATCCATAAAAACTGAGATAATGACGATGATGATTCAAACAAATAATTATTAAGCAGTTAAAGTGGTTTTATATATCATTTTAATTATTATTTATCCCAGGATAGCGATAAATAAGAACAGGGACGACAGCAAAAGAATAATCTGCGCAGCACCAGGCGTAAGTTACGAACAGTAATATCTGAGCACAGCCTCTTTGATTAATGTATTCCTTGTCATGGTAATATCCTGGAATTTACTCCCGGGGTTCGGGTGTAAGGAGTATATTAAAAAGGGCGCGAAAACCGTCACCTGTGCTCGTATGGGCTTAACTCGGTTCCAATATTTATTCGCTGACAAAAATGTATTGTGCTCTTTTTTAATAAATTCTACGATATGCATGTTTTGAGTTGGTTTCAAAAATCTAATAGATTTACCATTTCTTCCAGTCTGACCGACGGAAGATATTCTGCATTATGCATATTTTGAGCTGGCTCCAAAATTTTTACTCTAACATCGATGTCTTCCAGCCAGACTTTCGAAAACTCTGGTGGCTGTGGTTAAGATCTTTATCTTCAAAAACTAAATAAACAAAACCAAAGACATCCCTTACGAAGACATCACTGGAACAATAAGTATCAAAACACAGCATAACAAAAGTTTAATCTACAGCCTGACCGAAATGGTCCATATCTGATGGGGCCGGAGTGACCGGGGTGGGTCGTTTAGATAAGATATCGGTGGTCTCAGGTTACAGGGGTACGGCCAGAGCTAGTTTGATCTATGTTTACTTATTCTATTTTAATGCGTAAGGGAAGCGGGGCAGTATTATTGCCATGGGCAGTAGTTTAAATATTTTACCTTAATTAGTGCAAATGTATTAAATTTAAATTCAAACTTAAAAATTATCCATAATTCGAAAATGGTGATTATTTTGTTGAAATTTGAAATAGTTATAATATTATTTTTAAGTATTTGAGCTCTTTATCTTTACAAATGTACATTTTTTGCACGCACTCAAAGTTATAGTGAACATCTTATATTCATTACTTAAGTCATTGTATTTAACATTAACATTCTTAAAAGTATTTGGTTAATTAATAGCGAGCACTCAAGGGACAATTCGGCCGTTTGCTTAGCGATAGGGTTGAGACGAAACACAATCCGTTTGGGAGAGAAGCTGGTTGCGTCCATCAGCAGATAATTCTGTTCAATAATAATTTTATCGTATTCAACATCTCAAATATTTTAGTTACTTAAGATTTATCTTTCTAAGTAAGCCAAATTCTTTAAAAAATATTGATGAAATTAATCTTAACTACAGAAATATTCACTTCAAATGCAAATTTCAAGGTTTCTAGACTTTTAAAAAGCATTCGACTACACTCAGCATGGTTTTAAAATTGCAAAGCGAACGACAATAAACAAGTTGGTAGCAATCTTCACGTACACACTCTATTTCCGGCGAATCCGAATTTCCTGTCCGTCGGAGGAGGAGACGCTAAACGTCACCGGGTAAAAAGTGGCCCCGCACGCGGAAATAGCGAGATACCCCACACATAAAATATTAACTTTATGCTTTTTATTTGGGGTCTTGTGGTATTATTAAACTAGTAGTGCCCTGCATCTCCATATCACTAGATACTAGAAGGCTATTTGAGGGTTTCTGTTACTTATGGGATGATTATGACAAACTGTAGCACTCGTTCTTAACACTGTCATCAGAATATTTAAAATTCCATAAAGCTGACAAGACCTACATTACATTACATATGACTTTATTAACGTACTAAATATAAGTTACTATATTGAAATTGAGTTATTTTACGCGTGTAATACTTTTCAAAACTTATTTCCATTAATGTTTAAAGTCAAAACTTTTTCTAATTTCGTCTGAACTTGAAAACGTATTATATAAACTTATCAATAATGTTTTGGAAAACATTGAAAAGGTTTTATATCGGAATACAAGAAAAACTTTCGACAGCTTAATTCCTGGATACCCCGGCGTCTCCTTCCAATATTAATAAATTCTCATTTTCAGGATTCGTATGCAATTTACTCGGGGCTCCTTCAAGTAAAACTTACGGGCTCGCCCTTACCCCAAATAAAATACGAAAAAGCCGTTGTTTTGCGAAAACGAACAGTATTGAGCCATATTTTACCAATTCACCACCTTCTCCACTTGATTGGTGAAAAATTAAGTGAATTATATTTGGTTTGTTTCCGTCAGAATTTTGAAAATAAAAATTATTACTTGATATATATTTAAATATTTTTCCGCCAAAATGGTTTTGACTAGACTTTCGAAGCTTGTGTTTATTTGCCTAAAGATATAATAATCCCTTTGATTTTAAAACTTGTGTGGTTCTTTAACTTCAGGTAATTTTCCACAGGTCCTTCTAAAGACGAATATTATATTATATTCCTAATATTATATTCCGTCTATCATATGCTTTATGTAGTTGGTACGATTTCACCAACTTTATATTAATATTTTTCAATAACGCCAAATAACTCACATATTATCGAGATGCGACCATAATTATTTTTCTCTCGTAATGCCAATATCATTGCGATGGCTGATCACTTGCCGACTTTCCCATTGAGTTTAAAATAAGCTGTTTGTCAGGTCAACGATTCCATTAAAACCTTAAATTATCCATCGACTGGCTGTATAATAATCGTAAAATACCAGGCGAACATAACATAGGAGACAGTGTACTAGCATAAATAAAGTATAAATTCTTTCGGCGCGATTATTCCGCGATGCTTCCATTCCGGCGCGGTGCTTTTCAAAGGAACCCGATACGGACGTAACTCAACACCGCGCGTCTAGGAATTTCGTGTTTCGCTTATATATCCCAGGTTATTATGTCCTGGTGCTTTATTATTATTATGTCATGCGAAATTATGATTTTGCGTTCGAGAGGCAACGTCGGGGAGGAAAATAAAATTGTCGACTAAAGTTACAAGATAGGATTATATTAGATCGTAATGGCTGGCTCGTGGTTCAGTTAATATAATAACATTTATCTAATTTCTCTTCTCCAAGGATCGGATAGTTTTGTGTTAATGCTAATGTCTTATACGTAACTGGTGCTTCCGTATAATATTTCAGAAAAAATATTCAAATTTTTTTATTTTTGATTTCGTAGCTTTGATTATGTAGGTAAAATACCTTCTACCTACCTAATCAAAGGGACTTATATATTGGTATAAAAAAAAATAACAAAAGAAATATAATTGATTAAATATGTCTAACAAACAGTTATGAGCATTAACTTAAATAAAAAGTAATGAAAATATAAAACGCATTAAAATGTTAGATAACTCGACTAAGCGAAGAGACAAGACAGACGGAGCAACTTTAATGAAATTAGTAGTCATTAATTCTTAAGAAAGCAAAGATAATAAAGTGAAATAATGTTCTCGATCCGAAGACAATGGTGCACGGCGCGTCCCGCTGCGGGATTCTGTACCGGCATTACCGGGCCTTATAATTATTTTTAGCCCCCTGAAAGTGCTTAAGCTCCCAAGGTGGAATTTGGGCGTTATTCAATATAATTTCTTAGGAAAGGCCGTGAGGGCGTCGCGTATGAGACATGGCCTAACGTCGCAGCCGCGAAGTAGATTGATGGTCCCGTGGATTAGTTCTGACATACCCTGTTAATCTCCTCATCCGTGCTACTTTTGTGCTGATGCCGAATTTGTCAATGAACAGAGAAATGAGGATCTCGACCAAAAATAAACAACAACAATGCATATGCGTGAAGTGAGGTGAAGCAGGAATAGACTGTCATAAATTAAAGTCGCATCTCTATGCTAAAAATGTTTTAGGTCTCCAATTGGAAATGTTTTATTCATATCGGTTTCTGCTTTTGAATGGCCCCACAAATTGAATATTTTACACTGATTGTGCTCGCTTTCGGTGGATAAGATAGTCGGGGTCAAATCAATTTGGATCGCGTGTTAGCGGCGACCGGACCGATGAAATTCACATTGATCGCAGAGTTTTAAAATTCATACCGTTAAGTCACGGACACTCGGATTGTTACCGATATTGCATGCGTTGCACTGAATGTAAATGGCGCTACACAGGCATCATCTTTTTCAGCCTCGAATACAGAATTAGCGATCGGGTCGATTCAATCAATCGACCGGTGTTTCACTATCTAATACCGGTGTTCGCGGAGCGGCTGAACGTGCGACATCGATTGCGCTCAGCAGGTCTCGATCGGTCTGCGGCGCGGCGGTTGGCAGCAGTGGCTCGCTCGCGGTGAGCACAGGTGCCGGCGACGCGACGCTCCATTTCCCGCAGAGTAATCGAATGAATATTACAAACTGCTGCGTGCGCTTTTTGGCGGGGGTTTGAAGCATCGTCTATGTCCGACCGCACTTCCAACGCACCGATCATCCCGCGGCCGAAATATTTAGACCGAATTAAATTGTATTTGTTTCCCAATGGGCCCGCTAAATAACGGCTTCCAATTTTAGAGTAAACATTGACACGTCCTATACCGGAACCGTTTTACGGCGGCCGTAATGAAAGCGCTTAGCGCTAAGCGAAGCAATTATAAGTAATTTGGAGCACCGTAATGGGCACGGACGGGGCGCGCAAAAACGCGCGAAACGGAACGCGCTAAAAGCTCCCTAATTCGATTGTAGATGGTGCCGACTTTTTAAAACTTCATACTTTCTATGCCACCTAGTAAACGAAACCGATTGTACGAATAAATTCCCGAAATCTCTTTCAGTGACAAGACGAGCAGTAAAAGCCTTTCCGCGGCCCCAATTAAAACTCGTTCGCGGGAAATTCGCTGAATTCATAGCCATAAAGTAAGTAGGATTCGGGTGGTCGGGAATGAAACAGAAATACAGGGTTCAGAGGACTCCGCGAGCGTCACCTGAACTGAAGCACTCTGAGCGCCTTCTTCGGCCCCGGTGATTTATGGGCGCGGATCCGGACCGGTAATGAAATTGCACGCCCGCATCGCCTCCCCCCGCCCGCGCGTCGAAACCATTCTAGAAATTACTACGCAACACGGATCGTACAGACGACACTCGCTAGATCTCAAATGATCTACTAATATTTATTTTTTACCATCCATCACGAGGATAGAACGCAAAAGCGCCGTATCGGGCCGTCGAACGGGGCGAGTTTAATTGCTTTCGTAGAAATGCCTGCCCTTTGAGGAGTGTTCTTTGTCTACGCAATGAAAAATTTATTGCTTTCGCTGGAAAATTTTAATTGAAAACTCCGCAGCGGCCCCGCGCGCGGCCCAATTGTCTCGCGGCTTACATTCGCCGCGTGTTTCCAACTTTACGTGTTCCCCGGCCGATAGAGACGTCTGATTGTGTTTCGAGTGTATCGAAATTTCTGTAATTCTAATTTATTATCAAATAGAAATATCACTTTATCTCCGCTGGTTGCGCAAAGAGTTACAAACTTACGAATAAATGGAGTCGTAAGAAAACATGGAAAAGTTTGTTGCCGAGTTTGGATATGTTTTAGCATATTTTGAATATTTTCGTTTAGTTGAATCGTGTTCCGATGAGTAAGCAAATCGAGTCGCCACTTACCGTTAAATGCTGAAAAAGCCACGCCCGCAGAATGTTCGTCGCTACTTTGGGGAATATCCCCCGTTTCTTTTGGTTTTTTTTGCCGTTTGTATCGTCATCTTCTTCACCCGTACCTTCTCCTGAACCGATACTCGCGTTACTAGCGTCCCCTGGAACAAATAGACACTAAGTGAATAAATATTACTTTATGACTTCATTATTCATAAACATTATTCATGTTGTTCATGCATAGGACGTGTAAAATATTTCTTTTCGTAATATTATGTAGTTACTTAGAATTATGTATTAATTAATTTGAGTGATATAAAAGGGTATGGATAACTTCTCAAATGATTATTAGCAGCGCATATTTATGTAACGATTATTATGACGTGCTAATCCCAACACTCAGCTCGCAGGAACCGCAGGAGATGTCTCTTATCACGCGTCTGGCATATTAATTATGAACTCCGACTAGTATTTATTTAATCACCTGCCACACCACTGATTTCTATCTTGAGTATATTATACGCTTAATTAATTCTTGGTGCGTCGCATCATACGCCATTCGTTATTGCGCGCGGCTTCGCTCGCAAAGTAATTGCTGTTGTTGGGTAACCGTTAGGAATATTTGATACGAGTGCTGCGTTAGTATGGTATTCATATTAGTATTATCATCTTTTTGATTTACTGTTATCTACTTTTTTAATTAAGTTCAAGAAGTTTAAATAAAGTACAATAGTCGACGTTTTTTTATCATCGACTTTAAACGAGACAATCGTAATATATATAATCGTAATCTCGAAAATGGTTGCAAGTACTACCATGTAATTTAGTATGCAGAGAGTTTTGGGGGAGAGAGATGTATCTAGCTACGTCTTATCCCTGGGAAACTACCCATTTTTAGGCTATATATGTTTTTTCTTTTGTCGTGCAACAATATGTCAATAATTTCGAATCTATTATGTCAGTCCGATTGGCAGATTGGTATGATATGTATACTTAGTCTGGCCATAAATACTGTTACAATTAAAAATAAACAAAATATCATATTCGAATTTGGAATCTGACATTTTTATTTGATTTTTCATTGTGTTTTCTTATTTTGGCGCCAATACAATGTATAGTATTTTGGATATTAAAATTGAGTGGGGTGATAAAGAGAACTAGAATAAAGAGATCGCTGTGATTGCATTACACAAAGTAGGTATGGAGCCAAATGCAATTTTTAAAACTCTCCATACGCTTGGTATTAGTAAAATGTTTGTGTCCCGGGCTATTAATAGGTACAATGAGACCTCCTCTGTTTGTGACAGAAAAAAATCTGGCCGTCCACGTAGTGTTCATACGAAAAAGGTGGTCAAAGCAGTAAGGGAAAGAATTCGAAGAAATCCTGTCCGAAAGTAAAAGATTTTATCTCGGGAGATGAAGATTGCACCTAGAACCATGTCGCGTATTTTAAAAGATTATTTTTTAACTGATAATTTATAAAAGAATAGGGTGGTAAAATCGAAACAACTACTGAAGCGGTACAAAGGGAGGTCACAGAAAAATTTTGTTTACGAATGAGAAATTTTTTACAATTGAACAACATTTTAACAAACAAAATGACCGTATTTATACTCAAAGCTCTAAGGAACCTTCCCAATTAGTCGACAGAGTGCAAAGTGGGCACTATCCGACTTCAGTGATGGTTTGGTGGGGTATTAGCAATGAAGGAGTGACTGAGCCATACTTTTGTGAAAAAGGTATCAAAACATCGGCAAAAGTGTATCAAGATACCATTCTTGAGAAGGTAGTGAAGCCCCTTAACAACAAAATGTTCAATAACTAAGAATGGTCCTTCCTGCAAGACTCGGCGCCGGGTCATATAGCTCGGTCTACGCAGTCTTGGTTGGAAACGAACGTTTCGGACTTCATCAGAGCTGAAGACTGGCCGTCGTCTAGTCCCGATCTTAATCTGCTGGATTGTGATTTATGGTCAGTTTTATAGAGTACGGCTTGCTCTAAACGCCATGATAATTTGGAGCCCCTAAAAGAATCCGTACGATTGGCAGTGAAGAATTTTCCCATGGAAAGAGTGCGTGCTTCTATTGATAACTGGCCTCAACGTTTAAAGGACTGTATTGCAGGCAATGGAGACCATTTCGAATAAGCTTTTTATATTTTTAATTGTTTTATATTTATGTATTAAACTAACACACTGTAAAAGTAATAAATGTTATTTGCAATAGAAATTTGTTTTTTTTTTCAAGACTAGGTATATATAATTTTTGTTTTGTTGGAAAATTCGGAATGTGGTGGGTTCAAATCTCGGTCAGATAAATATTTTGTGATTATTTTTAAGTATTTAAATTTCAACTCCTAGCAAAATTCGGTTACCCAGGTACTAAAAATTTACGTAAGTATCCATTTCCAAATACTACATACTTTGTTAAGTCTGCTACAGAAACGAAACATAAACCGAACAACACAGATAAACAGCAGTTTAAAACGAGTAAATTTACGCCAGCGGTATCCTCGATAGTGAGGGAAGAGGTGTGTTATTGTGAATAATTAAAGAGAGATACACTTTGGGTGAGAGAGAGAGAGAGAACAAAAGCTCCACGATAAACAAATTAGTGTGCACTGAGCCGCATCAAAAATTCATCGGTACAGGAACAAATCGAATCACGAAGCGGGGTGTGAGTCTTATTTTTTGTTCTTACATTGTTCTTGATAAATAACATATTACATTGTTTGCGGCGGTTTTTTTTTCATACGAAAATATTCCCTCTTGCGCAAAATTACATGCTTTTTGCGATTGAATATGCAATGTTTTTGTAGGATCTTTCTGATCTGACAGTAATTAAACTACAGTAGTCATTGATGCATTAATAACGATGTTATTGCCAAGGCTACTTGTTAAGTGGGTGGATATTACGTATTTCTGTAAGTAAAGAATTAAAAACAAAAATTGAAGAAACATCTTGTAAACAAAAATAAGACGCAAGTTCCGCAAGGGTCAATCTTAGTTCCTATGTTGTACTAAATGTATATTAACGGTTAGTTACATCCAGTAAACAATGAAATGGAAAAAACTAAAAACGACTATTCGCTATTATCATTCTAATAATTTTCACATATATTCGAAAGAATATATTCATGCAGCGAGCGACAATGATGGAACAGTATCCGTGTGTCTGCCGGTGGCGCATTGTGATGGTAATGGGGGCAAAGTAATAAAATTACTCTTACACCATTACTCGCTACCCCTACTACAACTGCTACAGGGTGTCCCCAATTAGACACGAGTTAAATTATTTTAGTGGATAACCTTCTGAGGAGTAGGTAGAGTTTTATCAGTATTTTATGGTATTGAAATGGAAAACAAAGTGTTGGCAATTTATTCTATGATAGAACGACTTTTTTGCAGGAGAAAATTAATTATTCATTTTATATTTTTATTGTTTATCTTAAATTCATACTGCTAAAATGCTTAATAAAGAACTATTTTCATTTATATCGGGTGTGATTTCTTTATGTCAATGTTCAGAGTCTTAAGAGTGGTTCAATTGTATATTTTATATAATATTTTTGTGTAGTTTAATTTGTGTTTTTATCAACTGTATAATTTTAATTATTTTAAACCACAACACTGACTGCTGCAAAAACCCCAAGATTGTAACTCAAATTACACGAAATTTAAATCTTTCAACAATTAAAAACTCTAGCACCCCGTATATCTATCAGCGTGCAAAATCAGAGTGCAGTTGCATGATGCAGTAATTCCCTAATTCATCTCACGCACACATCCAGCCACCCCGAATTGGGTACGGGGTAAGGGGTACGGGCACACCCCAAACGAGTGTGTACAAACAACCGGGAGCGCGTGCGAAAAGTCAAGAGAACGCCAGAATTAACTTAATGTAATACTATTGATATTTTACTTCGATACTGATGCTTTTGTCTGTTAATGAATACATGAATACATTGTTAAAATTATTAACATACATTGTTTATGCTATTGTTTCGTTTCTTCCTAATAAAAGCATTTAAGGCAAAAATAATAATTGATACAATAGTTACGTATTTGAAATATAATATATGATACGGAAATGTTATTTTACAAATATAAATTTTTGAAATGTGCATCCGGAGGGGTATGAAATTCATATTTCAATTGAAGTTTATGTGGAGGCTGGTGTACGGAAATCTAACTTTTTTAATAATGCTTAGAAACACATAAAATTAGTAAAAATAACAACAACACCCTACCTCAGATCAAATATTAAGCACCGTGCGCTTGATAGATACAAACCACCTTTTTTTAGTTTCAGGGCGACACAAACACACGTGAAGGCAGCCTTTAAAGCTGGTTTGTGTTTTGACCAAAGTGTGTTAATGGCCTTATTGCAAGGAGCTAGTGGATCATAGTAAAAATTCAGGGAATGTTTTAAATTTAGTTTAAATGTTCATAAAAGTCAGCGTGAACGCGAACAGATGGGCTTTTACTACTTTTTGATTGATTTCACGCGGCTAAGGCTTTCTTCTAAGAATTGAGAACAGGTGACCGATGGTTTCTCTCCAGGTTTCTCTAATGTTGCACAAATCACATGTTTTATTATTTTTTATTCTTTCTTATAATATGATGTTTTATGGATTTTGGGAAGCCGAGTGTATAGTGCACACAAAAAAAAAAAACTTAACCATCCATCCTAGTTAGGAAACAATAAATTTTAAAGTATTATTCACTCTTATATTATCTGTAATAATGAATAAGCGCAAAATTTGGCAAAAAAATACACTCATTATTGTGTCCCTCAAATATTTGGAGAGGTTTGGTGGCGAGGGTCGCGGGTTCAGTGTCGGGTTTCGGCAATCGGCTTACGCGCCGGGAGCAACGCGCGCCCTAATGAACGCTCATGAGAAAAAGCTACTGTAATGACTTTATATAATTATATTTATTTTTCATGGAACGGATGGATGGGAATACAAATCATGTTCACATTGACGGAAAATATTAAGCTACTTGCTGAATTGTTACTGAGAATGGTTTGAAGGCTGAAAGGCGATACATAAAGATTGCATAAAACCTATAATCACAACTAGAAGTGGAAGAAGTAAATGATGTAACACAATAGTTTTAGGCTTCTGGTAGTAAATTAAGAATGAATCTTATAATAAGAAAGATATTCTAATTTTATATAAATATAATTACCTACATAAAATTACGTGTTAGTCTTAAGGACACCAAGGTCGATATCGACATGCGGGATTTACCGACAACCCCAACACTAGAACGAGTGCTATCGAGTTACGCCAATCAACTTACAGTGCTCCCTCTAGTGATGGTTGTTATTAAATAAATTATTCATAATGAACGGTTTGCGAAAATTGTCCTTAATGATAATAATATTTCTCAATTTTGTTACTTAACAACTGCTGGAACAAAATAATTGGCAACAAAGGTAACATGGTCTTAGTTTGTTTGTTTTAAAATTGTATGTACGCATAAAATATAACAATATTTACATATAATGAACCGTAATGTTTGCCAATAATAATTTACCTTCAAGAAGGAAGAAGTAAATAATGTGCGAAAAAAATATTTCAAGACATATTGACAGTAGAATATTCGATGTGGTATATAAGGGGATTAGAAAATGACAACTGAAATTTCTTGGCACAAAAATAAATTCTTTCATGACCATTTTATCGACTCGTATTACCGACAACACTAGAGCACGACAAGCACGGTGTCGTAATGCGTACACCGATTTGATGGATTGGCTTTTTCGCAAGCCCTGCTATTCGCAAACACCCTTAAGGACGACGCAGGGGGAGGGGGCTACTGATAGAGGGGAGGGCTAATTAAAATTGGCGCCCATAACGGGAGATCTATTCCAGAAGCTGGCTGCGTATGCATTAGCTTCTATTGTTCAGACGTTAAGGTTGTTGTTTCTCGGGCAGACGTCTGGGGTCGCTGCATCGGCTTTTGTGAGTTTATTGGGTGACGTAATGACGTTCTGGTGTGAGAGAATCGCTAGATGTACCTCGTATTGGGTGTCCGGGTATTGTTCGCAAAATATCTATTCCCGAGCGAAATTCTTTCCCTACCTTTTGTTTACTGGTCTGAGTTCTCATATACATTTTTAAAAGTTCATGAAGTATCGCGTTTATATAATATATTAAAACATTAACATGTTGGCAAAAATTTGATGTAATATAATTTGTTTTATACATTTTTTTATAGTGATATTTCAACACATAATCGAATAAAAATTTAAAAATATTCTGATACAGCTTACACTGTGGTTACGGCACCACACTTGCACAAATGTTATCTGAAAATATATTTTATGAAATATCGATAGTATTTTCCAGCTCTAGCTATTAGGCCGTCCGCACGGCGCGGCTCGGGCGCGGCTCGGGCGCGGCGGCTGGCGCGGGCAGGAAGTGCCGCGTCCGCTTAATCACCGCAGAACTGTCGACGCAGCGCCGCGTCTGCTCCGCCAGGACTTCTGACGTATACAATCGATTTACGGGGAGTTCGAGGACCCATTAGTGAACTAAAACTTTTAGTTAGATACATCTTTGTTCTCGTATGAGAACTTTTGGGTATTCAAAAGTATGATTTTAATAAAGGTTTTATTCTATTTATCTATCTATCTATTTGTCTATCTATTTCTATCTATTTGTATATCTATCTATCTATCTATTTGTTCGAATGTGTTGATAGAGGCATACTGTTTTATTTTTGTAGAGTTATCCTAAATGTGTCACTTTGAGACTTAGAAATGTATCTATTACGTGTTACTGTAGATGTGTATCTCAATTTTAAATAAGAACTTGTAATCATTTGAAAACAAGAATTTTACTTATCAGCTCGTTATCAGTTTCTTAAATGTGTGATACACTTTCTAAAACACCTACTAAGCCCTCATTAAATACCTCTAATAATATATAATAAGTGGCTGGGAATAAAAAAAACCTATTAAAATTAGAAACAAACATTACACTTGAACCGAATAATACTTTTAAGTCAGAAAACAATATGAAATGTCCTATAACGGCTCAATAAATCTTTGTTTTATTTTCTAAAATATAAACGATTTAAAATTATGCTACATTATACAATATACATATAAAAATTAATTAAAAACCGCAATAAAAGACGCTGGGTACGGATCAACCCTTACAGCGAGCAGCGCGTCTGCACGATTACACGCCATTGAAAATTAGTTTAATATCTCGAATTGACGATTCCGCCCGGAACGGCCAATTAAGAGGGAATAACACTTTGAATGATCCACTGATAGCCGAGTTATGGGGTGCCTTTATAGCCCATTACCCGCCGGGAGACAGTTTCCCTACATGGATCTGTCTTTGATAATGAGAAATTTGCAGATTAGTTTTAAATGCTGTCTTATTTGTATGAAATGGTTGAAGGACCAAATACTTCTTTATGCATACATAAACGTGTAAATATCATACATAATCTTCATTACCAAGTACATTTCAAAAGTAGAAAAACAAATGTATATAAAGTACATTACAGACGTAACTCGTCGGTATTTTTTTGTCAAAATGCGTATTTTAAATCTAATGTGTGACTTAACGGATCATCATTATTTATGGTGAGATTAAAACTTGTCACAAAACAGGTGTACTAACAGATGTACAATTTTTAAAACGAGCATAATTATCGTGGTTCTGATTAATTGGCCTGCGAGTCAAAAACATTAAACCTTTAACAAAACAACAAATGCCAGAAATAAATAACAAGATAAACTAACATAATTTCATGATAAAATTAAAACAGGTAATAAGGACAAAATAAAAGACAACGACGACCGACCGGAGCTAACAGATAATCAAAAGTCCGGGAATATCGTAGCACATTCCATTAGCAATATAAAATATAATAAAGAATTTCGCTTCAAACCATAAGAAGAAAACATTTATGGATTTTATCTTGATTCACTTTCGTTCAGTCTAGCAACCTGGTGAATTTAAAGTTAAGCCGCAATAAAATCCGTAGTTTTTCCAATCCCAGCCGAGCCGTCCCCGCGTCACGTTGCTAAACGCATATTATGGGATTAAGAATTTGCCAAACACCAGCGCCTCCCCCGTTCATCCGCGCATTGATTTCAATTTGAATTTTAATTGCAGAATATTACATTACTTAATATTCACCCCCGGCCGCTGATTTTTGCATATTTTTAACCCTGTCCTTTTGGGGACCGATAAAACTCGTATACATTAACCGAGAGGGACAGATTCGCGATAACAGGTTCAGTTTATAAATTACTCCTCTAATGGCGTATAGAATTTATTTTAAAGTGACAGGTGATTATTGCTCATTTGGAATCGCCATTTGTCAAATATAATGATTTAATACGATATATTCTGGCCCATAAAAAACTAAGCAAGAAACTGCTAAATGATTCCGGTAGAAGTTTCAGTTTTGATAAAGGTAACAAGTAGATGATGGATGGCTTAATCCAAAACGTAAAAGTAGGTTGGATACATCATCTGCTTAATTTCCAGTTATTTTTAACTATTTAGACATGGGTGATATAATTGCTATACATGACCATAACAAAGAAATAACGTAGATAATGATGACGATGAGTTGTTAACAATATTTACCATAACACGCAGTCAAGTTATAATGAAAAATTATGTTAAAATGTAACCTCATAAATAAACATTTTAACCCTTGTAACAGTCTCCGGCTGACATAACGAGATGTGACTGAATCTAATGGTGTGATTTGCATGTTAATGATACGTCGGGAATCGAACGCCGGACCGTCGGTAATCACTTTCCCCCCTGAATAACTTTTAATAGACTTCAAAGGAACTTTATACTGTGCAACCTTCTTTCGTTTAATTGTAATTTGAAAGTCTTCAATAAATTGAATTAGTGTACCATATTACTGCTCCATATTGTTAGCAAAAGTTCTAAAATTCTATAGGTAAGTACCTAATTATCTTAGATTTATATCTAAGAAATAGTGTCAAAGAAGTTAAAATTCGTTTTGTGATCATAGGAAAGTATTCAATAGAAATTAATTGATACCCAGTATTCCCAAATGGTAAATTCCCATGAGCGCGTCCTGATCTTCTCCGGCTTAGATTATTACTAGACAATACTTAATAAATTTTGCCTCCAGTTGCGCGGCATATCTTCATAATCGAGAAAGAAATTCATAAAGCACTAATCGTCGCCTCGGCGGCGGGCGGCCGCCTACGCCTGGTAGCGGCGACCGGTCCCACCAGCTCCGCATTAATCCCGCAGCGTGTGCGGCCGCTCATATCGCGTATTTATGGCCCCGGCTCACTCCTGCGGGCCTGGTACACGGCCGTAACATTATACCCACTTGTCGTGTGATTAATCCACTGTTTTGTCCGTCTGTACGCCTGACGCGGCCATCTCTCACGTATTCAATCGCATCTTCTAATATTTGGTTACCCACGCGAATCGACGATATATCTTCCCGCTTCGCTTCATCTCTTTGTCATACGATCCACTCTGGAAACGAGTGGTAGTCGAGATTTTTTTACTTCGAGCAAAATAATTATAGATTTTACGACACGGCTCAGAATTTCTTGCCAGCGGGGGTCCTATGGTATATAAACTGCAGATATTATAAGTGAAAAAAAATGCAAAAAAAGTTAAGCACGACCGCAGTCGTATCATCTTTGTATCGCAAAGCGAAAATTAATACTAAAAACAAAAAGGTAAGTTTATCGAAAATGGAGCCGATGTCATCGTCCTAGCGGCACACGGCCGCGGCGATCCCTCGATACAGACGGGTGTACCCCACGCTGATACCATCGTACATGCCTTATTTTCTGCCGCATTTCGAGTCAATAGCGACCTTATTCCGTATTACATTAAGATTAGGTGCGGCCGAGTAAATATTTTGAAATGAAATCCATAGGTATGTGAAAACGAGTCTTTTAATTAAAGGCGCTCAGCGACCAATCACTCAAGATACGGACCGTCAGCGCCGGAGCGGCGCGCATGACGTGATGCCAGGGCCGATGTGCCCTCATACTCATCATCATGATCAAGACCTCCTACTACATGTTTAATTCATCTTTTGTTTTGCAGCTAGTGTAATGTGAAAATTAAGACACATACTTTTAACTCTGACTTTAGACACGGACGGTGGCACCGTCATCACAGGACTAGACATCCTAGAGACGTAGGTGGTACAATTTCCGCTAGAGTGCTTCTTATTCCAGTCTCGATCACTGTGCTGCTAATTGGCAGTGGAATAACAACGTGACTAAATTGCTAGTAGGTACTACCGCTGCTAGCGGACACTCGCTTGTCGAATATTAACATTTTGCTACGTATTACTTAACTCTTGGCCGCTACTTTGTAAACGTAGACATAAAGAAGGAATTAGTTGTTAAGAAGTTATTGACATTAATTTCAAATTATGTGACTGCATGAGGATTCAAAATATAGAAACGGACGAGCTGCAAATGGCACTCGTAAATGTCATCCGCCGTGATTATTGTGCATTTAATATTACGGCCGAATGGTAGTAAAAGCTGACTGCAAATTTGAACATATACTTATGAACTATTTTTCACCGAGTAGACCACGTTCTAAAAAACTAAAACCGGACAACGTTTTTTGTCAGCACAAAAGTTTATTATTAACATAAAAGAGAATTTTAAACGAGTAGAAGAAAAATAAATTATAAAGAAGTGAATTTTTGGCAAGCACCGAGGTGCACTTTAGGTGCACGTCAATTGTGATGACACACAAACATCCCGGAGATATCCACGGGAAATAGGGATTTGGCACAATAAAGACCAGAGGAAACGGTACCGCGACGCCACAGCGCGCGGTTGCCAAGTTTTTTAGCGAGATTGTCGTCCTCGGACCATGTACGGGAGATAAACAATTAATTTTAATTGTTACGCCTAATGCGGCGAGTCGTAAACATGGCGGTTTACGCGGCAGGGTGTGAATAAATCAGGTGCAGCACAAATATTACTGTCAGGGTCTCAGCTCCGCGGCCGTCATAAGCGTGCAATTATTTTCAACTGAAATAGCTGCGCACGCGTCGCTTCGTTAAATGCAGTTCGTTCATTTCGCAAATAATCCGCGGATTAGCACTGGATTGATGTCGGCGCGGGTTTTCAGTGCGTCTCGCGCATAAATAAGCGAATTTATTTGCCACATAATAAGCCGGCGCTGTATAGTATTCGCTCGTTCTGCTTTCCTGGTACTTGTGTTAGGACTTAATTAAGACCGCCCGTTAATTTATAATCCCCGAACCCGCCGTAAACAGACCACCAAAAGTTTTGTCTATTACGCAAGATTAATCCGCGGTCGCGACATAATATAAGAAAATCGTAAATATCTGTGCAATGGAAATAACAACTTTAATGAAATATGTCATCCGGATCGAAGGACCAATTCTAAAATCACATGTATTACGGACGTCGATAGTTAGTGTGATGTAATGGGATATATTATGATGTTAAGTAAAATCAATTGCAGAAAATTGAAACACATGATTTACTGCTAAGTAAACACAAACAGATAAAAAAAAATTATATATAAAGATATTTTGGGTATACGATCTACTGCTTATATATAGACGTTTAGGCAGAAAAATAATTGTTGTACTCGAAAAAAAATCATCCTTTATATGGGCGAGTTTGCGTTGAGTGCAAATTCACCCATTATGAGATGAGTTTTTTACTTTCGTATAACAATAATTTTTTTTCCTAAACATTTTTATGTGAGCAGTAGATCATATACCCAAAATATCAGTAGTTGATTTTACCAAACCTTGTATAAATATAAGGTTTGGTAAATTATACATACTTAGTCTGGCCATAAATACTGTTACAATTAAAAATAAACAAAATATTACATTTGAATTTGGAATCTGTCATTTTTATATGATTGTTCATTGGATTTTCTTATTTTGGCGCCAATACATTGTACAAAATTTTGCGATATTAAAATGGAGTGGGGTGATAAAGAGAACCGAATAGCTGTGATTGCATTACACAAAGTAGGTATGGAGCCAAAAGCAATTTTTGAAACTCTCCATTACAATACGCTTGGTATTAGTAAAATGTTTGTATACCAGGCTATTAATAGGTACAATGAAACCACCTCTGTTTGTGATAGAAAAAGATCAGGCCGTCCACGTAGTGTTCCTACGAAAAAGTTCAAAGCAGTAAGGGAAAGAATTCGAAGAAATCCTGTCCGAAAGCAAAATTTTTTTGTTTTCGGGATCTTATCTCGGGATTTTATCTCGGGAGATGAAGATAGCACCCAGAATCATGTCGCGTATTTTAAAAGATGACTTAGGACTTGCAGCCTATAAGAGACGTACTGGTCATTTCTTAACTGATAATTTAAAAAAGAATAGGGTGGTAAAAACGAAACAACTACTGAAGCGGTACGCAAAGGGTGGAAATTTTCACATTAAGCAACATTTTAACAAACAAATTGACCGTATTTATGCTCAAAACTCTAAGAAAGCTTCCCAATTACTCGACAGAGTGCAACGTGGGCACTATCCGACTTCAGTGATGGTTTGGTGGGGTATTAGCTATGAAGGAGTGACTGATCCATACTTTTGTGAAAAAGGTATCAAAACATCAGCACAAGTGTATCAAGATACCATTCTTGAGAAGGTAGTGAAGCCCCTTAACTACACCATGTTCAATAACCAAGAATGGACCTGCAAGACTCGGCGCCGGGTCATAAAGTAAATACGAGCGTTTCGGACTTCATCAGAGCTGAAGACTGGCCGTCGTCTAGTTCCGATCTTAATCCGCTGGATTATGATTTATGGTTGTAGAGAGTACGGCTTGTTCTAAACGCCGTGATAATTTGGAGTCCCTAGAACAATCCGTACGATTGGCAGTGAAGAATTTTCCCATGGAAAGAGTGCGTGCTTCTATTGATAACTGGCCTCAACGTTTAAAGGACTGTATTGCAGCTAATGGAGACCACTTCGAATAAGCTTTTTATATTTTAAACTGTTTTATATTTATGTATTAAATTAACACACTGTAAAAGTAATAAATGTTACTTGCAATAGATTTTTTTTTTGTTTCAGCATTTATGGCAAGACTAGGTATAATAATAATTTTTAGCTCGCAACATTCTTACAAAATGGCGTTTTTTGTTAACCTTATATTATTATTCGCGGCCAATACTGGCGGTCCGCGGTTCTTTTGTTCTAATTTTATGGAGTGCTAAATGTTCCTGAGACGCGACGCCACCCGTTAACATGTGAATTTATGTGAAATCTCACAGATTTATGGTCAAGTGAGCAGCTTCGCAGAACAGACGAGATGACTAAAATTTACCGCAAACATTTCTTTAATTAACTCATTGGAGATTTCTTGCGACATTTTAAATTGTTAATTAAAAGAGGGAAAATATTGCAAATACAAATAACATCTTATATCAAATCTAGCAAATGAAAATAGCCTTACATATATACCTAGGCTTTGAAAACTTGATGATCTCAACAAAATGCATTTTGTGACGGCCAAAATTAATGCAGTCTATTTCAATTAGTATGCAACAAAAATACATCAAGATAGTTTCTGTTTTGTGAGAACTGTCAGAAACTGTCAAAACATCACGCGTACATGCCAAAATGGCTTACTACGATTGGTTAATGTGGACACGTACGTTAATGTGAACACATCATTGGTCATTAGTCAATTTTGATTTTCATGACATTTCACTGTCTTCTTAACGTGAATAGTCTTAATCTTATAAGACTCCTAGTTAATAATATTACGTAGATACTTAGATAGCCAAGCATTAGGCGTATATAAATTATCATGCATTTGTTATTCAGTGGCTGCTGTGGATAAACAGGCCCGTGATATAAACAATACGCGTGCACCTGTGCCGGAGTACCAGGCTAGTATAAATATTAAAGAGCTTGAATTTGCATGCGATGTTCAATTACAGCGGAATATGGAATCTGTTACGGTCTGGGGTGATCGCTTCCGCGTCTCATGTTTTTATATTATACCATATTACACCATTGTTAATGTGAAATATTTCGGCGTGCTTATTCGCGCATTTTCAGTGTTTTTGAAATTGCTACGAGGAAAACTTATTTAATATGTGTTTATAATAAATCAAATAACATGACTTAATAAGAAACGCAACGCGTTATCTATAATATAAGCAGTCAATAAATTATTTTTATTGTGTCTATAATTTACCGAGCAGCGCCATCTAACAGGGAGTAGCGGTACTCGGCAGCGAAAATCGATTAAGGAAATTAATTAAATTACCCATAACTCGTGTGTATTCTCGAAAGCCACATATTAGCGCCCAGGGCTAGGCAATTTAAATAAAGCGTTATGTTCCCGGGGCCAGCTCTCTCCCGCGGCGCGGTTATGACCCCGTTCCTGGGCCAGCTCGCCTGCGGTCGTGGCACTAGCGTGGTCTAGCGCGTCATTATGCCCAGTCTCGTTAGAACCTATTTATGACACCCGTTTGTCAATTTTTTGCCCGGCGCGTCTTCGTTACCGCTAGCCTGCGGTTTCCCGACAGCAATCACATGTAAATACTTTTAAATTAGCCGCGGCGATCAGGTCACAAATCTATACCCTTTCTCTTTAATCAAAGAGGATCAGATAAACAGCTACATAGTAAGCTCGCGTTTTGATTGCACTATTACAAGCAAACGGTGAATGTATGCGTGTCCACAAATCTCTTATCGCGTACGCGGCATTAGTGGAAAAATCCGACAAAGTTTGTGGGCCGTCGAAGGGACGTCAACATTTTCAAATTTCATGTTGAGTTTTTATGTCATGTGAGATAGTGATGTGTGCTACTGATTGATGTTGGTTGTCATGACGACAAATAACAAAAGTTTGATATTATATTTATTATTTGTGTCTAATGAATGTTAAAACTTTATAATATTAGAATATTAAAGACAAATTATATTCAACAAAAAACCTAATCAAGAGCATGTCAGGACATATCTAAGGAGGGTTCCGTAACTTTCAACGCGTAATAGGTTTTTTCAAATTACTTCAAAAGCTACTGTACGATTTCGTTCAAAATAACTTTCCTATAGAATACTTAGCATGACGATGAGCATCTAAGTTTCTAAGTTTCATACTTTTAGAAATACCAGGAAGGGACCAACTTATAAACCAATTTGGCGGCCGATTACTTGAAAATCGTTGACTTTGTAAAAAAAGTCATGTATGAAACCTTTATTTTAAAATACCTAATCGATACCTCACACGATGGAGTAGAACAAGAAAGAGTAAAAAATATTTTTCATCCCCACTTCACATGTACGGAGAGCCACACCTAATATATAAAATTATTATTATTTTACGATTCAAAAACCGAGATCCATACACATTGTTTATCTATACCAATTATCAACTTAATATAATATCAAAAAAAAAAAAAATATTTTTATAAAAGTAAATTTTTTTAAATTCAAAATTGGTATTTTTATACACTTTCTGAACTGTAGACCGACTACATGATGCCTGCCACCGGTTCGGGAACTAGCCTGGCGAGAACAACCGGCGTAAGTAACTCGCACGGGGTACTTTAGCACACGCCTTTTAGCAAAAAATTGGGAAAATTGTTCTTTTCAAAAAAAAAAATGTTTACAATGCAGTAACTTAATCTATATAACAGAAGTCATAAGAAAATAGTACATACTTAAGTACATAGAAGCAGCCTTGCAGGGGGCCATCTTAGTCCCAAGGTGTGCAATCGTTAATTAAATATTGACCCTATACTAAGCTTTAGCACACAAACGTTCTTTAACTACTTTTATAAATTTGTTAATGAAAAGATTTTGAACGTTTTTTCGGATTCTATTGTAAAGGCGTATACATTTAAAAGATTTACTTACTTTGCTATCTCTGAACACCGGTATTTCTAACTTGTTTATATTTCTAGTATTTCTACAATGGTTGTCGCTCTACCAATCCAATTTGCGGCTACCTACGCTGTTTTAGTTTTAGACGTTTTTCATTGATATTTTTTTCTTATTATATTTAAATATAAGCTTAATTATAATTTTTAGTTTTTAGTACAGCTGCAAATAAATGTCTCTTATTCTTTTCTTTTTGAAACTATTTAGATTCTTTCTGACTTACAGACTGATAGATAGACAGACGGACGTATAGAGCGAAACTATAAGGGTTCCTTGAGTACGACGGATCCCTAAAATGGTCATGTACCTGTTCTGTGAGTATGAAAATATCTCTTATTTTTCCTATACTGATAATGATATTATCCTTAGGATAGGTATTTGATTTTCTAATTTTCTAGCAGGTGCTTGCTTTATTATAAGAGCATCCATGACCTAGTGAATAGACCCCTTGAGTTACACATACGCACGTGACGGTGCAGGTTCGATGCCGGGTTGTGGTGTGTACCATTTAGATTGTCTCAATAATCGTTGACTGACGCTAGACTTAGTTTAATTTACCCTCATCTTCGGTGACAACCCTGGCAACATTTGGGTCGTACTATGAAATAAGTTTCTCTGTACGTAAGTATATATTATTTACTCTGTGGTTCGGGCCCCGAGCGCAGAATAGTATTGATTAAACGGCTATATGACGCATGTCTACGTATTCCAACTGATTATTTCGAATCACCTCCACATTACATTAGAGGTAATCTCTAATAATGGCGCAGTGATCGCCGGCCGGTGTTGCCTGTAATGGCTGGTGAATCGCCTGAAATGGTGGGAAATTGTTGATCACATTGTTCGCAAATTACCTTTATTAAGTTAGGTACAATAAGGCTTGTCCGGTATTCCGCGTTTACAGTTAAAGATACTGTAGAATGAAGAACCAATACAGCTTTAGCATCATGGCGTTTCTGAGGTTAATAAAATTTGTGGTCCGTCGAGTTGGACAGTTTGTAATAACCACTTGTTTAACCCTGGATAATTTTTTATATGGCCAATAGTTACAATATAGAAATGAGATAATACCTAATGCTGACAAAAATAATAAAAAGTGCACTAAAACGGAATATATGTTTTGTTAACACAAGTATTGCAATAAACTACAGCGCACTAATGCCTCATAACTTATGATGCATGAATGAAATTATTTACCGTTTAATAAGCAATAAAAAACGTTGCCGTATCGAAAAACCAATAAGACGCACGTCAAAAATAACTTGAATTACAATTTTAATCTTGTCAAATCCGAGTTTTTATTGTGGCCGAGCGGGCCGCGCACGGGGGACATAATTTTCCTTTTCAAAGTTTATATTTAATAAGGAGTATTCATAAGAAATCATATTATACCCGGAGAGGACCGAGCCACGTATAAATTCGCGATTTTTATATCCTCGTCGTTATTATTTTGCGAAATAAAACGATCGTTTGTGAATAAAAAGGCCGGCTCTATATCGATGCAAAAATATTGGAAGACAAAAAGTTTGGGAGTTGCAATAAAAAGGACTTACGGTCGTAACCGCGACACCGGATTGCACCGTTAAATTATGAATTTTAATAAACTCATTATGTAATTCCTCGGAGAGGATCTTATTGTCCGCTGAGTTTGTTTCGCCACGTAATTTAGGACAAGTGGGAAAGGAAAATGGAGGATGGAAAGTGGGTCAAGTTCATTCGAACATCTTATTAATTAACCTCAAGTCATAGAAGCTCTTGAAACAAATACAAAATATAATTGATACAACGCGATATTCTATTTTTGTCCGTTGTTTATATTTAGAAGCCGTAAGTAACCGCGCTAGTAAAAGATAGCGCTCGCCACGAGCTAATACATCAAATATTTATTGTCTATGGCTATGGGCCGTCAGGTTGTCTGCCGCTATGGCCGCTATAAAGAAGGGGCGATGAAGAAATCCCAATTGTCTAATCGGTAATAATAACATTCCTAACATACTCTATTACGATATGTTTTTCTAACGATTTTTTCTGGCAGCGTTTATTTTCAGTAGATGGGTATTTTATAAAATTACTATAATTTTGGTCAAACAAACTCGAAGCTGTCAGGAATGACGTCGGTAAATCATCGACTTGACCCTTTTTTGTAGCACTAATCATTTTGTTAAGGGCTTTTTAAACGGGCTGCATAGTCAGGATGCCACGTACGTTATGGGGTGAATCATTTTGATTGAAATTTAAATATCGAATTATGTGTACGTTTAGTGGACCTATTTTTGAACGTAAAACTATAACTGCATAATAATATGAGAACATCATGAGGCCTTATGTAAGATAAGCAGTTTATCAAAGACTAGTAAAAATTATTTCGCACTTGAAGTTGATAGTTTTAAAGCAAAGCTAGACTGATGGATCGAAAGCGAAACTTTAAATGTGTAGGGCTATAAAGTAACGTAATAGATGTAAGATTAAACAACTTTAGAAGCCAAATTTAAAAGGGGAATTATTTAGAAAATAAGTTTTATTTCATACTTTTTTGTGCATTTTTACTTTGAAAGTCGGTTTAATTATTTGTTTAAAAATAATAATATTTTTTCCTTTTTTATTGATATTTGTTAAATTATTATTAATGCATTTTAAGAGCGTTTAAATAAATGATTGAATGTATAATTGAATACGCGCCAAGCTTCCGTTAGGTATTATATAGAAGATGATGATGATGATAACTGTATGTTACATAATGGCATATGCTTGCAGTTCTTTAAACAATATTGAAATTTCCAAACGCGGATCTTTAAAGACTGAGTAGTTCTGTTCAGTGCTTTTGGATCCAGGGTATACCTTGATGCAGAATCTTACTTTTTGGTAGCATATGCTTAGGTTACTTCTGAAAAAGTCAAAATCACTATGTGTCCATATAAATTTCAATGAGTTCCTTCGATTCCTCATGGATCCCATCATCAGGTCACCGCTTTGATGACAACGAGACCAATTTCAGATTATATATATACATCAAATACCCTATACATCAAAAAAAGAATTTTGAAAATCGGTCCATAAACGGCAGAGTAATGTTCAAAGATATCCGTGTTGGTGTAAAATACTATGAGAAGTACCTATTATATCATCATTATGTCATGATTTATGGTGTGATGATGGTGGTGATGACGATGATTACTTTAATTGATATGGTGGCTTATGCTTGCAGTTCTTTAAGCAACGCCGAAATCCCCTAACACGTATCTATAAGGAGTCAGGAGATTTGTTCTGTACATTTGGATCCAGAGTGTACCTTGGTGCAAAATCTTACTTTTTGGTAGCTTAGGCTTGGTTTACTTCAGAAATGTCAAAATCACTATATGTGTCCATATAAATTTTGAGGACTTCCCTCGATTTCTCGCGGATCCCATCATCAGGTCACATTTGTGAAAATGGGACCAACTTCGGAGTATACCCTTTACATAAAAAAAAAGAATTTTGAAAATCGGCAATACACAGGCAATACACAGCCGCACGTATAACCGCCTCCTTTTTTTGAAAGTCGGTTAAAACAAACATGACGGATCAAGATAGTGGCAGAGGCGGGAATTGTAGCAAGCGCCGAGTTCCGTCGAAGCGCGAGCGATGGCGAACATTCATCATCCCCGCGCATTATTCATATCTCAACAAAGAGCGGCATAAATTACGCGCCCCGAAAATATCTAAATCCTAATCCATTCGCCTCGCCTGTCCCCGGACGAATCCGATTTTAAAATATTTATGAAAAGGCAAACAAAAAAACGCACAAGACCAGAGACAGAATTAAAAATAATAACAAACAAAAAAGGCGCGCCTCGAGAGCGAACGCCGGAAAAAAGTTAAAATGATCGTAGGGCATCTCGACGTGGTGTTTTTTATTCTCGATGTATACCCCAGTTTCATTAGATTCGTTTCAATTCGGATTAGTTGAAGAGAGGACTTTTGATAAAAGGCACTGTTGATTTATAAGGACCGTTTTTGGGCCGTCAGCGTAATGAATCTCAGCGTCTATCTGCTTTTTACAGGTGACTTTTAAATTTAATGGGACTAAATTGTCGATGTTTTTCGTAAACAAGACTAAGCGGACTTAAATTAATTGTGAGAAAGCTATTTTTTTCGCTTAACTGTTGTCGATGGAGTTTCGTTTGTTCTCCATCGGCGGCTTCAACGCTTTAGAAATAAAATGTGATTGTTCGAAGGTAAATAAAATGGTCTTGATATAGGCAAAGTTTTTTAGCGAATAAAAAATTATTTGCAGCTAAATACTTTGTCAGTCAGTGCTATTTATTGTTTTAAGAAGGATTGGTTTTAGTTTCTGGAAAGAGTAACTCTGCATTCTGCAACCCTGAAGAATGGAAGTAATGTAGAAATGAAATTCATAGGAATTACAGCTTACTTTTGTAATTTAGATGTCCACAATATTATGTACTTAAATAGAAAATATATTTTAATGAAGTCCAAAACATGTAAGAAAAGTCATAGAAATAACATTATCACAGATTGTGGAGACATTACGAATTTATTTGTAATTTTATATTTCGAAATGGACTAGTGGTGGGAAGATGGCAATTCTCGAAGCGTGTTTGGGTGGGTTCCACGTGTATGGGCCCTGCGTTTGACAGCCACCGAAATTAGTCACGTGGCTGTTAATAGCCCCACGGGGTGGCGGACGGCCGCAGCTTTTTTCCTCATCTCCCGTCCTCTTGTTTACAACAGTTGGTGGTTATCGATCGGAGCAGACATAAGCGAAATGTTTGTTTGAGGGGCGTTTTCCGGGCCGTTTTGGATTGATTTTCCGCAGGTCCACGGTAGGTACGTTACATATCTCGGGAAAGGTTCTCGATGCGCTTTTACGTATCGACTCTCGTCTCGGTGCGCGTGTGCGGGTGCACGCGCGTGTGTGCGTCCGGCTCTCGGGGCGCACTGCTCGATTAGCGCGGCCGGCACCGCCACGCCGCCTGATTGGGCCATCCATCACCGCCGCCGGCCCCCGCGCCCCGTGCACGCCACCCTCCGGCCCTCCGCGCAGAATCAGACACGAGACGAAAATGAGCCATAAACTCACACGAGTTAGATCGAAAGCCGCATGCACGGCGCGGGCTCGGTTCCTCCGGCGCGTTAATGCCACGACGCGCGCAACAGAGATCGAGGCGTATTTTTAAGACGGATACTTAGTGCGTTACATTATTATAGTTTTGTTGTTTTTTTCGTCGCGGCCGTGTAACTCACACGGCGGTGTTTTCGTATGGCGGCCGGGTCGACGCACCGCTCTGGTTATGATACCGAATGCCTTAAGATTTTTGATTGAGGTTTTATTTTATTTGGCGCGACGTTCGCCCCGATTACATTTCTCGTATTCGTTTACCGCTCGGCCGGTTTTTGTTTCGACGCATTTCATTGTTCATAACGAGATCGATTTTAATGATAAGCGTGTGCTTTTAATGAAGACGTGGGTGTGCCCGGGCCGAGCCTCCCTCCGCAACACTCTGCCTTCGCGGGTCACTGCAGCACGTCCAGTGCGTGCTCTAGTCGGCGCACTTCGCGCAGCGCTACACTTTGCCTACAACCTGTTTTCATTTGAGCGGCTAACGTCTAGACCAATTCTTTTTAGGTAAATAAGCACAGTGTTTAATGGCCGCAATGAAGTTCAATACGACAGGTCTTAGATAAACTTTATAGTCGCTTTTGCTTTAAATGCTTTAATAATAGTTAAACTTTCTGAAGCTCTATATGTTTATGTAATGTGAATTTCTAATCAATTTACTACAACTTCTCTAGTAATTAATGCACTAAATTGCAATTTTGTGATCTCTATTAACCGTATTCTATTATCATCTTCGCACTATTATATGCGATAGTAATAAAAAATATAAATCTTTAAGCCTGAAAGTATAGAATATTCCAGATCGCTTATATATTCTGTCATCATGATAAAATATCAAATTTTTATACTATTATGAAATAATAAATAAGAGATGAAACAATGGCAACTCGAAATTATCTCATCGTTTTTCCAATAGTACCTGTTACAATCTGTACGTTCCGTTTCACGTAAATGGAGTCTTATTCTCGTATTAGCATATAATCGGTCTCTCGCATACCTCCGGGTGAAAGGTCAGGGCAGCGCGCCAGTGAAACGAAACGTACAAATTGCACTCTCACGCACCAGACCACCGGGTGACTACATTAAAAATGGAGATACAACAGCAATTTGTACACCTCATCAATTAATAGCATATCGAGTCGACACAATCGTAAGGCGATATATCACCGCTACATTCGAAGATATCGCAAATGGATCCTCATTATTAATACTCGAGGCTGTTTTACTGTCGCCACACACACTTCCGTGAGGCTCGGCCCCGCCATTGTGAGCTTTGGTGTTTAGGCAGACGTTACGACGTTGTAATGTTCAAACGCGGAACATGTGATACTATTGTTTTAGATATGTTAAGTTTATGCCAGTATCTTGAGCTATATAGCCAGAGTACTTCAACGACAGACGACGTTACCCTTATCGAAGTGCTAGACGTATGTGTTCAACTATCTTACTTTTGTATTTTAGATAATATTATTTATTCACATAATTATAGAAATTCATCTAAACAGCCATTATTATGAAACTAAATCTGCCACCAAAGTTACGATGGTAATTAAAAAAAGTGTAAACAAAGTGAACCGGTAGTGAAGCCCATATCGGGTCTCGATCAATACAAAGTAAGGTCCAAACGATATCATGGCACCAGATCAGACGTAACCTGAGCAAGCAGAACCCGTTTCCATCGCAATACTTAATAAGAACGATTAAGCTTATGTTAAAAACAGGATGCTTTGACGTTGATACGCAGAAAAAGTTCACAATATCAACAAGAATAATGACAATAACAACGATGATTTTACTGTAATTATGGTTTTTTGATGGTTTTTGAATTAATATTTTTAAAATGTTGCCTTGTAATAATAGATGTCTAAACTGAGCAAAAAAGAGTATTTCATACGCGTGCAAATAGAGTTCATTTTATCATTTATGAAACATTGATAAAAAAAAGTCAGAATGCGTTTTTTTACAAAAATAAGATTGATAAAAACCTTGATTCCTTTTTGTCATTAATCGCACAAATATCGTATTTATTGTTAAAAACCTAAATTTAAAAAGACTATACAAAAACCTATAATCATTAATATATATTTGCTTTTATATTTTCGACAAAATTCAACGGTAGATGATATCGAGCAAACTTAACCTGAAAATATTAAAAGATCCGACAGCGAAAACCTTGCCCACATAATTAAAACTGAACCTATCGAATGACTGTGGACCTAATTACAATTTAGTAAAAGGTATTTTGGCCTGATCTGGAAGGCTGTAGTACATACGTTTAAAGAACGAAACCTAATTTGTGGGCACGAAGCGATCGATCTTATTGTATTTTAAAGGTACCCGAAGGCGTCTTATGAGCAGAGCAAATTGAGCAATTTTGTGCTCGCCCGCTTTCGCTCACATATCGCCCTCTAGCTATCTCTATCCAATTTTATTTTCTGGACAAATCTGAATACCTTTAGGTATCCCGCAAGGTTCGATCATTTTTGATTTTTAATTAACTTTGATGTTATTAATAATAATAATAGATACCTTAATAATAATAATAATAATAATAATATTTTATATATACACCTCCTAAGTCCTAGGACTTCTTTATCTTGCTGAGTAATATTGCTGATAATTATAAATTATTATTGTACTTCTTGAAGCCGTGGTAGGTCAATTTTAATTGCATACATTAAAATAAATACTAAAAAATTCAAAAAATTGTTCGTTAAAGTAATATTTTATTGAAATTCTCTTGCGTTGGTGTTGATGAATGGGTCCACTTCGCTAATGATAAATATTAATGTCCAATCGTCTCCAAGTCTGCCGTCACGTGTCTAATGAGCTTAACGTCATTTGCATTCATCATCATCACTCCCATCACTGTTGCACTGTTGTCTATGAACCATGTGCTACACTCATCATCCAACTCATTACCAATCGTTACAGTGGGTAAGGTTCATCAGGGCCTTACCCACTGTAACGATAGAGATATATATAGAGATAGATAAGAGTAATAAACTCTAGATAGTCACTATCTATATTAGTTTCATGAATTTCAACGCTTCTAACATTATTACATTCGTCATTATCATCTTTACTATGCTGTAGAACACGTATGTATTGTAACCATTATGTTGATACATTGAATGTTGTCAAAATGGACACACATAATTTGATTTATTCGTCAATCATTAGATTTACATAATCACCGTCATTTACAATCATTGGATTTGAATAGCCTAAGGCGAACGCTTTTTATCGAGCCGATGCATAAGGTTCTCACCTTGGAATTTTAAAAAGATAGATAACGTTCTATAACTAAACCGATTCAGATATTTATTTATATTATAAACTACTATAATAATAAAAACAAAACACGTACCAATAACGATATGATTACTAAAGAAGTTAATGCGATTGTTGGAACTGAACTAGCAACTAGCGACACCAGAAGAGGCACGTTTAAGACCATAAATGTTCATTAAGATAGGGCTTGTTTTAAAAAACTTGATAAAGATGTAACTGATAAAATTAATTGTTATAATGGGCCCCTGAAGATATCAAACCACACATTCAATTAAACATTGAAGTAAATTAATTTAAACATTTCAACGTTATATTCAAATTAGATATTTAAAGGCAAACTAAACTTGACGCAAAGGAATGTCGCTCAGGAACAAAAATATGAATATTTATGAAAATCCACAACAATAAAATTTTACGACTCCACATTCGCAAAATTAGTATGTATTTACATAGAAAACACTTTAAAGAAAAAATAACTGGGAAGCCTGTAGTCTAATTATTCTAACAGTATTTTTTTAATTTATGTTATTTATGGTAGGTAAATATTGTTGTGGCTGGCAACTCTGAATCATTTCTGAACGCTCAAAAAGCGTAGCCCGTCACCATAGTAACGGCCGCGACACGCTCAGCCCGACTCACCCGACGTCATTTAAAACAAAAAACGGCTTTATATTAGCGCAATTAAGAGCATTATCGCGTCAACGGTGGAATGAAGATACAACGTTTAGTTTTGAACGACCTCAATCATCAATATACAATCAAACTGCGACCTTAACTTTAGAAAGTAAAGTGTCATTTTCAGTACACGAATAACTCAAGAATAGCAACGTAAGGAAATGTTTTTTCTCTTTCACACATCGTAAAGACGGGATAACGCGCGCTCTTTTGCCGCTTAATCCTTTAACGTCGAGGACGGAATCGATTTCTTTGCAGTGTCCCGCTCTACCGCAGTTTTTCTCTGCTCGCCGTCGACCCGATCCACTGTAATCCGTCTTCGGCGGTATTCATTCGAGACGTTAGATAAAAATCGGATTCGTTACGAAGCTCCGAATAAATTGACTCCGTCTATCCTGATTCCGTTTCCGATTTAAGCACTTTATTATTTTATCTAAAATATTATAAAAAACACTGGGAAAATTCTAATAGGAACTTCAGCGAAACGACTCATTCTCGTATGACCGTCTAACGAACGACGGTCGGTAATTGATTTAGTGTAATGGAAACGGGCAATGGGGCTGACGTATTATTATATGTAAGAAACAGATATATGTCACACACACGTGCGTGAATGAAATAGGTGATGTAAATCTGGCGCGATGTTATAACAGTGCAAGTGCACATCGGCGTTATCGTAATTGTATCTCTGTGACGCGGGCATAAAGTTTGATTTGGCGCGGCGATACGCAGCTCGTTCATTATTATGAATGGCCCGATAGATGGCGCTGCCGTATTGATGTCATTATATTTGACAGATGAAAGAGTAATGTTGGATTTTGAATTAAGACTATAGAGTATCTTTAAGCACTTTGTAAATGGATCGATACAAAAATAGCCCCTTGTAATTAGACTCATTCCTCATTCCTTTTGACTGAGAGGTGAAATTAAAATGTTCTATTTTTCTAAATTAGTACAACTGCATACCTAAGGTGGCTTTACAAAACAAATAAAAGAGGAGCTGCAGCATCCCGTGGTGCGGAGATAAAATTTGTCGTTAGTTTTCAGCACGTCATTAGGGGATCTATAAAGCTGTCATCGGGAGAAGTTCCGTGTGCTACTTCTGACTCTCCACTATAAGAACATATTTGTTTGTGATGAAACTCCGGAATAACTCACATTTTTTGTTTTTCCATCACTAAAATACACGGGGAACATGTTATGAATATTCTTAGAGTCATTTTATTATTAAAAACACGCAACACGGCAGTAAAATTATTTTAAAAAATCAACAAAAAGAGAAAACGTGATCAACTATGCCAAGAAAAATATATTTGATGTGTGAAATAAATGTATAAACTTACAATTTGAATTTTCGAAAAAAAAAATGTGCGCTTCAACTAAACTCTATAATAATCTTGATACTTTGATTTTTTATTAATAACATAAAATTTTCAAATATCGAAATATAATAATAAAAAAAAAATCTTTTATGTATGAACTCTTGGGTTGAAAATCACGAGTTGCCATGTAAAAAACTTAACATTCAAATGTTTTTTGTCAATTTTTTCAAATGTGAATTCGTATGTTTTTTTGTTGTTGTCGTGGTAAGAGCTAGAGACTACAGTAATATTAGAGGCTAAGAATGCATAGTGAATAGTGACAATAGTGCGGCTGACATTACCTGGGTACTCACCGGGGCTGCCCAGGAACACGGAGGAGTACACCCGCCGCGCCACGTCTGGGGGGGACGACCACTCGCGCCGCGACGGACACCATTTTCCTGGAAAAAAAAAACTTAATATTATAATTTACCAAAGAAAAAAAGAAGGATTACTTCTTTGAATGCCTATACAAAAAAAAATCATATAAGCAAAATCATTTTTGTATATTTATTTTCTAAATAATTTTTTCAACAGTTTTGGACATAAACACTAAACCCTAAGGCCTAGGGTGACATGTTCTGTTACCCTGACAATATTAGTCCACTTTACATAATTTTATGATGATCGGCTTAGCAGTTACGAGGTAACGAACTACTACCGTAGTATTTGGATTTATAATACCAGAACCTTTAGCTATGTTTCGAAAATTTATGGTGTTTTTGGAATTCTTTCTATTATTATTTTAACAATACCGACCGTGATAGCACATTTCGGGCATGAGCATTAGAAATCAACATATATATATTATTACATTATATTAGGTATATAACATTATTTGCACAAGTATCATAAAATATTGTCATCATTTCGTTATCTTTTCGGTTGATTCAAACGCTATAACTGCTAATTTGAATTTTAAATATTATTTGCGAAAATTATCACTAAAAGAACACACGTGTATTCATTTAAATACTAAGCTTGTTTTATTACAGTACTGGTGATATGAAGGTCAGATATAATGTGATCGACATTTATTTTAATATTACAATATTCTATTATAAAAAGTTTGACTAAAGGCCGGTTACGTCGCGAGTATCTATAGTACAAAATAATTCATTTAAATATTACTTGATTAACATAAGTAATGGCCTGTCTATTGGCTAAAGGTAACTTAGAGCCACGTAGTTAAAAGCTATTAGTTTCTAGATATGTAGTATTAAAGCTGCTAAGATATCTATCGCCCGTTATCAGATATATATTTGTCTTTATTAGCAAGCACCGTTCACTATATCTACTAGCTAAAATTACTGAAATAATACTGAAATTAATATTATTAAGGATTATGCAACGGACGCATTGAAAGTGGTAAATTCATAAAAATCTTTCAAGATTGTTAATTCAGTACCATTCCCCAGTCTGTAAACATGTAGGAATTGGGGACATAATGTTTTTATTTCGGCACTAAATTGGCATCACCGTCCCCACGCCCCGGCTCCGCCATTACAATTTCTGCTAATGTTCGCCAACGACACATGCGATGTTCTCCGACCGATTTCGAAAAAACTGTTACATTAAGTTCTTCCCGCCTTTCTAATGGATTCCTCCAACTCTCCCAGGACCTCGGCGTCATTACGCAAAAAACATCCAGCGAAAAAACTCGACTAAAAACACCTCATGGGAGCGCCAAGGTGCTGCCACCCCAGTCTTTTCTTACCCCAGACAAGGGGAGGCAATATCATACACCATTAGCATTTTTCCTACTTTTTTAACGGTGTCACACTGCATAAGTATATTATTTGTGACATCGGAGGCGCAGAATCGTCTCGATTACGTTATGATGAATGGCCTCAAATAAAACCATAATTACCTATGTTATAAATATTTAAATTATATCAGTAAAAATGTTGAAATCATGTTGTTTAATCCTGGCAACACTTTACAGAGACAACGATGAAAATTTGAATTTGGAAAAGAACGCGCCGCCATAATTTCTCGCGCACCGTGTACGTTTTTGAAATTCGTAATTGGAACAAAAGCGCGCGACGCAATGGTGCATGCATGATTGATAGCGCGGCGATGACGCTCGCTCGCGCCAAATGAACATTCGTTTTCGATGAAAAATAAAAGCCCTTGACCTGCACAGTCTTTGTTGCCCTTATCGCCCTCCAGATAGCCAATTTTTGCGCCGTAAACGAGTAGCGCAGATAAAAATAACGCCGAGACGCCGAAAATTGCCCCATCGTCGCCATAAACAAATACTAAAAATCTTGTAACCGAAATAAGGCGGCACTCTAAATAAGAATTAAATGTAAAATTGCTGAGGTGTGACTCCCCCGAGCCGGGGTGTTCTGCGACGATATTCATAAGGCGAAAAATTGTAATAACCCCGTGAATAGCAGAATGGGGCGAGCTGCCATGTTATTTACAGGAGGGCCGTATTTGTTAAGGAAATTGTCTAAATATGCCGCAGCCGGTCGCGCGTGTACTACGTGTGCCGTTACAACAGCAGTAACGACATAGTTTAATTATGTTTTCCATACAGAAAATGTTTGCTAGTTCATAAGTTAGCTGACTCCACCATTGAAAGACCTAGAGTTGTGGCCGTGCCGCAGAAAAATTCCGCATGCAAACATTTCTGGACGATTGAAATTGCCATACTTTTTGCTGTAAAATTGGTAATTCCGTTTGCTCGCCCCCGCTGATTTCCTAGTACAGAGTGAGCTAATATTTCTCGTGGCACGTTTATTACATCATTATATTTGATGCGACGATAAAGTTGACACCAAATGTAACGTTGTGGTCATTAAAACAAATATACTGTCACTTGATTTATCTATACACACATAGTAATGCTTTACTGCCAGACAAAAATGTCGTTATTTCTGTAATTGAAAACTGTGTCAAGAAAACTGAAGAAAGATGGTCGTGCATCCATTTAAATTGAACAAAAACAAAAGCTAGAGTTAGAAACACCATTTCTTAGATCAACAATGCAGCAAAGGACTCAGTATCTCTTAAGCTCTTAATAAATTAAAAGAAAAACCAATTATATTTCACTTTTTCTACCAGTAAAATGGTAAAACCGAATACCAAAAGGTACTATCAAGGCTAAAGCCAATAATAATTGTGCTACACAGTTTAAATGTGGAAGAACCAATTGTGGAGAACATATGCATATAATTTACAGAAACAGCCCAAAACAGTATTTACTCGCGCCCGCCTCCTCGAACTAACAATTACAACTGATTAGACGTTTCTTTCGTATCCCAAATTTATACAATTCCGTTCAGATCAAATCGCTGTAATAACAGCCTCGGCTCTAGCTGGCGGCAATTATTCACAATTAAATCGTTATTAATTATAGCTGTTTTTAAACGTTTCATTGTTTTTGGGAATTCGGATGTTTTGTACGAAAGGTTCTGTTTTACATATAGAACACGTAATTGGCTATCGAGGAGTCGAGATTACAAGGTATTATAACAACTTTCTCCAGTGTAAAACATAACAATGATAGATAGGTTCTTTCGATTCAATGTAACATACGCCGCACCGATTTCGGTGACGGTGACCGATTTCATTGAAACCAGGCCAGCTAAGCAGGAGTGATTTTACAGTGCCCAAGCGTGTGCGCACTACACAAGAGCACTCTCTCTTCCTTTACTCTCGAAACCCAGTGGGACGGACAGACCGACACGACTGGCGAGAGATCAGGCTCAGGTCCGACATTTACATGCCCATCCGACGCATGGATCGGATCATCTTTCTTGTCCTAACCAAACTTGGAAACAACATTTTCTATTGTTCCAATGTGGGAATCGAACCCACGACCTCTGAGTCGAGAGCCAAGCTCTAAACCACTGGATCATGGAGGCTTTCATGTAGAATTCACTTGAAAATACACTTTTGACTAAAATAATTAGTATTTTGATCCAAAAGAATTTATCAAAATTATGACTACGTCTTACAATAATAATTTAAATGTAATAATATTTTTTTTTTTGTATAAGAAAACAAAAAACTTTTGATATAAAGTTGTACCAAGCGCGCATCACCTGCTAGAATATACCTGTACCTGCACCGAATATAAAGGCACGCGAAGATGTCCCTCTTCTCACGATAAATCACTCTTTTTTTACTCCAGGGACACCCCAAGCTTTAGGCCCCGTGACTGCCGGCTCCTTTCCAATTTCTTTTTATTTTATTTATTGCGACAACTATTTCATAATAAATTTTTTTTCGTACTTTTTGTGGGCACATAAAATTATTTGCCTAAAATACCCGTATATCACAGGTGGGCCCGTATATTTTAGTAGAAATGATCTGAACAACATAGAGCGTGGGAGAGCTATGCTTCGGCACGAATCGGCTGGCTCAGAGAAAAATCGTTGTCAGATCGTCGTCTTTCTTGCGTCGTTTCGTCGAGTAAGGATCTTTTCATACCGAAACGCGAAATGGCGCTGCATTTTTAAGGTGACTATTCAAAATTGAACTTTATTCATTATCATTACACGAGAAGATACACGTTTCATTGTAAGACTTCGAATGTCAGGTTGCACCGCGCTGCACAGCGCATGTGCAGTGTATGTATGTGCATGTCATATGAATCGTGTATCTTTTTCTGTAGTGAATAAAGTTAAATTTTGAATAGCTATCTTAAAATTACCACGCGCCACGTAGGGTCACGTATCGTCGCGGTGTGTACTGACCCCAAGTAATAGTATCGGGGGTCCAATCGGGGAGGGATACAAGAACTGCAACACACTTGTATTGCTCCGGTGTGGCGGGTGGTGGTAATCGCTGACCATCGGGCATTTCTTCTTACTACTATTACAAATGTGAAAGTTTGTGAGAATGAATGGATGTTTGTTACTCTTTCACGCTAAAACTACTGAACAGATTTGGATGAAAAGTAGGTCTAGCTCTGGATTAAAACATAGGCGACTTTTAATGCCGAAAAAGTACAGAAGCGAGCGGAGCAGCGGGCAAAAGTTAGTCTGCTATATTGCACATCTCATTCGACAAAAATACCGAGTAGATATTTTGAAGAAAATTTATCTACCACAGGAACATCGGCAACATATTTCACAAAACGGAAACAATTCGACGAATTCGCCGCTAAAATGACAGTATCAATTATAAATGTCAAATAACAGTAATAAAACATTTCTTTTTTAATTTACTGCACACAAGGAGCCAATATCCTTGGGCCTATAAAGCAATTTCCTTAATGGCGTGTGTGGCTCTCGCTGGCTGATCCTCTATCGATCCGGGTATACATCAAATCGTGTCTATGGTTCCGGGTTCTTGTCTGTGGTATCGGAACTCTTGTCGTTGGTAAAGAGGAAGGAGGAAGCAATGAGGAGCAGAAATTAATATTGCGTAGGTAGAATGTAATTAATTTTGCATTAATCGTGTGATGATTAGAATCTTTCAGTTCTTCAACAGGGAAACATGCATTTGTTTTAAATCAGCAAAATTATGATATTTTCCGAAAGGTCACATAATTATGGACCGGAAAATGCAAAAAGTATTGTACCTAACCAGTTGCTGAATTAAAAAGATTTTTTTAGAAATAAGCAGTACCTTTGTGTCTTTCTTTATTAAATTGTGATGTTATACATTTTTATTGTGTGCAATAAATTGTTAAATAACAAAATAAAAAGTTACAGGACAAAAAAGGACTCAAAACGACTACTGTTCAAATCCTTATGTTATTTGTGATTTTATTGTTATGATAATGATATACATAAACGAAGTATTTACGTTATAAAAATAGATTTTTTATTTATACATTTTTAACTCATGCATAATTTTTTTTTATATAGCGTTTTTAATGTTCAACGATCTCATGTTTTAATGATTTGTAATGACTGTATTGGCGACGAGCAGATGCCCTAGCGGAAAGTCGCAGAACTGACGTATGACAGATACAAGTAAAAGTATGATTTTAAATGATTTTAAAAATAATTTGTATTTTTTCAAGAATATAAAATAAACTATAAATTTAATTTTAAAATGACTACAAAGGATAACAAAAGAAAAAATTACTGTTGTGTTCCTCAATGTTATAATTATAATAATTTCTAAATTATTATAATCATTATATCATTGAGGAACAGAACATAAAGTTACTTATAAGTTTTCATATTTTTCCTACTGACAAAAAGTAATGAAAATGTTGGGAAAACGCCCTGCTTCAAAAGAAATGCGAGTTTGCTCACATTTCACAGAATTAGATTACTTTCCAAATTCCACCAGAAGTTTGTACAGCTAAGGCTTGTAATTTTATATTTTGTACTTGTTATTATATTGTTATAAGGCTTTGAGTCTTCTTAAAATCAAATAAATAAAAATAAATAATGTCTAAACACCTAACTTCTTCAGATTTTCGTTCATTGACACCAACACACAGCAACATTCCACTTTTAAAATACCTACTGTTCTCCCTCACGAAGTGGTTTTTTTTTAGTGTTTTTTACCACTTCGTAGATGTCCAACAATGAAATCATCGTCATGATTTTCATTTTCATTCGTCACTTTTAAAGAATTATTTCAAAATAAAAATAAAATCGGCTCTTTTTACTATTTAATTGCTATTTTACTATACAGCCAGACGGAAATGTCAGTCATAGGATAGTTCCGGAATCCGCCACTAGGGAAATTTGCTCGCCACCAATTTCGTCAACGGCTGATCGTAGATATCAGATATGCCATTGCAAAGATTTCCTGGCTTACGTACTTTTCGAAAAGCCAATAAAAACTGTGCATGTTCCCCATTGTACTTTTGAACACAAGTTTTGTGTTTGTTTCTGGATAAATTATTTTTATACTACCCATAGAAAAATGATAAAATCTTTACATTATTTAAATAATAATTAACTTACTTTCCCTTGATTCTTTGGTATTTATTATTAACTTAAGCCTTTTAATCCGTTATTGGACGATTTATACAGTACTTTCCGAGCGAAGTAACCACTCTTGAAATACTGTAGTGCCTGGAACAGGCGGTTTTAAATGTCGTATGGTTGCCCAAGCACATACGACATAGTCACAACACAGTCAGCCTAGTCCAGAGGAATGACTGGTCAATACGTCTGGGGCCAACCGTGTGCGGGTTTCCTCAAGATGTTTTCCTTCACCGTTAGAGCGTCCGTATAATGTACTTGAGATCTGAAAAAGTCTCATTGGTACACGCCACAACCTGGGAATCGAACCTGCACTCTCTCGAGTGCAGATCAATCGGTCTACCCACTAGGCCACGGAGCGCTCAATGCTATTATTACAGAATACATTATAATACGTCCAGTAGGCAGCGTTAGACTAACACACACTAACATACCTCGTGATAGGCATTCTGTTATTCGACGGTGAATTATTGCAATGGCTCACATTCTCTGCCACAATTATCTTGATATTATCTGTATTAAATGCCTTAATCATTATTACTCCACGTATTGTATTTTACTACAAGCTGGTGCCCGCAACTTCATTGGCATCCAACTAACGAAAACGGAATCCTGTTTTTTAACCCTAAGACAAAGTAGCCTATGTTACACCTTATAACATCATCTACCTCCCAGTGAAAGTCCCACGAAAATCGGTCCAGCCTTTTCCGAGATTATCCGGAACAAGCAGACAGACAGACGGACGGACAGACAACAATTTTAAAAATTCATTTTTTATTGTAAGTACCGTATAAACTTTCATATCCATTCAGTGAAAAGCTGTTAATTTTAAATTACAAACAGACATTTCAGTTTTATTTATTTGTAATAGATGTAACATTTAATATATGTAAGTAATAGATAATAAACTAGGTTTACAATTTACTACCAACACTTTTTTTCGGTACTACATTATTTTTCAGACAGTAGTGTAGACATCAAGGAAACGATGGAAATCGTGCGGGGGCACTAGGGGGTCTAGATCCGGTGTATTGGAGTCTAATCACAACTGCCCGCGATTACGGAAAAATGAGAAATATAAGTGAAAAATGCATTTTTAAAACCAAACTAAGTTGCCTAATTGCCTCCGCCCAAGGTGGGGCGGGCCGCCCGCCCATCGCCACCTTACTCCGATACCAATAAAGGCCATTACAGCATACGCTGGACACGTCTTTTACTGTCTTATCGAAAACCGACTCGACGCGGCAGACACGGAATCGTCATAAGAAAAACCTTTCCCGACAGAGGAAAATGGATCTTGTCGCGAGGGGGTAGAGTGGAGTTCGGCGCGGGCGGCGGCAGGGTCGATGCCTCGCCGGGGGACGTAGGTATACGATCAGTAGGTACGACCAGATCGATAGCGGGTACTTACGTCGTGTTAGCTGTTTGTTTTTAGCCGGTGTCAAAACCGCTTAGCCGGCTAAGTGCGCTGGCTAGGTGTGCCGAAAATAGCCGGCAGCTGGATCTCCAGCGACAGGTCGCCATGATTAAACATGATTTATCCGCGGCGTATTTACGTCCGCGGTGTAACGCCAGTATAAACATGACGGATTTTTTGAATTCCACGCTTAACGGTGATACATCTTTCCTTATGATTTATTTTGTAAAATATTTGTGTAACAGATTTAATCTCTTCAAAGGTTCAAATATACACTAAAAAAATACTAGTTAGAAGTCAGTAGACATCTAACTAGTGCAGTTACATGTCTACTGACTTCTAACTAGTGTAATAAGCTAAAATGTGATAATATTGGTATTTCACACGGTTTAGTATTTGAGACGACGCAACGCTTGTTACCAAAGCATGGGCGTATAGGAAACCTAGCGTCTATGATTATAGTCAAACCTGCGCTCCAGGTTTGACTAGTCAATGCTTAGGTCTGACTTTACGTCTTAGTCAAGGCCCAAATAATTTAGGTTTTTCGGCCTTTGACTCATGTCCGCCAGTCGCTTCTAAAATCGACTAGACAAGGCCCGAACTAAATATATTTTAAATTCGACGTTTGGCTGAAAAGTTACGATCTCCTAGGTTTCACTAAAAGACAAAGGCCGAAATTGAGATTGATTTCGGGGTTCGCCCGAAGTCTTTGGTCAAACTGAGATGAAGTAGTCATTCCGGGAAGAGACAGAATATCGACCTTTGACTTTTACACCCCTGCACGAGAAACAAATAATATCTGTTTGTTTCTAGTATACTCGTACTTAATAAATAATTATCAAGTATCGATTGATTGATTGCACTTTTATCTGAATAAATATGAATATATTGTTATAAGAAACGTCAGATTCCGCTATTGCTTAAAATTTTACTCACAGAATCTTCAAACACATTTTTGGCCAAAATTAAAAATAGCGGGGTCAAAACTACAACTCTTTTAGTAATGGCGTCGCGCTTCCCGTGCCACCGAATTAGAAACGCCACATTCGTTATTTGCTTTGATAAGTTATTTATTTAGAATATATTTTATCCCCTTAATCCGTTTATAACAAACCTTCAACAGAATTTAACGGCGGGACATCCATTCCGCCGACGACTGCGTCTTGACAGGCACTTTTTCTCCAGTGAAATTCTATTAAATTAACTGTTATTCGTTAGCATTATGCCCGACGTTAAATAGCACTCTCGGATATGACATCAATAGGTCAACATACTAATCGACGACAAAAAAGACTCGCTCTCTCCGAATAAAATTTTGTCGCGCTCGAAAAAAATTTTTAATCCGACGGCACTTAGCGTTAATCTCGCGTGTGAATAGACAAAAAGTTCTTTCGAAAAAATCTACCACAATATGATCGCAGCTAAAAAATATCGACCGCGAGGTTCGTTGGCCCCTAAACAACATGGCTGCCTGACACGGCCAGCGGAAGGCTATCCATTACGCCCTGACAGCACCGCGTTTTTCAGACCGCTCCGACAGCGCCCGTCTGGGAGGTTTGACAGCTGTCAAATTCGACCTTGACATTGTCAAATCGACTGCACGCTATCGATCATCGGTAAACTGGAGCAATGTACGTCACTATTTGTTGTATAATTGCGTTGAGGTCAGCGGAGCGGCATAATGCATGTAAAATAACTTCTCCGCTCCCGTCGCTCGCATTGTACGCGTGGAAATTGTCCAGCGCCATTCACAAAGAATGCGCTCGCTCCGTTTTTGCGGAGAGCCTGGACGACATCTTGTTCACTTTGTCCAAAACACTGACCGTCATTCTAATCATCATATATGCTCCCATCATAAAAGCTAAACCTTAATTGATGCGTTACGCATAACCTAAATAACCTTAGCGTTTCGCGACACATTATGTTAAATCGGTAGTTTTTTTCGCAAACAGCGATACAGTGCCCTCCGCACTTGTCCGAATGAATATAAAAAGCTACAGAATAGGGAGGGCGTGTTGTAGTAACGAGGTTTTGATGGCCACGGCCGGTACGCGCCGGCGACCTGCCTGTAATGTGATTGACAATGAACTCAACAATTGATAGGGATGTGCCGCTCGTATCGATGTACCTTATCAGGCACTTTGATTCTCGTGGGCGAATAAAGTTTTTTCTTCATTTTGTATGCGCTGGCCGCCGACATTTTAGATGACATTTATATTTAGAATAAAATCCTGAATATCTTTTTAACCTTTTTTATTTCATTCATTTTGATCACAGAATTAATTAGTAACTTTACAATCGAGACGTAATAAGCCGGCGCTCGGCGGTTGTATCGTCTAAGTTATGGACTATGGAGCACAATGTCTTCTAATTTGGGTATAACGTATGCTCGTACATTGTCTGCATATTGGGTCCTGGGCAGCCGAGGTCAAAAATGCTTAATAATTTCCACTCAGCACACAACCTACCCTCGGATTACGGTACGTAATAAAAAGGCAAAAATATACTTCAAAGCGGAATTGTGCCAGTCACGGCCCGGCCGCTCGCAAACCTCGAACCCCCGACCCCGCACTTAAATGTACACTTTATGTCCGTAAATACACGGCTCCATTTCTGTCCGCCTATCGAAAAAAACTTAGGCGTTTTTTTAACAAAACGACGCTCGAATAACTGCAGAACTGAAGAATGTGATTACTCATGGCGACTCGAGAAAAATGACGGTACGACGCGGGGCCGGGGTCGACCAGACCTAGCCTCCGACTTTCTAGGTCGACGACCCCCAAAAAGTTCGCGTGACTTTTCCAATTAAATTCACAAAACGCATCCGTAATTTCTTTGTGAATCAAAAAGAAGAAAATGAGGCATATGTATGGGCGATGTTTAAGTTTGAAATTATAACCGCCCGGGGCCGCCGCGGTGTCCAACACGTTTATGTAAAATAAACATTTAACATTTTTGTCGTGGGGTGGGAGTGGCGAAGACTGTGATGGTGGTAAGTAGTAACAAGTTGGACTGCATACATAGCTGAACTAAATAAAATATCTGACTCAAAAAATCTTTCAAAGTTATTTATGCTTGATATTACTTATTGATACTTTTTATGAATAGCTAACTATAGAGTCTCGCAGAAGGTAACGTCACAAGTAATGTTTTACTTGAAACTGTCATTGCGATGCTTAATTCTAATCAGAGATGACCATATTGATGTTCGAGCGCCTATAATTTCCATCCGTCTTCCGCGTAACATGTTCTAAATTACCAGGTTTGCATAACAGCCAGGAGGTGTCTGTAATTAGTGTGACGTAGATCAGAGACGCGTGCTGCTGACGGCGCTGCGGGGGTCGGATACATCAGAACTAATTCTGAACCATTTAAATGGCAGAGAATCGATACAATTCAGAGTATACAATTAATGGCTGCTAATGATTGAGATCAAGTAAGGCATATAATGTACACTTCAAATGTTGGAATCTTACATGAATTTAACTAGCTGCAAATTTAAAAAAAATTAACACATTTTTTTAACATCCCAAGTATCGATTAGACAGAAATAGCAAAAGGATACAAAAACAGAATTAAATTGACGATGCTATGGAATACAGACATTAACGAAATTTGTGCCAACTTTCCGAACCTTATTTGGGAGCGCCTCAAAAACTTGCCACAGGCGGGCGGGAAGGCGCGGCGCGGGCGGGGGGACCCTCTGTAACTAAATTTTGAACTGTCACGTAGATTAATGATGCTAGGCCCGTGCGATACGCGCTAATGCCTGTAGATAGCTGTGGATAAGTCCCTTGCCCAACAGTCGAATCTATTAGCTGAAAGCCTCGTGATAAAAACTGGAATATTTAAATTAACCTTATCGAATAACTTATTGAACATGAACAAGGGTATGTTAGAATCGTGTATGGTGTGTCGTGTATAGGACAGGCGTGTAGTTGGGCAGGCATATCCAACAAAGTCTTGATACTGTTAAAAAGAGTCTCCTATAGATACATATAATACAATAATAATACAATAAATGCAAACTTAAAATACCTATACAGTGAATGTTACTTTTAATGCAACAACTTACTTAAACATCAACATTATTATATTAATACGTGAAGAAAATACTTTCTGTATAGTTCTACGAGAATTATGCAACCGGAGGAGTATGAAGTTTGGCCGGTAAATTGAATTTCATGTGGAGGAAGGTGTGCAGAAAGCTAATCTATTTTTAAATAATTCTTAGAAATCCATAAAATTGATAATAATAACAACAACACACACTACCGTGCGTTTGATTCATAAAGTTGTTTTTTTTTATCTTTCATTTTTTTTTTTTTTTTTTTCTATCTAAGAGACAAAAGAATCCTTATAAAGTTCAAACTTAAAAATGATGTGAACTAATGTGGGTGAATTTCAACTACAGGGCGACCCTCTTGTCATAATAAAAAGGAGATAGATCGAGAATAAATCAGCTCAGCAAATATTCTTAAAAATAACAATTTTGACGACACTTAATGCAAACTACATGCAAAGATATTGCAACAAGAATAAACGGGATTTTTTTTCGATGAATACATAGACATACAGGCCATAGTGAACAATTGTATGAAAATAAAAGAGAAAAGACCGGAGTCATATCCACATTATTCACGCCGTTGGTGCGGGGGCACAGAATGGATTTCGGAAATCGATTGCCTCCAAAAATATTTACAGGGACCACGTGCGAGCGCCGCCTAGTTTTAAATAGAACGCTGTATTATTTAAACAAAACCACAAACATCGTCGTGTTTTGGTTTCGAAAATATTTCTGTAAGCCTTTGTGGTATGTAATTATAAAACTTTGAACTAAGTCAAAGTAGAAATTCTTCAAAGAAGTAAGAAAGAGAAAATAGAGAATGATCCAAAACTAAAGTTTGCAAAATGATAATGAAATTAGAAATAATACCTACACACGTGTTGAATGAAACAGACAATAAATGGAATTATTGGTAAAAAGCTCCTACATAACATTTTAAGATTTGGCACTTAAAATTTTAAGCGCAAGCAAATCTGTTAGTAGTGAATAGTTAGCATAAATAAAGAGGTATGCAACTGTCAGACAGTTTATGTGTGATAATAATTATTATCTAAATGTTTCATGAAACTTAATATTAGAGAGGAGAAAATTTTACTCTTAAAAAGTATACAATTGCCTCATTGTGTCTACTTCAATAAAGTTATGTTAATTTAATACGGCACCAAGACATTGCAATACTTTGTTTTTATAACGTAATATGAGTTTCAGACATTTCAATAAAAGGCAAAAGGTATAATAAAGAAGAGGCATTAAACTTTACATAACGTAAGGCTCAAGGCTTTTATAGTAGAACGAAATTAACACAAAATGCCCATGACGCAGACTCCGATAGTAATATTGATAATAAGGATGTTGATACGAATTCGACTACTATAGATACGTAAATTAGATAAATATTGGGTAATATAAATAAACCGCGACCTAGCCAACTCGAATAAAAAGACAAAACCACTATAATATAAATTATGAAAACATAACACATAGCCACACGCGCAGTAAACGTCATGACGATCAGCTGATCAAATATATTGCTACTATAAAAAGTGAAAACGCAAACTACTCGCCCCCGATCCTCCGTCTCTTTCGAGACACTGCGCGAGCGGTAAACGCGAAAGAGACGAAGACAAGTAGGCCACGCCGTCGCGTAAAATGATATATTAATGTCAGCTGCGTTTAGGACCTCGTGAGTCTACAAAATAATAGATGGTCACAAATAAATTACTTCGCGAGTGCATTTCTGAACGAAATTCGGGCGGGCGTCGACCTCGACCGTGGCGCGTAAATCACGATTGATATACGGCTTGCGAAGGTCGCCATCTTAAATGTTGCGTTCGAAATTTGAATCTTTGTTCGATACGACCGCTTCGGAACGTGTCAACGTTGCGTTTAGCAGTTTTTCGTGACTTCGACAAGCTGTTAACAATAACAATAAAATAAACTGGCTTTTGTAAAGGAGACGTCTGAATCAAAAGTGATTTTATAACAAGTATTCAATATCGCAATTCTATCTTGAGTGTTTTTGATACCATAATCATAATTATCAAGTTGTGTAACATTTTTTCTTCAGAATATCTAATCCGCAAGATTCTGCACATCTATCTTTTTGTTGACAATAGTAAATTAGAGCTCAAATCAGTTTGGTTCTGTATAGCAAAAATTTAAAAAGAAGTCAACTGTTAAGTATAGCAAAGAATGAATAGTAAACTGTAGAGTCTGTAGAAGTGCAAGTGACTATGATTATGTACCCAAACGAATGTCCACTGGACACTTAAATATTGGCATATAAGCTTAATTCGTTCGTCAAAGCTTTATTACGCTAATTGTGCTATCGTTTGACGAGCAAACAGCGCATATCATCCGTCAATCTGCGTATCGCGCCATCTTGCAATTACCACTAGCAACAATTACATAAATCGTTGATTGCTAAACATGCAATTTGTTATTTAACTAATGGGCTTGTTATCCACTTTTTACTATAATTTGTATCACTTTTCATGCTAATTACGTTTTGTATGCACCATGTTTTGTTTTCGTGCTGACATTTTTTTTACAAAATTCTTAAATTATGAAAGTAAGTGACAAATGAGTTACCACTTCGTGCTGGTTTCTTAAACCTCCTACGGATTTGTGCCGAATAAAACTCGTATCGGAATTGGAATTTTGAATTTGAAGCTCGCGCCGATCGATTGGGGCATAATGAAGTAACACAAGTCGGATTGCCTAATGTATCCACGTGTGGGCCGGCTGAATCATTAATCACTTTCAGAGCTCTGTGGGCAGTGATTACACGAGACAATTGTACACACGTTCGAATTTCCAGCTTAATTATACCGGCCGAAATAAATGAATTGAGCATGGACTTGAAAAGTTAAAACTATTGTTAACTGAACTTGTGGAAGAATCAACTAAAGCAAGATATAAAAACATACTAATATTTTAAATTCTGGCTTAAATGATTTTTAATATTAGCATAAGATTCAACCAAGTTTAAAATATTGTTATTTCTATTCATCAAAGGAATTTATTTAAATTATGAAATTGACGTAACAATAGAGCAAAAAAATAGATTTTATTCTTTTAATGATATAATAATATGTCGTAAACTATAAAAGCTCGTAAATATATTTAAACAAGTGTCTGTAAAGTGCAATTAAAATAATATAATGTAAAAACATCAAAAATTAATTGTTATTAAAATAAGTGCTAAAATAAAAAATATACCTGAACATATAAATAGGTTTAAATATAATCCTTCAAATCGTGTGTTTTATTTAGAAATACACAGATCTATATCGGGGATCAAGAACCGAAGCTCATTATGCCAGTAATTAATATTGTAGCGATGCCAACACGAACAAATCAATGTACAGACGGACAACTCGATAACACGATTTCAAATAAAGAAAAAAACGCACATCCATCTGTCTCCGACGAGCGACTTACGAGAGAAAGAGAGGCTATGTTTTGAGCGCAATGTCCATATTTTATGATAAATAGCAAAACGAAAAACGCTGAGAGTATTTTCGTGTACGATTGATATTGAGTTTTTGTTTTGCGAGGTGATAACAAAAAGTTACCACTAATGCATTTCGACGTGTAAAAAACATTAATGAGGGGTTTTATAGTATCCGCCGATCAGAAAGTTACTGCAATACCATCCACAAAAGGTTTAATATCCCCGATAACGTAATTCAAAATTACTCAATGTATTTGTTTTAAAGATACTTTTATGTTAAAGAAGCCTGAAATTTCAAAACCATCCAAAATTTCATGTAATTTTATAAATTTATGGGTATTTGATGAAAACCTATAATTAAATCTGGTTACTTTAGGCATCACTTTAATAAAATTTCACACTTCTAAAACCCACAACACTATTGTACGCTTTTCCAATAATATTTAAATTACGAACGCTCGTAGTCAATAACTAAGGTGATACAAAAGGGAAATGTTTTAAACGCCATAAAATCCGGCGAGCCACGCGAGGGATTGTGAATTGTAAGTGGACGGGAGACGGTCGCTTTTCGTTCATCAGGAGGAACGGTCTGCACGCTAATAAATTAACATTCTTTAATGAGCTAATCAAAGTTTATGACGCGAGCCGAATCCTCGACTCCTAGTGTTGCACGATTAACTTATTTGCGTGTAAAAAAACACCGAGGTAATTATTTTCCGAGCTTTATGGAGATTGGAAATTTTTGTTAGCTCGATCTTTACTACCTTTCAGTTGATTTATGGGGCTTCCTTGTTGTCTGGACTTACCCATGGTATCTGGAACAATACATATCTCAGGTTAATGCTTTGCCAATATTATTTATGTTTGTACGAACAATTCGTCTCGTAATGAATACATAGGTAATTTAAAATTAAAGTGGTTTTGCTTTTAGTGCATGTTTATTTCTTCTTCTTAAACGAGTCATATTTAGCTATTCAGTTCTCAAAAAAATCCATCGCTTTTGCCTAAATGTACAAATTTTATTAGTTTCTTCGAATTCCTGAACGAAATTAAACCTTCGGAAATTTTGAGTGCAATGATATATTATATGAAAAACAAAATATATGTTAGGTTATCTTATCTCGGTTATCGTTCCATCGAAAGGAATTTGACAGGTTGACAGCTCCTTGACAGCCTGACAGGTGATTGAGCATAGAACCGTTATGGATAGAGAAAATTTTGTAATATTATATATTATATATGATAATATTTAGGGCCAAGAAATTATAAATAGTTTTATACCAAATGTTAATTTTGACGGCATTTTAGTTTTTTTTTTAATATAACAGTACTTTAGAAAAAACTAAAATACCAATTGTAATTTTCGATCATAAATTGATAAAACATTCAAAAGAAAAAAAATTATAATAACATAATTTAAATTTAGTATTGGAATATGTGACCCTATCTCATTAGCCGAGAATCTTATAATACAAAAGCCGTAAAATGTGATAGGAAAACACGTGGGAAGCCTCATTCTTCGAGAGGAAATAAAGAAAGCACTCGATTTCAATCAGCAAAAACGTTGTCTATGTTGATTTAACACGATACTGGAGCATCAAGTGAAATAATCGAAGCGGATCCGAGGAGCGCTGCTAAATAAATAATTAAAGGAACTTTTTCCCGTCTCGGGCCGCGCCGGAGCTCCGAGGCGGTTGTTGGCCGTTTTAATCCTATTTACATTCCTCGCCGGGTCCAACAGGCCAGTTACATCGTGAGCGGTTTGCTAAAGCTTTTTAATGAAAAAACGAGCAAAAGTGGTCATTCTTGGACCGGGAGATAAGGAAACGGCAGATCAGCTTTAATTAGATTAGATGGTAGTTTTATTTTATTGATATTACATTTAAAAAAGATTTTATTACATTGTTCTACTTTGCTGATTTGATACTTTCCTGGTAACGGTAGTCGTTTGATTCCTGGATTATGTTTAAACTATCGTGTGATATTCCTATTTAGATTAATATTTACAATCACCTATGTTACTACGAAATTGTTAATCAATTTACAATATTATGTAATTTTTTTAAATACTAAAAAAACGATTTATATAGTCATATCAAATGACTGGTGTAATAGACAAACTCTATCATTTGATTCCTAAATCACGCGTAAGTCACAATAAGTGGGAAATGTCATACATCACAGATACAATCTTTGCAGACGTCAATCAAATGAAAACGATGACCTAACATACTTGTTATAGCAGTTACGACTAGAATAAAATTTCTTGAAATTTTTTTTTTCATATATAATCACTTATCTATACTATCTATTTGACATACTTTTTGTATTTTGTCTATGGACGCTTCGACTTTTTGCTAAGTATTTATGTATGACGATTGCTAAGTATCCAAAGAACTTGTGTTACAGGTACCAGACAACGGGAGGTATGTTTAATACTTTTATATTTTACATATTATATTTAAGATTTTTATTACATTATGTACATATTTGACCATAAAAACATTTTGTTCCTTCGGCGGGATTCAAACCGCGACCCCCGGTTTGAGCACCAACGCTTAACCATTGAGCCACAGAGATTGTAAGAATATATTAAGCTGACGTAGATTTTGAGGCTCACGCTATATTTCTCTGGGTGGGCAATTTTTAACTAATTTGAAATTTTGAGAAGACCCGACACAAATCTCTAGGGACGTTAACAGTCGATGACGATGATGTACCACTATTTGTTTTTTCTCATTCCCGTTCGGAACCTGTAGTTACAGTTACAGTAATAATGGTTGTATTGTAATTGATATATTTGTTGTCGTTAGAGCCTGTTCGTGGCACCGGGCCGCCTGTGACGCAGCCATACTTGGAAATGTACGTATAATTCCACTTACTCGCCCAGCGCGAGGTTCACATGACGGTACACATTTACGCACGGGATAACGTGGGCTACTCAACGAAGTTAGATTCTTATTATGGTAAATAATTTTTGAAAGAATCGCCACATTATGATTAAGGATACATAGATCATAAATTTAAAAAGTTATGGCAACAAATGAAGATTATATTCCAAGTCTAGATTCTGATAAAGAAAGAATTGTAGATTTTATTAAAAGTCTTAAAGATCTAGATGGATGACATAAATAAGGAAGTTACAAGTTTAATAATTACGATAACATTACTGTAGGAGATTCATTTTGAATGAATGAATGAATGAATTAAAATGTTGAATAAAAGCTAAAATGATGCGGTCGTTATGTGAGCCGACCCTGCTTGTATTGCGTGCTTCGCCTGCGAGTGGGAGTCGGTCTTAATAAGCGGCTTATATACTATAATAGCGACTCTCGATGGACGACTTTGGACCCTGTGTGTTCGTCTGCACGGGCCAGCTCGGGAACTATTTATACCCTGACCTCGGAGGTTGCTGACAACTCCAACGGTCTTCAGGTGGAATGTCTCATAGCGGAAACTGAAACTTATGTATGTACGTAGATGCCAGATATTCAATGATCAAATCCAAGGATACACACCTGTTTGGACTCGCAGGTGCCTCTAACACACCTGTGTCTGTAATTTTATTTTTAAACGGAATCTAATAATTGTTATGGTAATTTTACCATAGGCAGATCTCAATTTCAATAGCTATGTACATAATATTATACAATGTATAGGAACTGGTAAGGATAATTAGAAATAAGTTGACAACTGGGTATCTATATATTGCAGAGAGCAATCATAAATCTGTCATCCTTTTACATTCCAGTATTTCTATAATTAAGACTAAAATTAGCATTAGTGTTAGTGACAGTAACGAGGGTTTTCTAGCAAGTGATAAGTCTATTATGGTAACTCACTGTTATGTCAAGAATACAATGTCAATTGGATTAATAGAAATGTAAATGAGAGTGAGCGACAGTAATTAAAAGTCCAGTGAACAGTAGTTGCGGCCATTAGGCCTATATTTAATGATGGCCTCACTATGAATCCAGTGAGGTACTAGGCCCGCATTGCCGCGGAGGTGTCCAATAAATTATTGAGAGGCGACACCGCTAATGCAGCGAGCGACGCTGAATGATAGCGCCGCAGCGTCGTGATATGTAAGTGACGACTAAGTGCGATCGCTTGTACCGCTGATACGGCCTACGCGCGGCTCATGCGAGCCCGGTGCAGCGACATGACTCGTTCATTACTATCCTTATGGGATTTGAGTCCCATGACGTATGGGGACTATTTTTGACGCGCCTCGTTTATGAAGCCCCAATAGCAGATGCGGGAAAGATCTTTACTAAGCCCTAACTAAATAATCAACACGTGAGCCGACATAAATCTCGGAAAGAGTAAATTCTTTGATCTGTCCTCTTACGTCGGAGTTTCCAGTTGAATTTAACTTTATGTAGGATTTTAATTTTCTCGACTTCTTAAAACGTACCAACGAAAACAAAATATTGTGACATGTTCCGATGGATTTACGATTGAGACAAAAATATCTGGTTATATAGTATATCACAAGGTAGACCGTTTGTTTGGTAAAATAAAATATAATTATGGAAACAAACTGAACGTACAATTTTAATAACTTTTAGTCGAATTCTTTTCTTTTCTATCATCTAAGTGTAAGATAAAACCAAAAGCTATGAAACTTTGTAAACTTCATGATCTATGGTCACTTTTGTCACTATATTTTAAGCGTCTTCTACTCCGAGTATCCATTTTTTACACGATCGCATGGAATCAGAAGATCCACATTATCCGTCTGTTCCACCGTATCCGGGATATCTTTTATCATCACCGGGCGATCCCGGAGCAAATCCCTCTATCCCGGGCTTGCCGGGAGCCGGTAATCCCGGTTAATAACGCTCGGTGTCCCGGCGCCGTTTTAACGTTTGATAATGGAGCATTTGATAGTTATAATTGTCGTACAATTTTGATGGTCGTAGGAAGGCGTTAATTTTGCTGATGGTGTTCTGAGTCGTTAGACCGGCCATTACATGTTGCGAACTTTGAATCAAACAATTCGAAATTATTATGATCCTGTATGGTCAAGTCAATCCTGCAGGATAACTCTGGTCTATTCGGGTACATTCTAATTTTGCTAATTTTGTGGCTCCAAACTATCAGTGTGCTGTGTGCGAGTTTTTGTCACTGCTTGCTGTGAAGAATTTATATGGCATTGAAACAACGTCCCTAGTGGCAAACAATAGTAACTAATTCGATACCATACAAATTGTAGTTAACTTCTTCACGGCTGGTAGTGACAAAAACTCGCATACAGAACACCATCAGCAAAATGTGACAAAAACTCGCATACAGCACACAGAATGAAAAGCCTGAAGGACGCACAAAATACGATAATTGAATTAATTTCAAGCATTTTTAGTTAACTAATAATAAAAATAACCATGGATGATGAAGTAACAAAATAGACCATTCCAATTTTTCTGATTCAAAAGTCACAAAACAGTCCACAGTTCGGTATGTTCACCGTTACTTCATCTTTTGTTTACTAATAGTTTATCCAATATCCATTTGTACGCTACAGTCGGAGCTATTTTGATATTTTTATACATTTTATTATGAAAACAAAATCCCGGATGAAAAATCGCAAATAGTTTTCCCATAGGTACCAGGGAATCAGAGATATAACGGATTCGGCGGCTAATGATTCCGCGAGGGCAACAAATCCTTCCTATATGGAGGGAAAATACATCGAAAATACGAATGTAATTTTCCGCCCCTTATATGTGTAACGAAATAGAAAATACCGTGCAAGCCTCCGGCTAGAGGCTGCGCTAAATATATTGGTGAGTTTATTAAAAATAGCTCTTTGTTAGTTCAACATGTACGTCGACGCGAGGTGTATCTATTTTGGGAGTAAGTGGTAACTTTTGAGGTAGCCAATTTTTGTAATTTATGTGAAATACTTTAGATAATTAAAAAATCACCATAGTTTTATTACCTACGTCAAATTAATAATTAAGAATAGTCCTTTGCCACGTTAGTACGTTTAGCAAAGTGATTAAAAATTAATGAGCTAACACGTCGCTGTCATTTAACTCATCAATTTTACGTACAAATTAAAGTTTTTTCAACAATTAATATAATTTAATTGGAAAAAGCAATTAAATAGCAGGATATCATGAGCGTTGTGGATTACTCGATGTTGGTTTTTATGGCAGCAACTCTTTTGATGTGGTCGCATCTGGTGGCGTTTCGTCGTAAGGGTGACCACACACGCGCGTTTACGTCTCGCGCCGGCTCAGACAAACAAACACACAGTTCTCAGCAATGATGTACTAAACGTTTTGTATCAAAGGCGCCACCACAGTTCCCAGTAGACGTAAAAGCGAAATTAAGTAACCAACAAAATGTTGTTTATGTGGAGTTTGTGGGACAAACCTACATAAACGAAACTTGTGAAACATCAGAATCTAATACCGGCCCATTTATTATAATATTTCTAGATATTATAATACTAGAGACAAATTACGTTAGATTTGAAGAAGTCACTTCTGCAAATATCAGTCCAGAAAATTATCTTCTGGTAAAGATGAGCAGATATGTGTGGTAATATGTCAGATATATCTATGTTACCACATTTTTTTACTTTTACGGACTAGAGGAAAATAGTCTTTCATATTTTTAGCTTAACATCGGAGGCGTGAAGACAAAAGATGGAAAGTGGTTGCATATTTTTAATCGTATAAGTAACAACTTTCAATTTTCTATCATCACAATAAAACTTTCCAAATCTACTGAAGATTGAATGTAACGGGTGTGGGTGTTATTTTTAACGTTTCCTATTATTGAGCGCACGAGAAAGACAAAGGCGTTCTGAGAACGCGCTCTTTGATATTGCTACAATAACAAACAGGCGATGTTTTCGATGAACAGATTTTAGAGCAGAGGTGAGGTGTCATCCTCGTCTTCTTCTAACCAGCTTCTAGCACCTAAAGATAGATAAATAGTAGATATATCTATCTTTAGGTGGTAGACGCTGAAAGAATAAGAATGTTTGAAAGAATAAGAAATGTGAAATATATTTTGCATTTAGTCAATCATCAGTACAATCTTAATCAAAGGACTCTTTTATAATAATAACAGTAGCAAACTGTTCGTTATCTTCAGCTCGACTGTCCTATAAACGCTTTGTAGCAGAAATAAGTGCGGGCAATAAAGTTTTATCATTCCTTTTAATTTTATTGTTCGTTTGATTCGTCTGTATGAACATATTGTTGGTCGTTTCAATTAACTAAAAACACTAAAAACATAAAAGAAAACATTTGGGACCATCTAAATAGCTCAATTTGAAGTAGCTCAGTAATTATTATTACAACATCTCAGGCGTACATTATCTGAAGATTAGCTCAGACCTGATAACGCCTATTTATGTTCCATAAAACGTGTACCTTGCAACCGTATCTACATGCTATAGAGTTTATTCGTAACGTGGCGTGCTGATAACGAATAATTAAGAGTTATAAAAGATGAAAGAGGCGCAAACACTTGATAAGACTCATAAATGTGATTATGTAAATTCGGAAGTCCCTATTAGTTTAGTCGCTTTTAGAACACCGAAGAGTATTCTTTGATTCGAAATATTATAAAATAACTGTTTCTTCTTTATATGTACACAATATGTAGATTTTGTCGAAGGTTGCAGGGATTACCGACCAAGCTCTACCTGTTCCTTGCTAACAAACGTCGAAACTTGACGTGTTGACATTTGATTCAATCGTAAAGGGCACGGTTGAAGGTGGCATTAGCTGGCCATAAATATTAAAATGAACATCTGTCAATTATAATAAACGGCGAAAACACTTGAGGTGCTGGGTGCACCCATGAGATTTAGAGGTTTGAAGATCACACGATCTCATAGATGATGAAAGAAACTTCTGGTACATAATTTCTAATACCAGGATCCTATAAGTCAGCAGTTGTTAATAAAGACGCTTGCATCGCATGTCCGCGCGGTAAAACGCTGGGCGGTGCAGCTCCGCCCCGGCGGCTTTTAGCGGCGCGAACTCGGACTTAACTGCCTTCACAATTTTACGACTCCGTATATTGTTGCGTTCAAAATTAGTTTTGTAGACAATCGCGTGTCGGTTACTGGGAACCCTCGGTGCGACTGCGAACCGACGTTCAGGTGGTCTATTCAGGTGGCAACGTTACGGCTTCAGTGGAATAGAGTTATAAACATTTTAACCGTTATTTCTCTGCACTTTCTACCGTATACACTTGTATTATTGTAAGAAGAGCTTCTGTTTGGAATTGTCAAGTTTAAGATCATGGCTAAACAGAATTTATCTTAAATTGTGATCTAAGCATTTAATGAAATTCATTTCACAAAGATTTTGCCAAATCATATTCATACATTTGCCAGTTCTTCTGTTGCGTGTATTGTTGAGCAATCCTCCCGACCCTTAAACATTTATTTTAAATACCTTCGTGCTCACGTGGTCCAAGACAAATCGCCTGCAGATCGGAGTTAATACAAGAATAATGAAACAATTACAAACACTGACGTTTGCGTGCGCTTGCGTATTTTCCGTTAGGGGTGCAGCGAAAAAATTCGACCCCAAACGAAAAATAATTTTGATAGACACTTCGCGTGCAATAACCAATTAGTCGATAATTGGTATTTGGCGCATTACTAGAGACAGGAGGAGTTCACACCCCATTGTTTTCATCTCATTATAATGTAGTTTTCGTACCCATTTGCCGATAATGAGTCTATGCTTCCGTTTTAAATTATTAGTTGCAGGGTTTTTATGTATCTCGCTCTGGGCGAAATAATTTTATCATTTTCACACTTTTGAGCATTTAAACTGGCTCAACTTCCTGCCCTAATTTAGTTAATGCTACCTTTGTACTTTTAACTTTTAGTTTACTTATTTAGTTTTAGGTTTTTTAGTTTTTAGGTTTAGTTTACTTTATGCTTTTATACTTTTTATTCAGAGTTTCACTAATGTTGTAGTTAATAAGAAAACTAGGTATGCTTTATTTCTTTACATTACGTAGATTTGCTAGAGGTGCAAAGGTAGTTTGTTCCACATGACGTATTCAATAACACGCTGCAATGTCACCAGTGTGTGCTGGTAATGTAAATATTGTTCACGGCACGTCGACACGTCCAAACATTTTAACCTAGTTGTGTTTGAGCTGGGTGGATGGAGTTTTATCAGGCTGTGAGCAAATGTTGTCGAGCCTGATCTCAGAAGCAACATCCGCCCTATCTTATCTACGGTCAGTGTTTGTTGAGATACCGAGATACGCGTTATTGTCAATAGGTAAGGCACACACTAGAAATCATCCTGTTCTGTACATTTTTACTATCTCATAGCAGTGTCACCAGCAACAATTGAACGTGATGCGCTATGTGCAATTAGATTTTTGGGTCCTACGTGTTTTAATTTAATTTTAATAACTACCCTTATTATGGATGCATAGATTTATAGATGCCGAAGATAATTTTACTGTCCAAACTGTGCAGCTATTGAAGTTTATACCTTGCCTTATTTTTTAGATAAGCTCAAGGAAAATAAACCATAGACCAATAGTGGAAGATCTAAAATTGTATGACGGGATATCATCTGACATTGTACTAAATACACTAGATAGATCAAGTTACTCAATATTGGTTATAGATAGCCATGGCGCCATAGACGTTGCCTCGGACAAGTTGGCAACTGTCTCCATCACTATCAGCCTAGTTATTGAGTCAATGTCAATTTTGAAGTTATTAGTTCAGTTGGACGGTCAATGATGAAGTACACTCTTTTATGAGTTATAACCAGATGCATCGATTTAGGCCCTTTATTTGAGAGCACGAAGTTGATTCTTTCAATTAATATAATCCTATGTTGCCTATGGATATAGAAGATTTTGGAAAGGTGCCATCTCACTCTACTATTTAAGAAAGGTGTAAGTCACAGGCTGTTGGTGACAGTTGAAGATAAACATGTGCTGGAGATAATTTATGTCTTACGTTTCAGGTAGCCAAACCCTGGACGGAAACGATAAAAACACTTAATCTTTTCCAAACAGGCGTACATTATTTGGCTGGCACAAGGGCACACAAGGGCCCCTGTTCTTGTGGTGTTTGTTTAAAACCACTCGAACGCTCGAAGGGCCTCCCGGGCGTAGTAATCTGTCGTCCGTAAACATTATATTGAAGTGTTGACAAATATGTAAGAATAATCATTAGGATCATGATCCAGCGTTGGTTTTTAAAAACAAACATTTTTTTGCTAGCTGCAAAAAATTTTTTTTTCCCCTCCTATTCCTATAGGTGTATTAGGTCCTACCTAAGGGACTTGCTTGCTTGCAAGGCAAAGGTAGATCGCGTGTTGAAAATTTCTATTGGCTTCAAGGGAATAAATAGGGTAGATGAATACATGTCAAATATTTAGAATAATTTATAATATAATCAGAAATATTGAGGTATTGCTACTTGATTAATGTAAAAACTATAACATTAACAAAACCTACATCATTAGTTTACTTACATGAACATAATATACAAACTGATTGAGTATATTCATGGTTAATTACGTCACTTCGGTGATTATCCTAATGTTTTATTGGTAATAAACTATTTGTATTTGGTTCTTGGTGGAAATTAACGTTCATAATAATATCACACAACTGTTTTATACACTTTTACATTTTATTCTTTATATTATTCTTTATACTATATTATTAAAGTTAAAAAGTGTTTAAAACAGTTGTGTGATATTATTATGATCATATACAAAAACATTAATTATGGTAAGTATGCACATAAGCGCACAAATTTCGAAGATATCAGCAAATATGTTGTATATTTTATACAACTAGCAAAAGCGTTACGTTTTGTTTTAGGTTAGTTGTATGGAACGTTTTCACAAGACTTGCGAATTTCTGTAGACAAAACGCCGTACCTTTGAAAATATACATTCTTAATGTGCTATTTCTTCTGAGAATTTACTCATATTTTAGAGCCTTATAATTTAAACGAACAATTCTTGTATAAATACTGAATCAGAATCTCGGAAACGGCTGCAAGTATTTCCATAAAATGTAGTATGCAGGGGGTTTTCGGGGAGAATCAATCTGGCCAGTTTTGAACAGTTAGAAGTTCCGCAAAACCCTGATACAATAATATGTAAGTAGGGAAGTACCTATTGCAACCCGTTTATTTCGTACTACGTTACTAGAACCGACCAAACCGACCGAAGCTCGGTCACCCAGCCGGTATTTATGCATTTAAAAAATTCATCTAGCCTATTTCGAACTCGATTGTTGAGTGACTGATTATTGTCATCGGTCGCATTATTACATAAACAAGAAACGAAATGCCACTCAAACCTTTTGAAGTGTCAAGTGTTGCCGTAATTAATGATTTGTATTCGGAATGAACCAACGAAAACAGACCGTGAGAGAGTGAAGTAATCACTAGACGCAAGGGACTCGACGCTTTCTAATATTTCATAATATATTCCTTTTGTTTCTAATTAACTCTCTAAAATTATTGGTGCATAATATTTATATCAATCGATAGGCATTACACATTGTCCTTGTTGAAAATGTGAAAATGCGGTTCAGGAGGTTAGTTAGACTTATGTTCGAGTATACTATACAATATTATGTTCCTATTTACATATTACTGTCGTCTGTAGCCCGAGCAGTTACATTTGACAATGTAGACCATGACAGCGCCTATACAATTTTCATTCGATAACGTTACGAATACTTTGTTGTCAATTGTTCCTGCTGGTTACTTTTTCCTGAAATAAAAATAAGTGTATGAGTAATGACTGAGTACCTAAGTTAAATAATATTTTACGTTATATTACAGGTACAGCTAATTCTCGTTAGATAAAATGTTGAAATAAATTTTTGTCGTTTCCAACAGTGTTAACAAATATTTTAAAAGAACAAAGTTTCTGTGTGTCATGTTTTTAAAATGATTTATTTAGTTTACTAATTTCGTACACAGAAAAGGCGTCCAAAAGTATATATTTAATTAAAATATGACATTAGTCGCACGAAATCATTACTCATGTTATTACAGACTTCCTATTTATAAAACTAATTCTCCCCATGCCAACTCGTTTCTAAAGTTAATTATTTCTGACAGCACGGAACACGTAAAAATATATTTTACGTGGAAGGGACTAGATAAGCTAGTTAATTAACAAAATAAATAACTTTCACACTTATTCTAGAATGCCGAATTACGTTTTAACGCGCGTACAGCTGTTATGTACTGTTTGCATTTATTTGCGTAGTCTCTGCGCCGTTAATTTATTTCATTAGGCCGATGATGATGCGCGACATTCGCTACTTGAGGTTTCTAGAAACAAACATCATAAATAGAATCATCAGTTCAATCAGTGTTGAAATCTGATCTAAACTTGTCAACTTTTCCTAAATAAAATTCTTAATACAAAGTAACCAATGCCACCAGGAGCCTGTTCATCTTCTTGTACTTATCTTTGTGTATTGAGATAAAGTAAGAAAGTGACAAAAAACTAGAATACCACAAGGTGGTGAAGTAGGTCCTAAGTTAGTTTTTGCTTCCTAATACAACATTTGTTATCACCTCTGATATTGTTATCTTCGGGTCATTGCTATAAGGCGTTTGTTTGTTCTTATAAGATTCTTTTAAGTTATTTTGTGATGGATATCACGTCAGGAATCACAGGTGAGTGCGGGCTCAAATTTCAAGCCCGCGACTCCGCGTCAACATATTCAAATTCTCGTCTCCTGACGGAATACCAAATGGCATATTAATGTTCAACTGTTCGTCTGTTTGAGCTCTTATCTGAGGAAACTTCATTTTAGTCGTAAACATCTCTAGGATTATATAAACTACAATCAATATTTTTATTATTTAGCTTAAATTGCCTAGAATTACTTGCCATCTCATTAAATTTAAACGTTTACTAATACAAATATTTAAAATATTTCCAACCACAACTACAGCACAGAGCTAGTCACGAAACATTTATTCCTTACTCGGCTGGGTAGTATGCTCCTGAATACTAATATATTTTTTATTAACTCTACATTGTTTTGTTTATTACTTACAATATTTATTTAGACTAATGTATCTGTTTACTGCGCATTAAATTTTATGGCAATTGCTACTTTCTTTGTAGGAATCTTTGGCTTTAGTCAAATCTGAAATATTCATCGAATTTTTAATTTGTAAGCTAAGGTTTGTCTTTTTTGTCATATTGCTTGCTATACTTCTATGCACATAGAAATATGTAAATTATATAAATTTTAAATTTTTAAATCTAATTTTATAAATGTTATAAAATTCCCTACGAGGAGCATTTGTTATGCATAGTCTGAGAGTCCTCAGCTAACAAAGTAACACTCGCGACCAAGTGGCGGTCTCAATTCGATTACGCTAGTGTTGGGGGCCGAATAACTCGGTTTCCACGAGTGTCGCCTTATTCGATTTGCCGCCGATTACAATGCGTAAGTGTTGTTCAGTTCTGCGGTTTTTTTCACTTGCATCAATTCAATTGTCACTCCCGTTCTTTAGCGCTTAAATGTGATTTTTTTTTTAAATTTATAGTGAGAGTTATGTGATGGAGTGAAAAATCTGTCACGGATGGAGAGAACACGATCAATTTAAATATTGTTACATTTATTGTAAAATCCAAGAGTGCACGGTAATTTAAAAAAATCATATAAATTCACATCAATAAAATTACATCAATCACCTTAACAAGTTCTTATAACTTTATCCAATCTAAGGCTGATGATGATGAGGCAAATTAAAAATCAGCCTAATACCAGTAAAAATGTCAATTTAATTACAATATGTTCTTCAAACTACGGGTATACTACGTTGCGATAAACGCCGTCTAGATCCGTTCGCCTAAACAAAGAGAGGGCCCGAGTGTTTTATAGGCCGTTGGAGCCTTATTTAACGCTCGTACTGATTTTATACATCGGCGTCTCGACGTCTGAGCATCTTTCATGGGCCCTTAAGGCTGTATCAGATGGGCCCTTCCCCGGGATCGCTCCCTTTGATGCCCTATGACACATTTATGTTTATAGTCCTACGGGAAATTTTGCATACGTAAAGGTTTTGTGGTTTCATTATTTATGGCGGGTTCGTTTGTACGTTGTTCAGATATTTTGATGGGTATTTAATGTTTTATGGAATGCTGCGGTGATATAACGGTGGTATATTGTTCGAGCGAGGGAAATACTTGTAATATTTGTATTATAAATGTTTGATTATTTATCGTATAGGTATAACGGAATCGTGTTTTGGTATGTAAGTTATGGCTTTGTGATTGACAGTTATATGTTTTCTATGCATATTGTATACATATTAAAATCTTAACTTATGATATATGAGTAAAAAGTAATGAACATAGATCAGCGTAAATCACACAATAACTTATAGTTCATTCAGTAATTTTATTGATAACCCGTACATTATCACGGGCCAATATTCCATAATTATTTGCTGTAAACACAGCAAAATAATATTTGAAATCAGTACAAAGATAATGTCAGTTTTAAGCTCACATCGTAAAAGCGATAACACTATTATACGGAAAGTTTCAGCGTTAAATTTGAAGTTAAATTAAAATGTCACGCCGAGCTATTACACGCCAATCGGTTCCGAATCGTCGGACAAAAGTCACGAGAAAACGGACAAAAGGCTCTTGTCTTTATTTAATCATCGTGCAATAGACCCGCCGCACTAGTACGGGTTGACAAATTCGCACGCCCTCTACATCTCCTAAACGCGCACTTAAGACGTACCCTTCCGGCCGTTCCTTCACCCTCGGACGCCTCCATTCTTTTTATATCGCAACTTTATTAGCGCATAAAGGTCTGGTGATAGCCCTTTAAGAATTAGGATGCGTCCCGCGGCCGGGCGGCGGGCGACGGGCGGTGCTCAGCCGAGCCGAACGAATGGAGTGTCGGGTTCGGGACGGATCGGCACATCCCTGTGCGCAATTAATGGAACCGTTATCGTCGCTCCATATTTGAATTGCAGAACGTCCATCGCCGACTTCGACTGCGTTTGTTTTCCATTTCCGATTCATGACCGCCGATTCCTTTTTGACCTTTCTCTCCCTCGTGTATCGATCTATGAGCACATCGGCAGATTGTTATCGAGCGGCGAAGGAAACGAGTTGTTTAAAGCCAAATAAAGATGGAGGAGAATAATTCTATTACGGTTGTCGAACACGGCATAAAAAGGGGAAAAACGTTCGGATACGAGTATCGAGAACGCGAAAGCGATCGGATTTACATGTATATCGTCGCTGTACTAAAACGAAATCATGAATGAAGCGCAGTACAGAGAAACCCAGAACATTATCCTTATGCCATTTTACGACCTTTACCCCCATCCAGTCGAAAGGGTCACATCGATACGACACGGCGTAAAACATCCCCGTCCCGCTCCCCCCCACGGGCCGCTCGTAAAACCGAGCGAGATAATCACGAAGATGAGTCGAAAATTATTTTTTTTATTATCACCATCGGCGGTGCTCTTTTATTTCCTTTTTACGGTCCGAGTACCTCATAAAAAGACAATAAACTTACTATTTACAGACCATCAGGAAATTGTTAGCCGAAGAGGTCTCTTAACGACACATGTTCTCCTGCTGCCTTCGCCCGACGCCCGAGTGATGCTCTCTTTACGATTGACGCGCGCGTTAAATGTAAGGGAAATGGTACATTTTATTTCGCAACTAGCTTCACGCGCGGCTTCGCGTATGTTTTATGATATGCGTAAACAAGCCCCCGAGTTATGTTGCGGATAATTTTGTGATGTTTGTATTACTCTACGATTTACCTTTGATGTTTTGTCTTTTTGATAGTAAGTTTCCACAACATGGACTGAAATGGAAATTTTTCTTCGCTAAGTCTCTAGCATTGTTGTGTAGCATAGGCGTTGATGTAATTATCACAATCGAGAAAATCATAGACTCCAGTAGAAACAAAAACATATCGACGGCTAAAGCTTTTTTATGCGCATTTGAAACATACGATTAGCGTACATTAAGAATATTTTCTGGCATTAACATAATGAGGGTTAATTCATTTTCAGGTCCAAGGGTAATTGGTTGAGATATCGTAAAGCACCTTTATGGTGGTGTTTCGTGTAATGATAGTTATTAAACGGTTGCGGCTAACTCAGCTAACACACGTTAACCGCTTTTTAACGCCTCATAAGATAACCACGTAATAGTTGCTAACTACACGTCTTAACCAAACTATGGCATTACTCTATATATACGAAGATTTTTAACTGTAAAATAGTTGGGGGAATAATTCCCTTGGGAAAAGTTATTACGGTGACTTCAGAGTTTTCAAAGAAGGTAGGGCAATTGATAATTAATTTTAAAACGAGTTTAATGAATGTATCACCGAGAAAATACACGAAAAGGGAAGAAAATGTAAAGTACGCCGTTGTACACATAAAGCGAACGGAAATAGTAATATCGGAGAAGATAATACAGATGTAAATTAAGATGAATTTAGAGGGCTCGCAGGGTAGGTACCCGGCTACCCGCGGAACATGAATGCGATAGCGCGCACTTTATGTGATGTCTTGGAGCGAGCCAGGCACGGATAATATTGTGAATTCCGAGGATGTTTTCGCATAATGAATTTAGGGATTGTCTTGTGGTTTTTCGGTACCAACCCCTTGGTCCCCGAGGGAGCGCTTATATTCCATTTATCAGTGTATGCCTGGGTAAAGATAATTTAAGGATATAACCGTGAATTCCTCGAGTTCCGTGAGTACGAGCCGCCGCGCCGTTTCGGTACGCATCGCGGCGTGGTACCGAAAAACGTACGTTAATAAGGCATATTTTATTTAGGTCCGGCGATTCGTATGATAAAACTGATTCAGTAATATTTGTTCCGTACGATTTCTATGGAGATTTCGTTCTTGTTTCGCAGCTAAATCTGCGGGAATGATATATACGGGCAGATACTCCGCGAGCCCGAAAATATTGCCGAGAAATATTATGTTCGCGATATTGAGGAACCGAGATATGATTGTGGCCGAAACGGATTCAACGCGTAGATTAGTGCGGGATCAAATAGCGGTTACAATATAATGTTTGTATTATATGAAAGCTCTGATACCTGATAATTTTTCCATTTGTAATCAAATTGTAATAGTTGATCTTAATAATTATTATTTACTAAACTTTGCATTAACAGTCTGCCTTGGAATGTATTATGTTGATGATAAATTCGCAGTATAATCAGAATTTAAATTAAAAAACTCGCCATTCCGAGGAGATCATAAATTAGAATCCAGCGTTAATTACCAGGGCCGCATGGACGGGCGGTGATGTTAGGATTCAGCGCAGTTACAATATTCTAAACGCGCGAGTTAATTTTTTAATGCGCCTCAGGTCTTAGTGCGAGTTTACGGGCTGCGGTCGCCCCGGGCGTAGTTCTAATTAAAATCGCCCCGTTTTCTCCGCTATTCATTTTCATCCTTTAAAACGCTTTTTGTTGCTCTCCTGGTTCGGTTACGTATTGTTCTGACCGACTAATTTACATGTTAATGAGATTGTTATAACATAATACCGATTTGAAATCGATATTTAACGATAGTGGCTTCGGGTCGGTTTACTTGTTTTTATTTTTTAATATTGTTCTAATTATACTTAGGAATTTCATAGCAGTGGATCCGTCCCCTCGGGCTGATTTACCACTAAATAGAAGTAATTTTATTTAATAGAATTAATCTATTGAAATTTTAACTAGAGCGAGAATGTTCAACAATTCATGTTGGCTAGATAGAAGGTTTGTATGCTACACGAAACAATGGAAAATAACTGAACGAAAGGACTAAAACAAAACAATTTCAACCAATTCCATTGCCATAACATTTATCATAATGCTGCTATACTAGGGAGGCATAAGATGCACACAGCGCACGGTAGGCCGCGTCTCTGCCCCCGCGATTATGTATGCAAATGACGGCGAGTACACCTGTGCCTTTATGTTCGCCTGGTAAACAATTGCCAGATGGAAATGGGAAAGATAGTTTTTCTTTTGTCTTGGCCGGCCAGCTACCGGTGTTTCGAACGAGGAAATTGAGACCAGCACAGACAACTCTTTATTTATTACAGCGACGAGCGCTTACATAGATAAACGTCATTTTTAGGGTTCCATATTAATGAATCCTTAGTAAAAGCGTGTTACTTCAGTGACCGTGCGCAATATGTTATGTAAATCTTTTCTATTCGGTCGATAAATTAGCCGCCATGTTTTTTGCGGAAATATCGCGCGTCCACAGAGTGTCCTCAGATCATAAATCGGCACCGCAAACGAAACCGCGCGTTAAACGGGCGAAAAAACCCACCGCAGCCAACTATGCGGAATGATTGCACGCCACAACTTTCACGACGCGACGCACGCACGTCTAGCCGACCACAATACAAACACTTTTTTTATATAAAATAGTCAAATTAACCTTTTTTAAGTCAAAAACGTGGGATTATTTGCAATTTTGTTTAGGCTATACTAAAACAGTTTTTTAGTCGCAATTTTTAGGACTATGCTTCTATGTGGTGATATCTCCAATAAGAAAACTTCACAACTGTCAAAAATGACAGCTGTCAATGCGCTCAAAAATAGCTTATAACACAATAGAGGCGGTGACGCGGCGAAGTGCTGAGAAAAGCCGCCTAAATATAATCAACATACAATCGTCACTTTATCTCAGTGTTTGCAAATTACACGGGAAGCCGCCATTGCTGATTAGCATGTTTTCAAAAGTGTTCTTAATTTGAAACCTTAACGTCGGTGGTCTTATTCTGCGACAGAATAACGCGCGGTCTTATTAGAATCTTGTTTGATTTTATTTTTTTAACTTATCCAGTGACCTGAATACGGAGTGCCCGATTCTGCGCAGTTTGAAGTAAAATATTAAACCGTACTATTCATGCACCACCGATAAAACCTACCGACGTTCAGAACTCAAAAGAAGCAAAGTAAAGCCGACAAAGTTTAAGCCGATTACTTTAAAAGCTCACTAAGCTCTTATCATAAACTTTGAAACAGCGCCATCTAGCAGTAGGAACGGGAAGATTTTTAAATACATCTTGAAGTAGTCTTCGTTTTTTATCCGACTACGGCGAAACCAAAGGGAAGGGTAATCATTTTGACAGTCTATGTATGTATGTTTGTTCTATCGTAGCGTCTAAATTATTGATCCGATTTTAATGAATGAGGTGTCGCTAGATTTATAATATTAATGTCCCGGGTAACATAACATAGTCGGGTTATAGTTTTCACCTTTTATTTCTGTAATTCCTGATTTTATGTATTTCCTGAATCATGAAAATTATTTCTTTTTTAATTTTAGCAGATATTTATTATATATATAATATTAGGTTAAATTAGGTTCTTAAAGTCAACTTAAATTGTAGCATTTTATTAATACACAGAAGTAAATGTAATATTCTAAATTCAAAATATGGCGCGTCACCCGCAAAGGCACTCCGAAATATGATCGTGCGTTCTATATTCAAAACATCGCGGGGGACTCGCTCCCTCGCGCCAGAAAAAAATATAAATATCGATTGTAACATATTCACAGTGATAAATCACCTTCGGGAAATTAAAACTGTCCTTAAAACAATACTTTCCTCTCCCCCAGACGCGCCGAGGAAATTGACAAACGGGGTTCGCACTACACGATAAAAACTTTTGTGTACACAAAATGAATTTGTTTCGGGGTCGATATAAAATAACAATATATTATTGCTTAGCTTGTTTATACACTGGAGTGACTTTTGCCTCTTATGACTATTTATTAAATCTCTATATCGATATTCTCTTTTTGAGTTATTTCTTAGTATAAACTCTACCTTGTTGAGTTATTCATAATTCGTTTAGTATGAGGTACGCCTAGACAGACAGCCATCAATGAAAATTCCATATCTTGTAGCATTTTACAAACTCAACGCGTTTGTTAATACCTATCTCACATCAAATTCAGTCTCTTTTCTTTTAAAAGTAATCTTAATTACTTTTTGTCCATCAGAGTCGTAGATAAGGAGTTCTATTTGAATTCGAGTTATCAGAGTCTTCTCGGCACCCTCCATTTTTTCTTCCCCCAGTATACCTATCAAGCGTAATTTGAAGATAACTAATGCCCTCAGTCATTAAGGGAGCATTTCGTGCAAAGTGAGAAAAATTGTCTGCAAGCGAATGCATTTTTAATATAGATTGCATTAGACTGTAAGTTAGCGGAGGGCAGGGGGCGGGGCGGAGTAATGCCTTTTCGTTTATTTGATAACATTGTTTCTGGAGAGTATCTGTATTATTTATATTTCAAAATAGTGTTTGTTCTCTATGGACATGGTTCAGTCATTGGACCACCGGTCGGACCACAGACGCTAAGTAATCTTACGCCGGCCATTAAAAATGAGAGCATATAAAAAGTAATAAGTTTTAAAAATGTTCCATATCGTATCCGCCAATAAAACCGACCCAATATGTTCCTAAATTTACGAGCCATAAACCTTTTTGTTAAAACTGAGATAATTACTTAAGGACAAGTCAAAAAAGTGGTCCGCGGTGACGAAAAAAAATACAGCAGTAAAACAGTATCGGACATTTACGACGAATTTACACAGGGCATAGTTAATAAATCTGACAGAATCCCAAAATTTACGCCCGAACGGGGACAGTGGGCACGAATATACTTAATGACCAATAAAACGGTTAGAATGTGGTGCTGGACACTCGACCGAGTCGAGTGTCCATCAAAAACGTAATTAACTTTTTAATGTTTAGCCTAAGACGTAAAGCCACCACCGCGATGCCGATGACGATTAGCTAGTGGATTTCATTCCATTCTATTTGGACTGACGAATGTTCTTATAGGGTTTCTCGTGTCCGGGTTTGTGCCACTAATTTCCGCGGACAAATCGCACTGTAATAATAACTCTGTGAATAGTACTCGCGTTTTAGTTCGTCCCCTTGTAGTTCTGGAGGATAATTAAGTTACATTATGACTTTTTGTCGGACCTATCGAAAATAGTTTTAATGGTTATGATAAAAAGTTTATAGCCGCTGCTTATTGCCGCTTGAAATAAGTGATAAAACATTTTAATTATAAAATTGTAATTCTGGCGACGACGCAGGCCGGGCGGAGGCCGGGCGGAGGCCGGGCGGAGGCCGGGCGGAGCGCTTGTCTTTAATATTTTATGGCACGTTTAGAAAATATGATGACTTTGCTTTGGGAATGTTAAAAAAGTGGTCTTGATTAAATAAAATGTCGCCTCGTTGCCGGAGGGGGAGGAGGGGGAGGAGGGGGGACTACGTGAGGAGAATTGGCCCCGGTGCGCCGGTCACTCAACTTACTAAAAATGTCTTAATCGTACCCATTTTTTGAATTGCACTCATAAATTTTGCTAATTTTAAATTACAGTGTTTAATTACATGGCGCCCATCATTAAAAACATCTCGTGTTACTTATTTTAATATTTATGGTCCCATAATATTTTATCTAGTATGAATATTAAAATACCACTGGGTTGGGTGTAGTAAGTTTGACATTCGTACACACGAATAATATTTTCTATTTGCACGTGCATGAATATACCTAATATTATTATTTGAGAACTTTCCACTAACGATATCGAGACTACTAAGCATTTAACTTTTCCCAGAGCTTTCTAGACCGGGTATATTTGCATTTAGAATTCCTTTTCCTCAATAACGTGGATTTTAATGTACAATTTATCATTCGGTGCAGTGAGGATGTACTTTAAAAATATATAATTCCTACTTCGCATAGCTTCCATACCTGTCACTGTTCATTGACAATTGACGTCTTTGTTCGATAAAAAAAAAAGTAAAAAGCGCAGAACGTGACGTCGTCGCGTCCATATTAATTAATTACGCATTATAATTGATGGACGCGGGCAGGTTTTTGCTCAAACTGACTTCTTTATTAGCGCCAACAATAACGGCTTATGCGTTCTTAAATTGAACAATTAATAGGTTTAATAGCTAGAAATTATTATTATTCATGTTTTATTTTATTGTGACCATGTAAGGATTTGGATGAGAGGTGCCAGGTATTTCCCTATAATAGATTGGTAACGCCAGTACATTTAGTGTTTCTTATCGTACACTAGCTGACCCGGACAACGTTGTTTTGCCATATAATTTTAATGCCACATCAAAAAATAAATGTTGAAAAAAATAAAAATATATATTTAGGGGTGGGTCGGGTCACCCTTATCATTTTGGGGTTGAAAAAAAAGAGATTACGACCGATTCTCAAACCCACCGAATACCTATACAAAAAAATTTCATAAGAATCGGTCACACCGTTTCGGATATTGATATATTAGAAACGAGAATTTTATATATTAGACATTTTTTAAATTTTTTTTTTCATACACATTCTCCTGACCACCGCGAACACATAAAAGAAATATTTATCTAATTTGGTGCAGTCGTTTGGATGGTTTTATGCGCGTACAAACATTTCGGCAACTCATTTTAATTTATATATATTGAAATAAATAATTAGAAAAACACAGTCACCGTCCTGAGAGCCTGCCGGTAAAAAGTCCGCACAAGTGTACTCGTACTTCATATCAGACGGACCGACCATCAGCTGGTGCCGTACAAAAAAAGCGATGGCGCGACAACAGCTAGCGCCGTAGAGGATGCTACAGGCTGTTACACACACTACATCGGAATGTACAAACTTGAGATGTTTATTTCTATATATATATATACGAATATTTTGGAAAATATGTGAAATTATCTACGATTGAATGTCAATTTTATGGAAAGTTTGACCCGTTTGATGATGTTAATTAATTCATTGTCGAATAGTTTTGTAACATGCTGTACGTGTCGTGTTGTTCGTTACTTTGATGAAGTAATTAAGACTTACCAAGAGTAATTATGTGTTCCCTTACCTGTAACATAAAAAACACTGATTACAAACTTATTGATATCTAATAGTAAGTTATTGTTTCGAGAGATTACAGCTTCATCAAATACTGCGAATGGTTTACCTACTAGACAAGAATTGGATTAGGTTATTAATTTAACATTTAGGACATTTCCTGATATTATTATAAATATGAAAGTTTGTATGTATGGATGGTGTTTGTTACTCTTTTCTCGCAAAAACTACTTGCATTGATTTTGATGAATTTTGATATGGTAGTAGTTTAAGCTCAGGATCAACACATAATATACCCGTAAGTGTTCCCGTGGTATATGTATTTACGCGGGCGGAACCGCGGGCAAAAGCTAGTACTTTATAATAATGAAAAGTTACTCCATATGAGGTAGATATTTTAAGTCCTTCAGTTGATATTCCAAAAAAGTCAAAGTTAAAATAACTATTGGTGTTTGCTTTGATTAAAAAAAAAACAGATTCCATTTCTAAAGAATCTAAAAAATTAAATCAGCAAAAGTCAGCAAAAAAAAAAGTACCAGGCGCACATATTATGCGACGAGGTAGCCGAGAGCATTCCTTAGCGATATTTACGCAGTGCCCGATAAATCGCAGGAATGTAATATTGGGTTCTGTATCGTCCGACCTATTGTCGCATTGTTCCGTAGATATATCGTGCCCTGACCGCACTGGAATTTTTTATTAAACCCTGATTTCGGACAGGGGAGGGGGTAGGAAAACTCCACGTTTATTTACCAAGTTTCAGGAGAAATTACTTTTTTTCTTTAGTTGGTAGTGTACCTAAATTTTCCTTATCTTTTCGATAAGGAAAATTTAGGATAGATGGTTGTAATGTTCTCTATAATGATTAGATTTTTTACTAATTGCATATATAAATATTAAATAATTAGAAATTGTTACAAACTTATTAGCTAGGTAGGTAAAACATTCTTAAGGTCATATAGAAATAATAACATTGCTGTTAATAATTAACCGAAAAAATAATAGACAGGTATCATCAGGAAGGGGGACACCTATACTATATTGTGTACGTAAGAGTATTTTTATCTGTATGTTCGCAATTATCTCACAAACTACTGAACGGAAAAGCGCTTTAAATTTGAATAGTGTTGTAATGTTTATCGCAAACGAACACCTAAATCAAAAAATCGTCTTAGCATACTCTCAATGTAATTAATAGACCTATTTAATGACACCCCACACTATGGGGTAGACGCGAGAAAAAAGATCATCCCCACATTTACGTTCAGGGCTGTGATTTTAGCACTTTATGACGTGGTAATACACATATCCATGCATAGTTTCATCTTTCAAGGACAGACCGTTTGGACGGGAAGCCGAAAACGGACGTCCGTCCGTGGACGTGATAAAACCATAAAGGTTCCGAGGAGTGAACTACGGAACCCTAAAAAACAATGCGTAGCGAGCACAAGCTAGTGTTGTAATAAAATCACTTTAGGCTGGGACTATAAGCTCCGGATCCGGAGAGGCGTAGAAAATTCTGAGCATTGAAAATAGAACTCTGCGCTAATAGAATAGAGTTGATAATGGAAGTTTCGAGTGTCGTGATGTCATATATATGACATTCTCGACACTTATGGATTCCATTTTGAACTCTATTGCATTAGAGCAGAGTTCTATTTCCAGTGCACTGAATTTTCACCGGCATTCTAGATTCCGGAGCATATAGTCCCGGCCTTGTAGCTGGTAATCCTACTACTATTATAAATGTGAAAGTTTGTGAGGATGGATGGATGGATTGATGTTTGTAACTCCTTCACGCAAAAACTACTGAACGGATTTCGATGAAATTTGGTATGGTAGTAGTTTGGCCTCTGGATGTAAACTTTTTATCCCGCTATAGGCTACTTTCTATCCCGGGAATAAGCTAGTATGACTTTAAACGTAATAATAACAACTTCTCGCTAAGTTACAGATTTCATTGACTGAATTTTAATCGATTTTTAATTACTTATAATATATCGTTAATGTCGCATTTTATCGATTTTATATATTCAGCTGTAATTTGTATGGATGTATTCAATTAATTAAGAGTTTAAAGAGGCGTGATATTTTCTTCTCAAATTTTATACGTATGATTTTAATATCGTAACATATTAAATAAATTCTCGTACTAGAAAATGTTATGGATATTGTCTAAATAAATATACTTATTACAAAAAATGAAAAGATGCATTAAAATGGGACCAGCATTTGTCACACCCCACTTTATTATAATTTCGCTAAGCGTATTGTAATGCGTATTATCAAGCGCGCTTCATTGCCGCTAGGGGGAGAACAAAAAGTGACGGACAAACTGACAGACACACACATTAATATTTACACACGTCATATACAATTATCAGTCAGACGTGCACCTTTAATGCAATAATTGTAGGGTGACCATCGGCCGGGATAATTGCGAGACTGTTCCAAATTTGTCACTTTATTATTGATTTTTGACAGGGAAATATTCTATCAATTTTAGCAGAGACATAAGCCTCAAAAATAATCCATCAAAAATAAATACTCTTTAATATAGGTAATTTCAAAACATAAACCATTTAAAATAATAAACACATTTCTAATATTTTATTAACATCTAGGTGTTAGAACCAGCGCCCTTGCCAAGTGCTGGTGACCACAAAAACTCTCAGCCCCCAGATCAGATTGACAGCTGTCAGGCTGTGACCCGCTGGTGTAAAACTTTAATCACAATATTTCCTCTCCCCTGCTAGAATGTTAATTTCTCCATTGTCGAGTCCCGATGGGCGCGGCTTCATATCCATGAATAAATTACTCGATGCCAATTCTACTAATTTGTTAAGAGGGTCATTGTCTAAAGTAAACACACAGAGTCAAGCATCATCGACGCTTTTATATTGGCTTCAAAAGCTTGTTGATTTTTTGTTGAAGAGATCGCTGATTGGATTGTAGTATGCTGTATGGCCATTCATTTCTAGTTTATCTATATATAGTGATCTATATAGTGATCTGATGGCAAGTTCTAATTAGTAGTTCAATAAATTTAAGACTTATTAAAAGTTGTGTGCTTTTGAGCACATCTATCAGACATATTGCACATAGCTTAGCATAGTGTTAAAAATTTTGAAGCCACATTATCATTTGCAGACAGGGTTTTGTCAAATCCAATTAATTGTTAATTACGTGTATGTGGAAACAATGAAACAATAGAAAAGTACATTACACGAATACCTGCATAGAAAATATTTGTGCTAATTATAATATAGGTAAGGTGTAGGTTTAGTGTTAAAGAAGGACGCTCCAAACGGCCTTTATGATCACTATAAATCATATTAATTGCTGTTTTACACACATTTTTATATCTGCATAATGTATGATGATCGTTATCAAGTGTAAATAAAATAGTCATTAAGTATAATATTTTGTTATATTCTTATATTTTTTGTTTATTGCGTATCAAATCATAAAAGAAAATGACCCCCTTTGATGCTTATACCTCGGCGTTGGAACTGTTTTATTTATTTATGTTCGGTTCAGAAGACAGAAGAGAGCTCAACCGTTACTGTAAGTATAATATCTTAGAGGTATCCCATAAATGTTAAATATTATAGAAACGCAACATACGCTCGCCTGCCTGAATGTCTTTTGTTTCGACGGTAAGTAAAACGAACAAAAGATATCGAAAAGCGTGAAAATTCCCATTTTTCACGAACCAATTAGTTGCACGCGATTCTATCGGCTTCCACCTGGTAATAGAGCCGGGTTTCGCTCGACGAGAGCACAATCGTATTACACAGATAAAAAATTTAAATACCAGTGGTTAGAGGCCATTATCGTTTGGGTAAAATATTAATAGTTTCTGGTAATTCTTAAACTAAATAGTTTTGAACAGTGGAGATCGTTTGAGATTCGCCACGGCCATCGGGATCATTGTTGTGTGAACAGTGGCCAAGAGTGACGTCACACAAGACGTAGGCTCAGAAAGAGTTCATGAGATATTTTCTGTGTAGCGAAACCGTTACGGGTAACGAAGGATAACGAAAATGTTCAGTTACAAATAAACTAAAAATTCAGTTCTAACATAATGCGAAATGAATTGCAATGAAGTTTTGTGATTAGAAATATCAAATATTATATAATATGCTTGTTCTTTAAATAATATAAACATACAAAAGCTCATTAGCCCTAAAAGAAAATTCATGGATTCATTAATTAATTTCATTAATTCATTTTAGGTAGGTACTTAATTTTTGAAAAAGTGCTGTTTAGTTTGACATTGATAATGAAAACTGGAGATGAAACTTAGATTATAATATGTAATAACTGTATTATTTATCAATGTTAACATTACAATAATTGTGTCTTGTAAATTGAAATGTTTCTGGAATGATATTTAAGAGTCGAGGCATGACACTCGAGCTAGGACCATGATTTATCATGTACATTTGCGGCCCTTTACAGCAATAGTCAAACAACTTCAAATACGCTACCTGAATATATATTTCATACTTAAAAATGCTAATGGTAGACCAATACACTTGACCCGCACGACAATACTCGAGCCAGGAGCGATTTGAGACAATGAGAGGTCTAGGTAGGTTTGACAATTTGAAAAACATTATTTAAAACGTACACGGTAGCTTGTACCGATGAGTTTGTATAATTATGTTGATGAGGCTGGCCACTGAGAGGCGACATGACCATTTGACATAACGTCATACTCATATTATCATTATGCATACCAGCATTCCTGATACCTTCTACTCGTATACCTATTGATCCTAAATCTACTCGCTATAAAGCTTTAATAACCGTTTTCATGATATTATACGAAATAATAATGAAAAAGATTTCTACTTTTAACCATCCTTCATCAAACTGTTTTTAGTTTGTATATTCACGTTCCAAAATCATTGTGCTCATATTTTTATGGAGTTTCATATTTGAATTACATTGAATGTGTCTGCTAAGCGTACAGAATAAAATACATTATATGATTACAACAAAGGGTTTAGCTCGCCTGCATACAATTGTTTGTCAATTTGTACATTTTTTTTTGTCTCGCTCGCATCTGTCGTGTATGACGAATTACTTGTCATTTTGACAGTCCCGGGATCATCAAATGTAATTGTCACCCTTTTGATGTTAGCAAAATTTGACGGTTCCGTACTTTTTGGGGTGTTGATTAAAGTTGTGGGGCTGATTTTTGTTAGCTTACAAGTCCCTTAATTCTTAAAGTCTCGTCTCGTACAAGTGCAGGTTTTGGTATTAATCGATATTTTTTTTCGTTCAAATTATCTTTCTGAAGAACATCAAAAAATATTCGTTTCATGTAGGTAACTATTAAGATGATTTTAACTTAATGCGGTTCCATGACATTAAAAAACCATTAACAACATTGGAAGACGTAGAACAATATTTACGCAATATTTCCCAAGATCTCGTCCCCAAATCCCCTTGTAATTGCTGACAATTGCCGCGTGTAGCAGACAAACAGAAAGGGTTGATACATCCGAATCACTGTAGTTCTGATCTGTTGTGTTCCCTGAGCGGGAGTTGTCTGTTACAGTTATTTGTAGAGCGAGTATTATAAACTGGGTGACATTAAGCTCATTTTTAATAAAACATATCTCTTCATTATTACAAAGAAAATATTTATAGGAGAAATAAATATTTAGAATATTATCCAGTTTAACACCTACTTCTTATTCCAGAAAGTATATATTTACAGCCACGACGATGCCCTTTTCAGTGAGGCAATAAAATACACCTTAAATAATTTGATTGAGCACGAAACATTTCCAATTACCAAATGAGACGACCAATCATATTCCGCGCCGGTAGCGGAGGCGGGCGCGGGCGCGGGCGCGGCGGCGGCGGCGCGGGTCTGCAGTCCCGCCCAGCCCGCCTGATCTAATATTGAACACACTAGATACAAGGAATTTAATAATCCCAAACCGACACCCGACCCCACCCCACCTAAATTATTTACAACGATTTTATGATTACATCCATTGAAGTGAGTGCAGGACGTGAGCCGAAAGTCGAGTGGCCGGTGAAAAATAGCGGGAAATCGTTACCAGTTAATATTTTATTGGTTACGATAGCTCTGAGTTATGTTAGTTGGGTAATTTTCAATTTTGTGCCTGAAATATTAATAAGTTCGACCCCAGTTTACGGCGGAATCCGGGGAATCCCGCGAGGATTGTAACACTAAGCGCCTACGTGATAGATTATCTTTTTATGTGGCAACACTGTACGAAATTCATAAACGAGTTTCCCAGAACCTAGAACGAAATAATAATTAACTAGAAAAGTCAAATTAAAAAGCTTAAATTAATAATTGACAGTAATGAAGATCGTTATCTCGACTGTATTAATTTGGAACTAAAACCGAAATCGAGTAAACCGTCCTTATAATAGATTAGAACAGTCGTAGATGCGGCATTAGATGGATTCAATTAAAAATTAAAGTCGTGTTCGGTCGGTATCAGAAGCGGAATTGGATATAATCGAATAAAATCGAGCTGTAATTATATAATCGATAGTCGCTATGGAAACAATCGGACTGGCGTAGAGGAGCGAATCGATTCCGTTCCGTCACTTAGAGCTGAGATCCGTGACGTCCGAATGTAATGAATTTGTTTAATCAAATCAAACTAGAGACGCTGCTCAAAAAAGAAAGAAACAATAACCAGAACTATGGTTAACTACTCGTATATGTCTAAGGCCTCCACAGACGAGAGGCCGATCGTTTCAGTTAGAACTGACGTCAGTTCGGCCTGAACGGATTCGAGCACATACACGGAGAAAATCGTATCCGACCGAACTGACGTCAGTTCTGCACTTAGATTAGTAACGCCTAGTCTTCAAAAAAACGCATCGCACAGAGTGAAGCAAGCAACATATAGATGTAGGCGTAAGCATTACATACCGATACGCACACAAACAAAACTTTAAAGTTGTGGAGTCTGTGCTCTTAAAATTGGAATTATTGTATTTGTTTTTCTTAATATCGTGAGATGTAAAAAATATCTTATATTTCATTTTAAACCATTTAAACACAATTTGTGAACTTCATTTATATTAAACTGATATTAAGGATTATCTAAATACGGGCAATCCTTTAAATTGATAATAAAAAAAAAACAGAAAATACAAAACTTTGTCTTAGTTGCAACTATTAGTTAGCCATGAAAATTTTGAAATAAATTTATTTTTACTAGTAACACTTTCACAATTCACAACAGGGCAGCAGGATGGCGACATATTATGATTTTATTTTAAAATGTTTTAAATATTTGACTTAATACAAGTCAAATTGTTGTGTCAAATTGTCAAGATGTCCGAAGCTTTTTTAATTATTTTCCTATGCATTGTGACACCCAATAACGACACAAACCGTCATAATGTTTTTAATAATAAAAAATAATAGTCGGAGATGTATGCACTAGCGCTTGACCTTGACAACTAACGGGTCGTTCGAACAAACTGAGCCGATATGGCTCAAAATTATTTACTTTACTTTTCACGCGCGTTTCTAGGCGTTTTAATCTAAGGTTCGGCCTGAACGGATTGGAGCACATACACGGAAAGTTGCCGCAAGCTTCGGTCGTATTTTTAGGGTTCCGTAATACTTAAGGAACCCTTATAATTTCACTCTGCCCGTCCGTCCGTCTGTCCGCCGCTCTCCTAGCTTCTGTAATAACTTTATGACAATAAATTTTGTAATAAATCAAAGAAAACCTATTGTGCGTTGATAGTTACGGCACCCTCCTTAGACATGTCGTGACATGCTCTTGGTCAGTTTAGGCTATTATTTTATTTATTAATTGTATTTTGCTGCAACTGTAGTCACGCTATCGACGAAACCGAATTATTGTGTCATACATTTTTCCAGTAATATGTTATAGAAATCATTTCTCTTTGTTTTATAGTAAAAGTCTTTAGATTTTATCAACCATAGTGGCTTTAAAGTTTTAAATACTTTAATGAACATTCATAATTTCTTTAGACCACGTGCTATTTTAAGGTTCCGTACCCAAAGGGTAAAAACGGGACCCTATTACTAAGACTTTGCTATTCGTCCGTCTGTCGCCAGGCTGTATCTTAACCTTCTTATACCGTGATAGCTCGACAGTTTAAATTTTCACAAATGTATGATGTAGGTATTTCTATTGCCGTTTTATCAACAAATACTAAAAAAAAAAAAAAATTTGAGGCTCACATAAAACAAACGTGATTTTTTCATTTTGTACGGAACGCATCTTGCCGACTCGCACTTGCCCGGTTTTATTTTACAGTCGAATTTTATTACCGTTCAGTCCAATTTTATTGCCGTTCAGGCCATCCGTACAGGTCAGATTTAATGTTGCCAACTTAGTTCTTTTACAAAGTTTTACTACTAAATTATGTATTTTATTCCCTCCCTCCTTAGTAGGAATTTAATTGTAGTAGTGGTTTTATAGAAAATAGCTAGACAGTAATCATAATATGCAAAGTGGCCTGCTTCTATGTGCTATTATGACACCTTATCATAATAGCACATAGTAGCACGCTTCCGTAAGTCACTTAAAACTACAGATTTAATTTCTATTTGCTTAATATTGCCTACTATATTTTTTTTTATTTAATGGTTAAATATTAAAACTGAAAATGTATGTATGTTTGTAAACACAAAATCCCTAAAAAAACTTTTAGGGATTCCTAAGTTTAGTACCTTTTTTATAGTCATCGGTACTCTTTTAGTAGTTTTTAGTAGAAAACGACGCGAGTTTAGTAGTTTCGTAAAAACAGAGTTGGCAACACTGGAACGAATCGCTTCAGTCCATACGGCCGACTGATGCGATCTCGAAATTGCACACAGACGATACGATTTTGCATCCGTTCAGGCCGAACTGAAGGAAAACCGGACCGTGTATGGGACCACTTACGCACGCTCGTTCAAATGTAGTTGGTTTGTTAAATATAGAAAATCTACTCAGTGTTACTTGTTTAATCTCAAAACTAGGTATTAAATTAACAAATAGGAACTATAATTGTATTCATTTAAAATTTTGTAAGCACATTAAAATTTTAGGGACCATAAAAATCTTAAAAAGCATGTTAAATAAAATTACTATAAAACAGTATTTAGTTTTTTTTCATTTAGTCCTAATTGGTAACGGTAATATTGAAAAGTAATTTTAGAAATAAGCAAGACCCATTTTAATGATGTGAATACCATAAAATTATGTCATTGAAACCAAAAATACACACAATAAACTTTATGATTATGAATAAAATGTTTTACTACTCATAACTTATGCGGGAGTATATTGTTATTGCGCCAATTTTTGACATTTCGCTCATTGTTCAAAAATTTATAATTTTATGAGCATTTTGGCGGTAAAAGTTAATGTGTGTGTGTCTGAGTAATAAACGTTTAGAAACAACAGTTTAAGAAGCACTTAAAGTTATAAGTATCATAGGAATTTGTTGAATGCACGTGGATAATTAATAGCGAGTGGGGGGAAATAATTAAACAAACTTTACTAGAAATCCTTGGGACCTCGCTAACATATTATATTCTGCCGCATTATTTGTAATACTGGAACAAGTAACGGGGATGTGATGGGATTGAACACGTCAGTAATTCTGTTACAGCCCCCAATTCTACTGCTATAATCTACGCTTAGTACTTCTTCCACGCTTCTATTCATTGGGAATATTTCAAAAATAAGATTATCCATAGAATTTTATTTAACTCCCTGTTCCTTATTCCGTGAACTAGTACAAAATGAAGACTTAAAATTAAGTCAACAGTCAAAAACCAATTCTGATAGAGAAGAAAAAAGTACTACAAACAATGAATACAAAATTAATTTTAACGAACACATAAAAGAAAGAAGAATTTAAAATAAAGATTGATCATCTAAATGAGTATAAAAAATTTGAAATAAATAAATAAATTGATGAACACAATACCATATTTGCGAGAAATAATTTTGATGTTGGTACGGTGAAAGGATATAAAAGGAAGAAAGGAAGCGAGAATAGATTTATTGGTAGACAAATATTGTGGAAAATGGCCCTACAGATGTACTATGGAAGATAAAAAAGAAATAGAGACTCAAGTAGCAAATTTGTTGGGATCATAAACTTATAGAGGAATCATACAGCCCATTTGCGGCACCAGTCACATTGGCATTTAAAAAAGAAAAAAACAAGAAAGCCAGATGAGAATAGAAGATAGAAAAATAACAGGATTTGTGACTCAGGAGGAACACTACCAACGGACGTGTTTACCGTTTGGTTTTAAAACAGCACCACAATAGCACTACAGCAGCACGACAGGATATTGAGCCATATACTCAGAAAATACAAACTTACGGATTTTGCTGTAAACTATATAGATGATATTCTAATATTTTCAAAATCTTTCAACAACACATTTATCATTTAAAACAGCTGTTAGAAGCTATTAAAGCCTTCTGGAGGTTTAAAATTGAAATTCCAGAAATGTACATTTGCATCAGACTGTGTAAAATTTCAAAATCAATATATGAAATCAATATTGGACTCGGAAAAGCTGAACCAAATGTTTTTCATGTCACAAAACTAGTTCCAGTGGCCAAGTGGCAAGTCTCATCTTCTTCCATTAGGAAGAAGATGAGACTTGAAGGGTGAAAGGAAAAATGAACAAAGGAAGATCAGGTTGAAAGAAAATAATTAACTTTTATTGTATATATTTATTTACCCGAGGTGGGGAGATGTAAAGAAATTCATAATATAGAATTTCTTTAGTAATTTAGTTTATAGAATTTTGGATTTGCCACGCATGGCGCTGTCTGTTGTGTAGATTTAACTTTTTATTTTAGCTGTGAATGTTATGTCACTATTTGTTGGCTATAAATAATTATAGACAGGGAAAGAGTTTTGTCTCTGGATATAAGACGTAATGATATTCACATTTTTCATGTTTGAAACAGGTTATGTCTAAATAAGATAGTGGTAACAGAAATGATTGGAATTGTAAGAGATATATGAGGAAGGATAAACTTTAATTGTCGTTTCTTCGTTTACAGGTTAGTTTTGTGTATTTTACTAGTAAAGTATTAGATGTAAATGTCGGTGAAATAATGTTAAAATAAAAAACTTTGTATACAGAGCAATAACAAGTTTATTCATTAGCGAACTACAAAATTCTCTTATATGAATTTTTATCAAAATAAGATAATTTATCGTCTCAAGTGTTTAAAACATGAGATCTTTTCCTTTTACTGCACATAATTTGGACTAATGGTTAAAGAGCTTGGACTATATTATGATCCGGAATCCGCAAGGCCGGAGAAAATTCAGAGCTCTAAAAATAGAACTCTGCGTTAATACAATAGAGCTGAAAATCGAACACACAAGTGTCGAGTCAAATGTCAATGTACCTATGTGATAATGTATGTAATCATTTAGAATGGTAGTAGTTCAGGCTCTGGATTAAAACATAGGCCACATTTTATCCTAAAAAAGGACAGAGTTCCTGTGGGATACTGTATTTGCGCCGAAAAAAGCTGGTACATAAATAAATACATAAATATATTGCGATTTATTTTATGGGAGAATCAACTTATTGTTTGATACACTAAGGAAGGTAGGGGAAGATTCCCTTATCTTCCTTAGTGTACCAGACTATACCGGTTCATGAAGCAATTTATATTACTGGACAATGTGGTGTGTAGGTCTATCCGTCTGTCCGTTTGTGAACAAAAGCGCTGGCCAATTAGTCGAATCACCTCGACTCATCCGAATTTCATCGCATAATTGTCAGTTATAATTGAAAAACGCAATTACAGCGCGAACACGTCACTTAATTAATATTAAATTCGCAAATAATCCCCCCCCCCCTCTCTACACCCCTAGCCGCCCCTCCCCCGGGACGCGAGCGAGGCGGCGTGATTGAATTATAGGGAAATTTTGAATTTTGAATAATTCACGGGCCAAAGTTAGCCCTTTACGGCTTAGGGACCAGACACCTCTGCCCGAATTTTAATATGAATTTAATTATCTCACTCAATTCTTACTCAGTACTTATAAGTTTACCGGCTGATTATTTCATAAACATAAATATTCAACGATAAAAGAGTTGAGTGTCTTTTTAACAAGGATATCCTTTGCGTTTCGAAGGGGATTGGCATTTCTTGTTGACGTTATTTAAGCGTCATAGCGTCTGCGACGAGCAAGTATTTGATTGTTCTAGTATTACATTGCTAATAATACTGGAGTAATCTAATTTACCAAACATTTGTAAAAAACAACATCAAAACATTTTACCGTAATGTTTGAAGTCAGCCATTGGTAATGGGATCGTTACATGGAACATACCTGTGCCCTTTGTGACCGGTAATGTGGAATGTCATTTAAATTTCATAGGCGTCGTTATAACAAACAAACGTCTGTATGTGTAGCGCGGTTTAGCGTCACCGATACCGAATATTTTCATGGCAAAATTTAATTACCGAGGGCACAATGGAAAAAGCATTTTAACGTGGCAGCTACAGATCACCGGACCGCCTCACCGAAATTCAATTTAGTTCATTTTGCAGCGTTCACGCCGACAAAACCGGGCGACAAACCAAACAATTACACAAACGTGTGCCGAAGCCATAATTTTTCCACGAAAAACTATGGATACGCGAAAAAAGTGACGTTTCGTTAGGGTTTTGCGCCAAAGCGCTGGCCATTTTTGACAGCTGTCAGAGTTATCCGCGATTGCGTCTTTTGTGAAATGACTTTTCACGTTTTAAATTAAAAAACGTTGCACGCGGGACATAGGAGTAACACATTGTAATCCCACACAAATTACCCGGCGCATAGGCGGAGATAATCGGGCGAGATGTCGATACATGCATCACAATCCCGTCGTCATTTCAATACCTATTGTGCGCGCCGGGCCCGCGCCGGTTCCGCGCCGAAACGTCATAACCGCGGGAACAATGCACGCTCATCCGTCATTTGCCGACTGAAGATACATGACAATCGATCGAGATTCAGAACGTAACATGTCGTTGTCGGATGACGAGTGACTCTGACGCTCTTGACTGATTTCCGAACGTCAACAACTCGTTTAGTTCTTTCTTCAAAATTTTCTCGGCCGGTCCCGATTGTAGTTGTCACGGGGTGACGTGACGATGTGCGGCTGTCAGCTTTAAATTGGCTAGTGACGGGTGCGGACGTATCGCGTCGGATCTAGATCGGCGTGTGGACATGTTAATTGTTGGGTACGAGACGCGCGTAGGAGTGCGCCTTACTGCCGCTGATGTCTCGTACCTATCGCCGCATCATCATTGATCTTCATCAGTTAAAATTATCGCTGTCAAAGAGAATTTTGTATCATGTGACCTTTCTTAATAACTGTATGGCTATTATTGACCGATCATTGTATTCAGACGTGAATATGGACAATTCGAATCTATTCATTTTATTGCGCGCATGAAATGTCTTTCCATTTATAGCTAGGTGTGCTTACCTGGATCCGTCGCATCAAGTGTCTGTGGCGGGGGCTGACTCAGGGGTCCGGGCGTGCCGCCTGAGCCGGGGGATCTGACGTCGTCGTTGACCGCACCACCGTACGATAACGACGATGAAGGCGGTCTCTGTGGGAAAAGAGAAAACAGAATTAATATGGTTAAGGAAGGTTATTCTAATCTCTATCCTATTATCTACTATTAAGTATTGTTTAGTCCAGCGAAGATATATTTTTATTCTTTCAAGGCCTCGCAAGCGACATGTCACTTTGCGATGACTTATGTCAAATCCCATACATTTTTGATTTCGAAGTCCGCTGTCGAAATTATCGACTGCATCTTGACTAAAGGCCCTATTTTTCTTTTTCTTTTTTCACCCACTTATACTATATTCCAAACTGTAGTGCTGAAATATCTGATACACCTGAGGTAAATGATGTCCACGGCCATTGTTTCGCAAGCGTGGGTAATGATGCGCAGGCGCACGCCAGGCGACCATTACCCGCACCTGGCCTACCTAATGGCATGAATCAAGGTTCACACATTATTATACAAAAACCATATTGATAAAACGTAACGCTTCTATTTCAATATTACATCTGCAATGGGAGTAGGTGTTAAAACAAATTCTTTAGGAATTATCTTTGTAAAGGAGTAGAGATAATCATTTTGACAATATTGACCATTGTAAGTTGTGGGATTTAGAATGTAGATAAACACTCGATGTCGAAAATCGTCTGCTGGCTGAAGATACATTTTTCTATTTTTGGTCGTTTGGCGTTTTGTTTCAGACTTTACCTATAGGCTAGAGTGGCAGCAGTTTTCCAGTCTTTAACAGGGCTATTTTTTAAATATTAGGTATGTCTTTTGACGCATTAAATGAATGTTTAGATACTTTTTACAACTTATTACAACTTATTTAAAGATTAATTGATGGCGCCTATTTTTTGTTTTACTATGAATATGAAAATATGTTAACAAACTTGGAGGTGTGATTGATATTCACAATTAACTCGCTCACTAATTACATTAAAAATTCCTGTTTAATTACCGTCGATGTAATGTTAAATTCATTGTGAACGCTAACGATCGGTGTTCTATTGCGGCAGGAAATTGCTCCAATTTAATATCGCGATCGGCTTAATGATCATCGTTGTCTAAGTTTTAAATGGCCTCGCAAAAAACTCGAAATTGATTAGATGCCAATTATCCGCGCCACGGCGTATAAATATTTTATCTTCGGCCATGTTTACCTGCTAGCAACACTGCCAAGCGAATTGTTCGATGATAGCCGCAGCCCGAGAAATTCCGATCAAAAATAGAACGTACATAACCCGACTGGCAATTTCAATAATCATTAAAGAAATCGAACAGACGGCGTATTTGAATTTAGAACAGATGTCCGCCACGCCACTTTCAATTAGCCAATCGGGAACCGACGAATCTCAGGTTCATTCCCTAATTTGAATGTCGAGTACGTGTTCGCAATGTAATGACTTTTGCGACTACATTCAGTGCGGAATACAAAACACACAAAGTACGAATTTAGTGAACGACCACTTTATTGATATACAATAAACAGCCTATTAATTAGCAAAAATGACTGGCAACAGCACGTAAAATGTGTTTCAAATTGTACGTTTTTAAATTGAATGCATGGTTGTTTTTGTAGCAGGAAGCGTCGCTGCTAATGCGTTCAGTTCACACCATATGTGAGAATCAAAAATGACTTACTCGGCTCGCGAGTGTCATTTATGTTATATTGTTATAATTTTGTTTATCCATGGGGGATCCACGGTTTGGTATCGTTAGCGAATACTGTCAGTCAGCATTTGGTTAACGATCACCGAAATAACACCTCCTGTTGTTTTACTATGGTTATGATAAGAGGCGTTTGTCAATCTTTGTCATACTGTACACAAATTATTTACTCAAATAAGATATGTTATTTGATTTTGGATTTAGTAATGTGGTGTTTAAACAGATTGAGTTAATATATTCTAACCTAAATCTCAATTCGTTGATGCTTTTCATAATAAAAGGGTGCAACTTGGAATGAAATACATTTATCAGTAAAACTGTTTTACTTAGTTTATTGCGACTAGTTGTTTGTCTATTGGAACATTGCTATTAGAGTAAGGACCTGTTTCACAATTTTCTAATAAGTGACGAATAGCTTATTCGGAAGTTTTGTCGCTGCTTACTATATCGAGCGACAGAGAAAAAACATGTGTATAAGCTATCTGACATGTATCCGTGGATTGTAAAACAGGCCCTAAGTGTTTAATAGTACTAATTTCACTCATAATTTACCAAGCTCAGCTAGTGTTATTGCAATAAAAGCTAGTGCTTATGATACTACTGATGTTCCATCAAGAAAAGCCATCACTCATATTAAGATAAATATAATAATAATGAACAGTTTAGTTTGAAAGGCGGGTACGGTCGTAAACTGGTAATTTGGTACGTTGGGTCGCGGATTCGATTCGTAGAAAGGGCGTGGCAGCATTTGGGCGAAAGTTTTTTGCGGTTCTAGAGATATTTGTGGGAACTGCTCGGAACACATGCAGTTCCATATGTTGCACTGAAGGGATCAACTCATCAACGTCATCATCATCATCTATAACTTTTGACATAGCGTAACTTTGAATGCCAATCTAAATTCACATTTATTTGGATTAAAATCTAAACGAGGACATACTTGATTTCATGTTGTTACTTGTTTCTTTAGCTTGATGGTGAGTTGAATGCTAATCTATCCTGAAATCTGAGAAAACCGATGATATTGATTCGCTAGTTATATGTTATTTTATTAAAATATTATGTGATCTGTTTAGGTATCCTACAGCCATCTTTCAGTTTTAGGGTTCCGTACCCATAGAGAAAAAACCCCATTATTGAGACTTTGGCTGTCTGTGTGTAAACATATTGTGTCTCCTTAACCATGATAGCAAGAGAGTTGAAAGTTTCAGAATAGAATAAAATAAATATTTAAGGGTGTATATACCCCCATATAACACACGTGAATTTTATGCTGTTTTGTACCGAACCCTTCATGCGCGAGTCCAACTCGCATTTGGTAGTTTTTTTTTTTTATCTAGCCTAAGGAAATTCATAATTCGATAATATTTAGACCGTCACCCTGCACGTCACCCAGGGATTTTTGCAATTCAATACTCGTTGGATTGAAACAGGCAATTATGAGGTCCCGCGGGAGGCGACACGCGCGAGGTGTCCGGTGTCGTGGGAAAGAGGGAACAGGGATAGTGGTATTGAGAAACTGACACATTTGGTTGTCATTTCGCAAATGCAATATCATCAGCGCAATAATAGCGCAGAAAGCACACCAGATGCAAATGCAATGCACGTGAAAGAGTGCTCAGGGTAACGCCTAGTTTTGGGCAACGAAAGACGAAATAGAAAAATTATCAAGATTTTAGTTTACTTAATCTACGAATATTTTAAATCTTCTAATCGAATTATAAATTCGGTCTATTCAATATAAAAAACAACTTAAGTGAGCAATGTAATCATTTTAAAGATAAGACCTATCGCCTAAACTTTCCAACCAATTCCAACGAAATTAAACTAGAAGTAGCGAATAAATTATGATGTCAAATAGATACACCGATAAGGCCCGTCCAGCGTCCACCCCGCGCGGCCCAGGGGGAGAGGGGGAGGTGTACCCGACTTTTCCATTACCATTAATCCTCCCAAATGAGAGTTTACTTGTGTCATCGGGGTCATACGTCTTAATGTAGCGTTTCTTTTGTTTCCCCGTTTGTTTATCTCAGCGTCTCAACCCATCCCAGCTCGGCGACTTACTATCCCAATTTGTTATTTGTATTTATTTTGTAAGTGGATCGGTTCGGTGATTAATATATGTAGCTAGTTTGTCGAAATGGCTTATTCTGTTTTCCACGAAAGCCGACATATCGGGCAGTATTCGGGACATGCTGATTGAAAGAGAGAAAAACAAATAGAAATCCCTCGAAAGAAGCAAACAAGAAAAAAGAACATTCGTCAATATCACAATCGTGCAGACTCCACCTGGCGTTCGGAAATTTAATCTTGCGCACGCGCCGCTCCATATTCAAAACAATTCAAATATGGAACGACTCGGTACAACCCTTCCATTGTTCTTTTATTAAACTCTGAATAGATTTCTTTGCGTTTGACGTGAGAGGGCCGTGTGATTGGTTTCCATTAATTTGTGTACGTTCTCGATCAAACGGACGCTGTCAGAAAATACGACGCAGCTTCAGTACAAAGACTAACTCGAATCAGCTTAATATAATACGCAAATTTTGCGACAATTTTAGTCAAGTCCTATCAGTAAGCCGAACTGTTGAAGCTAAAATATTAAAGTTATTTTGAGAAGGTCCATGATCAGTACGTTTTGACGACATAAAAAATATTATGATCTATAAATTACGAATGTAATAACTGTTGTATACTAATTACTGGCGATATAAATGTTACTTGTTCGAAATAACAATGGTGTGTACCGTTTAGGCTGGAGTCAAGGTCGGTGCTTACGGCTTCAATAATGTCACCATTTTACTGCCTTCGTGAGGATCATTCCAATGAGAGTCAGTGACCCATAGGCGCCTCTAGCCTGTCAACGACCGCATGGGAAAGCACACGCCTCATATCATATGGTGCAAAACGTTTATTTTGGCATTCCGCGGTCGTCCCAGTTCCCAGCGGTATCGAATTTGATCGGGCCTTATCTTGGCGATAATTGCAAGATAAGTAAACTTAGGTTTAAGTTATATAAAATGTTTTGTAATTTTACTGAAATAATCCCAAAGAAAAATATTCATGTAGATGAAAATACAACGAAGATAGATTTTTTTGAGCTCGGATTAAAAGTGAAGTATGAAAATAGATATAGATTGTACGAGGATAGGGTTTGTGATAAATCGCTGCAAGATCGCGAGATATCGGGTAAAGGACACTTTGATTGAGCGCGCCGGACAGCCGGATAAGATCGCGCATATTAAATAACAATATTAATTCTAAGCCTACCCACATCGCGGCAGAACTGTCCACTTGGGAATACTCACCGGATTCCTAGAATTCTTTTGCCTTTATGCTCATGCTACGAGCTCTGAACTGTCTGGTCGGATTAAAATTCTACATGTCATATTTTACGGTTGAGAGTTAAACTAAAATGCACGATTTCACATTTTATTTTTGAAGTCTTAGAATGATCTGGACAATTTAATTCTAAGATATGCTAATATTTTATATTTAGGTAATATATTTTGCTTCACAAAACAATTCATATATCAGATTAACCAAATTGAAAGAACCTTGGTTGAATATTTCAGTTAACGCCCCGCTCGTAACAAATGCGAGTGACTAAGATACTAAATCTTAAATGACTTCGCAGAACTCTGATTATTTATTATCTTCAATTTTTCATTTTAACGAATTGGATATAGAACTTAATTTTTATAATATGTATATTTTGCCTTTATGGCCATTTTATGATTATTACGTACTTACTAACAAAATATGAAAAATTATGTAAATCTTGAATTGTTTAAAAATTATTTAAAATTTCGTAACAGGATGTGTAAACGACACCTTTGATACAAAGCACGAAATAGAAAAAAAGAAACGTCAGTTGATAGTTTCAGTGGCAGCTGGCTACTTTCGAATATCTTATCCGAAGAATTAGGTCAAAATTCAATAGCTAATCAGTAGTAATTGTATTGGAGTACATCGGGCGGCCCGGCATTGTTCGGATGTAACCCGAGCTCTGCAACCCTTCAGGGGGACGCGCGAAAGAAAACATATTGACGCGCTTTTGTTTCCCGCCACGCCACGCCGCCATACTGTTTGTGCGGTTTTGACATTCATTATTGTTTAGGTTAAATTCAATTTTGAAATGAATATTTTATTATTATATTTCAATCAATTGTTTTGACTTTAGAGTTTCGCTTATATTACAAATAAATAACTGCCCCCTAAGCTTTTGTAAGAAATATTTAGAGCTTAGTGTAGTCGTAAATAACAACCTTAATTAAGATTTTATTAATTTTAATTATAAATGCTAATTTCATTACAGATCACGTATGAATTGATTAGAGGTGGGTAGTAGAACTAAGAATTACTAATCTGTTTTAGATCATTTTTGCTTTTGATACGTTTTGAACACCTAATGCTTTTTAATTTCGGTCGACACGTTTAACTAAATGTAACCTTCAATCAAACTATCTAATATCTCTAACACAATATACATAAAAAGAGCAAGAGCATGCGCATATGCGCTTGCGCACGTTGCTCTGTATTGAACTATTGACGTGTGGGTATCCCGCAGTGCTGTGCCCGCTGGTACACCATTATTTTGCTCTTTTTACATTCTTTTGATGCACCGAGGGGTTAAATATTACAGTTTTAACATTATTGATTGTTAAAAAGAAGTTATATAAGAAATCGAAATAGAATGCCAAAATTCAATGTAACATATAGTATTTTGATGCTTTTATATGTTATATTTTTGCAGAAAATATACATATAAAATACCTACAATTTTAATGGTACACATGACAAGAAATTATTTAGTCAAATAAATTGTGTTTTATGTAAAACTTATTAATAAGAATAACATTAACATCTGCCAAAGGAATCAGGATGAAAATTATAGGATATATAGAATGTTTTTATTTAGTTCAACATGAGATAACATGGGAAATATAATTTAATTTCTACATAAAGCTCTATATTTTAAAGTAAACATGCTAATGAAGAAGTAGAAATGTTAGAATCCATTACTATTCATATTTATTTGATAACGTAATCAGTATTCACACCTCTCACTACGTGTGGCCTCTAAGCGTGACCAATTACTCAATCAAATTTATTTGTTGTTGAAAAACTAAATTTCATATTAGCTGTAGGTATGAGTCTTAATGAATTTATGAATATAATTTTTCTGATAGTAAAAAAGGTTGGCAGTTTCCATGGAGGACATTAAAACTTGAAAATGTATATCTTAATTAACATCAGATTTTTTAAATATTTGGGGAGGGCTAATATCATTTCAAAGTAAGTCTAACTTTTAATTTATTTTACCAATTACAGACAATAACTTGTATTCAATTGTAAGTAATGAATCATTGGCAATATATTGTGTTAATTAGCATAGTATTTATATAAAATGTCCGTCCGTCGAGACTGGGCGCAGACAAACCAGGGTATTAATATTAACTAGCGGAGTCAGCACACATCATTAGACATGCAATGTAACGGAACGCCTCAGCATACATTATTCAGTCCCTGGGCATGGTCATGTAACTCTTATCTTTAATGTATGTGGATAAATAAAAGGTAAAAAATCCTATCTGAACAACGAAATATCACATCCAGCGATAAAAAGTCCACAATTTTGAAATTGTCTGGTATCAGTTATTTACAAATGTTTCTTGTTATTTTGAAGTATTTTTCTTTTTAAATAGTTGAGAAAAAGAATAGTCTGACGAATCGATTGAAAGTGGGACACCCACCCATCGCTGCAATATCAATGTAGAGAAAACGGTTTCTATCATAAATATATCGTCTCTATTCCCACTACGTTCTATTTTGACAATTTACACCACAATTAACCTCTACACGATTACAACTAGAACATGACTATTATCATTAGAGACATGTCGCTTATTCCAGATTTAGTAGCACGATGCATATTAACATGGCTGATCGACTTCCTTCCCTTCCAATACCTGGACTGACTACTGACTATCAATAGACCTGCCTAACTATAGCTATATTTGGATCATTTGAATTTTATTAACACTTCCTATCTATTAATAAAACTAATTATTGTAGTCGTAAACTAACACGTAGTACTGTCGTGTACAAAAGATTTCGTTTAATGACCCATAGTCACATAACACATTATATTTATTATCATCATCATCAACAGGTTCATCAATATTATCATTAAACAGTTGATTAAATTGTGAGTTTTGTAAATTTTCTTATAAAAATTCAATTTCACGTTCCACAGTGCGATATAAATACATTTTTTACTTTCAATAAAGTGTTCGGCTCGCCCCCATCACAATCAATAGAATTAAGCAGTCAATAGCGGAAACCACAATTTAAATCCAATCGGGAACCTATTTACATTTCAAACAATTCATAATATAGTACAGGCGAAACGTCCGCGGCCTTCAATGGGCTTTTTACAGAAAAGCTCTCATTGTGGGCGGCTTAAAGGGTTTCGCGCGACAATACGGCCCGGGTTTAATTAACCGGAGCTTAAAGCTTAATTGTAAGTTCAGTTAAGCTTGGTAACACGTGTCGCAGTCGCAGCGCCGTCTAGGGCCGTTGTTCTACGATTGATATTAAAATTTTATACACCGATGATTTACCAACCGACTTAGTCAATCATTTCAATGACCTTAGCAAGTTTGGGCAAAGATTTCTTTGTTAGTATTCAGCCAGCTACCATAGGTTACGTCGAGTAAAGACCTTGTGTCGCAGTAATCGCAGTTTATTTTTTTAGCTTTGCTTATCATTAATTAGGACAAAAATATGTTTAGAGACAATTGTATTTTGGAAAGAGAAGCCAATATACAAGCGTTATCGGGGCTTATTTACAACCGAGAGCAATTCACAAGAAACCAAACAACAATTATCTGGGGAAAACAAATAAGAGGAAAAATCATTAGGGGAGCGGCTCGGGGGGAACTCACAAAGGAAAACACCGCTGGAGTGTGCCCATTATGTGGCGATTGTGAGCGGTGCGGGTTCGAAGCCGGCTGTCAGCGTGATCGAGGGTAGTTGTGCAAACATGTGCTGCTTATTGTGTTGGCGGGCATTCGTTAATTGCGGTGACTCGAACTATGATGCGAATAATTAAGGTAGATAGTCCCAGAAGTAGAAGGATGGACTTCTGGAAATAAAATGAAAGGTAACGAGGAAGACTCAAAAATAATATGTTATTATGACCAAAACTTCCCACTGTCAGGATTTTCCAGTAAAAGTTTCATGATCATTCGGTTAGTACTAAGTACGCTGTATTCTTCATGTCAAGGACTTCTATCGATTATACAAAATGATAATGTGTTTTTTGTTCTGCTAAGGTCTTGCAGAGTCACGCATGGACAGTCTACTCGGTGTACTATTACGGCTGCATATGACATTAGCTAGCCTCAATGATTTAGGATAATTACAGATAAACGATACTTTATGTTGGTGCATTTGAAATTACCAAGTATGAAACTTAGCTTTATACTTTATAAATGTAACAACGTATAAGTCACGTAAAGTCGCTACCGTAAAGGACACAAGTCGTTACAAACTATTGCTATACTTATGTTCCAAAAAAATATAGTACGAATTTAGAGCATTAAAATTATTTACTGGTTTAATTAATACTTGGCTATCTAATACATTATAGTTTTGTTCTGACGAGATAACATATTCCAATATATTCAATCCTTGTGCGTTGTGTTTCGTCATGTAAATCCGGTCGAGTTGGAGGTGAGTTCGAGTCGCGTAACCTGACACCTCCGTGCCCTCCGCCCTTTGCCGTAACCGTTATCCCAATATTTCTCACTGCCAGTGTAGTTTGCATTTAATTATTGTGAAATTTAATACACCTTCCCGTGTCTTCACTAAAGTAGTAAGAAGTTGTTTCCTGGACATGTTATTTTAGTTTTCTACTCTGTTACATGCATGTATCAATTTTCTTGTTAAAAATATTTCGATGAAAAAAAAGATTTACGTAATATTAAAAATTCATACACCATAAAAGCTATGAATCCAAGACAAAATTCAATCAAAGGGATAAAATACTTTTATCTATAAAAGTAAAGAACGGCGGAAAGTTAGGAAAAAATGATTGAAACAAAGTCGGGGGAAGTTCGCGACACGTCCCGCCTAAGTGTATTAAACCTCCCAAACTTCAGGGAAGTGAAAACAGACAAAGTGAAATAATATAAATACTTCAATAATAAAAAGTTACATGTATTCAGCTCGGTTCACGGCATGAGTGATGGCGTTTTCGATGGTAAATGATTATGAATTCACTGTTCAGTAAAATTTTGAAGTAAATCCTTTAATATGTTAGTCATTTTTTTTAGTTTTATGCAAGCTTTAATTTAGACTGAGCTTGACATATTATAAAGACATGAGCTTCCTTGTTGTTTAAAACAAAGGTTTATTTATTTTTTATGTAATAATTTGTTATGTATAAATGTGTAATATCAAGTTGATATTTCACAAAATATTGCGTTTTCTTCAAATTATATATTCGCCTGTCGATTGCAACTTATTCGATATGTACCTAGGTTCGAATCGAGCAACATATTTAGCGGTCATATCACCGGCAATAAAGAGGTCTACTGAGTTTCCTCCAAATGGTTTCCGATCATAAACAAAGAAGTTTACGCCGTCTCTTGGCGTAAACGACACTTATTTTATGCGCTATGGTTTCGTGATTGCTTTTCTTATATCTTTCTCATATAGCTCTTCCTTTCAATATTAGATATTTTATAACAAAAATTATACAAGTTGGTCGTGCATCAAGTTTTGTATATTATGGGCCCAAAATGAAGCAATAAAAACAATAACAAAATATTTACAAAGTGACCCAAAACAATAAAATTGGGACATCGGAGGTTCATGAAATGCCTTCACAAGTTATAAAACTTTACGTGTAACGGACGAAAGGACAAATCAAAAATATTGACAATTTGTCCATCAGTTGACGACGGCTTCCTGAACTGAGTAGAGGAAATACTTTTTGACTTGGCATTTATGACTATAACGATATAGAAAAATATTTATACATATTAGATACTGTTTTTGTTTATTGTTAAAAAAAAAAACCCCTCTCTAAGTTTTACCTGTTTCATTTTTTAATATTATGATTCCAATTACTATTCCAAATACTTGGTTTTGCATAATTAATTTTTATGTCAGTTCAGTCAAGTTATTGTCAGTATTGTGAGTTATAACAAATGTTATACGTTTGTTATATTATTTACTTTGCTGTCGGCGACTATATTGATCACACCACTTAGATCTGTTATCAGCTGAACTCCAAATACTTATGTCTGATAAGGACGTTCTCATGTTTTTGGTTTTTATTATCCCACATTTGGATAAATTTAAAAAATATATATTTTTATTCATTTTAAACCGTAGATTTATACATAAGGATATGCTATTGTACAGATTTAGTGAAAAAAATTCTTCATACAAGGAATTTGTAAACCTTCTGTTGAAAATTGTCCGAAGTATGATGTAAACGATCGAACTACTCGTTATAGTATACCTTCATAGCAGGCATTTATTTTAAAATTATTACAACTTAACTCGTCTGTCTTTTTAATATTAGTTTGTCATAATTTTGCAGCCTTTTACAATGCAACACTGACATCTACGTCGTCAAATGTGAAACTCGAGTGCCCCAATGGGACACTCAAAGTGCGGATTATTTTAACCTCGACATGCCCCGTCCTTAATATCAACGTCTGTTTTATACTCTCAAGGCGTGGGCTTTAATTTTGTTATTTCTTTGAAAATGCAGTCCTCAAATATGAGGAAGGGTTTGCTGAATATCATAAAACATTTCTAGTATTAAAAAAATAAAATAAAATACCTCATAAGTCAACAAATAAATACAACAATATTGTTTTCATGGTAAATAGGCTTTTTAGTAATTTTTATATAAGTAGGATAAATAAAAGATAGAATGGAAAGGATGTAAATAATTTTAAAAGTTTTCCAATGGTCAAGGTAAATTAAGAAAGCTTGATAATATTAATTTTATATGAGCATATCCCATCTGTATCACTTTTATTTTCTGGTGAGCGGGTCTCGTCGCGTGTCGTATCATCGTTGTCATGCGTCGCTGGTCCGTCGTAATCTCCGGCGCAGACGACATGACCACAACCGTCAACAACAGGGGTTCCATTCCAGCAAGTGTAACGATAATAATTATCATAATTTTCATATTATCGTGATAAGAAAAAAATAATGAAGGACGAAATACCAATGATGACTTGAAACTTGAATTAAAACAACTTAACTTCATAATGATTAAAAATTACAGTCGGTTGTGGTTTTATTTTACAAAATAAAACCATTAAAATAGCCCAGTTCAAAGCGATGCACGTACAATTCGAAGTATTCGGAGTTAATGTAAATCTTCACTAATGAACGAACTGTAACGTTTCCAAAGATAACATTGGTCGGTTCTAATAATAGTGAGCACCCCCGATCCACCCTTTAAGAAATTCCGACTAATAGAATGCGGATAGACAGACACACAATCCATCACGCTCCCCTCCGATGTATTATTTATGGGGACATCCTGCACCCAGCTAATCTTTCAATATCTTGAGAATTTCGGGGACATCAACGGGGATTTGGGAATTTCTACTGATAACGACGATATTTTTGGGCACTTATATTGGTAGAATAGGGTTCATTTTTGCGGTCAACAAAAATTAAACCGCTGAATCTACTCCAGAGCCAGCGACACAAGAAACGGAGGCATTAATATCGAGACAATAAGAGCTACATCAGCTGCATCACATGGACGACGACGAGGCAGTCGCGTGGGACAGTAATTGTGGGATTTGTTTGTTTGGCTCGGGAGCGGGAGTAATGGCATTGCATTAGATGGGAAATGTAATTAATGGTGCTTACTTAATGAATTTTCGTTATGAACACCGCAGGAACCTGCCGATGTTACGTAATACGATCGTTTCGAACTTCATTCGTTTTGCTGAGATTTACGTATTTGTTTATAGGATAAACTTAAGTAGACAATAACAGTGAATATGAGAAATTTTTATAATATAGTAAGCTAACCAACTATGTGCTAGCGATTTGCTTGTGTTGTAATATATTTTGCTCGCGTCAAACGCAGCTGAGAGAACTTGAAATCGTTCCAATTATTTCTTTAAAAGCATTTTCTAACATCACTTACTTTTAGTGCTCTAAGTAAAATTATACGTAAGAGAAAAACATCATATGCCTGCTTTTAATTTTTCTAATGTAGTTTAAATAGAATTTATCTTTTAACTTACATTATACAAGTTTCGTGTGATGCTTCTAGACAGACGGATATAATTACTGAAGTTATAAGAAATTAATAAAACGTAAGAAATAAACTGATCTGTCTTACTTTTACATTTCTTTAAACTCATTTCCAATTAATAAATAATAAAAAATAAAGATCTTTTGTAATTTATATAACTGGCTTAAATAACAAGACATATTTTATTTAAATAATTTAATACTCTTCACTTTTGACCGAGACGTGAGATATTTTTGCTTACAGAAAACGAACGAACGTACGGAACGTTCATATATTTTTTAAATCAAAACATCTGTTCTCCGTTTTCTGTAAACAAAAATATCTCACGTCTCGGTCAAAAGTGAAGAGTATTAGGTTTAAAAAAAAAATCAAAGCGTATGCCGCTATTTCTATAAATATATCACTTAGACGATGAAAAAACATCGACTAGAAACAAGAGGGAACCCAGAATAGATCCCTGAGGGACCCCGCCGTAGTTTCTCGTTTCACGTAATCCAGCACATCCTCTCTGCATTAGTTGACCTTTTATCTGACTGAAGTTTTAAAATATCTCATTTGTAATACGAGAATCTCTGGTTGATCATTAGTAAACTTTTGTGGAGACAATTATGCTATGCAATATTACATAAGACTAACCCTATGATTAACAAATATTATGTTCTATGCAAGTTGACCCTTTTATGTAAATTCGTTAGTTTTATTGATTTTCCATTTCCTTCAATTTTTTCGTACAAACAAATGATGTCCAACTTTAAAAATAACAAACGCCATTTTCAAACGTATTTTCTCAGACAATTTGTATGTAGATTTTAACATAAAAAACAAATTATCTACTATATTTATTTAGTATTACGTAACAAGAAACTACGTTAAGAGGAACTTCATTAATTCGATACTATTTACGATATCTCTTTGATGGAGCAAATTGATTTTGAAATCGAAGTCCAAGTTCTAGCTCAAAGTGATTAAAACTAAATAGCCAATTTAGTCCGCGAACATTTTCATTAATCAAACATGTTTCCAAATCCGAGCTGCGTTCGTTTAGCAATCGCCTAACCGCAATAACAAATCAACGAGTTGTTAATTTAAAAATGGCCGCTCATAATCGATGTGCAGGCGCAGCTCATTACGGTCGCAGCGCCGGCAACTCAGGCGAACACCCGACGCGCCGTCACACTGATGAGATCGGCCGTATCGATTCCACTTCTCGATTTCCGAACATCGACTTTCCTCTGATACCTGATTACGAGTTTCATTGTGAGCTCGGACAATATATGTTATCGTCCCCGATGTAAAGCCCGATAAGGTTGGATTCCACGTGGATTCTCGGCCTCTTGACTTTATCTTGAATACATTGCACCTAACGTGCCTATCTAAAATATATACTCGTCTACTTGGTTATGTAAAGCCAAATAATCAGCTTTATGGCCAAATATTTTGTTAGAACCTGTGAAATATTCCAATTCATGGCTTATAGTATTAAAGTAATAAAATTAATTATTCAAAATCTCACCTTTTGTGAGGTTGTAAATGCTTATCTACAGTCAAATTTCTACTCGGTATCGACGTTGTAAATCGTGATCTTGAGTCGTGGATATAAGACGGAATATACTGTGGTTTCATCTCTTGGCCATCGTGACCTAGAATGCGACGGGCACTTGCCAAATAAGTGACAAGCATGTCATCTGAGCTTGTGGTGGGTTGCCAGAGGGTAAATTTCGCAACATGGAACGGAATCTGAATAATTTGCAATGTGATTACAATATATTAAATAACCGAATTGATTATTGTTTAAGCAATGATGGTCCACTTATAATATATAATTATATAAATTAATCCACGTGTACCTGGACCGTACACCTTGCGATATGATTATTCGTTAAGTTTTTACACCTGTTATTTAACACAATTTATATTATATACCTTTATATTATGTCTAATTTTTATTTTCTATTAATATTCAAGTTATTTTATTGTTAACAATAATGTTAAAACTGATAATAAGTATGACTAGCATTCCTACGTTTCGCTCACAGAGCACATCCAATATGTTGCGCGACATCTCTTCAATTCCAACGTTAATAGTTTGATACTCTCGATGAAGACCCTATGTTATCTGAAATTATCCAATCGGAATTCAAACCCGCATCAAAACAATTGGTTCATTCACCCGTCCATGAATCATTGGGCCTACGTTGGCAGCCATCCTAATGTGTGCAAGCGTATATCTTCCGCCGTCATCGTTTCATTCCTCGACTGTTTGTCGGCGACTAACGCTGCTGCTGTGACAAATTGACGAACGTGACGATCACCTCACTCCATTCATTCGCCTCTGGGCTTCGTTTTGCGATAACACTTCCTTTGTTTCCGTTTATTACGTGACTGTCCTATTAGTCTTATTTGGACAGAATAGATCATGCTGAGCTTAGGATGGATCGATCAATTCGAGTTGAACTTTTTATAGCAAGCTTTCGAATCGTATTTAAAACATAATTCAATCTGTCGCAAAGCAGAAAAGCCAGATTATTGCTTTTGTAGCATCGAATAAACGTATAAAAGATGACATACGGCTGCATAATCGGGAGGTTGAACAAGATTTTTGTGAAAAACTTGTTAAATTCAAACACCCGTTGAGAACGCAACGTCATTTTTTACCGGAGAACAACGGTCTTGGAATAATTCAGCTGCAGATTGTGGGTTCTCGATACATAGGTTAAATCGATTTTCAATAGCACCATTCTTGCCTTACATACTACATACTATTAAAATAAAAATTATAATTGAAAGTATAAGATAACATTTAGTACTTTCATTAAATTAAACCCGGTTCATTCATTTCGGTCATGTACACTTTTGAGTCCTTTTTATTCCAGGGCAAATAATTTCTTATTTCTGTATCTTCATCTCTTATATAATATCAGAATGTCTTGAGGAACCCTAAAAACTAATTAGCGGTGAAATAATTAAATACTATCAGGCTGGCGGCGAACAAAAAACTTCAAGCTTTCCGATTTCGCTCCTCGTATTTCGAAAATCGTCGCGCGGTCATCTTTAAGACTGAATTCCCGAGGTTTTTATCGAAAAACGATATATGGGCCTGTTAAAATTAATTTAAAATCAACTCTATTGCTTAATAAATATCCATCAATTTCTCTTGGCATGCTCATTTTAATAAAAACAATATTTGACACGAGTCAATTTGAATTCTTGGTGATGGTATTACGGTCGAAATTAGGGTGACTTAGAGCTATGGCATGCGTTGAACAGTGAATTATTCGCGAGATAGTTCCGAAGATACGGAGGTTGTGTTCAAAACAAAACTATCCGGCCGAGCAAATTGAGCTTTCCAACGGATTTCAATCTCGCTAGAGCCGGACCGGCGACCATAAAGGTACTTACAATCAGACAAGCGACGACTATTTGTGTTTCGACATCACCTAGCCTGTTACTGCGGTGTTGTAAGCAACTCTGAATAATTCGAATAGAATTATAATCTCAATAACAACGGTATTTGCCTGTATTTTTATTACTTAAATGAATAGCGCTGTGAAAATTAAGACAGTTTACAAAAAGGAATAGTATACTAAAAATCAAAATTTTCTAAGATATTGCGGGTTGTCTGAAGCACTTTTGTGAGTCTCGTGAAAACGCCCGTATACAAGTCGTACTAGTAAGTGACGTCACACGCTAGTAATGCTGCTACGAAATGTATGGCCATATGCACAACGTTTCTGATATCTCGTAATTTTGCGCGTTTATACATGCCATAGGAAATATTTTTGTATTTGATGTAAGTAAACTCTAATTATGTAGGAAAAACCTAATGTTTTAAAAGAATATTTCAACTTTTTTGCGATTCAAAATGCATATAGTTACAAAACTACACATAAATTCCTAATTATTTTTACTTTCATCAAGTTGTACAATTCCTAATTATTTCTTAATTTATTTAAAAAAAACTAAATTTTAACATGTATGCAAATACTTACCCAATTTTCGCACGCTCACATAACACAGTTTTATTAACAGGTGCCAAGCTTTCTATTTGCTAAGCGAATGTTAAAAAAATAAAAGTAATAGACTATCACAGTGTACCTCCTAATAATAATAATCATATTATAGGCGAGGCATGTAGAGGCAAAAACTCTCCCCACTTTTTTTGGGGCCATTTTGACATTTGACGTATGGTGAAATCAAGATGGCGTAACTTTTTCTCGTATGAAGATTTGTTCTGTCAAATGTACGTCATAGCCCATCCTTAGTTTTGATATCATTAATAATAATCTATTTATTAGATGAGATTGAGCAGTATTCAATGAAAGAATTTTTTATATTATATATTATAACGGAACAAACATTAATTAAAGTATAATAATATTATAGCATATATTTCAAATCAAAAAGGGTACAAAAATGTACGGACGCAACAGTTGATTCCATAATTCGGCACAAACCTATCCCGAACTGAAAAATCCAAGTTTAAAAAAAGCGGCGTGTTCTAAATTTAAAATTGTAATACGGCCAGCAGTCGTAGTAATATTTGAAATTTAATAAAATGGAACCCGTTCGAACGCCACTTATACTTTTTAATTTTGTATGGCGACCTTTGATACGATCGGATGATGTTGTGTCCACTTTTTACATTCGGCTATGTCACTTTTTTAATACTTTCATATGACTTCATAACGGAACTTTTAATCAAATCTGAAGAATGGCACCTACATGATCGTAATATTTATATTCTTTGCCTATATTAGATTTAATATTGGAGTAACTACGTGGAGCCTTCACGTAGGTACCTCCTACATCAAAGGATCATTACGTGTATACCAATTTCAGTCTCCAGATTTATTATTCTCATTGTTTTTAAATCCTTTGCGAGAACGTTAAATAATCTTAAAAAATTAAAGATTGTATGTTTCACTTTAAAAATGTAATCTGACATCTATTGAAGAGGTTGATAAGATTGTATTTATTATTTTTTAAAACTTTTAACGCATCGACACTGGCAGTTTCTAATTTTAAAATTAAAAACAAGAAGCCGAACATGTAAAAACACGTGCTGTCCCAGGTTCGTTTATATTTGGAACGGGCGAGAGGGAATCGCTAACTAAGCTCTTTTTTAAGATAACATCATAGGTCGTAGAGAATCATATTTCATTGCTAATTAATGCTTAAAAGTTTCTATACTACGAGTACTTTATTTTCTTAATTTAAATAATAATTTTTCTAAGAGGTTTTGCGTGATCCGTGAAAATTAGAGTCATGGGAACAGCCAATAAGGCGTGTGCGCTTGGAATAAAAACGAGGTGTTTTTACATGATTCTCCCGTAAAACCGGCAAGAGGCGTAGTCAGCAACTTGCATCGCTCTCCGCTGAATACAAAATGTATTATAAGTGCACAATATTTGCATTTTGAATTACTCGCCCGCAGCTCGAAGTCGTTTGATGCGAACGACGTGCGCATAACGTTCCGTCATTAGTGTTGCCAGCATTTATGAAAATTAACTTCAATTTACAAATTCCTACAATGCCTATTTTTTTGTCTTAACTGAAGAATTTGCAATACAATTGTATGTTGCCATAACATTTTAGGTTTGTATTTGTGTTCATTATATTAATTTATCATAATAATAATATACAAATTAAAAAAAGCTAAAGCTTATTATAGGGTCAATGATTTTATTGACGGTCGCACACCACTGGAATAGGATGGCCACCTGCAAGGCTCCTCCTATGTACTATATGTATCTGACTTTTGTTAATATTATATAGATAGTCTTCGTATTGTAGATACATAAACATATGCATATTTTTTAAGAGAACAATTTTCCATCTTTTTGCTAAAATATGGCCCGTGCGAGTTTCTTACACCGGTTCTTCTCGCCGGGTTGGTTCCCGAACCGTTGGTGGGCATCACGTAGGGACAATTCCATAAGCGTTTGTTAGCAGCCTATATTGAAATAAAACTTCTGATTTGATTTGATTTGTCATCACCTCTTAAACTTTTTACTAATAATGTGAATGAATGAGACTAGCAGAAACATCCCAATAACAGTACATCTTGTAACATTTTAATTACATTAAAATAAGACGCCAAAGCTACCAGGTGGCGTGCGAAAGTCGCATATCAAACACCTAATGGTCAGCTCGGTAATCAACATTCTATTGACAAACCGCGGATTGTTATTCCGTCAACGGAATTCTAAATTGAACCTTGTTCATCACCTCCCAATTTATTCGACTCTGCCAAGGATGATGGACATTTTTATTCATTCGATTCAGCCGGTGTCATAAGTAAATTCATCTGGCAACATTTAAGAGCCATAAAGTCCGTGAAGGTTTCGAACTGCGTTGTTTATACCCTGCAGATTTAGTATCTAGAATAGTATATTTCTATTACAGACGCGACCGCCATTAAGTTAATGCTGAGAATTATATTAAGCAAAACGATCTCGGTATTTGTTGGTAAAGATGTCTCGACTTATCTGTGTACGGCATCACCGCGTGAGAAGCAGACAGACTTTAAACGGTATATATTATTAATTTAAAGTAAATATCCTATACCTATTCAAAGCAGCCATGCATGCTGTATTATACCAAATGCAAAGTAAAAACATTGTCAATGTGATAACTCTTAACCAGTTCAAGTTGAACATAATCCTTCGGCAGTCAGGTGAAACTAAGAATAAGCTATTATTTATCATCCAATCCAATTTTCAGAGTCTACGTGTTTGCATACAAGCGAATACCCACATGTTGACGGTTTATATCACGGATGCTGATTTTCCACCACTTTCCGCGAAGACCCTGAGAACGGCGAGGTGTCGCGTACGCATTATGTATTTAGTTTAACAAGCACGTGGTGCGAATGAACGGACAGATAGACATATCACCTCGCGACTGGCATAGCATGTGAAACTAGCGTTAGAACGAAATATGCACAAATGTCCAGAATAGCAAAAATGTAAGCACCAGCGTCGTCTACGAAAGGTCTAAAAAGAATAAAAGTGAGAGTTGATTCGGATTCGGATTAAACTGTCCAATTTATGCCCAAACAAATAAATTCAAGGTAACATAACTCTCATTAATTTTTAGATAAAAATGATTCAATGATTCAACCAGTGACTCAAATCCAACATCCGCAAAGCCTCGATTTTGGCTGATTTGCTGGTATTTCCTGTAGTTATCGTAGCAGTTCTATGATGCTCATATGTCACCTTGACTAGAAGAATTGAGGATAATAATAGAGAGATAATAATTACAGCATCACCGTCGTTATGAGCACGCGATCTAGAAGATAATTGCTACCTAAACCTAATGCTTGCTCTGGGATCTCTTACCTTTGATGGAACTTTAGATGGAACATTCTGACATAGGCAGGGCTTTCTAATTAATAGCTTTAGAAGGCAGTTATCGGGTACCCCTGATTTTAAATCAGTGCATGAACTAAGACATAAGGATATACCTGCTTAAAAATTGGAAATATAATTTTATGATGTGAAGTTACTTATGAACATGAATTAAAATGATGATGAAACAAGGTTTCGCTTGTCATGACTTTCGCAACCTCGTTCGATCCTTTTATGCAAGTAAAATCAACATTATTTCATTTGCATGTTAGCGATCATGCAACTTTTCAAATCCACAATTATTTGGATATCCTCATTCCACGTCGGTACTCAAACAAAAAACTAGAAACTTAATCGATTGTAAAATGGCTAGTGTCGGTTTTTAGGAAATTTACACAATATTGCATGCATTGAATTTTATTATTTTTTATCTTTTAACTTTTATTATTTCGCTGAATATTTTTACTCCTCTAATTTATCCTAAAAGTTGCAACATTGTCAAATGCGTGAAATGTCGGTGACACCAATTCTAATCACACTAATCACACATACTTATTTGGGCACAAACAACGGACAATAATCGAGTTTAAATCGCAACCAGTTCTAGACAAGCATGTCATTATACAGCCAAAACAAACACCCATTCCGCGACACGTCCGTGGTGGCCGCGCCAGTAGTTCAGTTCAGTTCAGTTCAGTTCAGTGTTTAATTCTAATTTTGTTAGAAACTCGTGAACTGTGCGCAGAATCGTTGGTACGATTGACATATCTATATACCAATCCTCAGTTTTTTTTATAGATATCGTTAAAATAATTCTCATGCTATCCTATTGTGTATCGGGTGTACAGCTATGCAGCTCCGAGAGAATATATTTTCAAATTAAATTAGTGTTCCTGCCCTCAAAATTCCAGTGGAGTATCAAAGCTGATGCGCGTGCACCAGCGCCGGGTAGCCATCTGTCACCCGTCACGCGCGCACCTCCCCGCGACTCTGCGCCGGTGCTAATTATAGCCACCGCTAATTAATCAGGAGGTAGCTCTTTTATTTCATTGTAAGAATAGTTACCATTAATTGAAAAATTGGCAATTACGCCTCGTCTTAAACTTGTTTTTCAGTTTTCATTATTCGGCAATTTATCGACGACTCCGTAATGATAATTGCTGTCTATACGGCACGCAACGACGTTGCCAACGTCCATCTGACTTTAATTTAGATCGATATTTATACGCTATTTACGACGACAAATTGTTAGAAGGTGGCATTTCAAAAGATTTTCATGTCAATAATGCGAGATGAGCTCTACTCGTAACGAGGTGCCGCACTTTAAGATATATCATACGTAACACACATGTTATGATTAGGGCATGGACAATGATAAGCAGCGAGCACATTGTGACAATTCGCATCGGAACGAGACAGGCATATGCGGAGCTAACGAGGGCAAGAGAGATGGTGTTTCACACGTGAGGTATAAAAACCGGAGCCGTTGATTTTATAATTTATTTGTTACACATTTGTCGTTGCGTGAAGATCGGGAGATACATGAGCTTTTTGTATGGGACCAGAGGGTTATACGCATCACATGTGATTTGAAGAATAATTTATAGTGTCTCTAGAGCGAATGGCGCTATGCCGTCGTAAACATGCAGTTTATTGAAGATATTACGGCACTTAATGCGGGGCAACCGCAATGAGCTTCATAAACTCGGGAGAGGACTTTGTTTAATGACATTCTATTTTCGTAAAATAATAACGACAGGATTATTTACAGATATGACTTTTCTCTCCGTTCAGATATTACAGAATCTGTACATCATTTGTAATTGGACATGTTTAATGGGTATTTTAACCGGAACATGTCTTCCAAGAAAATTGTCATTAAAACTTTTGCAACAAGTCACTCCAAATATTCTTATTCCATTACTATCTGATTCACACAAGACTGCAATGTTACTATCCACTGCACAACACAGGCCTCGACACTAAAATTATAATTGTAATGTCTAAAACAAAATTTCACGTTTGACTCTATAAATCCTACAGATTCATCATGGAAGTTTTCATTTGGCGCCAAATCGTTGTCGGACACGACGCGCCCGCCATATTTCAAGCGCGCTTGAGATATAGAGTGCGTTTTATCAATGCATCGTCGCAATGATTTGTATGATTTATAAGTAATTATTGCGCTAGTTAATGTCGTTTTCATGGCGCATTCGCAGACGTCGTCAGGATAATCTCATTTTTAATTTATGGGCATAATGTTAAGTATTTTTTTTATACTTTTAGCAGATTTCACCTTTATCTACATACTATGAAATGTTTACTAATTTTTACAGCGAAGTGTGTCATCGAGGTCATAGCAGAAAAAAAAAAAAATTGTATCAGATGAGCTCAGAAAATAGAGAGCTCTTGAAAATCTGTTCCTACAGATAATTCAATCACAACAAGATTGTAAATATGCCTGTAGTAAAAGGGATTTGCCTACTGTGAAAATATCACATTTTTATAAATTAAATTTTAAAATTGTTGATTTAAGATACATAAATCTAAAAGAAACAGGTATTTAGATCGACGCGATTAAAAATTATAAGCAAATATAAAAAATAATTCCCATCTCTACTGTTTGTATTTACGTTTTTTTTTTTTTAAGATATACGAAAATGGGTTCTAGATTGTTTATGAACATGTTGTCTAACGAATAAACGAATTTTCTTAGGCAACACGCTTATTGGTAAAACGAGGATTAAATGAAGTATCTTTGTCTCATTCGAAGATTCAACAAAACATACACTAAAGGGGAATGACGACAATTATTCTGAATCACTAATAAACTTAAAACTAAGAGTTGAACGCCCTGCAGGCAATCCTGACAGTTTACGTGGCGAGCCCGACCGGGGATAAAATATAGCTTGCGCTCAGACGGACACCGTAGTGGCGGGCGAGCGCGGGGACGGGGGAAGCCATCCACAAATAGCAAGTGTGGAGCAAAACAATACCGGCGCGATATTATGGTACGGTACACTTCAAAATTTGACTGGGCTTTGCATTTTAAGCACTTTTCGTTATCGCTCTGCATTTTATTCCTCTTTTCGAAGTTTTGTTTTGGGAATTTTATTTTTCGAAATGGGATAGCAATAATTCACTTGTATTCTACAAAGTTTGTGTATCATGAGGAATAATAAACTAATGTTATGTCACTAGCAAGATTAATCTCTTTATATATTAGTTCATGACCATTTCAATTCGTCTATTTCAATATTGCCGTAAAACTATTTAGGGAACTTAATGACGCTTTGAAGCGTTCAAAAGCGTATTGTAGCCAGAATCATAAAAATACAAATGAATTCAATTTTCAATTCAATTCACAAAATCACTAAAGACTTAAGCATATTAATTACAATGCGCGCTCAACAACTCGTCGAAGTATTTTCAGATGTTATTACTTAAACGTAATTTACGGCGAAATTCGGAAGCACAATAAATGAGACGGATTTATTATTGTTACAGCCAAGTTAGAGAGCAGGTGAGCCATCAGCGAGCAAACGTAATGGAAATGGGGCGTTTTGTTTATACTGAACAATATTAATAACGGCGTAATAAGACAAAGAAACATGGATACAGTTTATATGTAATATAGGGACAGACGGACGAGCGACAGCCGCGAGACGAGCTATAAATAAATAATGCGCTAACATTTTATTATTGTCGTCATACTCGAAGCACGTGCGGCGAGCGGCGAGCGGCGAGCGGCGACATTCCGGCAGGCGGGCTCCGAGATTCACAAATAACACGGGATGCCGGAGACGCACTCTCCGTGATACTCATATCCTATAGCTAACGAATATTGACATTGTACTAGTGATTAGTGCTCATATTATCGCCAGTAAGAGCTCTGAACGCTGAACGCTGATAGCGTTGTATTTTCTCTTTATATTTGTTTGACTGTTTTGTTATTCCATTTCTCAATTTACGTGGACGGCCACAAATAATCCTAGCACCATCCTCTATCTAGTCTAATGCTTATTTTATTCAGCAATCATATTCAAGTTCTCCTCAAATCATACCTGATGTTTCATTAAATAATGTATACTATTACCTCGAGAATCGCTCTCCCAGGATCTTATCTAGTAACGGTATACCCAATTTGTGGGTACAGATGAAATCAGTTTGGAAGAATTTTTGGAATTCGCTGGCCTACATACAGCGAACTGACAGTCTCTGAGTCCTGGTATAAGACCTTGAACATAGGAAAGGTTCGAATATAGCCTACTGCTTATCTAAATATGCTATATAATAGCTGCTGATCTAAAATACTTCTTAGAAGAATTTATATAATTTGGAAAGAACTAGTAGTGGGCAACTAATGCGTTGATATTTTAGACACACTTACATAACATCTCACGTGGATAATGCATATTGTGTTTACCTAAAGTATGTTTACAATATAGCGTCGCCTCATTGGTCATAATTTTAATAGCTAAATTTCACGATCATCCAGATCATACATCTTCGCCTCGGTGAGTATTAGTACACGTTTCTTGGCACTGAAAACCTTTAAAGGTATTCGTGAGTTATGCAATATGCATTTTAAGGACATAAACGAAAAGTTCATTTTCGTTCGTCCGTTCTACGTATGATCGATGCAATTGCTACACCGAGCGTCGAGCTAAGCGTCAATAAAAATGTCATAAAATCAGTTCCAACGACAAAGTGGACGTTGTGCTCTACGAGTTAAGGTCGCTTATGTGTCTCTCGCGTATTTTATCACAGGAACGTGTGAAATAAAATCATGCGTGTGCACACATTCGTTAAGAATTGACACTTATTAAGGGATATAATTTTTTTAATTGGCATGACGACATCACTTTATTTAGCCGGCCACTTGACATTGTTTGATTTGGAATTCTCGCCGTTGGCTCCACGTCGATCACTTTGACACTCGTCGATCGTTTAAAGTATCTGATCAGTAATCTTGTTTATTTAACACTTGACTTCTTAATGCAAACAAACAAATTAGACCAAAGCGAAAGAAACGACAGTCATAGAAAATAATGTCATAAATAGCTTACTGACTAATCTTTGTTTACGAATTTCTGATTGTTATAGCTCCATAGAATGAGAGGAATCTCTAATTATAACTGAAATAACAACAATAAAGTCTCCTTCTCTATCTTAGGAGGACTTACGAGGCGAAGAGAGCGTTATTTTACCTGACCCTTTTCAACCATTTCCAAAATATAGTAGAACGAGATATAAACATCATTGTAACGACATCTTGAGATTTCTGACGAGGTATTTAACATTGAATGGCGAACAATTAACATCGAGACGTCGATAGCGTGCCTAATTTGACGATGATCGTAAAAAAATTGTAAAGCAATTGATTTTCAAGTAATATTCAGAAGTCGGATCGAAATTGAAATGAGAAACGAGTCCGCTATCGATAGCAACAAAAACCATTGTTGGCAAATCATAAGCTGAACCGTTCCAAATTCAAATTGTCCGATTCGGATTTGGAATAAGAGCGCGATTGGCCTCCGAGTGCCGAGCGGCGAGCGCGTGACCAATCGCTAATTAGAAAATGTGTTCAACGATGTGCTTTTACGGAAGCCGATCGGTGTTCTATAATTAAACTTTTAAATTTAATTCAAATTTTTGATTTTGGACGCACTATTTTCACTTCTGGCATAACTGTGGCCAGATTTATTTCATTATTAAAAAAACGAACAATATCTTTTTGTCGGACTCAATTTCCAATTGATAGACTGTTATTGATCGTTCTAAACATCTTCTGTTGCCATTCATGTTTCTTTATTATTCTTAGATATATGTATTATTTATACATTTCCTCTTTATGTTATTTTCGCTAACCTCATTTCGTATGATACATAAGTACACTATCTCGCATCTCGGAAATCAGTCAAGCCTGGTCGGGGCGGTCGCAGGACGGAAATCTCCCTGGTTCACCAACAAATAGCACTGCGGGGCGCCGGGGCGCTGCCGGCCCCTAATGTCACGCCACGGTGGTTCCGTCGAGTAAAATAAATACACGACCAAAAGGAAATATTGCATTTTTTAAGGGATTCAATTTCCGTCTCGCATGGACGTTTCAATTTCTGCGTATGGGGGATACCTATATTGTAAATGGGGAAATTCGGCTGCCACTAGTTCCAGTCGGTGTTTGTTTATTGCTATTTAAATAAAGAATCTCTTTCTTTCTTTACTAGCTTTTGCCTGCGGCTCCACCCGCGTAAATGTATCGGAACACTGTACTTTTTTGGGATATAAAGTGGCCTATGTGCTTATATCATCAAAATCCTATCAGTAATTTTTGCGTGAAAGAGTAACAAAAACCCATCCATCCATCTATCCTGACAAACTTTCACATTTATAATAGTAGCAGGGTGGAGTAACCATAATATTATACTTTGTAATATCATTCTATCAGATAGGTACGGTCTAATTAAGTACCTATGTAATATTCGTTTTCATCACTTTCGATTTCAAGGGCCCAGTTGTGAAGCAATAAAAATATCTCACACTTTCTTGCGTTATGATAATGCCTTTAAACATATTTAAATCTATAAATACCATAAATACAGATTATTATTAATTTCTTTTCAAAAACCTTATGGAAATCAAAACAGCAGGTTTTAGCCAAAGTACCCTTTTAAAATATATTATGCAGGTGCTGCTAAATGTCAAAAACATAATAATTTAAGGTGGATTTACTTATCTGTACCAATTATTTTAAAAATACGAATGACGTACATTTGGCAGAAAAATTTTCATACAAGGAAAAGTTCCGCCACCATCTTGATTTCAGAAGATTTTGTCAATCAAAGACTAATTATAACTGCGGAAAGCAAATGTTCAAATGTCAACATGACAAATGTCAAACCTCGATTGCCCCAAACAACCCCAAAATTGGGGCAGTTTAAGTTTTTTGCCTTTTTGCCTCGACATGCCTCGTCTATAATAATATAACTACATATAGGTCTATGATCTATACTTAATATTATAAAGAGGAAAGATTTATTTGTTTGCATCGAATTACTGAGCCGATTTTGATAAAATTTGGTACAGACATAGTGTAGACAACTGGGAAGGAAATAAGCTACTTTCTATCCCGAAAAATACAGTGTTCCCGTGGGATACTTTATTTACGCGAGCGGAACCGCGGACAAAATCTAGTAGTTCTATAAATTAGAAACCAAAGTTAATAAGAATTGTATTATGTTTCACAAATATTATTGATTGTTCAATATGGCGTCATAAGTAATGTTACGGTGAGTCTAATGCCCAACCAAAATATTATTGATTCGTTCAATGACAAAACCTTTGATGAGAACGGATGACATTATGGAGTTTTTCATCATAAGTTATATTGCGTACTTTAAACAGGGATAGGTGGATGAACATCATACATTTCGCCCAAATATTGCGAAACGATATGTACTTTTTTAAATATGTTACAAATGCAAAAAAATCTTACAAATGACATTTGAATTACAGATTATACAATTTCACATAGTTAGCTCGGATTGAATGTGAAATTTATTGTAATTAATTAAGTGTGAGCTTGGCCCACATCGGCTCGTGTAACACAAATCGAATTTCTAACAATGTTCTCACGTGGTTTTACCATGGATACCCGCACCAAAATACAAATGTAAAACAACTAAATGTTATGTGAAACACGGCATGCTAATTTAATTAATTTTCATCAACAATTGTTGTTTTGCCGTGAGAAGTGAAGGGAATTCACTGTTTTGACTAACTAAATATAAAACATCCAAACTACTTTTATATCAAGTTAGAAATCTTCTTCTGGAACTTTAAACCAGACACTCTTCTTTACTACTGGCTTATCTTGGTCTTGTCGTTTACTTAGCTCGGTAAGGTTGGCGAAAAAGAGAAAAATATATTTGAAGAAATTATCAAGATTACATGAAGTACTCGTAATGTGCCTATTAATAAAATTCTATTAGCACTAATTGTTAATAATAGAAATTTGCGATTGAGCCTCAGGAGCGTCGTAAAGTAGTAACCGCAGCGTAGCCAATAGTCGCTCATAAAATTTGTTTTAGCCAGCCGATTGGTACTTTTCCAGCCAATGCTCGCACGTTCCAGATTTAAAAGCGACGGTTTACGACCGTCAGGCGGCGTTTCGATGTTTTGGCGCCAAAATAGTTGGCCAAGATGTTGTATTTGTTGATTTTTCGTGAAAAATGACAGAACCATTTGAAATCTACAGAATGAGTTTACGACTATAAATATCATATTTTCCAAAGGTATCACTATTAACTAAGCTTGTCATAGTACGAACTACGAACGTCAAGGTGAGGAAAATAAATATTGAAAATGAAATAATTTTGCTAGAGAAATTTGCTTAAGTACATAAGAGCAGATTAAATTCAGAATCTCTTGTTAAATTTAAATCATAATCAAACAAATCATTAACGTAAAACCTAAAAGTTGCACGATAAAAGTGTCCTGTAAACTGTTATAGTAAACTTGGCCCTCAGGTCGTGTGAAAGGGTCTACATATTCGCATAATGAAGCTGTTACGATAGATGCCATAGGAGTAACAAACGTGGTAAACACATCAGCTAAATACTAATTAGTAAGGAGCGATTTATGCAACAACTTGCCTCGTAAAATTGCGAAGGTGAGGGCCAATTTACTGGGCCATAAACTGGAGGCACGGGCTGACTGACAGATTGACAACTGTTGCATTTATGCCGTGCTGTTCGACATAATAATTGATGTCCCTTTGTTATAAATAAGATTTAGGCTTAGTTCTAGTTCAAAATCAACGAAATTATATACCAATGTGATTGTAGCCTTAATTTTAATTGTTGCCTAAATAGTGTTCAATCACAAAACAAGTTTTCTATATTTTTAATGATTTCTGGTCATTGGCTTATATCGTTTCTGCTCCTATTTATCACTTGCACAAAGAAGCACCTAATTCTTAGCAACTAATTGTAGCATCGTATTGTGAAATATGATCACGTCCATGGGGTGTGATATCTGGTAATGGGCGTCTGATGTCGCTGGTAATCCGCCGAGCATTGTCAGCGTCACCCGGACCGGGACGAATTGCTGTCCTGTCCAGATCCTGTCCCCATCCTGTCCCCATCCTGTCCCCTTTCTTTTATTATTTTGCCACCAGCACATACATTATTCATTTGCTCATATATTTTGTGATTTATTGTTGGTTTGTTTGTTTATCGGGATTATTATGTTGGGTAATAGAAATGAATTTGTATGGTTACTGTAGTGATTACTATTCCTAGCTCCGACCAAAGGTCTAGTAGTATTAATATGTTGTGAAAATTAAAGTGTAAATAATATATTATTTAAACTTTTATGATTTTTTGATTTTTGTTGTTGTTATGGGTTAAAGAATCAAACCTGAGGTTTTTTTTACTTCAATCAAAGATTACCTACTAAGGTAGCCTTTTGTATCTTCAAATTCTTAACATGACCATGTTTAAGATAAAGTTTAATGTGCCTGAATTACACTCTCATTTTTTTTTCCTTTTAACATCTTCTAATTTCATTTAGCAATCTCTACCAGTAATTTGCTAAGAATCTAGAAGCCATTACCATCGTCGTAGATGCGTGTAAACATCAGGGCTATTACAATGATCCCAATTACCTCCTGCAGCCCCCCGCGGACTCCAATCGGTATTCCATCAAACGTCAATGGCAGACGATAAAAAATAAATAAAATATCAGATTGTCGCGCGGAACTGAAAGAATCCGCCATGTTTTGAGACGCTCCCTCCGCGCACTGTGCTGTTTTTGGCTGGGAATTTTCATGATTTTTCTGAAAGTTTGATATTAGTGATATCCTGATCTGCTACTTAAACTACATAAGCACAATAGAAGAAAACTTTAAGAATTGTATAAAAAGATTTGTTATTACCAATATACATTTTAAATAGATACATATTAATGACAATTATGTAGGCAATGTAAATCATAGAACTTTTATAGCCATCATTAGATATTGATACCTAAATGCAGCCACTTTCAACAGCGGTAAAAGTCACTTTGTGACATTTCACTCACTTTTGGAATGCATTATCTAATACAGGTGTTCACCAGAGCGGCCCGTCAAATTTATGCTTTTAATCAGAACATTAACATGTAGACGAGCACATTAAAATATTTTATAGCAGGTGAATGTTTGCATTAGTCATTTGGTCTCGAGTTGATGAATGATTGGTGAAATTAGAAATTTAAATGTTACAAACTGAGATCAATAATGAACTTAATAATAGAGATTAGAGAGACATCTCATAATTAGGAAAAGTTATAAGTAAAAATGTCCAGATAAGAATTAGAATATTATATTACTAAACCCTTAATATCACTTTAGTTTAAAGCAAATTCTAGCTGGAATAATAAAATACTACGCCACAGTGCGCCGAGGGATCGGGCAGAAGAATACCACAAAGATTAGCGCGCGGGGTGCAGTAAAGAAACAATTTTCCGGCTTTCCCGCGCGCCGGGGGAGCCCGGGGTTTATGGAATCCCGCGACATGATAAAAATACGATATTCCACTTTAAAACATTGCCGGGTCCTATTTAACCTCCCTTTACACCTTTGAAATGTTTAACAAGTTTATTTTTATTTTTAAGGGGATATTTCCCTGGAAATTTTTCGTAATTTTCAGCTACCACAAAGGGTGGAAAAATGATTATGATTATGTTTGCTAATTTGCCTGTAAGCCTATAATTAGAAATTATGTGTTTGTCTTCGTTTCTTCTTCAGCTTACTTTTTGTATAATGCTTACTATCAATGGTCATCTGTTATTAAGGTTTTACCTAAGGAGGTCGAGAACTTTTAATTTTGATTTTAATGGTCAGATTAACTTATGTTTTCTATGATTACTCGTAATGGTTAACTTAAAATTATAAAGTAAACTGCAGTTTATTTCAAACAGAACATTTTATTATCTTATCCGCTCAGAAAATAAAATACCACATTGACATACAGATGGACGTACACCAAATACATACGAGTTAGGTTTACGAAAGTGTTTTTAAAACAACGCTTGCAACGATCTAACTTAACTAAAACTCATATACAGACAAAGTTGGGCACAGAATTAGTTCGCCGGTCGGTTAAAGATGGCCAGTAACATCGAGAAATAATATATAACACAAACAAAACAATTCAGTCTCAACACCAAAAACATATCTTATTCAACAAACAAACATACAAAATAACCAATTCTGTGATCGACGCCTCTGACATTGACAGTTCAAAAAACATGTGGAAGTCGCGCGCTGTAATGGCGGCCGTGACGTCACAGAATTGGCGCGAACGGCCACGTGATAATCCGCGAAATATATTTATCAAAGCAATGAATTTGTTAGGCTTATATTTTCGAAAACCGCGTTTATGCAATGTACAAAAATACAGCAAATAATCTTAAATATTAGAAGATTTTCTCTTATCCAAATAGGGAAAAAGTTATTTATAGAACAACATATTACGACACTATTTTTTTTTCGTAGAAGCATCTAAATCTCTATTCATAACGCACATACATATAGTTTATTTATCCGAATAGTTATAACCGTTCACATTTTTATCGTCGGCTGCTAGTAGATGAGCTCGTAAGCGCGCGGCGTTGCGTGCGAGTTGCCCGCGGTGCCGGTTGCCGGTGTTTCATATTGTACAAGTGTACAGCCTACATATCTACCTGTTGTGTGATTCAATATTACAGTGGGCTTGTGTAATTCAATATTACCTCTACCTTCAACCTAAAGCTAGCCATACACGTAAGGGTGTACCTGACTGGTTTGTCTGCACAGTTATACCTGTCAGGTAAGCTTCAGCCGAGTAGTATTGAAACCCGTACAGTTGTGCAACATACACGATCATGTTTACCTGTCAGGTATACCCTCACCTGTTTCGCTAGCTTTAGAGGAGATAGCAGGTATGTGCACACGCAACTCCGCTCGCACAAACGACGCCAAACACTCCGTACGCGCTCACGACCAAAATGGGACCAATTAAAAATGTACTAATAATTATTAATTACACCTAGCGTATACTGAATACGTATATTCCTTGTAACTAACTAACTCCTCTGCTCCGTGTTAGTGAACGCAACGTCAGCGATATCATCTATTACGTATATGATTTACTAAACGAAACTATACCGCCGATGCGATCTACCACCGATAAAATCAAGGACAATAATTTAAAATTCTTAAGTAACTCTTATTATCTCACTTAGGCAAGTTAAAGTTGTTTTTTACGTATACTTCGTTTACCAATAGTTTCCCGATAACCTAAACGCGGTACTGTAAGCTCAAACGTAACCGCAGCTTGAAGACCCGCGGGCGGCGGACACCGCCCGGTCATTAATTAATTATATTATTTACTCGCTAAATATTACTTTATAATTAGTATACACATATTACAATCAACGTTATACGTATTTTAATCGTATACATAAATATCGGCGCAAAACAAATTCGGAACATCGGCGCGGATGTTCGATCAGCGAAAATGTGGTCATCGAGTCACCTCGATGTCGCACCCGTCACACCCCTTCACTGTATGTGAATTTACTTTGAAATTAGAAATGAAACTAAGCAACGGTACAGTGCTAGAGGTTGGCCAATTGCAAAAACGAAGATTTGATCTAAAGGACACTTAAACTAGCGGCGGCTCCACGGATTTCGGAGCAATCTCCGAATTCCGAGGAGGGCCGTGCGCGTACAAGCTAGGGAGGCGGGATATAAACTAAATTGCGAGCACCCCCTTAAAGACTTCGTTTTTGCAATGGCCAAACTAAGAACAGGGGTGCACGAGATAGCTCGTGGTCGAATTGGGTGCTAGCTGGGGATCGCGCCTCTGAATCAGATGGGATTTGCTATAGGGGGTACTCACGACGTCGGGGGTGGAGGCGCCGTCGTGGCTGGAGTCGGGCGCGGAGCGGGGCTCGCCGTTGGTATCCGGAGGTCGCGCCGATTCCCGCTCGTCGATCACCAGGTCGATCGGCATCTTGCCCTTCAGGCAGCTGATGTAGCGGTGACAGAAGTTGTCACAAAGCTCGTGCACCTGCCGAACAACGTAACGTTAGTCGCCGTACAGGAAACTCTAGTTACTAGGGCATGAAAAGAAGTATGGTGTCATTTAATGAGCCTTATAAAGGACTCCAATACAAAAGCATGTTTGAACTCTCTTCTCGTTAGTAGAATCTTCAGTCTCAATCCTGTAACTGACTGTTTTATTATATGTTATTACTTATTACTTATTATCATTAACATCCAGTGATATCAGTGATATTTTTGGTTAGATGTAATGTTCTGAACATGCTCGATAATTCTATAAGTCCTGAAAATCACACATCACCTAAAATAAAAAAATAACTGCAGCCTAAATATTCCTGATCTATTAAAAACCTTGTCTACGCCCGATATGTTCTATTAGTTGTGTCTTAAGTTTAGGCAGTATAGTGCAGAATATTTATGTTACACAACATCAGACTGTACCTACTACCTATACTTATGACCTTTGACTTACAACTACCATTCAATAAAAAAAACAATAGAAACAAAGGAACACATTCGAAGCCAGCCAACTGTCGCGCTTACGTGCGCTTGTAAAAAGAGCAATAAAAAAACTTATTACAAAGGTAAATAATTTTTTATCCGCTAATAAAATTTGACCCCCACGGGCATACTAATTTGTGCGACGGGGCATTATAAATTTTCATAGACTTCATTAAGTTAGAAATTAACATAGAGCTATAAAAAAGGTAACGAAATTTTTTGATATCGTTTACACGCCAAAGAGAATAAGCGCGGCAGGTGAAGGCGCCAAGCCCGAGACGCTAACATCTTGGCGGATTTGAAAATAGAACGGAGCGCCGGAAACGGATACGACGCCATCTAACGTTGACAGCTAATTATGTCTATGGTATGCTCGTTTCCTAATTTTCAAAATCGGACCCAGTAATTCATAAATGTTTGTCCGCTCTATAATTTATTGGCTTTTAAATATAAATTTTATTCCTGCGATTGTTTAATAATCTCGAGGAACGCACGCGCCGAATATTGTGGTTCGTTTAGCATAATTTAAATTTTACAACCGGCTGTTGGAATCCATATTTATGGGTGCGAGGTTTGTAGCGGCCATCCGAGCATAGGCCGAACTGTCAATGAGCTGATCGAGGACGTTCGCGTTTTGAGAACTTTTATTGAGTCGAGCAAAACAATATTTTCGAACGCGCGAGATGTGTACGGATATCTCGATATATTGTTGACCTTGATCTGGTGTTTGTGACGCGGTGTTTGTGTAACTCGATGGAAACGATGCAAGCTCGTACACTAAACGTAAAGTGAGAAAGAAATACGTAACAAAGTAAAAGGTTGAAAGCCTAGGTCTAGAGAGATCCTTGACATAGTTTATATTTGTGCTCCATGTTGGTCGAGTGGCGAGTCGAGTGTGTTGCATACAAAGACTAATGAGATTGTTACTCTCCCGTCTACAGCTGCCGCTCCAAAGCCAATCTCAATTTAAAGTTGGATTTCTAATTTTAAGTTGAGCCCGAATCCCAAAATTACAATAACGAAGCCGGTTGTCAATGCCTCTAATGAGATACCGAGGAATTCCGAGGGCCCGAGTGATCGTTACGAGCTCAACTCTTTCTCAAATATAAATTTGGAACGGATTGATGTACAATATCTATACCCGGTTCTCGCGCCGCACTCCGATGTCGAGCATTCCTACGAAAATCGAAATCTAAATAGAACGTTCGAACTTAAAATATTTTTTGTTTACAGAGTCGCCCGGTCTGCCAATTGCCAGCGTTTTAAAATGCCGACGAAAAAAGAAATTAATTTGAATGTATCCCGATGCCATTACTCAGGTATGCGCGGACTGTTTGAGATTTTTGAGAGAGGGCCTCGGAGTGCCAAGAGCGTGGGCCGGGCAACTCAACTAGCTGCAACTGTGCCACGGTCGGTACGCCACTAAAAGGGTTTTTTCTTGTACTCACTTCCCCGAAGTGGGTGTGACTAGGCACGACATTAATTGGACTGACATCTATTTTTAATTAAATAACAAGTTTCTATCTTGTGCGAGAATAAGCAGGAAACTAAAAAATTAAACTGAACGATATTGAAGGAAATCGCAGAAATATTTATCGTGCCTACTGCCTAAGAGCATGTACTCTTAAAAAGAAAACCAACAGTCGCGAAAAAAGGAATGAACTGTTGTTATAAGGATTCATTTTATCTTGGCTAATTGTACTATTACGTATTCTGTGTCTTCGCACATGGCAGAAAAAATTATAAGTTCTTAAGACCTTCGTTTTTAATTAAAAATAATTTTTATTTTCAAAACGGCCATTAAATTGATATTGCAATGTTTTAGCCGATAAATCGGTAGATAAAGGATATTCACAAACGAACTACGAGCAGATGCAAAAACCGGCCGACAGTTCTGATCAGTGCCTATTGTTTTTTTTTCTTTTTTAAATCGAATCCGAACCGGTTCTTGCATTCAAATGAACGTGGAATAGGTTCGCACCTTACCTTTTTTATTTGAAGGAAACGAGCAGGCAGTTAACTGCTTGTAAGTGCTCACCGTTGCCCATAATAAGAACAATAAGGAGTTTTATTTTATTTTCACTAGCGAACACTGCCTACTTTTTATTTATACCGTATCGCGGGCAGGTAGTAATTAGTAATTAGCTAGGATATAAAATTAAATGAAAATATTTTCGGATCTGTTCAACAAAATATGTATAAGCATTTCTTTCGTTTCGTTTTATTCGCTTAGATTTTAACTTAGTGTCATATCTAAAATCACTTCTTCAAATGAACATAATGGTAGTAATTGGTTGTAGCATGTAGGTCGTAAACGGCGGTGTCGTAAAGGGTCGCGGGTTCATTCCCGGTGACTGCAGTAAATCACTTAGCCACGACACAGATAAACTTTACTGCAAACATTAAACTAATTGTAAAATTTGTTTATAGATCACTCCACTGATATTCTACTTCACTATAAAAGCTTATATCCGTCCACGTATATTTTTAACCGACTTCCAAAAGAGAAGGCGGTTATTGTTCCAAGACTCTAAAGTTTTGCAACAAAAATATACATGGACGGAGGACGGGACATAAGGATAATTTAATAATTTTCTCTCAAGTGTATTTCTGGAGTGAGCAAATTGGTAAACAGCAATTACCATACTTATTTTTAAATAAACTGATATGTAAAATAAACGTTTATTTTCGTTCTTTAATTACGGTCGAGAGGAGCAGGGACCAATCCCATCAGGACTCGACGAGGAAAAAAAACAATCGTATGATCGCCGACGGCCATGTTTGAAATATTACGAACATAAATCAGCAGGGTATTGGATGTTCTAATGCACGAATTATTCAATATTCAAAAATATGTTTTTAATTTCTTTTTAACTAAGTACAACTATTATGCCAGAGTAAATGAAGTCAGATGTGGCCAGCAATTAGCATGAATTATATTTTAAGGTTCCTTATGGCCTTTATTTTTCTTTTAGTGTCTGTCTATAATATGCTTTGTGTGCTTTCTGTTTATTCTTATAAGAATACAGTAGCAATTGTTAGATATATCTAACAATTGCTACTGTAAGATTTGAGAAGTTACATTTAAGAAACCCCTTTTTAAAGCAATCTACTCAATTATAATATTATTGATAGTTGTCATTTTTTGCCACTTGTGTTTTCGCCATGAATGGAAGCGCTCTCATTTCGTATGTTCGTTTTTCCCGATTGCCATTTCGGGTCGGTCCGGTTCTTGCGTGTGCACCACGTCACCAGAATAACGGACCTCTTTTTGCGGCTACCGGGCCCTCAAATACTATCAAAGAATCAATAAGGCTGACGGATTAGTGATTATCAACTAGCCATATTTATTACAAATATAATATTTTAATACAAATATAGCTTCAAGTGGTGTCACAGATAAAACAGAAAAATGTAGAGTACTATCTGAATACAAAAATATCTGTAATAATAAGGTTCATATGAAATAAGATATTATGTGTTCAAGATTCCATAAAATATCCGCCGCATTAGTAGATACCTAGTGTAAGAAAATAACCGTAAGAAAAAAAACTTGGAACAAAGGTCTGTAACGAGATAAGTCGTAACGCGATACTCTACGATTCGTTGGCCCGGGGCGAGATAAAGGCCATTTAAAAAATAAAAAGACGCGTTCGAAATTTAAAATATCGTCCTGCTTCGCTACTTCAAATGATTTCAATATTTTTTTTGGAGAACTGAATACCAAGCACAAGATCCTTAAATTGTGTACTTTTAGAAAACTTGTTATTTTCATATTTATGCTTTTTAACGGTCGACGCAAAAAGAGAGGCCTTACAAGTTTGACGTGTCAGTCTGTTTGTCTGTCCGTGGCAGCGTAGCTTCTAAACGAATGGTGCGATTAAAGGTGCGTTTTTTTTGCTATCATTCATCATCATGAGCTCGCTCACTGCTTGACAATTCGGGGTTACTTACAAATTTTAATTTTGTTTACTTTAAAATGTAGTCTCTGCATTGTAGAGTTCGACTGAGAGATTAAAGAAAACTTTAGTAAATAAAACTCTATCATCTTACGGTACGTTTTAGGACTATAACTGTCTGTTTTATTTTTGTCGCCGACATTTTATATGTGTACAATTAACACAGTCGTGTCTAATCTCGTAAGTTTTTTTGGTGTAATAAAATCGTAGAAAAACTGCCGTTAGCCGAGTTCGTTTCCGCTTCAATTCACGCCGCACAGGTGATGTTTCCCGCCAAATAATTAAAAAAAAAACACATCCCGCTCTTTATAATTAATGGACTCCAAAAATATTGGGATTAGATTAGAACGTTTTTAATTTGGGTCCTTTTTATTTTTTTGGAAATAGAAAGGATTCTGTTACAGACATTTTTGGGAATTAGTTTTAGAATATGTAACTGTATGTTGCATGGCTCTATGTAACAAAAATCTACTTTAAAGGTATGTAGTTACGAAAATCGAATGCTTAAAAGATTTTTGCATTTTTTTTATGGATACACAATTTTTCCGCATACACACGTAATTTTGACAGTCAGCCTCGGATTGGATTCGAAATTTAATTTGGAAAATGTATCTGTGCACGTGCATGCGCCAGTTGCGTGAGACCGATACCTTATCTCGATTCAAAATCGATACCTGAGGCCTCGGATAATCGAATAGATATTACCGACAGTGTCAGGCGATACCTTACCGACCGGTTCTGATCTCCAATGTATCTCCCGTGAATAAATATCAAAACTCATTACATTATGCCCGCTTATTATTAGAGAATATCTCTGGCAGAAACAGATAAGATACGACAGCCAATAAAAATTACCTATTAACATGTGTCAAGATCAAAATACCAGCAATATCTTAGGGTCGGCTGACACGCGAAGCGGCGCTGCATTTTTACATTTTTAACCGACTTCCAAAAAAAGGAGGCGGTTATACGTTCGGCTGTATATATATATATATATATATATATATATATATATATATATATATATATATATATATATATATATATATATATATATATATATATATATATATATATATATATATATATATATATATATATATATATATATATTTCTTTTTTTTTGTATGTTCAACGATAACTCCGCCGTCTGTTGACTGATTTTCTTTTTTGATTTAAAGGGTATAATCCCAAATTGGTCCCGTTGTCACCAAAGTAGTGACCTGATAATGGCATCCATGAGGAATCGACGGAACTCCTTGAAATTTATATGGACACATATAGTGATTTCGACTTTTGATGAAGTAATCCAAGTATATGCTACCAAAAAGTAAGATTTTGCACCAAGGTATACCTTAGATCCAAAAGTACTGAACAGAACTCCTGACTTCTTATAGATACATGTTTAGGGATTTCGGCGTTGTTTAAAGAACTGCAAGCATAAGCCGCCATGTCAATTAAAGTAATCATCATCACCGAACACCGAACCGGATATCTTTGAACAATACTCTGCCGTTTATGAACCAATTTTCAAAATTCTTTTTTTGATGAAGGGTATTTTACACCGAACCGGATATCTTTGAACAATACTCTGCCGTTTATGGACCAATTTTCAAAATTCTTTGTTTGATGAAGGGTATAATCCGAATTTGATCCCATTGTCACCAAAGTGGTGGAGTGGAATCGAGGGAACTCCTCGAAATTTACATGGACCCATATAGTGATTTTGACTTTCTCAATCATATGCTACCAAAAATAAGATTTTGTATCAAGGTATGCCCTGGATCCAAAAACAGAACTCCTCGGTCTTTAAAGATACGCGTTTGGAAATTTCGACATTGGTTAAAGAACTGCAAGCATATGCCATTATGTAACTTACAGTCATCATCATCATTATCTTATATACAATACACAAGAAAATAATATTTATTTCATACTTTTTTGTGCATTTTTACTTTGGAGGTCGGTTTATTAGCTATTCCAAATGTAACTTTATTCATTACTTAAGAAGACCTCTCATTGCAAGAGCGGCGCTGCACTACAACTAAACGTGTATCTTCTTGTGTAGTGAATAAAGTTCAATTTTGAATAGCTATTTAAAATGCAAACTGTGTGAACTGACGCTTAGCCGTTTATAGCAGTTCTTACTCAAGTATACAAATATTCTCTATAATAAATGAGATATAAAATTGCAATATGGAGGAGTTTACTTACTTTTTCTAATTCTAATAGATGAAACCGCAACACTTGTATTGCTTGTACCATCTGTAAATAAGAGAACAACACATTAAATACATAGTAAAAATAGTTGTAAATAGGTAAAGAATGTAATAAAACAACCCACTCCCAAATAATAATTTGTAGTCATAAAACCTTAGACAAATAAAAAAAAGTTAAGACAGAAGTTCGTCAAACAAAATCTGAGGCCGGTTTCGTTACATATGTGTGCGTGACGCTGTGTAAAATTTACACGGCGAGGCGTAGTTTAGACCGGCCTCACTTCGTGGTACGTAGAAGAAGACAAAGGTATTTACTTTTTTATTTGGTGTGAGTATAAAACTAGTAATTTACGAGAAGTAAAAGTGTAATGTAAAACCATAAATCAAAATATTCGTGGAAACAAACAAACAGGTAAAAAATGTTTGTTCAAAATCTAAATAGGATGTCCAAAAATACCAATTCGTTTATTGTCCTGGCAACATTATCACAAATGGCTGTGTTCGCCATTGTGGAGGCGCAGCAGGCCGCACAAGTGAAGGGCTGCACCCCGTTGGGTTGCTCATTTATGTTATAAAAGGTGAATTTCTTTGTCATTTCCATTACGAAGTCAACTGCCACAAAATCAGTACCAGCGTGAAATTTCTTGGAATAATTAGAAAGCTGTTCTAACTTCATAACATAATTTGTTTGGTATTCGCATAAGCTTTTAAGACATTTTAGTTTTTCCATATTTTTAACCTATAGGTATAATAATTTTAGCAATTAGTTATATTGTCTCTATATAATCTGTATATGCATTTGGATTATAATGTTTAATTTTAATTCATCTGTTATAATAAGATTTTTTGTTTCAATGTTGTAAAACTGTTAACGACATACAAAAACTTTAATTTGAAATGTATAGCCTGGAGGTATTATGAGAATCTTTATGACTTTCTATGGCTGTAATCGTAAATTGTTTTAATGTATTTTGGTTTGTAAAATATATACAGTTAATTACGGATCATAAAATGTTATTTTTTACAATAAAGTATTGTTTGTGAGTTTCCTTTATTAAAATTCTTGGAGGTCGTCATCATTCGGGGCTACCTAGCTTCACACTTAATTTATTAAATCACAAGTGTTTGAATTTTCCTGAAAACTAACCATTTAAAACTAAAAAACTATGTTTATTATAAAATTAAAATCCTATAAAAGAATAAATGATTTCCTTGTTTTAATGTCCTTGCTTTAAAACAGTGTTAATTATTAATGTGCTTATAGTTGGGGAACTAGAAAATTTAAAAAATAAATCTCAGACACATCTTTATGTGACTTGATCGTAATCTAACTTTGGGGCTGCTCACCTAATTAGTTTGAGGAATGTTTAAATTTCACTCGTCACATAGGCTATTAATTATTTTAATTAGTAAGGGCCGGCAGTTTTAGTGTCTGTCATACAGAAATTTCGTTCATTTACATGATTCTCATTATAATGATCATTTATAAAAGATGTTACGAAATTAAATGGCGTGGAGACGAAGGTCCACCTGGCAACATATTATTTTGATATAATGTCGCTTAGGCTATAAGGTTTCGATAACAAAATAAAGATTTTATAATGAGTTTTTGGTCAGGTTTATTGTAACTTGTACCAGGAGAGCAGAAACAAGCAAAAGGTAAGCGCCACCCCCGTTGGTTTGCTCAGGGATTGACAGACGGTTTTACGAGATAAAAATATGTCAGCTTGTGTGCACAGCCACCGAGCTGTTTGCCGGTACCCGCCGCGGCGTCAACAGAGTAAGCGTGTTTGTGGTACCATTTAAACATGCTACCGTCTTAAAATGATCTTTTAATTTCATTTCTAAACAGCATAAAACCATAGACGTATATGTTATAGACGAGCCATGTTGGGCTGAAAACTGTCTCTACATAAATGACCTCACTTTTGGAGAATTTGGGGCCATTTTGACATTTGAGGTATGGTGAAATCAAGATAGCTGACATTTGAAGTATGGTGAAAACCAAGATGGCGTAAATTTTTCTTAATAATAATAATGATAATATTTATTTCCGAGAAATTGGTGTACAGTATTCTTAAGTTTAATAAGTTTCACAATTTCTACCTCTTAGAGGTGTGAAAATATTCAGATTATTGATTTCTTTTAATGCATATATAAATAATTTAAATCATTTAAAAGTAACACATTAGAATTCAGAGTACCTAATATTTATAATAGGCATTTAAAGGTCACATCAAAATAAATTAATTATTAATTAAAACAATAAGCACAATTATTATGGTAATGTCAACTAATACAATTCAAGTAATGAATTTAATACATAGGTACATTTTCTATATTTTTATTTATAATTATTAATGTTTTTTTTTTACATTATTTAAATATTCAAAATATTCCTTATTACTATAAAAGCATATGTCCAGCAACCAATTTAATAATATTATTTTAAACTTGATTAATACAGAGATATCTCTAAGGTCTTTAGGCAACATATTGAAAATTTTTATCGACATACAATAGCTGTTAAATTATCGCTGTATACTTGTTTTTTCTGACGAGGTACACAAAGCTTATTGCTATCCCTGCTTTCATACCTAGTTATAGTCGTATGGGTCTTAAACAGATGTCTATGTTTTTTCACAAATATACATGTCTCAAATATATACTGGCACGCTAATGGAAGGATGTGAAATTTCTTAAATAGCGGCTTACAGGGAGCTGGGTATTACGCGTTTGCTAACGCCCGTATACATTTTTTTTGTGTGAGAAAAGCATTGTTTAATTCTTGTATGAAGATTTGTTCTGTCAAATGTACGTCATAGCCTATCTTGAGATTTGAAATCTTTGCATAAAACAAATAAATACCTACCTTGTTTTACCTGTTAGGAAAAATAAATGACTCTCACAAACCTTTAACGAGGAGAATATAATTTACCATATTGTTTTGTCAGTACTTTAACTAGGTATTGATGTAAAAGGCAATATTTGTTTTACGACTATTTCGAATCGACAACAAATACTATGTCATTCTTTTGTTTTGAATTTGTTTTTATTAAAACTTTTATTTTTAACTATTAAACTAAACTTAAATAATGGAAGAACTTTTACTCTGAAATATTTATGTAATATTAAATAGGTAATGTTTTATTATATCTATAAGAACTCTTTTTTCGGTATTCAAATAACTCTATTATTTAATTATTTTAATATTTTTAGGTTAAAACTATTTTGTAGGTTACAATTAAGGTAGGGTAAAATATTGGCAGTTATAGGGACTGCCGATAGAAGTGATAATAAAAATCATAAAAGAAAAAGAATAAAAATATTTCGTCTGACCGAGATTAGAACCCGAGACCGATTGGTCAACAATGCAAAATCCAAGCGCCTATCTAACTGCCTTACGCTTATCTGACATTAGTATTTGAAATTACTCACATCTTATTTGTATTACACGACGAAAGAAAAGCCAACTTTTAGCTCTACATTGGCCGTAACGGTTTTTCGTGACAGAAAAAATCTTAATACCCTCCGTATATATACAAGTTTCACTTCAAAAATTCGGTTACTATCCGGGCAACCCTGATATAAAGAACGTTAGGTTTGCGATAATTACAATTTAGACACATTGCGTTGCGGTCAGTGGTGACAATGGCCGTCACCTCGACAGGCCAGGCTGAGGTCAGGCTTTACAAAAGTCGCAAATAGCCCTCGGCTGTTGATATTAGTGGAATGTCGTCTAGACTCTAGGGCTTCTAGAATGGAGGATATATTAAATGAATATTAATTGACTTCGACAAAAAATACCGACCTCTTGTTCTAGAGAATAAAGAAGAAGGTAAATTACTTGATCTCAATACTGGCAACACTTAGGTTAAAATTTTAGAATAGGATGTGTCATGTGAGCAATAGTTTAAAGCAGCAAACGATTTAAAGCAGTTATGAAAATGGCTATTTCATATTAATTTCAATTTTCTGTCAAATAGTACTGTTAGTAGTAGTAGTAACTGTGCACGTAAAGAGGTAAAAAAGTGCAGGACAGGCTGCTGGATTTGCAGGCTAGACCGTGAGCATAGCCCTTAAAGCAATGGAAATGACCGTTAAAGCCTATTTCGTGTGTTGGATGTAATGAAAATAGTTAACTGTCAAATGAACCCCCTAGCATCTGTTACTCGAGATTGGAACTTAACTCTTGCGGCGAAGGTTCGTTTTTGTCATGGCGTCGTGCGAAAGTAATGACATAAGCAATTAACTGGCACACCGCAAGAGGGCGCTCATAAGAAATTAAGGACACAATGAATAATAAAGTGAATAGGACTAAATACGACCGACATACAAATACCCACAGGCGACTCACAGTTGCCATTATTAAGGCTTTATACCGTGACTTTTGTTGGTGCATAATGAAACGTAATTACATTAAGAATTGGTTAATGACGTCTCCTTCAACGTATTTCTATTGAACATATTGCTAAAGTTGTTTTTTGCCTATGCAACATGACAATAATCGTCTTTTTAATTTTACAAAATTCTAAATATTTCTTAATTATTTTCAATCAAAAAGCATTATTTACTTAAGTTGTTTATTTTATTAAGATCATGTAAAAGACCCCAGCAGTTGCTGCAGCCCGGATGTATTTGGACTGGTTATCAGTGCAAGTATGACTTATCATACGCAGCAGGTCTAAAATGGCTACATTAAGTGAATCATACTGTGAAATATCAACTTAATTTGAAGAAGTTGTTCTTAAATTATTTAATTGACAATCGTCTGAGCTGAGCAAGTTACAGTAAGATCAACTTCTTCAAATGTTGATGTTTCATAGTACTATTCACTTAATGAAGCCATTTTAGATCTGCAGGTCTGTCAGGCGGCCGCTAGCTACCGAATCAACACTATTAACATACTCCATACTCATTTATTTTATATTCCGGCAATTAATCACAAGTTAACGCAAGCTTTGGCGTCTTACGGCCTTTTGATCGCGAGAATTATTTATTACGTGTTTTGATAACTTCAACTTGGGTAGCGGTTTCTATGATCCATGTTTATTTAACGAGTTTCGATAATAGCCGTGGAATTCTCGAGCGAGTTCTCTCAGCTCTGTGACGTCAATCGTAAAATTTACACACTGTTTTTTTTTGGATTTTTGAATAATTACGAATTTACAGTACAAAATTGGAAGTTTCTCACCTTGTAGCAGAAACATTTGCGGTTTTATTTGTTTTTTTTGCTATCGTTATGAGTCAGGCCAATAAAAGTTTCGATCCTGGGACGACAATTCGTAATGCCTTAGATTTTATTTGTTAAAAATCTCTTAAGTACCCGTGTCGAACCGCGCCGGTGGGTGGCCGCCATGATTTTCTCGTTTTGTTCGACCTAGCCGCGGGAGACTGTGCCGTCGGGTTTATGAGTGACATTATATTTATATACATACTCATTTTTATTACGGAGAATCTCGTATACCTGTGCTTTATTAGGAGCAGTACTTTGACAAATCAAATCGTAAATTCCCGACATACGAGTCGTGGTGTTAACTGGTTTACGTCTATAGTTTATGGTTTGTGCTTTCTCTTATATCGTGGAGCTAACTGATCTATGGTTATTATAGAATTCAAAACTTGTACTTACTAATGAATCGACTTCTGGGTCTGCTATATAATAAGGTTTCTCTTGGCGAATCTGTGAACAGAACAATTCATGTGTCAGAAATATAAAGAACATGGTCGTTAGAATTAAATGTTTGTGGCAACTCAACTTATTACAATTTATATACTACGGGGACCTGAAAATATAAAATAAATTATACAGAAAATAACGAAAAGAATGAAATCAATCTCAAATATCCGAAATGCCAACAAGTGGCACAATTTAGATTATTACTAGGAGTGGTGTCCGCGAAAACGAAAATAGCTGAGGAATAAAGTTGATTAATCTTGACAGGAGTTCGGTAAGGAACAGTAATTATCTTAAGCGCCATAGGGCCCATAGGCCATCGCGTGCGGCAGGCGGCAGGTTAACGCATGATGGTATCGCAAGCGAGCCGCGACAATCCCCCCTTCCACAGCCGCGCCCCGCTGAAAAATCTCACTCTACTTGTGACTTATTTGTTTATTTATACTATAAACACTCCTTTTACACGAAACGTACAGTCCTCGGGCATTTTATCGACAGTTGCCTGCGAAAGTATTAATTGTTGTTAAGGGTTGCTCGAATTATCGCTATTTTCGTAATAAAAATGCGATGTCAAAATAATTTTATACGAATTGGTCCCAAAACTTTTACTTGCCGGCACGAAATTTAGCGCGATTAATAAGTACTCAAACTCATTAGCGCAATTACAAAAACCAATGCTAAGACCTAAAGACCTGCTGATATAATTAAGTCATGTTATTATTGCGCACCTTTTAGTTTTTATAGATAATCTTTGTAACGTAACAAATACATTATCATAGTACACGATTCTATACGGCATGATTATCGCGTATGTAATTATACTTGACCATCTGCACGTTTTTTACTCTTTGACCAACATGAGAACCTTTTTTTATTTAGTTTTTAACTTGACCGGAAACGCGATAGGATCGAGTCTATGCACCGTGCCTTGATTCTAAAAAGCATTTTATTATATTTATGGGCACTCTATAAAAACTAATATATCTTGGGATTTAGGTGGGATTGGCTTTTTATGAAATATTACGAGCCACTAGGTACAGTGGGTAAACAGAGAGCAAGCAGCTCTAGCGGGGTGTCGTGACATTAAATAATTATCTCGTACATGACGCCGACGTAATCACTAAACGAAACGAAGCCGTAATTTTTAATAATATTTATAGCGCTCCTTATCATTTCACCGGTGTATACTCGAAAAATTACCTATTTACAACAATTTTATGTGTTAAACCGTGCCCCGGGGGCCCCGGCTATTGCGTGACGACATACATGCACTCATGTATTCAGAAGATGCCCAGATATAGAGGCACATAACCATCGCTCCTCCTCGGCCCTCAGGGAAGGAAGTCCCTAATTTCGTAGGGCACCGACCCGTAAACCTCGAATGCACAAATTACATGCTAATAACGACGCTATCTACTCCCACTTACACATTAAACCCGTCTCGCAGTTCACGGCTAGGTAAATAATGGAACCCGAAATCGGAAATACGCTATAGCAAAAGGCGACGAAAAAACATGAATTTGAAATTAACATTGTTTAACCCTCTCAAGCGTTTGTTTTGAAAATGTGTTAGTTTGTTTAAACTCCAACTTAGACATGTTAATTATAAATGCTGGGCTTATTTAAAGGTCAGGAAATATCGGATCGTTTAATGCAAATTCACCTCCACACAGGGCGACGCTGACTTTTCTTTAAATGTCAATGTTTTTGCAACATTAATTATTTTTGCAAAGGTCTAAGTTCGAAAAATGTATTCGTTCTCATTTCAATGTCCCGTTCCCGCCGTTTGCTTATCTTGTACCGCTACGATTAAACTTTTGGTTTTTGTCCCCAATTTTGTGAAACCCATAAAATAACTCCGTGTTGTATCTCGGGGCGGACAATTGTTATCTATTCATTGGCGTTTACCTGCGCCCGTGCACTTCCAGCCGTCGCATTGTGCCCCTAATTGAATAAATACTTTGGTGCCAACTGGCTCAAGAGTTAAGGACATTTCACTGTCATCATTGTTCCCGACCCTTTCAATTGTGAATTTCTTTACCGGAATCGCAACAAAAACTATTCCCAGTCGTGACAGTGGAGGCACTAGGCTGGGATAATAGAGACCCTAGGGAAGCTGAGAGAGAACTCGATGGAGAAAAACCGTCGTGGGTCAGCGTGGCCTCAAGATTTTAATAATTTAATACCGCGCCGAACAAAACGTCCGCTACCTGAGCCATAAAAAACCAAGCCCATTATTGAATTCATGGGCTCGTACGCCGAGAATGTCGTAATTAATTGTTCGAAATTAAACTCTATTTAACAAATATTAGAGTGCATAATAAAACGGAATTAAGCGGTAGTTATGCCCGAACGCGAGCCGAGCGACCTGGTACCCTGTAATTTATAAAAAAATCTATTTATAAGATGAAATATGCTGAAGCTACCTAAGATTCCGTCCGAGCGATCGAAAATTTTTAATAATTCTCGCTCACACGATCTTCAGTTTTATTTACATTGTAATATGACATATTATCGGATGAGGTGTCGATCAGACTTTACCAAACAACTATCGAATAATGCGTAAAGGCAAGTTTGGTAATTTAGTTAGGTCCCCTCCTATTTAATAACCTTACGACGTGCAGGTGTTTTTTTTTTCTCAAATTCAGATACCGAGCCGGCCGGCTACTGAAGTAGTTCGTTTAAAATTATGGTCTTTTAATACGAAGCTTCCCGTTAGGTATTTTTATGATATGATATTGGAAAATTACACCATCGCGTGGCGAACATTAAATTTTGATGATAAACGGAATAACTCCACAGGTAGGTGGACGAACGGACGAACATTGTTGCTCGTTACTTTTTTTGATAAGTGATTTGACTCTTGTTTGCCACCTTAGTATTTCATTTTAAGATATTTTATTCTGATAAACCTATTAAAATTAGATAGATGTGATGGTCTCTTCGTAGATCTACTAGAAACAATATTTAAAATTGAAACAAAACTAAATTGAGGCACTGATGTTTAAAGATAATTAAATAGATAATAAAGATACTCCTAACGAGATTGAAAATCTGTAAAGGATGTAAACAGAAGTCGCGATGGCAGCATAACAACGATGTGCGAAATTGTAGACTAAACAACATCATAAACGCGGGAATACTCTCGAGTACCCTTTAATTTTAAGGCCATAAATACTACAGATTATAAATTTATTATACCCCCCCCCCCCCCCCCCTCTGCGAGCCGCTCCAAACAGACGGTTGTAGCTACCCATTGAGACAAAAGACTGCTGGAGACTTTATATGCAGGTTACGATCGTTCTAGACTCTGGAATATCAAGTTTCAGTATTTAAAGCTATACAAAACCGATTAAAAGCAGCTACACCAAGAATTTGATGGGCCACGTCCAGTGTCCACCACCTGATATTACGCGTGGGTAGACGATCGTAAATTACAGAAATGTCGCAATGTTTAAATCATTAAATTTTGGTATAAAACTTGTATAGGAACGGTACCTTTTGTTTGCTTGGCCCTCCCGCCATAAATATGTAAATGATTCAAAACTATTCATAACAGCGGAATATATAAATATTTGTGTGGCCATTTGCGTTGTATCGAAATGCAACGGTGACAACGCTGTCTCCCCCCGACCCCGCCCCGCGCCAGCACTCGACCTTAACATTGTGACCGATCCGAACCACATACCTACTGGCAAAAATATGGCTGTGAAGTAATTTCATAATATCCATCCAAAGAATTGGGAAACAATTCTACAGAATCCTTCCTTCCAAAATGTTTGCAGCATCGACCTTATACGACACAGAGGTAACAAAGTACTCGTGTGCCTAGCTCCTATTTGTTTAAGGTTATTTGAGGTTTTTATTTGAGGTTTGAGGTTTGAGGGTAAGGTATTTGAGGTTAAATGTGAGCAATATGAGCTCAATAGATCCCATCACACCACGAGTACTGACATTGTCAAACAATGGCAAAAAGATGACATTTCAAATTATAAGGTACATAACAATAGCAAATTAAGTTTTTGTGACCCGTGCGTTTGTTCGTTGTACCAACAGAAAAAAAGGATAGGTAGTGACTAATGTCTCCCGGAAAAAACTCACACGTACATGACTAACAAAATTTTACATCGAGTAGTAACTTATATAGCCTATGTTACCCGGGCTATTATTACGAACCTATTGATACCTCATTCATTAAAATCGGACCAGTACTTTAGATGTTACGGTTGAACATACACATACATACATACAAAGACTGCCAAAATCATTAGCCTTCCTTTTGGCTTCACCGTAGTCGGGTAAAAATTATTAAAATAACGCAAGTTGGCAGAATATACTCGTGTTTCAATTTGTCCTTACAAAGTAATTTTATAAAAGGTTTATTTTTATGATATAGACCAGGAAACGAGCAGACGGATTACCTGATGGTAAGCGATTACCGCCACCTATGGACACTCGCAAGTCGCAACACCAGAGGATGAGGAGATACACTTGTAACTCCCCTGGTGTTGCACACTGGCGTTCCTGGTCCTCAAAATCCCCAACCATCCTTGGGCCTCCGTATCCTCACTTATTTCGTGTGAGCGTTATTTCACGCCGGTTTTCTACTAGGCCGTGGCATTTATCAGGTAGAGCCGGCATATTCGTGCCGAAGGCACGCAAGCAATTCATGTAGTAAAGTTTATACATCTGCTAACCCGAAGTTTGTTATTTCGGAACAAGTCGACATTAATATTCATGTGTATTATCTGTAGGTACGTCTCATTGCTCACAGTCCGTCGTTTTCGCACGGCCCTACATATTTCAACCACATGGTGCAAGATGCCTCTTAATCTCAACCAAAAATTTCTATGTGACGCTTTAGTTTCGTTTTGTAAACGCATCCAGACGAGTGAGACGGACGACGCGAGCTAGAAAGGGATGAAGGCATTGAAAGGAAAGTTTTTCGTGCGTTTTTTGCCCCGAAATCCGTGCGTTCGGAAATTTTATTTTTAATACAAGAAAAGTATTCAAAAGATACGAGGGCAGGTAGACGGTCCGACCGGGGTGTTTGTTTAGTTTTTTTTTTATCTCGCAAAGAATCCAAGTTGATTTATAGCCGTGCTCTGTGACGATTTGTGACCCGTAATTTTGAGATGTGAATTTTGTCACGGTAATGATTTATTATCTCGAGGCGTGGTCTCGTTATGACAACCCAACGTGTAATTTAGATAATATCATATTATTTTGACACTACCGTACATATTATAATCAATATCTACCATTAGGCGAAGAAGCTCATTGAATGACTCTTATAAAATACATATATTCAGTATTTAGTCATATAGAAATTTTAGTGTAATGTCCTTATCTTTCTTATCCTTCTTCTTATCCTTCTTAGGTTTCAGTATCTCAGACGGCTATCACTCCTTCTCACGAGATGGACCTCCAGGCATATGTTTTGCCTCGAGCCTAGAAACCTTTTGCTCTTCGATTCACAGATGGATAGTTAATGACGATCAGTATTATTTCTATGACATTTACTATCACCTTATTTATTATTTAACCCATTGCACGTAACAATGGGTTTGTATTTATTTATTGTCTGAGCCATATAAATTTAATGTGTTTTTTTTTTTATTTTGTCTTATAAAATTTAACAACGGTAACCGCTAATTTTACGACTCAAAATATTATACTGTTATGCAAATGAATCATCAGTGTTTTTGCGTATCACTTGCTTTGGTTCGTGCACAATTTTTAATATTTACTTTATTACGGCGACACGGTAAACGAGTGTTATACTTCGTAATAAACCTTCGAACGGAGCGATTAAAAGTCAGACATAAGTTACCGCTGCGGGCTACTTAAGTGGTCCCGGGGGCCTCGTGGAGGTGTAAGGTCAGTTTTTCGGGCATTAGCGCTCGGAGGGTTGCGGCGAATTAAGTACCGACGGAGGTGCATAATGACTCACTCAGGGGCTGTCGAGTGGAATGAGAACTATGCTGATTACTGCCATCATAAGCTATTAGTTTAACTCCCAGTAATCTATGTATCTATATAAAAGGAGATGTCACCACTGACTGACACAGACGCACACACAGCCGTAACCGCTAATGGTAGAAATATAGACAGTTGTTTTTTATAAAATATTTATAACGTAGAAGCACACTAAGAAGGGATTTTGAAAAATTCCATCCCTAAAGGGGTAAAATAGGGGTTGAAAAACTGTACGGAAAATTTTCATTAAATACGTGTTTCAGGGTTTATTACAATTCATCTCTAAGGGTATTATACAAAGTGTGTTAAAAGTTTGAAGAAAAATATTTAAAATCTGCCCCGATTTCCATGAAATCAAATATCTTCTGAGCTAATAAATACAAATCATTGAGTACGTATTTTATAGTTTTTTTAAATTCGTCCCCTAAGGAGTATTCCTTTGCTGCTTGCCAAATATCAACAACTAAACTTACTGCTTTGAATTGAGGCACGAAGATAGTTAATATAGCGTAGACATTCATAATTTAAAAGGATTTTTCGAAATTTATGCACCACAGGAGTGCAATAAGCTAGTAATTAGTAATATTCATACAATGTTTAATCTCGAAAATACACTTTAGCCGATTATTTGGAAACATATCGTTGGATACTGTTATAAATAATCCGAGGTAAATGAAATACATAATTTCATAAAATAGTAACAGGGCCCTGTCGGAGAGCATGTCTGTAACAAAACGTTTGTATTGTGAAAGGGCATTCATGAATTTAAAATGGCGGATTATGATTTTTTTGGACATATTATACGAGACAGATGTTGCTTTTTGAGTTAATCTCTCGAAACAGAATTATGAATAAAATGAATACATCCCCGAGGATAATGTTTTTTTGAATTATCACAAAAGACGCTGAGAATTGTCAATAAAATTTAGATTTAAGGTTTCATGACTAAAAACATTAGGTAGTAACGACTTTCAATGGGTCTTTACTTTAAAGTTTTGCATTATAAAAAGTTTTTATATGCAATAGAATTAAAATCCTACCCAAGTAGGAGAACGCATGCATAAATGAACGCACAAGTCGCATTTATTCTTGTGAACGCTATGAGTAACACATTCTTTCTGATCTCGAGCTCCGTTTGTTACAATAAAATTAATTTGAACTCTATGTTTCGACATGAGGGTTTAAACTTCCTCGCCTCGAGCTTTAAGAAATTCTTTAATCTTGACTTTTTGTAAGGGGCTCCTTGTCTAGAGTTGAACTAGCGATAAATTATGCTTTTGATGAATGTTTCTCAATTCTCGCCACAACGAGGAGTAATCAGCGTATGAACCCTCGATTCCAGCCACGATACAAACAAACAAACATATTCATACTCCCCGCTGAAGAGAACTCGCACACGCTCGATTTAAAAATAAACAAGCCAAGTGTTTTCGACGGAGAAAAAAACTTTTAAACAACGCAAAAGATAAACAAATACAACCGTACCGATGTGCCCCAGAATGGGGCATAATGGGGCACAAAGGAATAATGGTTTTCGCCAACCAGAAACGTGTTTGTACAAGAATAAACGCAACCTATGAATGGCTGAAGCGCTCGGCACCCTTAGCTCACACACTCTCGGGTTCCCCAGCTCGATATGAAACCCTACTACACAGAGCACACTAGTACCCTGAAAAATATCTATGAACTTCTACAAAAAAATATCATCCATATAAAATTGTATTTGCATTTTGCGCATTTCAAGATTTGTGAGTGTAATTATCGTCATAATTTTATCAACGGAGTCATGCCTTGCGGTTCAATTCAAATTGGTAATTCTAAGTGGTGATTCTTGTGACTAATGCAATTTTATTTAAAAATCATAAAATACCTATGACAACCGAAAGTATCTTATTTGGCTATAAACATTTCTTGTATCCGCAATGATATAAAGTATATTATCATTTTAAATATGTAAATACTATTAATGTAAAAGTTAAACATTATACAGAACCATCATAGCTAAAATTGATCACCGATGGCAGGTTTTTTTAATTTGGCCACCCCTCTCAAATCCCGCCGGGCTCAAAATTAAAGTGTAATGGTGCAATGTTTAATAACTTTTCTGCGGGTCCAAATGTGTTTTGGCTTTTGTTAATATAATTTTTAAAGTTAATTCTTTATGGGGGGAGCCAAAATCGATGCATAGATTATTTTAACAACGCGCTTAGCCTTTTTAAGTTCTGCGTTGTTATTTTAACTCAATTGTTGCGTTGCCTTCTGCTATGGGTTTCAGTTTTTGATGTGTAACATCTTTCCTCTCGCTTTCTTGCAATTTATGGGAGTAATTTCATGAAATAGGACAAAAGTGTATGTAACAGGAAGTCGCGGAATATGAACTGACGAATGAGCGCACGGTGGTAGAGTTGGCCGTCAGGTTATTAATAAAATATTTCAGTATTTAGCTTTTTTAAATTCTGACGTTGATTTCTGTCACTGGTTAGGAAAAAAAAATCCGTATTTTTTTATCATATTAGAAATTTGCATTTAGCATTGTGTTTTTTTTTTTTATATTTTCATAAAATGTTACACCTAGTAAGGTGGCAAACGATCAAACGGATCACATGATGGAAAGAAATTACCGCCGCCCATGGACACCCGCAACATCAGATGATTTGCAAGTGCGTTGCCGGCCTTTTAGGAGGGAATACGCAAACCTTCAAGAAGAAAGCTTCGGGTAAAGTGCACGGTGGAGGACTGCCACTCATCAAGATGATAATATGATATATATTTTGTCGCTTGGAACGGTGGCGAAAAATTACAGCAGGTTTAGTCCGAACAATTCTATGGAACACTCCCCGTAATATAACCGACTAGCTGTTGCCCGCGGCTCCGCCCGCGTAAATACAGTATCCCTCGGGAACACTCTACTTTTTCGAGATAAAAGTAGCCTATGTTTTAATACAGAGCCTAAGCTACTACTATACCAAATTTCATCGAAATCCGTTCAGTAGTTTTTGCGTGAAAGAGTAACAAACATTCATCAATTCTCACAAACTTTCAGATTTATAATATTAGTAGGATAGAGGATGCAACGAGATGCTACCTCTCTACGTAGTTCTAAGGGGTCAAGCCTGTTTGAAACATTAACATCAAGAGAAAATCATATGATACTATTGTAAGGCTCATTCGTTTTTTTTTTTCACTTTTAATTTTTCCTAATATTATAAATAGTCTAGTAATCATAGACTATTTATAATATTAGGGATTTTTAATTTTTATTCATCAAAGCTATACTAAAACGAGAAGAAAAAAATAAAATTATCATTCTTAAAATATTTATACTTAGTCGCAAGGCTAACCATAAAATGTTCTGTGAACATTAAATTTTTATTAAAATACAAACATTTTATTTGCTACAAACACGTCTATCAATGTATGCTACAATATCTCCCCGCTATTGTCACATCTGAAGCTATCCGCGCCCCGGAAAGGGTTGTAATCTTGATTAATCTGCTACAAACGATTTGGCCAGAACCAACGAACGCTTCGCAGCCACGCCTGTCACTCACACAATCTCGTGATACGAGTACATGGTCTGGTAGACCTGAGGAGATTAAACAGGTGCATAAATATTTTCACTAACAATTTTGAAGTTTAATGTGTTACGTTGAAATATTTTTCTACTCTTTTTATGAATAAAAAAACAAGTTATGTTCGATAACAGACTTTGAACACAAACGTAATTACTTGTCTTTTATAAAAGCTAGCCCTTTACAACTCACATATAATACAGCCGACAATTTTATAGGAAATTGTTGTAATTAATCCGTCTTTTGTCTAGACGTCCCACAGTCCCACAGTCCCACAGTCCCACCTAATTGCTGCGTTTGATCGCACTAGTATATGCACGTGATTATACCCTACATTTGCCTTCATTGATCTTTTTTTTTCATATAAACCAGTCAACTACTTTTTTTGTGTTTTGTAAGATAAAACGACTTTCATAATTTGGCAAAAGATGAAAATCTAGGAAATCAATTAATTTTTGTGGTAAAATGAACTAATTAGAGTTTAATGTGTACTAGTATTAGTTAATCATCCTACTAATATTATAAATGTGCAAGTTTTTGAGGATGGGTGGATGGATGGATGGATGTTTATTACTCTTTCACGCAAAAACTACTAAACGGATTTCAATGAAACCTGGCATGGTTTAGGTTCTGGATTAAAACATAGGCTACTTTTATCCCGAAAAAATATAGTATTCCCGTGAGATACGGAATACTATATTCTCGCGGGCGGAGCCGCGGGAAAAAGCTAGTTCTTAAATAAATACATTTAAAAAACACGTCATCAGTTGCAATAACCCAAGGGTTATATACTAAAGACCATTTCATCGTCATTTATTCAAAATAAATGCGAATATTGGCAACAGCCTGATGTTAATTTCTACGCGTCACCGGATAAACACCGACTAAATATTCATAAATGAACGTACAGACTTCGTCTAGGGCCTGGCAACGTAGGTACAGGCGACCCCTGTAGGTAAAAACACCCTCCGCGTCAGCTGCTCCTGACTGGTCGTAGCACACCCCCACGAGCTCCTACACCCTTATTTACCCTTAAAACAAACAGACCCCTGACCCCATTGTCGGCGTACGAACCTAGGTGTCTACTCGAGCTGGTCGTTTCAACGAATGTCCAAAATTATTTGATCCCCAACGAGCTCGGTCGCCCACGGGGCTTCGAGCGCCGAGTATGCAGCGGGATCTCAGGCTACACTGGTCGTTGTGCGCCTGTCAAATACATAATAAGTAGGTTTTTTCATTGCTTTTCATGCTCGTTATAATTGAGATAATATTGAGAATGATAAAAAACTTTGTACGACGTCTTTAAAGCTGTGTAGTTTATTTAAAAGTCGTTGCGTTGCCTGTTTGTTCCTACTCCACTGCTTAAAGTTAATTCCTTCTGATAAAATTTAGTCACTTTATATTACACGTGTAGAAAAGATTTTACAGGCAGAAAACAGTTCTAAAACGTACAATTAAAATTCTTAAAATGTTTATCGCAGTAGCTATACTTATGTAGATAGTCGAAATGTATATAACTAGAAAAAAAAAACAGTAATTTAACTCGTAAATGGCAGTAAGCACCTAATCTAAATTAAGTGTAGACGTATCGATACGACACATCAAGTATAATTTTCATGTTCATATAAACATTTTCACCTTCTGTAATTACTTATTACTCATTTTTTCAGTTTCATAATTTCTAACCTTTTTAACTAGAATCTGCAATTATGCCATTATGAGCTTAGAGAAAGTTACTACTTTGTTACCTGTTAGTTATATTACCATTGTGATAAGACCTATCATTATTATTACATAAAATATCGATACTTTTGTCATCGTTGGTGAGATCGAATACTCACCATAGTGACTGGCGAGGGAGGCCGCCTCGCCAGCCAAAACCTGCCAGTAGTAAACGGGTCAGAACGTCCCACGATAAATTGTACGAATATCTGAGCGTCATCAGCGGGCAGCGGGCTGCAGCAAAACAGATTCAGCGGTAACGGAACCTGGACGTGTCGCGCGGAATGCCGCCTCCCGTCATTACGTATACAGGCTGCTTGCATATGGTCAATCAGATAACTACAATCTACAGTCTAAATCTCACAATACCTATATAGTTAGCTTGATAATCATCTAGGTGCTAGACAATGGTCAGTCAGTAAACTACGTCAAATGAGGATCAATCACTTAGTAGCAAATCCGATTTTTACTAAGTACACCGTATGTGTATTAACTTACTGGGCATTTTATTTTTAAATTATTTAAATCCGTCAAGAAATGGTGGATTTATTCAAGTTTTTCTGAACGGCTAGTTTGAAACGCGCACTTCCGCTGAATTGGTTACGATGACGTCATTTGTCGGGATCAGTGCGACAACGGCTTGATTGTACTCATACTATTCATAGGTATTGCTTAAGTATTCATTCTCCGATTATTGACGCTTGTACCTCGCGTGCATTGTTTTGTTTACGTGAAATATTTTAGCTGTGTTTAGAGGGGAGGTGACGACGACAGATGACGTCATAGAGACTTGCTTCATTCCCGGGCGCGTTTTTGGAACTGATGCACTAAAATTGCTGTATCTTCGTCATTTTTGGTCCAATTTAAATAATTTATTTACAGTATTTACTGGTTTATTTGTGCATACCCCACTAAAACATGACCGATCCTCATTCTAGCATTACTTATACGGTTAAACAATGGCCAGTCAGAATACTACATCTAAATCTGACATTAGCCGGCAACGCACTTGTTGCTGTTGTGTTGTTGTGTCCATAGGCGACGGTAGTTGCTTTCTATGGCGATTCATGTGCCTTTTTACCTATATCATAACTAAATTCCTTGAAAGTTTTCTATATCTTTCTGTTGGATTTTAAGTAACTCTTTCATGAAACATCATCTCAAATATACTTGGCTAAATAATAAATAATATTATGAAAGGCATTTAAATGGTTTAAAGTCTGCCAAATTATGAAGTTTTATGATTATACGGTTTATAATACGGTTTATGTAATTATGTTTCTGTAATTATGTTTCTTTTCCTATTACAGTAAGTTAGTTATCTTTTCCAAAGGATCTATAAGGACACCCTGTGTCCGGGCTAGGCGTATTTATGTCATTATTAGCCGGTGCGAATTAATACTCATTTGGCGTCCATTTTTATCGCCAGTTTTCTGACGCGGCGCAAAAACCGCCATACCGCTGTCCGGCTCGAAGTCGACTTTTTTCGCGGCAAACATCCTGCCAAAAATGGTCAGTTAATCGACAGTATGACATATTGCAATATTTAAATGCCGTTTATTAATTTAAAATATCTGTTAACATTAAATCAGATGCCGCGCCGGTTAAGTAGGGTAAAAATATTTTTTACGTACCTAGATGTTCCAATGTTTGAGATTTCAATATTTGGCAATATTATTATTTTCAAGCAAGTAGTAGGTTAGGTTAGTATTAAAGTTGCAACCATGAATGTGCATTGTACAGTCACCGACGACACCGGTGTAGCACTTTTGCCAAATAATAAGGTCGAAAAGTGGTACACCTGATTTCCTGGCAACCATACATGTTTAGAACAATATACAGTTGTTGTACCTTAAACAGTTGGTTAGCTCCAACAAAGATTATTAGGTACATTTTTGCACGATCAAGAAACAAATTTTCGCGCCCAATCGTATGCCTGAACATTGGAAAATAAAATTTTTGAACCTCTTACATTCCGCCGCACCCAAAATCGCCCTAAGCGTACGTCAAATTTTGAAATTCGACAATGTGACCTCGTCTATTCGACTTTCATTAATATCGGTGTAAAACGGTCTAAGTGGCACGACGAGTGATGAAAGAGCGTAATGTTCAGTCCATCGGCATATTAATGCCGTTTGGACAAAAACTCGCGCCAGCAGCGTGTCAGCCGCTAATTGAGTGGCGCACGCTATCGTGGCGCGGGCCTCAACTACGTCAGCGAATTCTCCATCGCCAGTCGATGACCCCTTAGAACATTTAACAATGTTAACTTGTGCATAAATCACTCAACCACCTACGACGATACGATCCATAAAATCCCTGAGTATCTCGAAACTGCCTGCCATCAGCGTGACTCATTTTTATAAATAAATATATCTCGATTTTATTCGTTTACTTATGTGACAATCGTTAACGACACCCGTTAAAAATTTAAATATTTAAATCGGAGCTACATGAGCTGATGTTGCAAATGGTTTATAATGCATTAGGTACTCCAGACTTTACAGTTTACACAATCCGTTTTATCGGGGGTATGAATACTATATCTCCGGTATAAGCCATGGGAATCACGAGGATTTGTATGTATTTCCCAACAAATACAAGTAATTGAGTCAAGTGTCAGTGAGTGCGGGCGTCGGGCGTCAGGCGTCGGGCCTGGGGAGACAAAGTCCACTCGAGGATACAGACTCAACGGTCCATTATAAATGCAGAACACTTCGGTAACAAAAACTATCGCATCTCGACTCCGACCTCGCTAGCAGGGCTGACTACATTTCATTTTTAAAAGTCTCGAAGGACCGGCTGGATGGAATGCTACAAGATTATGTAATTGTGATAAACGCACATTACAACGCAAAATAAAATAAAGGAATATCATTAAAAAGACCTTGACGCATAACATATTTGACAAACGAATATTTTATAATTAAACATAAAGCAAAATTATCGAGCACATAAATTCTTCTAATCAATAAAAATATAATATTATGCTATTTACTTTAGTAGTAGCAGCAGGCTCTACTGTAACTAGTGACAGCCCTGCGTCACATGCTGCGCCGGCGCAGCTGCGCGCGTATCGTCCGCCATTACGTATTCTGTATCCGCGCCAAAACGCCCAATTGGATCATGGCGACAAAGAGCTCAAATTGCGCGTCCAAATCCCTTAACAATATACAATTACGACAAAACGGGACGAGACAGATGTAAACAAACAGACAACGCGGGATCCTCGTGAGCTCGAAAAGGACAACGCAGCTAAAGAAATTATATAACATTGTTATATTTCATCATAAAAACGAAACAAAATCTTGCACTATTCAAGTGACATTAATAAGATACACACGGATCAAAAATAAGCCGAAATAACTGGCGACACCTAAAACTTTTTCCGAGTCCTTCTGAGGGATCGTTTTCAAAGGCAAACAAAGTTACAGGTCAGTTTTTATAATTTCCTCTACTTGTAAGGTTTTATCCGCATTTGGCTGGAGTACTTGGTTTATTTTTATGTAACTTTTGATGCAGATTTATAATAATTAACTTGTGGTCACCTAGAGGCGAAAATTCGACCATAATTCAAATTTTAATTTTTTAAGTCTTTATTAGGGTTCTTTTGCCTCTTAGATACGAAATAAAAATAAAAATGTTGTCTATTGAAAGTGAAAGATAGGTAGATTGACAAAAGTCAACATGTGACAAAAAAGGACAACTTTTTCAAACGCATGGTAGTGTGATTAGGTAGTAGTGTGTGCTGTTGTTATTTTTATTAATTTGATATATGTATTTCTAAGCCTTACTTAAAAAATATTAGGTTACTGCACATATTTCTCCACATAAACATTAACTGTGCCAAATTTCACACTCCTTCGTTTGCATAATTTTCGTAAAATGGGTAAGAATTTTCGTTTTACGTATAATATGATTTTAACATCTTCCTCAAAATCTAAGCTTTCACTTGAATTGAAAAATAGATATTTATCTGTGAAACTGGTATTTTCGAGAACGTGAACATATTTGAGACAGTTAAATTTGAATATGTGATAATTATAAGATATTACGATAAGACATTTTCAATCTAATGGCAAACTTAATTCTACCTCGTCTTTTAAAAACGTGATAAGAATTAATTATATGATAGAAAAAAAAACGAAAACTGATGAAAATATTCTAATTTATTATTTTAATGATCGAGTTCAGAAAGGTCGGGAACATTATCTTAGATAGATAAAGAAAATTTATTGCACAAAACGACAAAATATTTATTGATACAAAAGAAATGAAAGAAAATGTCTCTTAAAATAAAATAACTAAAAATAAATATGCCCTTGGCTATGTTCCACAAGCCACAAACAAAACTGAATTTACTAACATAATATATTAGACAAATCAAGAAATCGTTGCATTACTGCATAAGTCCATACAGGTGCACGCTTTAGTTCAGACAGAGCAAGGTGTGAACTCCGTGCAACGGTGCACAGACGTTATTATTATAATTCTAAATTACAATTAACTGTTTAACTGGCCAGCTAGGTAATCGCTAATAACTTAGCCTATGAGGGTTTACTTTACATACAAGATTGTTGATAACGGCGTCTAATTATGAAACGATGCTAAAATAGTAATTTTCAGCTTGCGAATTAATACTTGAACTTTTGACATGAAAGTATAATCATAATAATCATAAAGTATAATCATATATATAAAGATGATACTTTAGGGGCACTAGGCCCCATAGTAGGGACCTATCCATATTGGGAGATTTTGGAACATTTTCTGTCAATTAAATTTTCATCTTAATTTATTTATCCATCAACCATTCTCAGTTAATGCTAATAAGTTATTAATTAAGCCGAAGACGATCGTAAACAAAAAATCGAAGTGGCAAAACGTATAAAGGAACTGGCTGATGTTTATGGCGCCATTCCACAATCAGAAGATGGACCGGTTGTGACGAATTAGATAACACATACCGTTTAATTAATGCAAACAACGCCAGAGATAAAACCGGGCCAAAAGTCAGGGTTCTGGCTAAAAGCTTTGAGAATCCCTAACAGGACAAAAATAACTATTGGAAAGTATGAATCTGTGAGAAATATCGCTGAGTATGAAATATTAGGAGATAAAATTCTTTGAAAAAGCTTGAGAGAAATAAACATTCTCTATATTAGATGTTATTGATGTGAAGAAAATTGAAATGTAACTTTGTACGTCTCGTTAGGAATTTATATTAATTTTTATCGTCTTGGATTATGAATGGCGGGACGCACGCATCACCGACTAAAGACAATTAAAATTCCACGCAATTATTTCTCATTATACACGGTATTCCATTAAATATGGTACCGCCAATCGAATCAATAATAAGACGGTAGCAGGTTTACATAAATGGTATCTACCTCCGATTACCACGGTCCAACATCGTCTATGAATAATAAACGTTAAAATATTTTATAAAGATTAAATTGTTCGATATAATAATAAAACATCGACATTCGAGGTGTTAAGGCAACGTTGTAAAACAAGAATCGGCTGATGGTAATAAAAAGATGTTTCCTATAACAGTGACGCTTGTCTGTGACGACTATGGAGAGCTCTGGGTAGACGGTGCTGGATCCTTCCCGACCCCCGTCCACCATCGAGCATATATCAATCACTTCACAATCGTACCGCTTGCCACTTAAATAAATTTATAACATATTAAGTACTTTGAATATAAACACTTTACCGTTTATGATTTATTTAGTGCGCCGATGAATTATGGACGTCACTTATTAAGCAAGAGCGTCCGGAGTTTTTATCTCCTTTTGTGGCGATTTCACGTGCCACCGACACCGATAAACGTTTTATTGGAGTAATTAAAAATCAAACGATTAGCGTTTGTCCGACGTGCGCGGGCGCATGATGGATGTACATAGCTATCGGCATCGGCCGGTCACCCGACACCGATTTCATCATGTACGTAATAACAAAAGCGAAATCGTTCCCGTGCATTATCTGTGGCGTGGTGCAACGTAAACAAACGCCGAGAAACGCCACTCAGTTCTATGACACAGACATCTTTATCGGCGCGGTTATCTCGGAGTCGCGAGGTCGCGGCTATTTACATTATTGTCGTTATAAATACAATTTAATTTCAATCATTATTGCTCATTAGAGTCTTCGGCCGATAGCTCGATAAGTGATAACTGATCACCTCGAAAAAGTGAAACTCGATAGCGCCGTACGTACTCACATTCGGCGAAAATGATATTTGACGTTTTAATGTCGGCGAAGACAGTTATGTTTTACATCGACGACGACATGTCAACACTCGTTCAGCCTACCTATTGTGTAAAAAATAAAAATGAAGCTATTGCGCTATAATACGTTTATAAGAAAATGACAGACCCGGGGATCGGCGGGCGTATGCCAGATTACCCGCACAATGTCGGATTGCCACAAAACGACTTCGTTTAACTTATTTTTTGCCGTCCAAATTATAGGTGCCACTGTTTGTATGGTGATTTGTATTGTTAAGTTGTTATTGAAACCGCATAATGAAATATTGGATAAGTATATCATTACTATTACAGTGGAATTATAGTAGATAGGTATCAATAAAACCTTTTGCACAACTTTCGTTTATTTTTCATGTAGATTTAACGGATACGGATAATATTTCCGAGTCTACTGATTCCGCCAAACTATAATAATAATTAGAAACATGTGATGAATTTATTATACATACATATTATTAGTTACAAGCAATCAAACAGAATGGTAGTAAGGTGCACGTTTTTTTTTAATCTTTATAAGTTCAGGCCGGGCGTAAACAATCAATTAGAAGCCTACACACAAAATGATAACTGATTTTCCTTCGTTAATTATGCTATATGTTTATTAAAGTCCGAAGGAATACCCGCGGCTGATTTACAGAACGCCATTTTGTGCGACATTTTAATATCGCTTTTTTTTAATCCCAATGGGTAATGGAGGCAGGTGCGCCGCCACAAACTTATTCTTATATTCGCAATATTTTCGTGGCTGAATGGGACTTCTGTATACTATTGCAATCTATTTTATAGCAATAGTATACAAAAGTCATTATCATTGAAATATGTATATTTTTTTACTTCATAATGTAAAATAACATTCAGATAAAAGAAATTGCCCTTTATCTTAAAAAAAAATATTTACCTGTTTACTAAACACGGCGATGTCTTCGTTAAAGGATTCTGAGGAGCAGACATCACCGCCTGCTACTCCTGGGTCTCTGGGGGTACATGTGGCCAGCTCACACTTCTCGAAGATCAGCGCCAGGAGGGGGAATAGAGGATGCCTGGGAACACACAATAGCAATGGTAAACCACAAACTCATAGTCGGAGGACACTTGGTACATCTCTTGTAGATTTAACACTATTATTGACACTTGCACAGTTTGAATGACTCGCATCCAGGTCTTAGTAAATTATAAATAAAGTCTAACATCTAGATAATGTAATATATAACAATATAAATAGCTCCCACACCTATTTCGGTGACGGTGGCCGGTTTTATTGAAACCGGACCAGCTACGCAGAAGTTATTTTATAGTGTCCAAGAGTGTGCGCAAAACGCTAGAGCACACTCTCTTCCTTTACTCTCGTAACCCAGGGGGGATGTTACCAACATGACTGGCGAGAGATCATCGCAGGACCGATTTTTTACATGCCCATCCGACGCATGGAACATCTATCTTGTCAGACAATCAGGTAATCAGCCTGCATTGTCCTAACCTAACCAGACTTGAAAACAAATTTTTTTGTTGTTTCAGTGGTGATCGAACCCACAACCTCTGGAGTCAAAAGCCAAGCCCTAAACCACTTTACCAGAGGCGTCAAAATAAGTGAAGCTCCTGAATCTAAAATAAAACTAAACTAAACTTAATTTCTCAAATATTGAAAAAAGATATTAAATGTCTTTGAGAGTATTAAGTGTATTCTGATTAATTTTAAAATAAACTGAATATTGGTGACCTGCAGGATAGGCCCAGATTAGTGCTGCCTGCCCAAAAAAACTCAAAATAATTCTATGTAAAACTGATCAACTTTAAATATATTGTACTGCTCATATTATGTTTAGGTACAGACGCAATAGATGAAAAAGGCAATGATGATGATGAGGTATATAAGACAGTAAATTGTCAGAGAGTTATTGTAGATGTCAAATCATAAAGTCCAGTAGTAGATGCACTAAGATTGTAGAGACGTGACGCGGATTGTATCAGGAGTGGCGCCGGTGCGGGCGGGGGAGTCTGCGCAGATCATAAAGATGATAGATATCACTTAAGTTGTTATAAAACCTCCTTTATTTATTGACTGATGGAGGCTTAGGGATGCTTTATAAAAGACTAATGTTGATGATGATAGCAATAATAATAATAATGAGGTACCAGTGGTTTCCCTGTGCTCGAAATTCACTCATATTAATTAATATAAACTTAATTTTTATATTTATGTATAATGTTGTGACAGATTCACAAACGTCAACGTGTAACAAAATTTTAGGGAGTTTTGCCGGGGAATTCAATGGGTGACGTTGTGGTTTTTGTATATCTTTCTTAAATTTGTGTTATTTCGGTTCTTAATGTGTAATATTGGTAGAATATTAACTATTAAATATTAGTTAGCGTGCACAAGTGTGGGCAAAAAACGTGCTATTTTGTGTCCCCTGCAAAACTCCCTAGGAACTTTCAGTGAAGCTTCTACCACTTTACCGAATCGACTGGCTTGACTCATTGTCTGCGCTGACTATTTATTTGGACTTTGACTAGACTTTGGACTTGACTAATTAGAAATACGGTATTGAAAATTCAAACGAAAATTCTATTTTCCGACTTTTTTACTTACACTGGCAAATGGTTATAAGCCGCCACCATATATTTAAATTAAAAAAAAAATTATAATATTATCTACCAAACTAGTGTGTGTTAATAATCTGAGGATAGAATGTGTTGTTATTTGTTTAAAATGCATTTCTATGCACTGTAATTACTGATTTGATGATATTATTTGATATGAAGATGATATATTATACTATAGGTTATAGAATCTTTTGGGTACGAAATAAGGTTGTTTCAAAAAACGTGTAACAAATGGGGTGTTAAAAAACTAGGGGTTGAACACGGAACCCAACATGGTTAAGAAGCAATTATTAATGTAAATTAAATTGTATTGGTAATATCTATTGTATAACAATAAAGATTATAGAGAACTGGGATTTTCAAGATGATATCAGATTTAATTGTACAAGATCTTAATTAAGAGTTAAACTATCAATATCTAGGCATGCGACAACAACATACAATACAATGTATCAAAACGCATGCATGGAAACTTTACTCGCAGTTACTAAGAAAAGAGGAGGGAATCTTACGATAAATCTTATTCTTACAAAGAGTATGATGAGTTATGTCATGTGATTTATTTTTATCCGACTACGGCGAATCCAAAAGAAAGGGTAACGATTTTGGCGCTCTAATCCAATCTCTTAATGAATGAGATGTTTATAGATTCGTAATAATGGCCCAGGTAACATAGGCTACATAATTCACGTAATTGGGTTATAGTTTTTTACTTTTAATTATTGTAAATGGGATTCTTATTTCGATGACAAATAAAATTTTATTACTACTCAGATCATGTCGTTTTGGGAACATCCTTTTTTATGAAATATAGGGGGCAAACGAGCAAACAGTACACCTGATGGAAAGCAACACAGGAGTTGCATGTTCGTTGTTGTTGTTGGATTTGAACCTCGGACATAAGTTACTTTAACCACTACCCCTCTTTACTGACTAGCTAGTTAGCGGTAACCGAGGGCCACAGAATTACACAGCGATTAACCTTTCCGCGTGTGGTCCCATTACCCGCCATATACTCGTACTTGTCAGCCTATTTACATTAGTATAGTTTTTTTTACATAATAATTACAGACGCAAGCCGTCATGTAATGCGGTCATCATTGCAGTATTTGCCTATATTATAATTCAATTTTTTGTAATTCTAAGTTGCAATTCCATTTTATACCATTCTTTATTTACGTTATTACCATTTATAAAGTTGCATTTAAATCGTCAAAAACAGTCATTAAAACAAAGTATAATCTATATAGCGTGAAGTTTGCAGTTAGTCACCAATGCACATGTAAAAATTGACCAATGACGCCTAAGCTGTTACTTTAACCATTTATAGTAAGCCATTTTGACATTTGTACTGGTGAGTGGTGACTGGACTATAATACTTATTAGATCGTGTACCAGGAATTAAGACGATTATGAAGATAACTATCTATATGAAAAGTTTAGTTATTACGCCCCTTCCCCCGCTACCCGTACGCACGCCCGCCCCCCGCTCACAATGACGATCAACTTCACAAGAACTTTACGAGTTCAAATCTGATATCTCCCTCGCACCTTGTCTATGACAACTCTATAAGAATCAAGATCATGTCATCCATACTATAATGATGATGTTCGATTCAGTTTTTAGATTGAAACTTTAGAATTGTGAGAGTAAAAAAGTAAACTTTAATTTCATTGGAGACACATTTGAATTTGACGCTTCAATATTAACTGTCTTCTAAAAAATAATTCACTAATGAAATAACTATTTTTTTTAAGCTATAAACCGGCCATATAAATTATAAAGCCTATGTTACTCAACTATTTCTATTTATTCGGCTAGCCTATATTACGAATCTATTGACGCCACATTTATTAAAGTCGGATCAGTAGTTTAGGCGCTATGGTGGAACAAACATACAAACATACATAGATTGCCAAAATTATTACCCTCCCTATTGGCTTCGCCGTAGTCGGGTAATAATGTAGAATTTAGATTGTAGACAAATATAATATAATGTATAGCCATTTATACATTTTGTTAGTGCTTGTAAATGTATTTTTCTCATCCAAAACAGTTTTCAGGATTCTGTACTAGAAGGAACCCTTATAGTTTAGATCTATCCGTCTGTCTGTCTGTCCACCTTTCTGTAATCATTATTATGAATATAAAAAGATGAAATTTGGTGTAGGAACTTACCTATACTATGTATATTTTGTAAGGATTTTTCTTTTGGCATCATAATTATAATAGAAGTAATTTTTAATTTTATGAGCATCTTCCCAATTCCCATACTTGTGAAGGGGGGATGAAGTTTTTTCACATTCTACCCCATCGTGTGGGGTATCGTCGATCAGGTATTTTTAAATAAAGGCGAGGTTTCATACGTGACTTTTTGACAAAATCAACCTTCGTTCTTCAAAAAATCTTCGAGTAATCGGGCCTCCAAAGTGGTTTATAAGGTGGTCGTCCGCATGTCGAAACTATAGGAGATAGAAACTTGTAACCCTCCATGCCGATAGATCATGCCAAAACCCATTTGGGAAATTAATTTGAGAGAAATATTGCGCGTGTTTAGTTATGGAACCCTCCTTAGACATGTCCTGATACGCTCTTGGTGAGGTCGTCATTCGTCTTGCAATCGTCTGTAATGAATAATAACTGCCAACCCTTGCCACTGCTGCCACAGGTTGCATTAACCTATCTAGGGTAGCAGACACTTCACCTCGCTAGATTGTTGAAAAGTAAATAACCGTCTTAGTAGTAATATAGTTAGAAACATAATTATTGTACGTACAACAATCCCTTAAAATGTTTTATTATTTTTTATTAATAATATATAAAAATAGTAGATATTACGGACCTTAGACAATCACATATGGATTACGAAGTGACGAGAAATCGCGTTACAATTATAGCTGAATTAACTCCAGTTATCAGAGATAACGAACTCGGCTACTGTGCACCGATACGTGATAATAATCAATAAAACAACGATGAAATAGGTACATCGATATATAATAAAATATTATATTGCTAGAAACCTTTCATTATTTCATAGTGTTGATATTAAATTGCTATAAAAATTTATATTCTTGAGTATTATTTTTTCTAGATCAGACTGTAAAAGCGATTATTATTAATTCATCATAATATTATATCAGTTTATTTAACACTATACAGATAAATAAAATTGAAGAGTCCGTTTGTAACATTAAAACAACAGCTTTTCATTTAATGTTGATGAAAGTATAAACGGTACTAACAATAAAAAATAATAAAATAAAATCTTAAAATTTTTGTCTGTCCGTCTGTCTGTTTGTTCCGCCTAATCTCTGAAACGGCTGGACCGATTTTCACGGTACTTTCACTGGCAGATGGCTGATGTTATAGGGTCTATACATCATAGGCTACTTTATCTTAGGGTTCCGTTTCTGTTAATTCTTTGCAAATGAAGTTGCGGGCACCAGCTAGTTAATAAATAAAAATTGTTTCAGACTACTTTTCTTTTCAATATTTTTCATTTATTTTAATCACAAGTAGAAAGTTTTATCAACAGTTTCACTACAATAATTGCATTTTTCTACTATTGGTGATATTTCAGTAAATTTGATGTTTTTGATGTACATTAACTCTGTCGAGTGTCGACATAATACCAGAACCCCAATTGTCGTATGTTACTTAGACTTGAAATTTACTTTCAATTAAGTAATATTTTTTATTATATATAATATTTTATTATTTCAAATTAATATAAATGAATCATCTTGATATCAAAAACAGACTTTTTGGAGTTTGGACCAATCAAACGCGTTTGGCGTTGCTTTGATGTTTATGAGAATACCATTTGGCTGTTTTAACATATCGAACCTGCATCGAAACTGTATTATTGTAAGGAATTAGTAGGATGGACCAACTGAGTGCAGTGAGATTTTAGGTCAGAGACTAGCCACTAGACTCACTAGCGACTAGACTCACTAGCCACTAGACTCACTAGCCACTAGACTCACTAGTCACTAGTGTGTGTAGTCGATGTGAGTAATTGCAACGAGTTCCGCGTCGCTAGCCGCACCACACTCGCTGGAATTCTCTATCAATCAGCCGGCTGTGAATAGAAAAATATAAACGCCGTAAAAACTGTGCTACACAAGAAAGTGTTGAGCTAATTATTTCTTCGAAATCTCAAGCGATGTCGGATTCCTCAGCGATTTTTGTTCATTTATAGAGGCGACTAATTGCTTTTGTACAAGATCTTCGCCGTAATAAGAAAATATCTATTGCTGCCTTCAGCAATATGTATTTGGATGAAATGTATTTATATTTTTATACGATAAGCATAATACGGTGGATATACAGGTTTTAATCACAGGTAAAATTTAGCAAATAGCCGCTAATTAGGCGAATTCGAATGTTTTATCTAGATTTTATTTCATGTGAACGCTCCCAAATGTAGAGATATCGTAATAGATTAGGGTGTAAGTTGTTTTGTCGTTTATGAGGATCGCAGATAATATTTGTTGTGACTTTATATTTCTGATAGCTCACTATATGACATTATTATGAAAAATTATCGTCCATGAAAAAGTAATAGAATACTAATCTACATTTGCACATTAAACGTTAATTTTATTGCTCAGTCATTTACCAATATAAAAATAAACGTGCGTGAAAAGCTTGTGTAGGTTTGCAAATGTTACCTTGAACCTGCACACTCCCATACTTTATTATTACTTCAAGGAAAGGGAGTAAAGTTAAATACTGCATGTACAGAATTAAACCCCAATCGAAAATATTACTTCTACGTCATGCAAGTCGTTATCTCTTTCCTATTTCTACGTATCTACAAATAACGATTATTACACTGTTACTCTCACATCAACTGTGAAAATTGCTAGCATCTTAGCCCCTGTTCAGACACAGCACAAATCGCGCGGTTCAGAACCGCGCGGGTCATCCACACCCAGCTTATTACAAAGCGATCGATCAACGGGCGGAATCGCGCTGATTCCACCGTGTCTGATAGCTCTAATTCCTACCACCGGCGATTCCTACACATGGCATAATTGTTATATCTACGCGTGCATCAATGAGAGCATAAAATGTCACACTTTACCCCCGGACTCACCCATAGATCGCGTCCTTGTCGCGCTTGTGCACGAGCGGCTCGCCGGGCAGCGCGTGCGCAGGCGCCGCGGGCGGGGGGTAGTGCACGGGCGGCAGGTGCGGGTGCGACAGGCGGTGCTCGTGGTACATCGCGCCGCCCTCCATGTAGCCCCCGCCGTGGAGGCTCTCGTCGTACTGTAAAGTGGAAACAAAAGTAGTTAGAAAAAGCTAGAAGGAATTATAAAACTAAAATGCTTGCTCGCTTCACACGTTCTTGCAAAAAATTTCGCTCGCTTCATTCGCTCTCGCCTTTCAAACTCGAAATATTGCACACTCGGCAAAATAAAGTTGATCTATAAAATAAAGTTAAATATATAATTATATAACAACATTCTGACCTATCTATTGCTGGTGATTAAGCGATATGTAGTAAACTGTCAATCCTAGCTCGTTCATACTGTGCACACACACAGACAGCAAGCTCATTTGCCGTCACAAACCTTGCTGCTCTAATCATCTTATCAGGGACAAAGTAAAAAAGTCAAAGTATTAACTAAAAGTAATTGACATAAAGTAAGCCAGTTTTCCTCAAAGTATAATGTAAATGAAACGTAAATTGTAGTATAAGGAAAAAAAAAGTAACTCAGCTCCACAAAGCTACAGCGTATCGCGGCGAAAGCTACGTCCGTGTTCCGCTGCCATGCCGTTAGTAATTTTATAAAATAATTTCGTTATCACGCCAGCGATCTAACCAATCTTCGTGGCTATTTTTTTTACTCGACCTTAAAGTACCAAAAAGCAGTTTACTCGTACATAATTAAATCCACCAGCCGAACGTATCGTGCAGAAACGCCGAGTTTACTTTATAAAACTAAATTATACCATTGCTGCTTTATCTAGCGTGAAAACCTGAGGTCAACACATAATCGACTTATAAAAACCATAAATAAGCAACTAAGTCACTGATGTTTTATATCATAGACTGGCAAACAGTTATTATTTTTGATTAACCACCAGGTTGCCAGGTGTCCCGATTTGCACGGGATGTCTTGATTTTAAGGGATATGTGTGTAAGGCGATCCGATTTGCACCTGATCGGTACGTTCCCGATAAATCATAATGATCAAAAATATCTATGTATAATATAGTAGCTATAAAATATTCTGATTTGAGCTGTTGATTTTATTGTTTTTTCCACAGAGTTTCAGATAGGAGCTTACTTAATTTAACAAAATTTTACCAGTAAAAACGGAAAAGATCCTGAATGGTAATTTGGATCTCGCATCTCAGACAAATTAATAATGACATTAAATGTGACAGTCAATAAATATTGAAATATTATCAGTCCTAAAATATGACCGATTAAATATGACACAGTAATCGCATTTCAACAATAGGTACCTACTCTATATGACACATGTTTGACTAAATAATGTAAAATGGAATATTTTTTTGACAAGTTCAGTCACCTTTATAAAAATATCTTCGTAAATTTTACGACATTCTTCTCGACAGGGAAGCAGTTTTTTAAAAAGTCATAAACTCCACCTTCCATTAAAAGTTGTAAGTGACTAAAAATGAAGCCTCATGCTGTAAGTGGATCTATATTAATACATCAATGGCCGAACAAAAAGGCTGCATCAGACGATCTTAAGTATTTAATGCACAATTAAAAGCCTATGTGAGGTTATAGACTGAAAGTGATGATGTCATCACTGATCTTTATCCAACTTGTGACCAGCAATTACGACCAGCCAACATTAGAGGCTGAGATATTCGACAGGTGAGTGGTTTTTTCTATTTTTTATTTAATAATTAAGATTTTTTTTGGTTATAACAGCAAAATTAAAAAAAGTTTCTACATTGCTACTTTTATCTCAATGTCCACAGACAGACAGTCCGTGTAAGAGACCAACAGTGGGGGACATCGGGAGTGGGCTAAACTCTCGGTAGCACATATTTCGAAAATCTAATGGTAGGACTACTGAAGATGTAAATCTCACAAATCATTGATAACTTATTTTGAATAATTTTATTACATAAAAAGGTTTAAAATTAAATGCTTTATGGTTACATTGAAGCCAACTAGCGCAGTTGCCAAGCCGCATAAGCCCCTTAGATAATTATTACGAGTGCAGGTTCAAATATTTTTTTAATTTTTAAATATTGTTTATATTGTTAAATATTATATACAGTTTATACAGTTTATATTGTTAAATATTATATAGTTACTTTCGGCACATCTCAGATTAATAAGGATTTTTGATATTTTTTCTGAATAATGACCGTATGTAATTATTTCTGAATACTGAATGATTTATTTAATTGGATTTTACACATATTTTAGAATATTATACAAATTGTTAAATAAAACTTTGTTATTGTACGTAACAATAGCTAGTTTAAGGTAGGTAATAAAAGTTTTTTCGTGTTTCGTGCTTCCTATTATTATAATTTTTAAATAAGTTCAATGTTAGGTTAGTTTATGAGTTTTTAAGGAACAAAAAATTGTATAATATAACAATATCAATTATTTATTTAATTTTACGATAGTCACAAAATGAATAGGAGTAAGATAAATTAAGCTGCTGTAATAATTATAAAAGACTAGCTGGTGCACGCAACTTCGTTTGCGTGGAAATATTAATGGAAACGGAACCCTAAGATAAAAATAGTCGAAGTTACTCCTTCTATCCTTACATCTGCCAGTGAAAGTGCGTTCAAAATCAGTCCGGTCGTCTCTGTTGTTTAGCTGCAACAATCATACAAACAGACGGACAGACAGACAATTTTATTTTTAATTTGATTGTTTTGCGTAGGTACCGTTTGAGCTATATAGCATTATGAAATTACAAATGGACACTTCAATTCAATTTATTTGTATGTATAGTTATAACCTTCGACGGTTTTAGTACAAAGAACTATTTTAGTGCTTCTGTAACTGAAACAAGAAAAATAAAACGAAAAATTCACGTTTTTCCGTTTCTATCATAAACGCAACCATAATGCGTAAATATTCATATTATTTTAAACAAACATTATGCAGTAGAGTAATTATAAGCCGCTCCTTGTAACATAATTACTCGCTATACGTTCTATTATAATGAATTATTTTTCAAATTACCCCGTTCTATGTCTCGACTCGCGTATAATATGCATTGAATATTATAATTGTATTGTATAACAAGTAATATGTGATTATAACTATCGTAAGTATATATGCTTGTCGCTAACGCTAAGCATATGTTACAGTCTATTTTATAAAGAGTAGGTATAACTTATAATATCATTCCCTTTTTGTCTGAATTTATAATTTCAAGGTCACTTATAGGATATTTATGAGTGTGAAGACAATATCTTATGCTCATATTGATACAAAACTTAGAGCGACAATAATTAAACAAGATAATATTATGTCCACGTTATAGACCAATATTTTAAGATCAGGCTCGTAATAAATTATCATCATATCGTGTGTGACGATTTAATAAAATTTATTTATCGATATATCAATGTATTAACATTGAATGTTAATTATTTACTAATTATTATTGCTCCATATCTGTACGTTTCTTCATATTTACGTCGAATATATTTTGATAATGAACATCGGTAACACATTTATTACATATGAATATTTATATGTTCTTAATTAATATAATTTTACAAGACTACTGTTACAATACTTGTTTTCACGAGCTGAGTCATAAAGTAGGTACCAGCAATTATTTTGATTAGGTACGTATATATAATTTAAGGTACATCAAACATATTTATTAAACTATGTTTTCACGCAGTAATAATTGTTGAATTACCACCAACCCGACTGCCTGCCAACCCTCATAAACAGATTGGTCCCGTAATTTTTCGAACTTATAACTTTTAAGTTGGAAAAAGCTTGTATCTTGCTAGTAATAAAATCTAGTAGGTACCTTTATGACACAACCACAATAATAGTCGCATGCACAGCCCTCGCCAATAAGCACACATTTAATAATGGCGTGCGAGCGAGAGGCACCACTGTGACAGATCGCCTCTTTCTTGGCCGCGCCTCTGTATAAATCTTAAACTTGAAGATTTTGGCTTCCCTAACGATATAAGACGTTGTGACATCCATTACATTTATAATCGTTTTCACAGTTAACATAAAACCTTGTTAAGAGGCCGGTCTCCTCAGATTTTGTTTAGAATGTGTACTTCCAATTTCCTCCGTTTGAATACAGGAGTTCAGGACGTCGTTTTGTTTGTAAGAAGTGTGTACGTTATTACAAAAGTTAGCTCAGTTTTACACTGGGATGTTGGAAGCGTTGCGTTGTAAAACTGAGCTAACTTCATCATCGACACTGAGACCCAGCAGATGGGTTATTAAAATTAAACACACAATAGTACTGCTGCATCACCGCTAATGTATGAGCCCCCCACGAGAGGGTGGGAGGAGGGGGTCCCCATCAAATGCCATGACTGGCCGTTCCGGGCGATCGATACCAGCACACCTGTTATACTTGAATAGCGCACACTTGACGCCTTTCTGGTCATAATTTTATACTCATTATTATAAAGGTTGCGCCGCAGTGGGCTAGCGTGGTAAAGTCGGCGTTACCGAGGAGGAGAGATCCGAGGCCGAATAGTCGGATATATTTTTACCCGACTACGGCGAAGCCAAAAGGAAGGGTAATGATTTTGGCAATCTATGTATGTATGCATGCATAAGTTTGTCCCACCGTAGCGCCTTAACTACTGGTCCGATTTCAATAAATGAGGTATCAATAGATTCGTAATAATAGCCCGGGTAACATAGGCTATATAATTTACGTAGTCGGGTTATAGTTTTTTTTTTTTCATACAAATTGTAGAACAATTTTTTCTATGTTTTACTTTTTTCACAAGGTGAGTGTCAGTCCCATCGTTACTTTACATTATATCCGACCCACTTTGACTCTACAATAAGAATAACATATTTGCTGCAATTGATGTTGGCGCGAAATTGTGTAAACAAATCGCTGTACCTTTGACTTTTGATAAACTGTTTCTTCTGAGAATTTACTCATATTTAAGAGTTCATTTATGCAATTAAAAAAATGTGTCATCTAGCGGCTAGATTCTAGCCTATAGTGGCAATACTAGGGGTTGTTCTTGTTCCTGTTTATAATTATCTACCTACACAAATAGATTTGAAAAAACTGAAGTGTTTGTTTGTTGTTTCAAATTAGCAACTGTGCACTAAATACAATATAAGGTTTGCTAAAATGAATAACGGATATTTTGGGCATATGATCTACCGCTTATGTAAAGACGTTTATGTAGAAATTTATTTAAAATTGCGAAAAAAAATACTTCTTAAAATTACATTACGTTCTTTACGGCGCTATGGAGGTCATTGACCTCACACAGCTGATTGAATTAGTATACTTTAGGTAAATACTTTGCTTTCGCTTTAAAGTCAGCTGTTTCTGTGAAGTTAATGACCTCAACGCCTTGTAGAGCGCAATGTAACTGTCTTAAGTTTATTATATTGTATTCGAAACTTTTAAATTGTTTTTCTACCCAAATGTCTTAAATGTACTCAATGATATGTCTAAAATATCCGTAATTGATTTTACCAATCCTTATGTATGTATTTACTATTTTGTGTATCTAAGATCACTAAGTATATGATAGTATACTGTACATTATATGGAACCTACAACAAAAAATCCATTTTTTAAAGTTTTGTCTATACTTGTACTATTTGTTTGTTGCGGCTAATCTCTGCAATGGTTTTGACCGGCCTTTTACTGGCAGACAGCTGATGTTACAAGGAGTAACTTAGGCTTCTTGTATCATAGGGTTCCATTTTAAAAGACAGGGTTCCGTTTCCATTAATAGTTCCACGCAAAAGACGCGGGCACCAGCTAGTGGAAAATAATGATAATGAAATACTTGGGCATTGACTGGTGAGTAGTAACTAGCCACTCAGACAGTGTGTACTGGAAGGTCAGCAATGATGATTATGATGGCGATGACTTACTTCAGGGTTCCTTTGCACTACCGCATATTTTCATGTTGCAGACCTCATTTTTAGGGCCTCCCTCCTCCCTACCCAATGGGTAAAAACGGGACCCTTTTACTAAGACTATGCTGTCCGTCTGTCTGTCACCAGGCTCTTTCTCGTGTACGGTCATAGCTAGACAGTTGAAATTTTCACAGATAATGTATTTCTGTGGCCGCTATAACCAGACATACTAAAAACAGAATCAAATAAATATTAAAGTACCTTACAACCACCACACGTTGCCACAGTTGCGAGTACAAATTGCAAAGTCCAGAACTTTTCATTTGAATACAATATTAAACTTTAATATAAAATAGAACTACGAGCGTCAGTTCAAACGCGGTGCACACTTTTTAAGATAGCAATTAAAAATTAAACTTTATTTACTACACACAAAGATACACGTTTCATTGCGAGAGTTCGAATTGCGAACAGCGCATTAATTGCCGCTATTGCAATGTAACGTGTATCTTTTTGTGAATCTAGTGAAAATAATTCGATTACTTTGAATTGTTATCAGTGCGAGCCGCGTTGCGTCTCACTGTGCTCTGACCCTAAGTGAGCTCTGCCACTTCTCGATCGGACATTTTTACCTTAATTTTTTTCAATTTAAACCTTTTACGAACATAATAAGGTCAAAATAATGTTAACCTGTAACTTGGTAACGTGTAGTACTCGTAAGTACCTGCCGTATTAGCGAGTTACGGGTGTTACGGCCGATATAAACGCAACAATTGTTTAATGTGGCCTTATCGCGGTTTACGAGTTACGACGGTATTTATTTGTAGCGGGTCACCAGATGTCAGTGTCCCGTGCAACCTGATTCCTATGCCTACCATACACCGATTTCCTCGACAATATAGAAATATTGTGTGATTTGCTTTTTCCCACGGAGCCGCCCGCGTAAATATAGTATTGCGTATCCCACGGGAACACTGTACTTTTTCAGCATAAAAAGTGACCTATGTTTTAATCTAAAGCCTAAACTACTGCCATACCAAATTTCATCGGAATCCGTTCAGTAGTTTTTGCGTGAAAGAGTAACAAACATACATCCATCCACCTCACAAAATTTCACATCCTACTAATAATATATGAAAGTGAAAGTATTTGTGGATGTATGGATGTATGGATGGATGGATGTTTGTTCCTCTTTCCCGCAAAAGCGACTGAACGGATTTTGATGACATTTGATGTGATAGCAGTACAGGCTCTGGATTAAAACATAGGCTACATTTTATCCCGTAAAAATCCCACGCGAATAGTGTTCGTTCGTACTGTATTTACGCGGAGCCGCGGGAAAAAGCTTGTTTATAATAATTGTAGTAGAATTAATTTAAATGTTTAATTGTAATTACCATTCTGTAATTACAATTATATTTTGGTCGTTCTCTAGAACCATTAACAAGTAATTAAAGTAATTTCAATTTCTGTGATAAAAGATATTTACCTAGTCAGTAGGTACTGTTAACTCGTGACCGTACGTCTCTTACCTATCTACTTAACTCTAGGTATTCAATTTTTTTTTTCTTGTACAAAATAATTGGCGTTGGAGGTGTAATATCATACAAAGGTAATTATATTTCAAGTAGCTTTTTGCCCTCGGCTTCGCCCGCGTAAATAAAGTATCCCATGGGCAGCACTGTACTTTTTTGGGATAAGTAGAGTGTTATTCCAGAGCTTAAACTACTAACATACCAAATTTCATCAAAGTCTGTTCAGTGGTTTTTGCATGAAAGAGTAACATACATCCATACATCCATCCATCCTCACAAAATTTCACATTTATAATAGTAGTAGGATATTTCAATGACTTAAATAAAGCTCTACATTCGATAGAGTCTCCTTTTTCATTATTTTTTACAAAATAATTGACTGATATTATTTTGTAAAAGACAAAATATTGAAAGACATATTACTCGGTTTATTTAGATTAGATTATTTGATTTCTAACAAAAATAACAGTTAAAAACCGATGAGAATAGTAACATAGCCACAGCCGACGGCATGGGCAGTGTTACAAATATAATATCGGGGGACTAGTGTTTACCGTGTAGGTAATTACTACGATCGTTACATTACTAATTACTATTGATGGGTTAAGTTATCATTGTTTAAAATAATCGTAAAAATTTTATTTAGACACATTTTTTGTCTGAATAAGCTGATATAGACAAAGTAGAGCTATATCTAGTAATATCGACGCTATGCAATTTGTAAATTAAATAATATTCTGTTACCACTCTTTACTACATACCTAGAACTTTTCCTTTAATTTTACCCAGCTCGAGGAATTAAGAATGCTATTTCACCATCTTTAAATCAGACTTTTATGTTTTAATACCACGAAATAAATGCGCGCATTATCTACAATATTCCGAGGGGAGTATGTTTGTACAGTTTCGTGGGTTTAAGTAATTAAAAACTGTAAATTAAATTATTCTCAATTAGGCGGTGGTCGGTGTTCGTCACGTCATTAATTTGTAGGTATTCGACATCGCCGCCATTTTGAGCGTCAAATATCGGCTCTATGTCTTGCCGTGTAGAACGGTGTTGTCGCCTTGCGCACAAAAATAATTTCCCATAAATTTTCAGGTCAATGCCGGCACACATGCCAGCAACGAATAAGGGTTATTAAAATTCTAATAAACAACGACTCAGATTTAACAACTGCGCTGAAGCGAATATTTATTAAAAAAAATGTATAATTAAAATTGCTCGATTGCAGCAAGCAAAATTAGCATGATCCATACAGTGTTGCCAGGTATACGGATTTCTCCGTATTTATACGGATTTTCGATCTGCGATACAGATTAGACGCGGATACGGAATTTTAACAGAAGCCCAATTCTCTTAACTATTTTCGTTAATAATCCCGTTTTGGTCCACGCGCTGACTCATTACAGCACCAGCAGGACAGCCTAATAACCATAACGAGATTTAACCGATAATATTTACGAGAATTACCCCTTATTATAAATGTAACCAAGAAAAATTATAGCACCTGCTGAGACTAAGCTTGTTCATTATTGTGTAGTGCGATTTCATATTATATATACACCATATATATACATCACGAAGGCTCCACGAAGAAAAAATTCTTAAATCCAATTATTAAAACACGAAGATTTAAGACGATTAAAACAAGAAGATTTACTTCTTTCACAATCGTCTTACTCGTTGAAAAATTCACCTAAATATAAATTTCTAACGGGAATCAATTCTCTAAAGTATTGAGAATATACCATATTTATTTCAATTTTTCGAATGAATATTTACTGCTTTAAAATATATTTTTATGCGGCGCACCTACTCAGTCGACACTCACGCTGAATAACTTTGTTTTCTACATTTCTGGATCGTGTAGTTAAAATAAAAAACGGTTGGAATATTTAAACAATTCTATAGACTTTTTAAATATTTCAACCGTTCAAAATTATAGATCATTTTATAGGCTTTTATTTCATATCAGAACATTTTTTGCTACAATGCACCGTTTTATGAGATATTGGCAAAAAACCTAAAATTGAGACCTTTTCTCTTCCCCCCGGCTCGCGTCCTAGACGTCAGGACTTTTAGTATGTTTTCTCCCTAAGCACCCTGAATAAGTTTGTGAAGAAATCGCTTAGGTTCCCGCTCAGCACTCTATACACTCTTTTGAGTCATTCATTGACTAGACTATGTTTATTTATTACTTTTAAAAAGTATGTTTTTATGTGGTAGGTACATACTATTTGAATTAAATGTTTGTCTTTTTTATATGACGTATACCCTAATGCACGTACCTACTGTAAATTCATAATCACAAATAACAAAGAACATGGGTTCTTTATAATCTTATTTTTTTTCATTGATCATACAGATTTTAACAGATTGCTTCACAGATAAATTGTGCAATGCACCTGGCAACACTGGATCCATAAGACATATCGAATAGACCGATGGAGGCGTTAAGCTGTCCTGTCCCATAAATATGAAGCCGGTCATTAAATATTTTGGAAATGTGTAATGACTACCTTTTGACGTCTGATAGCCGGATTCAAAATTAAATAATACGTTTTAAAAATGGAATCGCTCCGACCCGCCTTTTTACTCCGAGATAACTTTAGCTCGGCATTACGAAAAAATAAAAACGGTACGTTTTAATTTTTTTAAATGACATTCCTGCGGTTTTTTCTCGCTGGGAATCTTCGCCGAGTAATAAGTCGGCTCAGATTGGTTTTTGCGATCCGTATGGCATTCGGATTTGTTTATTTATGATACACACAACACGATTAAAATTTGACGGTCGATTAGCCATTGTCGCCGATTTGCACATACGTCATCCCGGCTCAGGGCCCGCCGCGATAATTAAAGCCGGGGATTAATAGCTTCAGTTATTTAAATTAGGAACCCTCTGGTGTTTTTTTTTGCGGCTTCGCGATTAGCGTAGGTCGTTTCTTGGAAGTAAACAATATTTTGTGGTGATGATTAAATACGACTGGTCATGTGTTGCGGTTAACCTTCGGATCCAAATAAAAGCAGTTCCATGCTCGTGACGTAGCTGTTTGCTATGTAAAAAGCGGGTCGGGCGAGGTGTCAGGCGCAGACGGCCGGCGCGGCCGGGGAAGACGGAGCCGTCACTCGCCCGACACGGGGTGGGACATGATGAACGCCACCCTTAGCCCATCTGTCTCCCTCTAGCGCACCGGTTTCGGGTATATCCGTTCCTCTCTGTGTCATATGGCGGAGCGCTCCAACGTCTGGGGCGACCAGAAGCGATTCGTAACAGTGAATAATGTATTTCAATAGTTTACAATACTTATAATGATATGGACCGGTATATTTACGGCGGGGAGCTGCCCTAGACCGTGGCACGAAAATACGAGTGAGGAATCATTGAAGGTGTTTTCATGAATTGTTTGGATCGATAGCGGTAAATCAGGCGTCGTTAGCATTTTGCGCGTATCGGGTTTTACAGCGCCACTCGATCCGGGAGTAATACGATCGTAAAACTTAGAAAAATGTCTCTTATATTACCTACTGCGAGCGCGAGAGACGCGGACGCTGGCGCGCGGTGACGCTGCGGCGCGCTCATAAATTCCGCTCCATTCATGACGCTGGCAGCGACAGTGCGTTTGTTTCTCGGCCATAAATACTAATAAAACGACCTCGTTACGGGGACACATCGAAAATCAGGCACACATCAGACACACGACTTCTTAACGACACCTATTAGGGATCTTCTGTCTGGTCGGTCTAATTGAAAAATTGTATCCAGAGCGTTGCGAGAGTAGGATCCGAGTCCCGCGGCGGATGCGGGCCCAGACGTCCATTATCCCATTTGCCCATCCGCATGGGGCAGCCACACCACGTCGCGACACGTGTCGATGGTCTGTCGCGTCCCACAGCATTAATTACCGCTCTACACTACACTCCTCGCGTTCTAAATCCGAATCCGGAGGGCTCACCGAGGCCGACCGCCTTGGAACATTTCGGTATTCATTCCGCAAGCTAGAGGGTTTTCTTTATATAAATAGACGTCGGCGCGCGCCACGCGTTTTAAGGCCGCGGTTGAAAGTTTTAGCCGCGAATTACAATACAGCGATCGAAAATAAACACCGCGCAACGCCGATCAGCTGGTAGATACGGGAGGACCCGGGGTCACGGAAATTAGCGTTAAATTGATTTTTAGAGACGTTAACCCCGCGTGATAGCGGGTTCATCATCAACAACAGCGGGTCAACAGCTGCCCCGACCCGCGATAGCCGCTATCGCCTGTCTCGGACGCGGTCAGGTTCTACGTAAATATAAGCTCGTTAAGATAACGATTTCCTCTTGAACCCGGCGACGTTTCGTTTTTCTTTAACATAAAATTATACTCCACTCGACACCCCAGTAGACTTATCTCCTAGATTAGTCGCGTTCGGATACGCGTGATATATTATAGTGTTGCCAGAGTGAGGATCTCGTCATAAATCTCGCCCACGCCGCCGCTCGTTACCGCTATTGTGCGCAGGATTGGCCACACTGCCCATGATTGACTATTTGTGTACAACTCTTTGACCTGCACCTTTCTAAGCGTAGCTCTGATAAGGTCAATTTAATTATATTCCAAAAACCATCTCGTCACATACACCTTTGTCCTCGAAAATAGTTTCAAATAGACCGAGTGTTTTTGTCAAATCTGGTAATTATTATGATTTGTGAACATTATGCAGATGTTTGGGTTTATTGTGTTTAGCCCGGCGCGGGCGGCGGAACTTGTTCTTGCCAATAATTTGGTCATCGCCCCGGCCCCAAGAGCGCTGCACACATATGTATAATATATTATTATCCCTAGTATAGTATTATACGTCAAAACCTGTAGGTATCAAGGGTTCTCATAAAATACACACAGTGTAAGCGCAACGCAACAAACATTTGATAGGGTGCGCTCTACGTTGTCTAAAATGCTTACGAAAATGGTAAGTACTCATATTACCTAGTATTTACAGGTAGGTTTTTGTATTGGCTGTAAGTTTTGATCACCTGCAGTATTATCTCAAACATTAAACATCTTTTATATTAACTCTTTCCAACCCCGTGGCTAATGTAGTTAAGCGGCGTTCAGATTCGAATTTCAAACCTCGTTACCGAAAACGTGACGTTTGTAAAGAAATGTTGAATCGCGCGGACCCCGGCCAGTGCTACAGAGCGGTCTGTCCTGCCGCTCCTGCGCCCTCGGCCTCCGGTTCCGCTGAATCACGCCGCCTACATTAATATTCTTTAACGTACCTACACTGACGACGCATTACGGGATTATAATATTTCGAGCATCGTGGATTAGTTGATCGACGATAGCGGCGCACGCTTTGTTTGGACTGCTGCTAGTCGTAACGTAACGTACGCCGACGCTACAGGTGCCAAGACTACGCCAATTACGCCGCCGCACAGGAAGCCAACGGCGGCGGCAGAATACCAATACCATAGGCCCATCGGGTATTCATAGATAACTCCCGAAATAGTGGCGAAGCGCCGCTCGCACGACAAACCCTCAAATTAGCGGCCGCGCGAATTAGCGCTGAATCCAAAGTGCGCAATTACAGCGACTACAGAGCCGATCCGAAAATGAACAGCGATATTTAAATTGAAAAGGTACGCGGCAAGAATAAAACAATAAGACGCGAATACATGTCGCCGCCGCATGGAATACTACCTCTTCTGGGCGCGAGACAGAGGCGAGAACCGCCTGAGACGATTTTTATATATTTTAGGCCATATGCGGCGCGGATCCTGCCCTCGGCGGCCCGACGCATCTAGAGCGACTTTGGCCGGCGAGAATCCAAATTCGAAAATGGAATGGAACATCGCAATTTAAATAACAAATTAGCGGGTGCGTCCGCAGCGCGTCGGTCATCGGACTGATTCGAATCGATTTTATTTCAGGATTATGCTAAACCCCGCGCTGGCTACACTTGATCTCGAATTTATTAAACGTAGGAAACATCACAACCGCACCATTTACATATTATCTTCCTGCGCCGTTCTTTTAGAATATCGAAATATAAAATGCACAATAAAATTCGCACGTAAGATTTCGCTTGCAGATGCTTTTATCGCTATAAATTTAGAATAATGCTAAAATGCCATTACGATTTCCCGTGTGACTTTTATTTGGCGAATCTTCAGTACCACTAACAGTATTAACTTTTTAATTATTTACTGTAATTAGTTCGTAATTTATATTGCTTTTCTTCAAATAAATTAAGATAATCATAATTGAGTTTGTGGCAATAGCACGAGTGAAGCTCATCCGAAATACGAGCTTGAAAAATAGAAACTATTAATCACGTTATCGCATTAAAAAGTTATCAGAACCGGTCCGCCGGCCGTCGATGGCCGGTCACTTCTTTATTATTTAAATGTATTTCTCCGCGTACTGCTATATAATACATCAAATTTTAATTTATATGGTCGCAGCCGACGACCGCCGTGTTGTTTATCTCCAGCAGAAATGGGCTTTTTAAAATAGAATCGATAGAGCGGCCATTAAGTACCTTCAAAAATACATTAGGTGTGTTAAACCATTACATTTTATGTTCAAATGCAACAAAGAAGAAAATTATTCGTTTGTAAGTAGGTACCTACATTATTATAGGAACAGTACACCGTTGTGAGTGGGTATCAGTAAAAACAAAAAAACTCTATTTGCATACCTAAAAGTAGGCTATATAAGTTTTATAGCATAAATAATGGATACTTTAATGACATATTTTGTACCACTATTTAATTTAAGTTTTGTTTCCTAGTAATGAAATGTAAATTAATGTTAAAATAAGAAGGAAATTATTCGTAGGTACCTATTCAATCTTGGAAAGTTTTTAAGTACCTTCATGTCTACCTTGATGCGGGGGTATGAGTCAAAAACCATAAAAAAACGGCTGTTAATAAGTTTTGTAGCACTAATGTTAGATAGATACTTTAATAAAATCTTTTGTAACTTTTTTTATAAAGTTTATAATGTGTTTTGACAAACGAAACGGTGTACTTTAACAAGTAGTGAGATACTAATGTTTCGAATATATTTTTATTTGCTTTCCGATAATTAGGCAAAAGTTTTACGAGTGGCAACACCGACGGTCGCATTGCCGACGTTGGAGCCGTAATGGCGTACAATCAGATGATCGTAACAAATTTTATTTGCGCACCGAACACTTTTACGAGCATCTTTGATTTTTTTATGAGGTAATTCAAGTATTTATTTAATAAATACATTGTCACGCCACAGGCTGTTAGATTGTTTGCCCATCGTCAGCACATCGTTCTCATTATCTAACAATTTTAAAATACGAACTCTAACTTTTTACACAAAAACCTATGTAGCAGAGGCACAGATTAAAAAAAGAAGAACAGACAAACAGCTACATAGTTAGCTTTCGATTTGATTACACTACTACAGGTATACGGTGTGTCCACGGTTGTATGGCAAAATTGTGGACATCAATTTTTTTTCAAATTGGCTCGATTTGGATTATTCTATTAAAGCTGTTTCTCTGAACGTAAGTGTTTTATTATTTATATTTCGTATTCGGTGGAAGAGGGATATAGGCATAGGTACATTATATTTACATATTTTTCAGGAACATATTGAGTTAATCATTACCATGTGGGTATATGACAGCTTATCGCGAGCGCGGAATAATGATAATGACCGAATATTTTCATTGTGTTTGTAATTACTATTTTATCGACGCACTACTTCACGGCACTCTAATTGCGATGCTACGACGATAAAAAAATCGTGCTATCGCCGTGACCACACTTCAGGGACTCGGCGGACAGATAACGTTTATGACCACACGGCCGCGAGTCCCGGACAAATACAATTTACTAGCAATTTCGGTTTACAGCGCACTAAAACACCGCGATATTAATTTCGGTGACCATAATTTGTGATGTTTGTATTTTAATAAAAACATTTTATCTCGGTCGTAATCAGGTATCGTTGGACTACTTTTAAGATAACTTTCTACTGTCCACCTATCTATCTATCTTATACTGATTCTATATTTCGGAATATATTTTGCGTTTATTTCACATGTATTACGCTATTTAAATATCGTATTAATTAATGCATTTTTAGAAATAAACTAATTTCTTATTTGCTGCTCATTGTAAATCTACCGATACATTTAGCGACATAGGTAGTCAGAATTTAATAAACAGCTCGACTTAGATAATCTAACACCCCGTTTAATAGAAATCTATAAAAGAAGACAATAAAAGCAAACAAAGCATTTCCCAAAACACAATTGCGATATGGCGTCGTAATTTGCACAAACATTATCAAAAATGTTATAATTTTTTATCAGGAGATATAATTTACGTTACCTTCAACCGGAAGGAAAGGTGTCGGTTTTAGTTTATTTATAAGTTATAAATGCAAACTACGTATCGCTGCACTTTATAATTTCATGTAACATTATAAGTTATATAAAATATTAATCATCTATAGTTATGAGTCTTGTATTATCCGACTGATAAAAATTATTTCTACTTTTATAATTTTAGCCGTAATACTTCAACAGAACATTTGTTTTTAGTATGGCGGTATAGTATTAAAAGAATTTATGTTTTATGTTTTAACATCGGTTTTATAAATCGTCAAGTCCAAAGTCATGTCAAAGTCCCAATAAATAGTCAATGAAGTCAATGAGTCATGTCAGTCGATTCAGTAAAGTGTCAGACGTCAGACGCTTTACTGAAACTTCTTAGGGAGTTTTGGAGAGAACACAAAATAGCACGATTTTTAAAATTGTACCACCTGTCCACACTTGTGCACCTTAACGGATATTTAATGTGTAATATTCTACCAATATTACATTTTAATAATATAAATTTATGGAGGAAATACAAAAACAATAACGATACATATTCAAATCCCCGCCAAAATCCCAAACATAAAATATTGTTGTTAAGAAAGTGAAGTGTATTTAGGCTTTTCATATCAAATTACATTTATTAAAAGTTTTCTATAAACCTTTTGCAGTTCAAGTAATAATGGTATCTTAAACCTAAAACTATGTTATAGACCTCTCGGTCAAGTAACTCTATATTAGTATGACTTATTACGCTTGTAATGTCACATAGGCTATTTCATTGTGACTTAACTTGGGCTATTTCAAACTGACGGACGTTACAAATAAGCAGGTGAAACTGAGTCTACTTAATGCAATGGCTAATAAATTTGGAGTTATATTATTTTGTGCCTAATGTCTTTTCTCATGGACTTGATAATGATAAAATATGCCATTTGTATGTTTATTTCCTTGTATAATTAATATACATAATTGTATAAAATAAATATTAATTAGAGAATTTCCATATTTTTATTATCTTCATACTAAGCATTGTTAAAATACTTTTTAACGACGGAATATATACCTAATAGTAGCAAAAACTTTTGAAAATTACATTTTACCTACTTTCTAAAAATAAACTAAAAAGCCGAAACTACCTTTTTGCGATCCGTCTCGCAATTGTCTGTTTGGGTTTGGTTTTGGTTCTAATGTTTTAGAATTATATATAATAATACTGGTAGCGGTTTTGTTTGTAAATTATTTATGGGATTTTTTCATATTTTGTAAACAAGCGAACACTTTGCAAAATGTAACTGAAAGTGATGCAAAACTATTTTAAAAATTTAAGCCAAAAACTAAAAACTAAGTTAAAAAAATCAAGAAACTTAATTTGAAAAAATATTGCGATATTTGTAATTTTTTTAACTCGGGAGAGAGTTACTTGGCCAAATGCGCGTTTAGCTGAAGTAGGTTTATGTGTATTATGTGTGGTGGCAGTATTTTTATGATCACCATGGTTTGACGGGCACAGGGCAGGGCCCAGGGCAGGGGTCAATAGTCCGGACCGCACTACATGCCCTACTGGGCTCACCGTTTTAGTACTTAGATTTACTATTGAGTTCATTTTATGCTATCACTTAATAATTATTAGGGTTCCGCAGAAAAAGTCAAGCTTAAGAGTATTCATGTATTCTTTTTAATTATTTAAATCCTTAATCTGTAGCCTTAGGTCACTATTTCGATACTAAATCCTAAGTTCTAAAGATAATGTTTAGGGACTTTAAATGAGGCATAATTTTATAACAGTAAGTATTAAATTTACTGATAAAAAAAATACCTGAAGGCGGACAAAATTTTTAACGAAAATTAAAAACTGAACAGCATACTACCGTATATAAAACGCTAGTCACTTGTTTTTGTTAATTTGTTTTTATACCAAGAAGTAGAAACTAGGGAACTCTACATTTCACCCGACTCGCACTTGGCTGGTTTAGTGTTTAGGCACTGATTGTTAGGATCTACTTTAATAATTACTTAATCTGTGAAGTACATGCTAGAAATAGGTTTAGTAGGTTTTATGGTGGAATTACAAAATTATCTTTATTTTATTTTTTTACTTAACTAACAGGGTTTAGTTTAGGTTCCAGTTTAAATTAACGGAAACCTTTGTAAAATGAATTGTTTTAAATATATTGTCCAGCCTCGATAAATAATAACTCAAACAAAATGTTTGAGATTTTTTTTTTAAAATGTTGTTAGTAGCAAACTAGAGCTATAGTAATATTTTTGATCGATTGATCAAAATTGTGATGTAGGAGAGAGAAAACATAGTTTAGATATTGATACATCATCGTTTTCAATATTACTTATTACTGTTTTAAAACTTTCCTTCTTAGTAAAAATGTTTATTAATCGCAAAACGATAAGAGTCACCTTCCATTTTCTCGGAGTTAAGTATGTGAATATAAAAATTGATATTTTAATATAATGGATGTAATAAAAACTTTTAAAACTAATTCTTCTACTTTTTATTGAGATTCCAGATAAGGTGCGTTAGTTTTTGATATTAGCGTTTTATTCCGTTGTTTTTATAGCTTTATCTGATGTACTATTTTATAGCCACTGTTTAACTTCAAACATTTTATTCATAGACCGTCGCGCGTCGCTTCGAATATTGTATTACGATTTTTGTACTTAAAAAGATAATAAAATAGAATGAACGTCATAAACTTACTCCTTACTCTACATTTACGATCATTCACAATGTTTTTGTTGCAACATGACTATTATTTTTTGTATCAAAACTATTATTATGCTAAACATATTTGGCTTGGGCGAAGCTTCAGCTTGTTCATTCGTATAAAATGTACTTAACTTATTTTAGGAAATATTTTATTACTCAATTTAACCGTTTTTCTTTTTTCTACCTTAAAGTAATTTTATATGTTACGGAATTCTTATCGTATGCAAAAATTTTATATTACAAAGTTTAAATAAAAACATTTAAGTTATTATTTTAATTAAAAGACGCTACAACTTAAAGTCTCACAAGAAAATAAATGTTTAGCTTTTATGTGAGCTTAACTGTGTAACGAAACGTTTTTATTTGAAATTTTTTATACAGGCGCGTTTTTGGTAATTTAAAAATCCTTTTAAATAACAAATAATAACGGCATTGTCTTATTGGCATCTTGATTATTTGCAAACTTTATTCATAATACATTTTAAAACGGTTCTTTACCTAAGTAGTCTTTTGCACTGGCACATTTTGTAAAATTCTCTACATTTATGAACTGTACTATCTATCTGACTTATAAACAGCTTAATTAATGTATTTTTAAGACAAAAGTAACGATAATACGCACCTAAACATGACGGCTAATAAAAAAACTCTTTAAATTTAATGGCGCGGTTACCGTCGGTGCGGAGATGGCTCACAAGTCACACGTGTGCGATTTCTACTTCTTTAGTATTTTTTTTTTCTTTTATAATTAACCTCTTTAGAATGTATACTTTTTGATATAAATAAAAATAATGTTGTTTACATTATTTCGATGTCACTGCATTTTTAGTGTCTGTTACTTCGCGAGCTCTACCAAATGTAGATTCTGGGCTATAAATCTTGTTTTTTGTATGTTTGGTAAATCAATTTGTTTCTTTAATATTAATAAAAGATGGTAATAACAACTAAGACTAGTTCCTGTCAATAAGTATTTGAATAATTGAGACCGATTATTTATCATACTATTTACCTACCTAATTATAAAAAATCATTATTGGATTTCGTCACATCTCAAAGTTTATGTTAGAAACATGTTATTTAATTTATTTTAACAGATAGTTTTTATACTGTAACCTGTTGGTTGAAACTAAAGTATGAAATATAAACTTTTTGCTCAAGTCAAAACTTTTCTATGGACGGACAAAAACAATGTAACCCTAGTGAGATGTGTGTGTGTCCCCTCGTGTGCCGTTATGCGTTATTGTGGTGCGAACGAAAAATCTGTTTTTTTCTTCTTTTCATTGTCAATTGAAATTTATTGTTGGTTTCCGAGATAGGCCCTTTTGTGCCCAACCGTGCGTTTAAAGCCGCTTGTTGCTCTACCTAAAGATTTCTCTGTCCCCTTTGTAGGAGCATCGCGCACAATGGGACCCCCGCAGACCCCACTGGAGGCCACTTTTATCTTATTTATTGTTAAATCTCAACTTTTATTCTATCAGGTGTCCCCGCGCATGGACGATTTAGGTTTCCGTGTGTCCTACTATCATCAGCTTTTCTAAGGAACGTAGGCCTCATCCTTAGACTCTACATCCTACTTTGCGCCTTCTCTACCTATACCGACAGGTGAATGTTGTTATTTCAGTTCTACCGACTTTCGGGACATGGGATCAGCTGTGCGACCCGTCCCCCGACCCCTACCTCGATCGACTATCATACGTCCTTGCACTCACTTGTAAAGGTGTACATACCCTAGGCTGAGCCATGAAAGGTCGGCCCGAGCCGAGCAAGGCTCCGCTGGCCACCACGAAGTTTTTAAGCCCAAGCTAAAACACAACACAGGCACGTGAACACATACACAACAATTAATGGACACCGTCACAGCGGCCCGCTAGCTCACTAGTGTCATAATGCACTCGCGACGGTCGGTGTGTGGAATACGGCGCGCGTCGGTCCGAGCGAGGCGCGGGGTGCGGGAGGCCCGGCGCGCTCGGCAGTCTGGCGGACACTGGCCCGGCGTCGCACGCGGGGCCCGCGCCGGGGCGTGGCCGCGCCCTCCCGCCCCAGCCGCGTCGCCAATCGCGGCCGGGCCCCCCGCCCCCTCCCGCCGAGCCGCCCGCCCGCCGCGCCCGCACCCGCCGCGCCGCACTCCGACCCGCGTCTCTACGTTGCACGGACGAGGTGCATTCCGAGCATTCAATTTTACTGTAATCAACAAAAAGCGTTACGGTTATGTAACGCGAGAACAACACAAATATTTTTTAGATAAAAATTTAATTGATGCTCGAATTATGATGCGGCGAGTATGAATGTATTAATAATAATTAATTTATCTCGTAGATAACGAAGTGCCGGTAACGCGAGCCGCTTACGCATCGCAGAGATACGGCCCTTGAAACAAAGTTATTATGCCCATTTATCGTGTAGTCTTAGATTCTTTCCATTGGTAATATGTTTGTGGACGACCGAGCTCTAGAAATGGTAAGTGCTCAGTCCGATCCAAAGTAACTCGACTGCATATTATGTACAGTCGCGCTTACTGAGATTTTTATTTTACGTTAAGCCTATCTGATAATTAAAAAAATGTGAGCCATAAAATATATTAAAACTAAGGAATAGCAAAAAGCTTTCTTTACATAGATACTAAAAATGTTAAATACAGTTTGAGTTTTAGGGTCAGCAACATCTTTAAAACCATATCAAAGAGATTTGTGAAATATAGAGTCCTTAATTAATATAATTAAGGACTAATTAAGGAAATAAAAACTATTCTCACAAGTGACGAAGTGTTTTTTTGTATGCATCAACACAAACTTATACCTTACTTTCCTTCATAAATACAAACCATACCTATTCACTATTTTACATTATTAATTGAATGTTTAAAAGGGATTATTTACTGATTAGCCTTAAGTATAGGCATCAGTTCTACCTAAGATTAGTTCTTATGGATATTGTATACAAAATTGTCAATTTTAGCATTGAAATATAAGTAATTATATACTCTCCTCTTTATAGTAAATGTTATGAAGCTCTGTATTTTGATATCGTATGAAAATGGCTTCATGATAGATACAATTAAATAGGCTCAATAAAATAGGGAAATAAAAACTTACTTACATTTTTTATAAAGTAAAAAAAATCAAGAATTTTTATGTGGATTGCATAATGTAGAGTCAACTTATAACGTGTTATATTCTGTGAAAATAAGCAGGCTGTTGACACAAAAGACACGAGGATAATAAACCCTAATAATACAAACGACATAAAATTATATATACATAATGATACATATAGTTACATATAATAATGTACCAAATGATACATAGAGTAATCACTAATACTACTATGATACACATAATAATCTGCAAATTCGACAGTGAATGTCAGCTCAAATCGTTTGCATAAAATAGCGGCCATGTTTATGGCGCTGTGAAATAGTAACTCAAAATGATAAAATTAAAACTCCGAAACTCAAAACACTTGTTAGCTTTACCTAATTGATACTTTCGGCTTTTGGTGCAGTTTTTAAATAAGAACGAAGAAGAAAAGTTTTATATTATTATTTTAAACGCTATATGACAAATTAGTCACTGGAGTATGGATCAAAAATATTATGAGAAAAAATAGCTCTATATTTAAGTAACAAGATGCTGTTTATATGTTTATTACATTACTTTCAACAACAAGTAAATACGCGGATTAACATATTTTTTAGTAAATACATAGTAGAAATGGGTAATTACCCATGTAGGTAATTTATAATGATTTTCAAGTTATTTACTCGACGTACAATAATAAAATAAAATTTATGTAATAAAAAGTTAGCATTAAAAAAATTAAAATCAACAAGCATTTCTTAATGTTACTTTCAAAACTCTTAAAACCAAGTAATTTTTGTTTTGATTATTTCAAGACTCTACCGAGCAATTTTTTCCGGTTTCATGCAATACTCGACCAAGTAAGTTTTGTCTTGATTCCTTGAAGACTATACCAAGCAGATGTTGACTCATTTCTGCTTTGTAAGGTTGCAAATTACCGTTTACTTTTTAACATAAAGGTAACTACATAAATACTTATTGTGGCCACACGTATTTTTACACCCTTAGATTTTATTTACAGCGGTCGTTATAAGGGGAGTTACATAAACTGACCTAAATAAGACCTCCCCCAATTTCTAACATAAAAATTTCCTCAGAATTTTTTTTTTTAATTACAATAGAACATTAATTAATAAACCAAATGATTTAGTTATAAATTATTATTTATTACTTAAAAATAGTTAAATAGGTCAAAAGACACCGCGATGGTCTTACTCAGTAAGAGATCACTTGCTACAAGCAGTAATACTGCGGAGAAGGAATCACTTTATTAGTTTGAACACTATAATATATACAATTATACAACACCATAATATATTACACATACTCTTCATACTCTTCGAATAATTTGAAACATTAATTTATTATTTAATTACGGCGTTATCAACAACAAGAATAATGAATTTATACAGCGTAGACGGTGTGTTCATTAAATTATAATTTTAAAAATTTGTTCATTCTAATTTTGAATTTGTTAATGCAGAGACTGGCCGAAAATATTCTTGATTTTTTTTTATCTTCAGACTAGCCACTTAATACATACTTTGTCCACATTTTATTGTTCTATAAAACATAAAAGTCTACAGGTAGGTAAGTATGTTTTAGTGTTGTAAAGTGACTTGTATTTTAAAATTTAACTTAAGTTGTCTTTTGTTTAGCTTCTAAGTACACGCTCAGTTTAGTGGGAAGTCTTTATGTCAGGTCCGGGTTCGATTCTGTAGAAAAAATTTACAGTTACTTAAATTTTAAAGTGACACTGGGTATAGTTATGTTCTTAAATTTTATAATCAATATCTAAGCTTAATATGTAGGCAGTAAAATTATCTATTATACACAGACGAGTTCGTCATTTTCTTTTTAAATAACGAAAAACTAATTAAGAAATATTTCATGTTTTGATTAAATGTTTTACACTTAAAATCGATAAATTTTTTACAAGAGTGAAGGTTGAAAAGAAATTTGTAAATGCTATAATTAACTGCGGAAAGCAAATGTCGAAATATCAAGATGACAGTCATACCTCGCCTGCCCCAAACAATCCCAAAAGTTAAGGGCAGTAAGGCAGTTTAAGTGTGGACGCTTTTTGCATCGACATACTTCGTCTATAATATTATATCTACGGGTAAAATATTTATATTGATTACATAATATTATGTACGTTTTACATTTTTCTTAGCTCTGATTCCAAATGCGGCGCCGCTGCGAGGACGCAACACTTTCAACACAAGTTAAAAATTAAAATAACAGTCTGTATAAATTATTTCCAAATAGATTAGGTACTAATGCTTTCAGTATTGTTCTGATTGATATAATGATTTCAACATAGACCCACCTATATATAAAGTAAGTAAAAGTAGATATGACGCATGTCGTGGCACGCAATTGTAGATAGTTTTTATCTACAATTTAACTGCCCCACTTTTTTGGTTGCTTGGAGCAGTCGAGGCTTGACGTTTGTCATCTTAACATTTCGATCGGTCCGCATATATTTGACAAAATCTTCTGAAATCAAGATGGCGTAACTTTTTCTTCTATGAAGAGATTTTTTCTGTCAATAATAATAATATATAATAATATCTATGGACGCTTCACACCACGTCAATCTGGCCCCGTGCTAAGTATCCGAAGAAATTGTGTTACAGGTGCCAGAAAACGGGAAGTATATTTAATACTTTTATAATATACATATATTTAAGATTTTATTATATTATACACATATATAATATAATACACATCCATGACCCAGGAACACAGAAAAACTTTTTGTTCCTTCGGCGGGATTCGAACCCGCGACCCCCGGCTTGAGCACCAACTCGCTGAACCACTGAGCCACAGAGGTCGAAAAATGTACGTCATAGCCCATCCTCATCTTTGAAATCATTGAATTTTAACTAATTATATTATAATAAACTAGCATTTGAATAGTGAAATTGGGGTTTAAACGATATCCTTACAATAATTTAAAAGTTGAATATTAGCAAAGGCGGAAATACTCATTATTTTTCCATACTCAATTCATACGAAACTTCGTGCATATAGGGATAAAATGTTTCATACAAACTTTTATCCCCTATTTCACCACCTTGGGGATTACATTTTGAAAAATCCTTCCTTAGTGGATGCCTACGTCATATGAGAAATACATGTGCAAAATTTCAAATTTTATGCCTTATGGGTTTGGCCTGTGCGTTGATACATTAGACAATCAGCTTTGCCTTTTATATATATAGATCATAATATGAACTATGAAGGGTCCTTTAAATCGAATGTTTGGTATTTGTTTTAAAGGCGTTTTAAAAATCTTTTTCTTACCCAATAAGTTTATTTTTTTAAACAAAAGTAAATTTTTAAATTGGCATTTTCTCGCGTTTAATAGTATATAAAGGCGTACACGATTTCATAAAAACATTAATTATTCAGCCGACGCAGCCATTTTCATTCAGTCAGCCAGTTTTTTCGCCGGGAATCGAAGGCGGCACTCGGCAACACGCGCGCGCAGCCCCGCCTCGTCGCTTGTACTTTATGCTAATTATATAATATTATATGATTCACAAATAAGAACTAACTTCTGTAACGTGGCGAGTGACACAAGAAATTAACTTTTTGCCCATAAATTACTTTTACTTTCACAAAAAAGTATTTCCGTCAAAATAAAATTCAATAATTAATTAATAAGTACTTCTGCTGCGTTAGGTTTTAAATGAGGGTTTATATGACCTAAACCAAAACTAAGCTATTTAAAAGTAGGTATGAACAGACACCTAGCAGTTTGTACAATGGGGGTGTTTGATATTTTTTCTGCCGTTAGGGGGCAGACCCAACGCACGCAACTCGTGAATTACTTAGGAGGTCGATTTCTCGAAAATGGTTTAAATTATTTAAAAAATAATCATGCATACAGCGTGAAACCTCGCCTCTATTTAAAAAGACCTGTTCGACGAAACCCCACACGATAGGATACAATATAAAAAATCAATCCTAACAAAATAAAATAATGATCCCAAAAATAAAGTGTACATGCAATCTACGACTCAACGGGTTCGTCCTTCCTTTCTAACTTGGGTAATTATTAACATACATTTTATCTATTTATATATTATAATTACCCAAGTTAGAAAGGAAGGACGAACGGACGGACGGACAGGGCGAAACTATATACCTAAGGTTTCTTGTAGTTACTGCGAAATCCTAAAGAGTAATAAAGAACGATAGGATTTAGGAGGTAATAGTAAATTGTACCTATCTATTAAATTTAGTTTTTTCCTACTATAAATGTGAATGTTTGTGAGGTTGGATGGACGGACGGATGGTTGTGACGTCATTCACGCAAAAATTATTGAACGGATTTTGATTCAATTTTGTATGGCAGTAGTTTAAGCTCTGAATTAACACATAAGTTACTTTTTAATCCGAAAAAGTATAATGTTCCCATGGGATACTGTATTTACGCGGGCGGAGCCGCGGTCAAAAGCTAGTATTATTATATTAATTGTACAAAAAGTGTTTAAATATTTAATGACAAATATTCTAACGGGAAACTGTTGTCAGCGGAGATCAATCACCACAGCTTAACCTGGTCCCTGGGGTCACACGATACCTAACGGAAATATTATTAACTTTAAAAACTTTGGCACATCACACAGTGCAATCGATAACTTAAAATTCTAGTTTTCGTCTCTGATTAGACTTACAACATCGAAACCTGTTTAGCGACAACTCTTTTCTAATTTTATATATAGAATTAATGAAAACAAATTAATTCTTATCAAGATATAGAAAATATAAGTAAATTATGTAGGTTGTACCTACTTGAAGAAGTTCAGAAACTTCAAAACGAATTTTTAGCTTTGTAGAGTTCCAATGAACGTATGAAACTTTTACTCATTTATTTCTTTCATGTTGATGTAATGTTTTTTTATTTATATAGATAATATTAATGTGCAACTGAATATATTTACTAATCCGAGCAACTCAAAATAGTGAATTAATCTAATTTTAAAATAATTGATAGCCTGTTCCGCCGGCTCCGCTCGCGGAAATAAAGTATCTCACTGGAAAACCTGTACCTTTTCGGGATAAAAACGAGCCTATGTTTTGAATCCAGAGCCTAAACTGGTACCGTACCAAATTTCATCAAAATCTGTTCAGTGGTATAACAGTGGTGAAAGAGTAGCAAACATCCATCCATACATCCATTCTCACAAGCTTTCACATTTATAATAGTAGTAGGATCTTATTATGTTAGTATGATAAATGATTATAGGAATCTAAGTTCCTAGCAAAGTATTAACAAAAGATGGTAAGACGGGAACTGGGATTTAAGTAGGTATAATATAATATATCCTATGAAATATTTATGTAGTGGCAAGAAATATAATTTACTTTTAATTAATCCAGCTTTGTCATAAACCGAGTATTTTTTAATTTCCAAATTCATTTTACGCTACTTTCTGATAAAAAAGTTCGTACCCACCCAATTGCATACAATAAAAAGTCATAAGGAATCTCAAATAATTTCTCACGAATTTAATACAAGTATCAACAAATTAATTTAAATGAAATAAGCAGCTGGTTCATGTAACTTTAAATTCACCAAAACCACGATCCCACGAGATGCTAATCAAAACCTAACACACAGATCCGTTACGGCCGGTGCAGCGCCATCTATTGACGAATAGCGGAACTAGCGCGCGACATGCCCAGCACATGCGAGTTAATACGAAATTTGATACTTTCCATGCATTCCCTCATCACGTTGTATTCAAAATAATTTATAGCTTCCAATAGTGAATATTTACCGTGGGTTAGATTACAAAATATAAATTATTAAACGCTTAACATTTAACGATGAAACTTAACGCTAGAGGCGTCAGTTATGAGTTTTAATTTACAATTCGGAGGCGACCGGAAGCCCCAATGAGATTTGTAATTTGAACTTATTATAAACTAGATGTTGGCCGCGACTTCGTGCGCGCTAAAGAAAATCTCGCGGGCGCCGGAGATTTGCCGCAATAAAATGTAGCCTATGTATCCTTCCTCTATATCTGTGGCAAATTTTTATCAAAATCGGTCCAGTAATTTCGGAGCCTATTCGATGCAAACAAACTCTTTATTATGTTAGTATTGATAACAGCCTCCGTGGTCCAGTGGTTTAGAGCTTGGCTCTCGACTCGGAGGTGGCGGGCTCGATTCCCGCGTTGGAACAACAAAAAATTATGTTTCCAGGTTTGGTTAGGAGAACGCAGGCTGATCGCCTGATTGTCTGACAAGAAAGATGATCCATGGGCATGTAAAAAGTCGGACCTGCGCCTGATCTCTCGCAGGTCGTGTCGGTTATCCGTCCCCCTGGGTTACGAGAGTAAAGGAAGAGAGAGTGCTCTTGTGTACTGCGCACACATTTGGGCACTATAAAATAACTCCTGCGTAGCTAGCCTGGTTTCAATGAAACCGGCCACCGTCACCGAAATCGGTGTGGTGATTCGGTGACGGTGTAATCGCTATTGATAATGTTTGATTATGATTTATTTTATCTGTCATTTTTATATGGTTGTTCATTGTGTTTTCTCATTTTGGCGCCAATACATTGTACAATATTTTGCGATATTAAAATGGAGTGGGGTGATAAAGAGAACCGAATCGCTGTGATTGCATAACACAAAGTAGGTATGGAGCCAAATGCAATTTTTAAAACTCTCCATACGCTTGGTATTAGTAAAATGTTTGTGTACCGGGCTATTAATAGGCACAATGAGACCTCCTCTGTTTGTGACAGAAAAAGATCTGGCCGTCCACGTAGTGTTCGTACGAAAAAGGTGGTCAAAGCAGTAAGGGAAAGAATTCGAAGAAATCCTGTCCTAAAGCAAAAGATTTTATCTCGGGAGATGAACATAGCACCTAGAACCATGTCGCGTATTTTAAAAGATGACTTAGGACTTGCAGCCTATAAGAGACGTACTGGTCATTTCTTAACTATTAATTTAAAAAGAATAGAGTGGTAAAATCGAAACAAATACTGAAGCGGTACGCAAAGGTCACAGAAAAATTTTGTTTACGAAAGGATAATTTTTTTACAATTGAGCAACATTTTAACAAACAAAATGACCATATTTATGCTCTAAGCTCTAAGGAAGCTTCCCAATTAGTCGACAGTGCAACGTGGGCATTATCCGACTTCAGTGATGGTTTGGTGGGGTATTAGCTATGAAGGAGTGACTAAACCATACTTTTGTGAAAAAGGTATCAAAACATCGGTACAAGTGTATGAACAAGTATGAACAAGTGTATCAAGATACCATTCTTGATATGGTAGTGAAGCCCCTTAACAACACCATGTTCAATAACCAAGAATGGTCCTTCCAGCAAGACTCGGTGCCGGGTCATAAAGCTCAGGTCTTGGTTGGAATCGAATGTTTCGGACTTCATCAGAGCTGAAGACTGGCCGTCGTCTAGTCCGCTGGATTATGATTTATGGTCAGTTTTAGAGAGAACGGCTTGCTTTAAACGCCATGATAATTTGTAATCCCTAAAAAAAAATCCGCAGTGAAGAATTTTAACATGGTAAGAGTGCGTGCTTCTATTGATAACTGGCCTCAACGTTTAAAGGACTGTACTGCAGCTAATGGAGACCACTTCGAATAAGTTTTTTGTGTTTTTGTATTAAGCTAACACACTGTAAAAGTAATAAATGTTATTTGCACTACAAAATTTTTTTTTTCTTTGTTTCAGTATTTATGGCAAGACTAGGTATCATTTGATCTTTCATTTCATTCATACTACCACTTGATGGTGTGCAACATTAAATTAAATCTAATACATTATAATTGACAATTATTTATAAGAGTATCTATAATTTTAAACATTCGCAAATTACATCGAATCAAAATTACATATTATTATTACATATTATTACATTACATCAAATTACATCATACGTCAATTGAAACACTAATATTTTACAGAATTATAATAATGCATAATAATAATTGTATGATAAGATTTTACAATAAATGATGTAGATATCATGTCATACCTAATATTTTCCCTAAACCTTCCCTAAACTAACAATTGTTTTAATTAAATTTTACGTCATATCAAATTATTTCAGTGCATATAAATAATGTATCATAGTATCTGTAATTAAACTTACGACTGTAAGAATTCTTTTACACTATAGTAGGTAACTCTTGTTTGCTAGCATTTTTTAACTCTCTAATAGATCGATTATAATTATGTTAAACATTTTATGTGTGTCGGAACCTTATTGTATATTTTTAAACACATACAAAAAGTACTTTTAACGAAAACAGATGTCTTGGGTTTTTATCAATAATCAATCTCTGAGGATTCCGATAATATTTCGTGGAATACTTA